>CM042044.1:21372500-22622500 GCA_023525975.1 Smallanthus sonchifolius | reverse complement strand
TCATCCCCAGACTCCAACCTCTCAATCAAACAACTCACAATTTCTTCTTGAAGCTCCACCTCAGACATCAACCTCTGTTGCTTTTGTATCTGAAAACTCAAGCAATATTTCCTTTATCAAGGAAGATCTGGAATGTTTTCATCCAGATAATCTAGAAGAAATGGATATACAGCACTCCTATGCCATGCTCTCTCTAAAAGCAAAAAAGGTTCTACTCTAGAATAGGAAGACCCATTCCAAGCAACAACTCCAATACCAGAGTTGGCTTGGACAAAAGCAAATTAAGGTGTTACAACTGTAACCAACTTGGTCATTTTGCTAGAGAATGCAAGGCACCAAAGGAAAACCCAGCTGTTGCTCAGACTAGACAAGCTCACCAAGCTCAACCAAGACAACAACAGCAACATGCCACTCCTCCTGCTCAAACTGCAGCTTGTGCAGCAGTTGGAACTTCCTGTCAACAATCAAGCTCTCATGGCAGACACATCAGATATACCACCTAAGGTATATGAAAATCTTTATACTCAGGCTTGTATTGATAAGGTTCTTGGATATAGAAAACATAAACAGAATCTCATAGATCAAAATGAAGAGTTTCACCAAATGAAATCTGAATTTAAAAAGGTTAAAAACAGTTACAAAGAAAAGATTAACTGTTTAAAGAAAGAGATTTCATCATTAAAACATGAACAAACAAACCTTGAAACTCGGATTGATGATCTTCTGGTTAAGTTAAAGGCTACAAGAGCTGTATTAGCAGACCAAAAGGTCCATGTGGAAAAATATGAGTTTGCATCCAAAAAGCTGCAAAGACTTTTGGATGCTCAAATTCATGAAAGGGTAACTACTGGACTTGGGTTTCAAGCTGAAAAACCCTACAATGCTGTTCCTCCACCTGCTGACTATGTAGCCATTCGTGAACCAAGTTTCAATCTTTCCAACCTTGATCTGGCCAACCGAAATCTTGACGCTGCTGTCCAAGAAACCTCTGTGCAAGAATGCACCACTTCATCCTAGTCTTAGTCCACATGCTCAGACTCCACTGAAACCAATAAAGCTCCATCACCACCTGCCTTTGAAGTTACTCAACCCAATAATCCAAGCCCTTTCATCCCTTCAAAAAACAGTACCAGTATCTCAACTCACCAAGCAAATCAAAATCAGCTATCCTCTAGAAGGAAGAAAGCTAACTGTTGAAAAGGGACAATCTTCTACCTCCACCAACCCAAATCCTAAATCCAAATCAACCCAACCAAAGAACGTGTTTGACATATGTCATGCAACTGGAGAGAGAGTTCCATATGTTCAAAAGACATTGGAGGAAGCCACTTTTTAGCACAACAAAGCTCACCCCTGGAATTTCAAAGACTTGTTAAAGAGAAAAGATTATGTGTACTTCCAAAAGGACAAACAGGCTAAATCATGTTTTGTCTGTGGCATATACAACCATACTGCCAGTACCTGCTTCTACTACCTTCAGCAATAAAGAAACCTCAAGCAACATGCTTTTGATAAGACAAACAAGAACAAAAAGGTAAGAAGCTTTAAAGCCAAGGCAACTCATTTCAGAAACTGTCTCCCCATCAAGGAAGCAGCTGCCAAAACCTCAACAATCTTGCATCATCTGTGGTGAATCAGACCACTTTGCTGCAAATTGTGAATTTAATCCCTTCAACCAGATTCTTTATCAAGTTCCTCCTAACCAAAAGCCTATCAACAAAAGAACTTCTAAAGAGAAACCATCTGGTAACAAGGTAAAGAAGGATAGGCATACATCTGTTGTTCAACCATCGGCAGCAACAAAATCTGCTGCTGATAAGCCAAAGTACTCAGCAGCAAAATCTGCTGCTGATCAAGCAAATCTGTCAGCAGCCAAAGCAACATCAGATGCTGACAAAGCAAAGAGATTTGGAAAACCACCTCCTCAGCAATGGAAAGTCAAGATCCCAGCTCCTATCCCTCCAAACATCATCATTAGTTCCATTGAATGCAAGCATGCTGATGCTGATGATCCAACAACACACTTACCCAAGTTTGCAAGTTCTTGGGTTCCTCCCTCTAACTAGATCTTTCTCATGTGCAGGGACAGCCAGGTCACAAGGATAACACCTGGGTTGTAGACAGTGGTTGTTCTAGGCACATGACCGGCAACATATCCATCCTCTCCAACTTCAGACACTTCAATGAAGGATATGTTGCCTTTGGGAGTGATTCAAAAGGAGGATCAATCACTGGACAAGGAACTGTGTCCAATGAAAGGATGAGTATTGAAAGAGTAAACTATGTCAAAGAATTAGACTTCAATCTCATGAGTGTGTCCCAGGTCTGTGATAAAAAGCATTGGATGCTTTTCACAGATAAAGAATGTTTTGTACTATCCATTGGCTTAAGCAAACCTCCTCCAGAGAAGATACTATTGACTGCATACAGAAAAGATAACATATATGTGCTTGACATGAATGAGGTCACTCCATCTAGTAGTGTATCTTGTTTTTTTTTTATCAAAGGCATCAGTTGATGAATCAGCTCTCTGGCACAGGAGATAAATGTCATGTCAACATAAAAACCATTAACAAGTTGGTGAAGGAAAATCTTGTTTGAGGGCTTTCTGACAAAGAATTCCTACTTGAGGATCACTTCATTGCATGCTTGAAGGGGAAGTAACATAAAAGTTCTCACAAGCCCAAGCTGTCAAGAGAATTTTTAGATATCTAAAAGGAGCCCCAAGACTTGGGCTATGGTATTCTAAAAATGACAAGTTCACCTGTATGCATACACTGATAGTGACTATGGGGGATGCAACTTGGACAAAAAGTCCACATAAGGGGGATGTCAGTTTCTGGGAGGAAGACTGATTTCATGGCAGTGCAAGAAGCAAACCTGTGTATCAACTTCTACAGTAAAAGCAGAATACATTGCAGCTTCAAGTTGTTGTGCACAAGTCATCTGGATACAAAACCAAATGCTGGATTATGGGATGAATTTCATGGCCACATTGACAACATGAGTGCTATATCAATCACAAACAATCCGGTGCAGCACTCCAAGACAAACACATTGACATCAAGTATCACTTCATAAGAGATCAAGCTGAGAAAAAGAGAATTATTCTAACCAAAGTTCATTCCAATGAGCAATATGCTAATTTGTTTACAAAACCTTTTGATGAAGCTAGATTTAGATATTTAGTTGAATCTATTGGTATGATGAAATTTGACTAAAATCCGTCTCTAAAATTGTTTTAAAATGTGTTTGTCTTTTGTTGAAAATAAAAGTTATAAGTTAGCAGCAACATTTTTTTTTGTTGCTGACAGGTCTAGTTATCAGCAGCAAAGAATTTGCCACTGACTGCTTTAAGTTATCAGCAAGAACAAGTTTCCTGCGGATAGCTTTAAGGAAGTCAGCAGCAACATCTTTGCTGCTAACCATTGTATCCATCAGCAGCAATTGAGTTTACTGCTGACTGACTTAACCATCCACAGCAACCAAGTTTGCAGCGAATAGACTTAACCATCCGCAGCAACCGAGTTTGCTGCTGATGGGTAAAGATAAGTCTAAATTAACTTTTACCCGTTGTAAAAAGTCCTTTGAGTCTTTACCATGACTGCTATAGTGTATTACAGCTGTAACAGTGAAAAGTGAATAAGGTTGTACTGTACAAGTAACTTTGCTTTTTCCCTCCTCTGCCGTTATAACACAAATCAAATTTCTCCTTAACTTCTTCACATTCAATTCCAACCTAAATCTCACCATTTTCTCTCAAGCATTCACAACATATAAAGCCTTCTATACTTAACCACCTTTCAAAAACCTTCCCCCTTCCCTCCAAACCCAACAACAATGGCAGAGGCCGATATAAACCATCCCAATGACAAGTTCTCATCCTACCACAATCTCACCGCATACCTAGTAAAAGGAAAGAAGTCTGAGGGGTTCAATAACATGATCGATTTTCTCTGTCGATCAAAGATATACTTTTCATTAACTTTCAACCCCACCATATACATCCCTCATATGGAGGACTTTTGGAGCACCTCTATCTACTCTACCGAATAGGGGATTCCCCAAATCCAAGCTAAGGTAGACGGCAAAGACATTATCGTCACTGAAGCTACCCTCAGAAAATATCTCAAGCTTCAGGACGAGGGGGCCGCCGTTTCATACTCAAGGGAAGAGTATATGAGGACCTTTGTATCCATAGGGTACACTAGAAATCAGAATGAATATACCATCAAAAATGCGCTGATGGGCCCTCCATGAAAGTTTCTATGCCACACTCTTCTACAATGCATATCCTAGAAGAGAAATGGATGGCACCAAGTGAGCTCTGCACTTGCCTATGTTTTTCACGGTATGGTCACTGGCCAAGGCTTCAACTTTGCACATCTCATCTTTGAAGGTTTGAGATAGAACCTTCAAGAAGGTGCAAAGCAGGCATTTTATATGTACCCAAGGTTCTTTGCAGGAGGTTTTCAATGATGAACTAAAAGATCTTTCAAAACCTGCAAGAATCTATCTTGTGATGGGTCATAAAAATAATAATTTTCAAAGCATGAGAAATGTTTCCAAAAAGTTCTCAGGGGTCACTGTTCCATTGTTATCTACAATGATAAACATACAAAGTACCTAGGGTGACAGTTCAGCAATCCCAGCTGACACTGATACCACACTCTCCACTTCAAAACCTGAACAACAAACTGCTTCCATTGTTCGAACCCCTGCGCAAACTACTAAGGATGCACAGGCACAAAAACTACTTACACCTGTTTTGGATGTTATCGCAGCGCAACTGGAACACAAGGCTTCTATTCTTGTCTCACAGGCCCAATCCCAACCTAAAAGCCCTCATTCAGAATCCCAACATTCTGATGAGAATATCAAAAGGGATAGCCAAACCATTAGAGAGACTTCCTTGTTAGTTTCTCTATTAGGATCAGGATCACATCCCTAATCCATCGAACAACCTGCTGAGCCATTTCATTATTTTTCTTCTCTGAACTTAAGTGTAGAGGCACCTAGTCAAGATGATATACCTTCTCCAACTACCACTATCTCGGAGGTATTGATTGACTTGACTGCTAATGTACCCAGCCCAAGTTCATCACCTAAGAAGGTTCACTATGGGAGTGACGATAGAGTGAATGTGGAAAGGGCTATCACTACTTTTGGTACATCAATTGACTAGGAGGACAGTGATAACATTACTAAGACCCTAACCATGACAACCCACAGCGAGGATGTTTCTCTTGAAACACTCTTCACTGAGATGAATCCCAGGTGCCAAGAAAACCAGGGTGATGGGGATGCAGAGGCTAGGCCTAAGGCCCCATCTAGTTCTAAGGATTCCATAAATGTGGATGAGGACAGACTGAAACTTCAAAATTTGGAATTGACGGCCAGGGTGGCAATGCTAGAGGCTGAAGTGTCAAAACTACGGCACCAAGTCTCTATGCATGAAGCCCATCAATGCCCTCCAGTGACTACTCTCTCCCTTGTATCAGTGGGCACTCAAACAAATGAAACTCTATGCACTGATGCAACAAAAATGGGGAGATAGTTACTATACAAGATGATGCTGACAGCCTCGATGAATGGATACAAGAGCAGGCTGCTTTTCAAAGTTCTCTCTTCAAACCTGCTTTTCAAAGTTCTCTCTTCAAACCTGCTTTTGTTCAAATCCATGACTTGCAAGACTCAGTAGATGAAGAGGAAGATATCACTGGGGATTGGAAGTTAGTTGTCCGAGCTGTGGATGAGATGTTGAAGAATGAACGTCAAAATGAAGACGCACCTTTGTCATTCAGCATACTTCCTGCTGCTGCAAACATATCAAGACAGACCATTGCCCCTCAATTCACACCGACTGCACATAAGCTAGAGTTTGATTCTATTCTAGCTTGGGGGTATGATGGTCTCTCAGAGAGATTCTGGATTGGACGGGAGTTTGGTGAAATAGAAGAGCTGATTTGGAATGCACTGAATCCACTTCAGGTTCTTGAATTTTACCTATCAAGCTGCATCAACACTTCTACAGATCTCTCAGTAGAACTTGCAATCGACAAGTTCTACGTCTTGATGGAGGATAATCTACCCTGGTTTGAAAGGCTCCTAGAAGAAGCAAACAGGGTGACCTATCCTGAACACCATGCAGAATCCTCAACAACATCAGAACAAAGACTGGCTCCAAGATTTGACTTAATAAGGAGCAGTACTTTAACAGAAGAAGAAGTTCTATGTTGGAGAAGATTTTTCTATAATGAAGTGGTCAGGGGCTTGGAAGTGCAAGGATGGTCAAGCACCGGGTCCTCTAGCTTTCAGTTCTTCTTAAGTGATGGATCATCTTTCACAATCAACAACATCTAAGAGATCCTGCTCCTCAATCCTGACTTCCTGCACATGGTCTTTGAGCTCAGGACACATATCTGCAACATCAACTCCTTCGAAAGTCAAGCAATGATCAAGATTATCAAAGCATTTCTTGAAAAGGAGGGATGGCCTACAATGGATGACTCTGACTCAGATCCATCCCTTCCCTCCTCACCAATTGTCATACTGAATGCAGTAGAAGGGTCAAGAAAAGTGGCTTCTCAGAATGTCAAAGAGGCCTTTAAAGCTATATATGGGAATGAATGGGAAAATGAAGAGAGTGAAACAGTCCCTTCCTCTGTGTCTATTCCTCAGCCTGCCAATGAAGCTGAAGCTGAGATCCCAACAGCATCTCTTACATCTGCTGTTGTGATCCATGAAGCTGAAGCAGAGGCATCCAACAAAGAGAAGGGGAAGGGCATCATGATAGAAGAAGAAAGATTAAAGAAAGAGAAAAGAGAAAGAGAGAGGAGAAGAAGGGAAAGAGAAGAAGAGGATATGGCAGAGTTTAGAAAGATTCAAGAAAGAAAAGCTTCCATTCTCCTTAGAGAACAACAGATCCAGTTGCATGCTAGGCAACTGGATGCTCTGAAAGTTAAAATTCCTGCAGCTACACAATTATAAGAAGATGAAGCTCTAGCTCTTCTGCTGCAGGAACAACTCAATAAAGAAGAAGAAGAAAGAGAAAAGAAAAAAAAGAAGAGACTAAGTCAGGATAACTGACTCTGAACTAGCCAAAGAAATGAGAGATGAGTGGATAGAAGCTCTGATTTCTTAAGGTGAGGATGCAGACTACCTTGAGAAATTATCAAATAAAGAAATCTACAGAGCTTTCATGGGTCAGCAAGGTCAACTGGAAAATAAGAACCCATGAAGAAAGGAAGGTCATGATGGACTTCCTGGAGGCTAGAGGAGAGAGTGGAAAGAGGCTAGGTCCCATGAGCTTCATGAACCTACAAGTCTTATATGTCAAAGTCAAGAAGGAAGAGGAAGAAAGATTGGGGAAGACATGCTCAAAGAAAAGGGTAAACACTCAAACAGATGATAGAAAACAAAAGAAACCCAAGCCTACTCCCTCGTCCACTCCTTCCTCTATCCAACAACCTTCCACTCTCCCTCCTAGACCTCCCTCCTCTCCACCCAAAGAGTCCAAATCCTCACACCCAGCTCCTTCTCATCAACAGCCTTCCAAGAAGAAAACCAAACCTACTACCACACCAGAAGATTTAAGAGATATTGTTATCTGGTTCTACAGCAATCAAGACCAATGGTTTGAAGTCTTCAGAGGAAGGGCAGAAGTAAAAAGATCAATTTATACATCTGTTGATGAGATAATGCAGCTTCCAGATTCTGATCTACAAAGAATGATGGAACTAGGTGAAACTCATGAGCCTGAGAACGATGGTGGGAGGCATCTGTTGCTAGTGATCAAACATCACTTCAATCCTAGCAAAGATATAATCTTTGATGCTAAACCTCTCCAATCCCACTCTTCATTCATCAGTTGGTCCTACAATGCTGCTCAGGATGAGTACACTCTGATAGATGTCAGATGACAGAAGACAAGATGTTCAAGCAAGGCCATCTTCAGTATGCCAAGCAAAGACATAAAGACTTTGTCTGAGCTTCCACTTGACAATCCCAGCAAGGACCCCAGAGGCTATGAGGTTGCAAGGATAGTTCCCAACATGCAAAAGCTTCAGCAACAAAAGCAATAAGAGAGTTTTGGTAGCATCGGTTTAGGGGGAGTTTGTAGATATAAAGAGTGGTGGCTACAAAATTCTCTAAGTACAACTGCTGCAGACTCCACAGTTTTGCTGCTGAACAACAAGCTGCTGCGGATAAGCTTGTTTGCTGCAGATAGTTGTTCGATGGACAACTCTGCTGCTGAAGACCAGAGATGCTGCTGATAGGCAAATCACCAGTAGATTTGGATAGTTGAGGCATGATGCAGATCACCAACTTTGCTGCTGATAGCCATATCTGCCGAAGATCAATCGTTGCTGCTGATTGGCAAAGCAAAAGCAACTTTTCCACTGAAAACTTTCTACTGCAACTCTGACACATCTCATGTAGAAATAATGTCACTGGTGCAGACAATAAAAGACAACAATGCTCTCCATCCAAGTATCCAAGCAATGATGCCTAAGAAGACGTTTGAGTAAAGTTATCATTTGTAGTATTTATTGTCTTAACGTGTAGTTCAGCTTCTAGTAAACAAGATCAACGGCTTATGTTCGATTTGATCCTTAGAATCAAGGGTCTGTCTTGATTCTAAGTAACTATATAAGTAGTGTATCGGTTCATTGTACAAGTGTGCTTTCCTAGAGTTTTTCTTTGTAATCTTGTAACCATTGAACCTTAATATAAATTGCATTTATCAGTATTCTTCGTGTTTACTTGTTTACATTGCTTTGTTGCGATTGTTTCCACCAATCTCAACTAGAATAGAACCATCTTGTATTCACCGATCCTACATTCACCATATCCGTAACCACACCCTCCCCAAAAAATCCATCACCATTTATCCATCTTCTACCCTACCATCATATCATCATACATTATCATCTATTACACAATCCATTATCATCATTTCATTTACCGACCCCCGATCATGGGAAACCAGACCATTTGTAACCGATGATACACCTTGTGATCCCCTGTAACATCCCAAAAATAAAAATGAGAAACAAACATAATGGGTGCAAGCGGGACGAACGGTATGAGTGGACAAAGGTGCGCGGGCCGGGGTTGGGCCGAGTTGGTCGCGAGGTGGGCTCGGGAAGGGGAGGCCCCTCCCATAAATACCCGACACTTGCACACACTTCTCTCATTTTGCATCTTTAGAGAGAAACCGTAGAGAGAGAAAGTTAACGGATCGACCCGAGATTGAAGAAAAACGTTACTACTGAACTCGTGAGCAGGACCTCCGAATCAGAATCTTGATTCAGGTAACAACTCGAGCTAGATTTGAGATTTTTGGTTATGTTGGGTTTTTCGGGTTTTTGGTAAAAAGGTAACGTTTTTACGGATGAAACTTGAAAATAAGCTTAGGTCTAGCATCTAGAAGGGAAACCGAACGTTTTGAGCAAAGAAAGTTGGGATATTGGCATGATCAGATTCGCATGCAAGAACTTCGGGTTTTTTGGGGAAGATGACTGCCCAACAGGCGAACTTATCAAGTTTGCCTGACAAGGTTGGGGCGAAATTATCAAGTTCGCTTGACAAGTTCGCTTAAGTTATCAAGGGGGCGAACTTGGTTATGTTCGCCTGGCAAGGTTGGGGTGAACTTATCAAGTTCGCTTAAGTCATCAAGGTGGCAAACTTGGTTATTTTCGCCTGGTTATGTTCGCTTGGCAAGGTTGGGTCGAACTTATCAAGTTCGCTTGACAAGTTCACTTAAGTCATCAGGGGGGGCGAACTTGGTTATGTTCGTCTGGTTATGTTCGCCTAGACAAGATAAGCGAACTTAGGACAAGTTCGCCTATATGTTCGCCTAGACTATGGGCAGCGAACTTAGCCTTAAGTTCGCCTATATCAGACTGTGTAAAAGTGTGTAAGTTAGATTAGGTTTGATGTATGTGTAATTAACCAATTCAGATCGTGTGTGGCGCTCGTTGGACCGTGGTTAGGATAGAACTGAGACTAGCTTATCAGGTGAGTTCTAGAGCCCTACTTTTATATGTTTTGAACTATGTTTTGGGCTGGTATGCATACTTACACGATAATGTTTTATGAAATGATGTTTATGAAAGGAAAGTTGAAATGTATTTATGAAACGTGTTGCCAAATGTGGTTTACGAAATGTTTACAAATGAAATGCTATTTAATAAAACGTGCGAATGCTTTAACTGAAAAGAAGTAAAGGTTTTATGGAAGTCACGAAATAAATTAATCTGCCATGAGTTCCTTCGGGGGCAAGGGAATGTATGCATGAATGGGCCTTACCTTTATAGGGGCCTTTGTGGCTGGCCAACGGTTGTACAACTGGGTGAAAAGGGGTGACGACAGTTACCAATGGGGGATTACCGGGATCTCTAATGAGATACCATTCTCCGTGAGGGAATAGTATTTAAGGTGGTACGAGCTATCCTTTGGGACGCCGTACTTGAAATGGTTAATGTGGGTGCGCGTGCTCTATGGAGCATCTTACTCAAGGTCGGTGCGTGTACCCTATGAGGTACCGTGCTGTAATGAGGAATTGACAGTTACGAAAAGGCACTGATTAGGTTTATTGTTGACTTATGGTTAATGTTATGTTATTGCATGCTTTATGTACGCTTTTATTAAATAAATGAATGTAATGTTTTTGGCAAATGGTTTTGTGAAAGTTTTATGTAAAGCTAGAACTCACCAGCTTAGCTGACTTTTTAGTATGCACATTCAGGTTTAGGTAGGTTATGAGGTGGGGCGGTGATGCTTGGCTAGCGATGAAGAGTTACCCGGCTGCTTATGAAGACTGGCATCATGTTACGTTTTGGATTTCGTTATGTTATGTTTAGACAATATTTAAAAAATCGATGACCTGTTCAATCAATTACAGGGCGCAAGTTGGTTCTAAAAAATCGACCTTCGATCCGGTACCATCAGTTGAAGGTGAGGGAAGAAGACATACCAAAAACCGCATTTCGCACGCGTTATGGACATTTTGAGTTTCGCGTAATGTCTTTTGGATTGACGAACGCCCCCGCAGCATTCATGGATTTGATTAATAGAGTTTGTCGACCAATGCTGGATCGGTCGGTAATTGTGTTCATCGTTGATATCCTCATCTACTCCAAGAATGAGGGTGATCACGCGTGTCACTTAAAGGAGGTATTGGAAGCTCTGAAGAAGGAAAAGTTGTATGCTAAGTTCTCCAAATGTACGTTCTAGCTTAGGGAAGTCCAATTCCTAGGTCACGTCATTAACCCGAACGACATTATGGTTGACACAGCAAAGATAATGACGGTAAGGGAATGGAATATTCCTATGACGCCAACTGAAATCCGCAGTTTCTTGGGATTGGCAGGCTACTATCAGAGATTCATCCAGGATTTCTCAAAAATAGCTTCGCCATTGACAAAGTTGACTCGGAAGGAGGTAAAGTACGAATGGGGTTCGACCCAAGATGAGGCGTTTAAGGAAATGAAGGAGAAGCTAACCCAAGCTCCAGTCTTGGCCATTCCCGAGGGCAATGAAGACTTAGTGGTATACTCCGACGCTTCGGGTCAGGGATTGGGATGCGTATTGATGCAACGTGGGAGAGTGATCGCGAATGTGTCATGGCAGTTGAAGATTCACGAAGCTAATTATCTGACTCACGATTTGGAACTTGCTGCTGTCGTATTCGCATTGAAAATCTGGAGGCACTACCTTTACGGGGTGAAGTTTACTATTTACTCCGACCACAAAAGTTTGAAGTACTTCTTCAAACAAAGGGAACTTAATATGAGGCAGAGACGATGGTTGGAACTATTGAAAGATTATGACTATGAAATCATATACCATCCCGGAAAGGCAAACGTGGTGGCTGACGCTCTAAGCCGAAAGGATGTGCTTTCTCCTATTAGAGTTAAAGCTTGCCAGTTGGTGGTAACATCAGATGTGATGAGGGAAATTGAAAGAGCTCAAGATGAAGCACTTAAGGAAGGAAACATAAAGAAGGAAAGAATGGTTGGACAACAGGACAAGTTGGAATATAACATCCTTGGTGTTAGGACACATTTTGGACGGGTATGGATACCTATGGGTGGCGAGCTTAGAACCAAAATCTTGGATGAGGCTCATAAGTCCCGGTACTCTATCCATCCCGGTACCAACAAAATGTACCAAGACCTGAAGAAGGACTACTGGTGGCCTGGAATGAAATATGATGTGACGACGTATGTAAGCAAGTGCTTGACTTGCTCACAAGTAAAAGCCGAACACCAGAAACCGTATGGAAAGACTCAACCACTTGAGATACCGGAATGGAAGTGGGAACACATTACCATGGACTTCATAACCAAGCTACATCGCACAGCTAAAGGTCATGATACCATTTGGGTGATTGTGGACCGGTTGACGAAGAGTGCTCACTTCGTACCTATCCGCGAGACGTTCTCGTCGGAAAGGTTAGCGGAGGTATTTATTAATGAGGTAGTAGCACGGCATGGGGTGCCCTTAATGATTGTATCTGATCGGGACACATGATTCACATCGAGGTTTTGGAAAAGATTTCACGAGGCGATGTGCACGAGACTTAATATCAGCACGACATACCACCCGCAAACGGATGGTCAGTCTGAAAGGACCATTCAGACGCCTGAGAATATGCTTCGTGCTTGCATTATCGACTTTGGTGGCAGTTGGAACAGTCATCTGTGTTTAGCCGAATTCTCCTACAACAATAGTCCTCACGCGACGATAGGCATGCCGCCCTATGAAATATTGTATTTGAGAATATGCAGGACCCCAGTTTGCTGGGGTGAGATTGGACAGAAGGAATTAGGAAGTCTTGAAGTCGTACGAGAAACATCGAAAAGGTTTGATCAAATCAAAGCAAGAATGAAGGCCGCTCAAGATCGTCAGAAATCTTACGCGGATAAACGACGAAGGCCTATTGAGTTTAACGTTGGGGATCGCGTAATGTTGAAGGTATCGCCCTGGAAGGGGATCCTACGATTCAGGAATAGAGGAAAGTTAAGACCGAGGTTTGTCGGACCATTCAGAATAGCGGCACGGGTTGGTGAAGTCGCGTATCGGTTGGAGTTGCCCGATGAGTTAAGTGGGATCCATCCTACCTTCCATGTGTCACACTTACGAAAGTGTTTGGCGGATGAATCAACTCACGTACCACTTACTGACTTCGAGGTCGACAACCGCCTTAACTACATTGAAGAACCCATGGCTATCTTAGACCAAAAGGAGAAACGTTTACGTAACAAAGTAATCCAATTGGTTAAAGTCCAATGGAAGCACCGGAAGGGATCGGAGGCTACTTGGGAATCGGAGACGGAAATGAGGGAGTCGTACCCTTATCTATTTGACCTATGATAGGTTTCGGGGACTAAACCTATTGTAAGGGGGTAGACTTGTAACATCCGAAAATAAAAATGAGAAATAAAGATAACGGGTGCAAGCGGGACAAACGGTACGAGCGGACAAAGGTGCGCGGGTCGGGGTTGGGCCGAGTTGGTCGCGAGGTGGGCTCGGGAAGGGGAGGCCCCTCCCATAAATACCCCACACTTCTCTCATTTTGCATCTTTAGAGAGAGAAGCCATAGAGAGAGAAAATTGACGGATCGACCCGTGATTGAAGGAAAACGTTACTACTGAACTCGTGAGCAGGACCTCCGAATCAGAATCTCGATTCAGGTAACAACTCGAGCTAGATTTGAGATTTTTGGTTATGTTGGGTTTTTCGGGTTTTGGGTAAAAAGGTAACGTTTTTACATATGAAACTTGAAAATAAGCTCAGGTCTAGCATCTAGAAGGGAAACCGAACATTTTGAGCAAAGAAAGTTGTGATATTGGCATGATCAGATTCGCATGCAAGAACTTTGGGTTTTTTGGGGAAGATGACTGCCCGACAGACGAACTTATCAAGTTCGCCTGACAAGGTTGGGGCGAACTTATCGAGTTCGCTTGACAAGTTCGCTTAAGTTATAAAGGGGGCGAACTTGGTTATGTTCGCCTGGCAAGGTTGGGGTGAACTTATCAAGTTCGCTTGACAAGTTCGCTTAAGTCATCAAGGTGGCGAACTTGGTTACGTTCGCCTGGTTATGTTCGCTTGGTAAGGTTGGGTCGAACTTGTCAAGTTCGCTTGACAAGTTCGCTTAAGTCATCAGGGGGGCGAACTTGGTTATGTTCGCCTGGTTATGTTCGCCTAGACAAGATAAACGAACTTAGGACAAGTTCGCCTATATGTTCGCCTAGACTATGGGCAGCGAACTTAGCCTTAAGTTCGCCTAGATCAGACTGCGTAAAAGTGTGTAAGTTATATTAGGTCTGATGTATGTGTAATTAACCAATTCAAATCGTTTGTGGCGCCGTTGGACCGTGGTTAGGACAGAACTGAGACTAGCTTATCAGGTGAGTTCTAGAGCCCTACTTTTATATGTTTTGAACTATGTTTTGGGCTGGTGTGCATACTTACACGATAATGTTTTATGAAATGATGTTTATGAAAGGAAAGTTGAAATGTATTTATGAAACGTGTTGCCAAATGTGGTTTACGAAATGTTTACAAATGAAATGCTATTTAATAAAAAGTGTGAATGCTTTAACTGAAAGACGTAAAGATTTTATGGAAGTCACGAAATAAATGAATCTGCCATGAGTTCCTTCGGGGGCATGGGAATGTATGCATGAATGGGCCTTACCTTTATAGGGGCCTTTGTGGCTGGCCAACGGTTGTACAACTGGTTGAAAAGGGGTGACGACGGTCACCAATGGGGGATTACCAGGATCCCTAATGAGATACCATTCTCCGTGAGGGAATAGTATTTAAGGTGGTACGAGCTATCCTTTGGGACGCAGTACTTGAAATGGTTAATGTGGGTGCGTATGCTCTATGGAGCACCTTACTAAAGGTCGGTGCGTGTACCCTATGAGGTACCGTGCTGTAATGAGGAATTGACGGTTACGAAAAGGCGCAGATTAGGTTTATTGTTGACTTATGGTTAATGTTATGTTATTGCATGCTTTATGTACTCTTTTATTAAATAAATGAATGTAATGTTTTTGGCAAATGGTTTTGTGAAAGTTTTATGTAAAGCTAGAACTCACTAGTGTAGCTGACTTTTTAGTATGCACATTCAGGTTTAGGCAGGTTATGAGGTGGGGCGGTGATGCTTGGCTAGCGATGAAGAGTTACCCGGCTGCTTATGAAGACTGGCATCATGTTACGTTTTGGATTTCATTATGTTATGTTTAGACAATGTTTACGCTTCTGTATGTTGAACAATGTAATGGTTATGTTTTAATGAAGTATTTTCCACTGCGTTATTTGATATTCAAGTTTAAGAACTATTTGTGAATGAGTAAATCCAATAAGTGAGGCCTCCCGGGTTTGGGGCCTTACATCCCCTCTAATATGATGATATCTAAGTCAATGATCTTCAAACAACCTCTGGAAAGGCGGAATCAATCCAGAATACAACTATAATCCGGTAGATCGAATCAAACATCAACGAACATGAAAACCGCCAAAAATATGAAATGCACAATCAAACATGTAATCTTCATTGTTGAACGTTTGCAAATACACAATCTGAATGAACAAACAACAATGATTTGATTTCACTTCAAAGTTAGATCAAAAGTTACAAATGAGAAACCTAATTACAAAGTTCAAAAGAAAAACATATATATACTAAGAGAATTTCGATCGAAAACTTTAAAGTTGTATATTTCAGCCTAAAATTTATTTCTATGGACTACTAGGTTCCAACAATCTCCCCCTAGTCCACATAACATCAATTCTTCACTTGTTGTCTTTTCTAGGCATGGTCTTGACTTTAACTTTCTTTGATTCCAGCTTGGCAAGTCGTTTCTTTATTACATTGGCTTCGTATCTTCTTGATAAGCAGCGAGCTACAACCCTCATATACAACTTTGCTTCAGCTTTTATCTTTGAACTCATATCACATTGAATTGGATTGTGGTACAAGATCTTTAGATCTTCATCAGAATAACTGAAGAGATCCACCGGATCAAAGACTCTGACCTCTGGTAAGCTGTGCTATGTTATTACTGCTTCATGAGTTTTGCTGTCGTACTCCCAACTTTTGAAATCCTTGATAAACACTTCTTTTCTTGCTGGGATGTAGACAGTTGATACTGTATCAGTAGGCTTTACTATATACATGAACCTCCTTTTCCCATCTTTATCTTTCTTCTTTAACTTTACACATTCAGGCAGCTATGGCTTGAAGCTTTCAAACTTATCTTTTGCACATTCCTTCTTTATGTATTGCTCAAAATTTTCAGCAAATGTATTCTTTGTTGAATTGATCAACTTCAAGTGGCTTAATTCCTGAATATCCCAGTATGGAAGAGTCTTTAACTTGGAGCTTATGTCAAAGTACTGGATATTCCCTTCACCTCTTTTAATCACATACATTTTCTTGTTAGCATCATACATCCAGCTTAGAATTTCTCCAGTTAGAGCTTGCTTTGGACTTCTAATCTTCTGTGCAAATCTTTCAACAATTGAAGGTTGTTCAGTTACTTTCCACCACGAACTCTTATCAATACTTGTGGTCTTTGGAAGTTCAGATGATTCTTCAACCTCATCAGGTACTTGAAATGGTTCTCCATCATCCATCAACCTATCCATCTTCCCAATTACTGATCCATCTTCTTCAACATAAGTTTGTTTATGTTCACATTCATACTTTTGATATTCTATGTTGGTCTCAGCTTCTTTATCAGATTCTCCAACTTCATTACCAGTTTCACCAACACCACTAGCTCCACCACTGTCACTATCATCATCAGAAGGTTTATCTTCATCTTTCTTTTCACCGGTTATCACTACATCATCCTCATCTTCATCCTCTTTCTCTGTGTCTTCATCATTTTCACCAGTCACCTCCATTCCTTCACCTTCATTATTAAGTAATTCATCAACATCAAATAAGGTATTTGCTTCATATATTTCAGCATCAATGACAGGTGACTGAATTAGTTTAGCTGTTGCATAACCCTCTTGAATCTCTATGTTAGCTACTTGATTAGCATTCTGATTATATACTTGAGCACCAACATGAGCTATCAAGTCTTGAACCATCCCTTGAAGTTGATCTATTTGTTGTTGCTGTTGATTTATGATTCCTTGTTGTCTACTGCTTTCAGCCCTTAACTCCCTGATTTCTCTTGAATTAGCAGCTTCCATGCTTTGTAGGTTTGAAATCTGAGTCTTCAGCTGACTCACTACATTTGCTGTCTCTCTTGTAGCATAGTTCAAGAACTATTCCTCAACAAGATTATAGTCCTTTGACCTTTTAGACTTTTGCCTTTTTGGAATCCCTTTTGCCTTGCCCTTGTGTTTATCAATGTGTTATTATTTTTGTCTTTTGCTCTGGATCTGTAAACACGATACCCTTAGACGGAGGAGGTCTAGAAGGCACGGTTTTAGGCTTTTCCTCTTTTTTGATGGTGTTGTTGCAGTTGCTTGAACTTCAGAAATTTCAATAACTTCAGTGTTTACACTCAGAACATCATCTTCTTGAACTATAAGTTCTTTAGTGTGACTCAAGATTTGTTCAGTTAGTTCAACAATCACTTCTGGAACTATGTTTTCTCTAACATTCACCTCAGGAACTACATTATCTTCCACTGTTGTATCAACTTGACGTTCAACTTCCTGTTCTTGAACTTCAGGAGCAACATTATCACAACCATCATCATTTCCATCCTTATCATCATCACTATCATCACTGTCACCATCATGCTCTATGTCACTATCCATCAAATCATCCACCTCATCATCTATGTTGAATTCTGGATCAGGATTCTCAACTAACATGTTAGGGAATAATGGTGTCACTGTTCCACTGAACCTGCTTGTCTTTCTCACATTATTCATACTACTGAAAATCACTTCTTGCATTGGTTCGAGAAGAAGTTCGATGCCATCATTTGGAAGATCTGGCAATAGAGTGTTGATGATCATTTAAACAAATCTTGGATACATCAGGAACTTGTAATTCTGCCTTGGTCCAACAAAATTGCTTATCATTACTTCAAAGATCGTCCTCGAGAAGTTAAATCTCCTATGAGTTGCTAAACATACCAATACTCTGCTGAAAACTTCTCCAATTTGATCAAATGCAGCAGTTCTTGGACTCAAACAATGTATTAGGACATGTAATAAGTATCTCCATTGTTTACTGAACATTGTCTTTGTCACTTGTCTTCTATCAAAATTTCCTTCATATCCCATAGTAAGCACAATCCCAGATACTGCAATATAACTGATCTTGTAAGGGAATTCAGGAGAGTCTCTGAAGTTTAAAACCTCCCTGATAACTTGTTTTATTACTTTTATTGTCTTTCCTCCAACAATGCTTTCAATCCAGACCTCTTTATTCACATGTCTGTACTCCACATTGTCCCAAAACTCTTTAACTTGATTCTCAAAAACTCTAACTTGAGTTGAAATTGCTATGTGAATCCTTGAGTTACTCAAAAACTTGACAATCTCATCATAACCACGTGATTTCTTGGTTGCTGTGGTCAAACATGCACAAATATTCTGCCTCGGTTCAAACTTTAAACGATTCATATATGAAAAGAACAACAAATCAAAGTTAGAAACTTTTTGAAAAATTTCTGAAAAATTCATAACTCTGGACATTTCGATCGAAAAACCCCTTAACAATCACTTTTTCGATCGAAAACTCTCCTTTGTCTTTTTGATTAAAAACTCAGAATTTACAAATTCTACAACACTGATCTTTTCGATCGAAAAACCCTTCTGATGAAATACTAACATTTCGATCGAAAACTCTAATCATCTCAAAACATTCAACATGAAACATTTCGATCGAAAACCTCTGAACATTATATTTTTCGATCGAAAACTCTGATTTTCAAAAATTTACAAACACTTGATATCAAAGTAACTTCTTATTATATGAAACAGATTCAAAGAATTAGATAATTGATCAACACTCACTATAAACTTCAACACTTATTTATATGCACATTTATTTATTTACTATAAACTTCTTTCTTTTTGACTTTTTCTCAATTTTTTACATTCTTTAAGTATTTATTTTCTTTTGGTAAACTGAAATGATATAGGATCATAAATGTACATTGTATTAATCACGCTGCATATCAATCAGTATCAAAACAGTTCAACCTTGATTGCCAGTATATTTTTCATCTAAAACTCATACATCATATTTCAGCAAATACTGTGTGACATTTAAGGTAATATTAATCAATACAGAGTGTACCCAAACATCGAGATGGATTGAACTAAGACTTACAAAATTTTACCAAATCATAATCCAATCACCAGCATAAGGGTAGCGTAATTAGCACAGAAAAATAATCCAAGTGGATTTGATTTGAATAATTTTGATTCTTTTGTCTTGGTTTCTGAGATAATAAGCACTGAATGATATGGAATTTGTCAAGAATCATGATGAATTTGGAATCAGATTTGATTCCGGTATGCGGATATCCATAGAATATTAGATATGTTAATTGAAATCACGTATGATTCAAAGGGCTAAAACAGACTGATTTCCTGGTTTCCATCCAAGATTTTCACCAAAACCATCAGCTGTATAAAGGTGTTTAACTCTAAATCGTATATTTGATGGGTATAGTCAATAGAGCAAACGAATTGTGCTAAGAACTCATCAAGATCCTGGTCTCATGGAATGATCGGATTCACTTTGCGTTCGAAAGATGAAAATACCGATATTCAGTGTGGGTAACACTAAGATTGCAATTTAGTTAATCACACAAATACCGCCTAATTTATACATGCAGAGCCTACCGATATATCAAAACTTGTAACCACTGTCATCATCATATCCAATTCATACGTAAGCTCAGCATACAAATGTACTATCATTTCCTATTTTCATGTCAACCAGTCACTATTTTTATTTTCAGCACAGAATACACCTTATATTTTTTAAGAATTTTATTTTCCACACAACACATATTTCAATTTAATCATTTTTTATTTTCTTTCTTTTATTCTCCCACTAAAATTGTGATGCAGTTTATTTCTTCTAAACACAAAAGAAACATATAATACTCACATATAGAACAAACATAAGCATTTAGAACATAAAACACAAATTCAATACAATTTTAACACTAAAAGAAATTATTATTGAGGAACATTTTATGGTGTTTCAATAAAAAAAATAGATTTTATTATATTTAAAACTTGTTTTAAGAAGATTTTAGCTGTTTTTTTTATTTGAACTAAAATACACTTAAAAAGATATCATCCCAAACATTTCTACCAGAGAGTTAAACCTATTTGTGTAAAATGTTTTAGTAAAAATGTTGGTGTTTTGCTCTAAGGTATCAACGTGGACCACCTTAATCAAACCATTCTCAAAGCAATCGCGAATAAAATGTAACCTGATGGCGATATGCTTTGTTTTCGAGTGCTTAATTGGATTCTTTACAATACTAAGCACCGCCTCATTGTCACAGTAGATTGGGGTCTCCATGTGACAATCCGGACTTTTAGGATTAACTCTGTTAGTAAATCCAGTTAAATCCTAACTCAGTTAACTCAAATTCAAACCCCAGGGACTATTATGTCATTATCTAAACTTAAAACTACAAGGACTAGTTGTGTAATTAGTCAAAACTCATTCTATTGACTCTGCAAAGTCAAAATTGAGTGTGTTGTATTTCTGTTGACTTTTAAAAAGTCAAATTCGCTAACTTGGATTCAAAATTCAAATTCCACGATCGATTTTGTTTGAATTCGTAACTGAAAACGCACGTTGTATCATTAACAACCATCATTGATACTTTAATCGCATCAATTATCCGAATTCAAACCTAATTATGAAAATTAAACTCATAACTGTCGAGAACCTCTTCATCTCGATCGAATTCGATCAAATTCAGTTATCATCCTCGCAATTAACTACTTGTTCACCTAAATCGACTTTCTCAAAACCTGTTACACCATCTAATTGGGTTGGAGATGAAGCCGTGATTGCCGGAGGCTAAGCCACACAAGTTGCGACTGAATTTAAGTCGAGCATCACCAATCTGACATCGAACCTGGTAATTTAAACTTTCCTCATACTCAATTTTGAAAGCCCTAACCTAATTGGGTCTTACATTATTGAATTCAACTCGAACTAGATTCTAGGGTTCATCCGAATAGGGTTTAATCGAACTCCAACTTAAACTCAGTCTCAATACAATTAAATTATACGAGTAGATTCGCAATCTCATACTCTGAAAAGCCCTATGATTTCAACCTTTAACACTATCAAATTTAATCAATTTGATTCCAAGTTCAATCTAGGGGTTTCAACATATTCAAACAGGAAATTAACGATCTTAAACGCAATGATTTTTGCAATTAAATGAACCCAAAAAATCGCAATCCACTGATAAACAAAACCCCTATGATTCCATGATATATCGCGATTGATTTATGGGGTTAAGGATGGGTGTTTGGGTTCGGTCTCAATAGGGGGAGATGGACGCAGTGGGTTGTGTGTTGAAACCATATGATCTGGACTTATGTCGCGATGAGCTTAGCGGGCGAGTTGGTTAAGTTGTTGGGATGTGGGGGAGGAGACCCGGGTTCGAGTCCCTCCACCCCTAGTTTGTTTTTAAATCATGTTCTAATTACATTTTCAAAATAAAACTTTTCCCTATATTATTATAATGTTATAATAATACGTTTTAAACCCGGAAAAACTCTCATAGGCTCGGGATTGAATTTATAATACATTTTTGAGCATTTTATCTAAATTGAAAATAATATAATTTATTAGATTATTTTCTAAGGCTATTATTAAACTCTTAAACACGCAAACAATGGTTTTATATTCGGTTTAGTTTTATAACCCATATTTATTATTAATCCCCACTTTTAAAGTAATATATTTATATTATTTTTGACCCATTAATCCTATTAAAAATTATATATATTATATATTATTTTCACCACATTAATAAACATTTTGTAACACTTCGAACGCATAAATAATATAATTATTTATATTATTTACCCATAAACATATTATCGAATAAAAATAATATATTTATTATTTTTGCCACATAAATAATTATTTTATTAATTCTACGAATTTAAAAATAATATATTAAGTTATATTATTTTCTTAGACCATTTTGTAGATGGTATAAACGCACGAATATATTTATTAAATATTATTATTCGTAATTAGAAACGTTCGACACGAAACACATTTATCTTAAATAGTATATTAAGAAATCCTGATTCCCGTAGACAAGTCCGTCTACTCATTGATCCTAAGTATGTTTTAGGACATTCAAATCATCCGTGTCATCGTCAAAAACTCAGAATTTACAAATTCTACAACACTGATCCTTTCGATCGAAAAACCCTTCTGATGAAATACTAACATTTCGATCGAAAACTCTAATCATCTCAAAACATTCAACATGAAACATTTCGATCAAAAATCCCTGAACATTATATTTTTCGATCGAAAACTCTGATTTTCAAAAACTTACAAACTTCAACTTTTCGATCGAAAACACTTTTCGATCGAAAACTCATTTCGGACAGATCAGTAGAGACTCTTCATTTTCATTCGAACATAATATCAGGTCTACTTGCAGTAAGATACATCAACGAGCCAATCATTGAACGATATAGCTTTTGATTAACATCAACACCGAATAAATCCACCGTGTGAGGTTCATGAGGAACAATGAGAGTGGAGGCAGATTTGCAATCACTCATGTTGAACTTTGTCAGAATATCCTTGACCTACTTCGCCTGATGAATAAGAATTCCAGAATCAGACTGTTCCACTTGCAATCTCAGAAAGAATTGCATTTGTCCCATTAAGCTTACTTTGAATTTGAGTTTCATGACATCTTCAAAATCTTTATAAAGAGATTCATTTGTTGATCCATAGATGATGTCATCAACATAAACTTGAACAATCAGCAAATCAGAACCAAACTTCTTTAAGAATAATATCTTGTCAATTGTACCACGAACGAAGCCATTTTATGTGAGATGTGTTGACAAGGGTTCATACCACGCACGAGGTGCTTAATGTAACCCATACAATGCTTTATCGAGCTTGTACACTTTGAATGGATGATCATGATCTTCAAAACCAGGTGGTTGATTGATACAAACCTCTTCTTTTACAACTCCATAAAGGAAAGTTGTCTTCAAATCCATTTGATACACCTTAAACTTCATAAATGAAGCATAGGCCAAGAATATACGAATGGCTTCAGTTCTGGCAATAGGAGCAAAAACATCATCATAATCCAACCCTTCTTCTTGGTAAAATCCTTGTATAACGAGACGAACCTTGTTACGAACCACAATTCCACGATCATTTCTCTTGTTCCGAAACACCCACTTTGTTCCAATTGGATATCTTCCTTCAAGCAAATCCACAAGATGCCAAACATTAAGCTTTTTTAACTGAAGAAGTTCTTCTTGCATGGCTTCAATCCAACTTGGATCTTGTAATGCTATTGTGACATTCTTGGGTTCTTCTTGTGATAAGAAACAAGAGTATAAACAAACATTGATGTTTCCAGCTTGATTGCTTGTTTAACTCCTTCGAGAGAGATCCAATAATATTTTTGGCTGGATGAGCAGAATAATTCTGAGAGTCGGAATGTTATTAACTTGTACTGATTCCGGCATACTTGTATCATTTAACTCCGGTGATTAATCACTTGAGTCATTAACACTTGAAGAACTTGTCTAATTAACATCCTCAGTTTGATCATTTGATATATCTAACTGAACTTCAGTAACTGCTGGTCCATCATTAGTATTTGGAACTTGTACTTCAGAATCAATATTTGTAACTGAATTATCAAGATGTTCTTCTTGTGTTTGAGTGGATGAAGTAACAGCTTCAGAATCTTCATTTTGAGTCATTACTTGCTATGGACCAACCATGAAATTTTCAACAGATTTATCAAGTCTAGTAAGAGACTCAACCACTGTATTTGAAGAACTTGCACCATCAAAATCAGTTAGAAGTTGTTGATCAAAAGTCTTGAAAACAACATCCGCATCAAAGAACCAGTCTAGCCCATTTTGTTCAGGGGGAATATTCATCTCTTACCATTCCACATAATAAGATTCTTGAACAATCTTTGTTCTCTTGTTATAAACTCTGTAAGTCTTTTGATATGAAGAGTATCCCAGAAAATAACATTCATCTCCAACAGCAGCAAACTTTGATAAAGGATCTTGTGTATTCAGAAGAGTACATGAACAACCAAATGCTCTGAAAAACATGATGTAAGGCTTTCTTTTGTAGAACAACTCATATAAAGTCTTTGTGTGCTGCTTGACCATAAGAACTCTATTCAACACATAGCATGCTGTGTTAACTGCTTCGGCCCAGAAGATAATAGGCAACTTTGAATCCACAAGCATGGTACGAGCAGCTTCAATTAAAGTTCTGTTCTTTCTTTCTGCCACTCCCTTTTGTTATGGTGTTCTTGCAGCACTAAATTGATGAGTTATTCACCATTGTCATTGCGAATGATTGACACTTTGCTATCATAGATGTTCTCATTTCTTTTTGTAAATTCAATTATTGTTTCAGGTGTCTCATCCTTTGATGCAAGGAAAAACACCCACGAAAATCTTGAAAAATCATCTGTGATAACAAGAAAATGAGATTTCTTCGCAATGTTTTTGACACGAACTGACCAAATAAACCCATATGAATCAGAAATAAAGGTCGAGTAAACGTTGTCAATGTCTTTCTCGGATGGGATGTCTTGTGCTGTTTTCCCCTTGCACATGACATGCAGTTCTCTTGAATTATAAATTCCTTTTTGGGTAAACCACGCACTAAGTCTTTATGAACCAGATTGTTCATGTTTTTCAAATTTACATGACCCATTCGATGATGCCACAAATAAGATTCTGAACCAATTGCTTTTGATAACAAGCATGAAACATTTACTAGTGTTGAATGATCGTTCATATCAACTACATATGTGTTGAACTTTCTTGGAGCACGCATCAATATCATGTCTTCAAGAATAACCAGTCCACGCTTTAAGAATAAGCACTCCTTTGCTGTAAAATGAACTGGTATGTCTTTATCGCACACTTATGAGACACTGAGTAAATTAAACTCCAACTGAGACATGAAATTAACTTTCTCAAGAGTGATTAGATCATTTGACATTGTTCCCTGACTAGTAATCTTCCCTCCCTTTTTGTCTCCAGCAAAAGCAACAAAACCACCATCAAAAGATCGAAAATTATCCAGAATCTCTTTCTGTCGTGTCATGTATCTTGAGCAACCGCTATCAACATGCCAAACATTATTAATAGTCCTCCCAGTTAAAATCTGCACATTCAAGATAAAACTTAATGAGAAACAGGTACCCAGATCATCTTTGACCCGGGCTGACTTTGACATTTTATAGTCTTAATCACAACGACCCTTCAAGTTTACACCATTCTTTGTTCCAACCATATGTGAAGATTGTTCATTTTTAATTTTCCAAAAACAACCAACATTTTTCCCATATTTCTTAGTGAATTTTTCTTTTGCAAAATAGCTTGGTTGGTTATTTTTCTTCACATACCTTGGACTGTTTTGGATATTTTTGTCCATAAATTTTGGTAACACATAATCACAACAAGCATTTGAATATAACGCATAACAATCTCTAGAAAGCAAGTAAGCACGACTGTAACATTTTTTCACTCCTGACTCGGACAAACTGTCGTTCTCAGACGCTTTCTTGAAACGTTTTGTGATATTGCTTATATCTCTCTATTTGTTCCTTTTGAACTTTGACTCATTTGAATTGTGTTTGCAATTTCTCGCAAAATGTCCAACTTGACCACGGACAAAACTATTGTAGCTTTTAGTCTTTAACTTTGACTAAAAGTTAAAGTTAAACACAGACTTTGCTTTGTCGCTTTTTGACCAAGAAACACCTTTTCTTAAGATTTCTTTGTTATGAGCAGGCTTATCTTTGACATCAATGAACTTGTCTTTGACATCAACTAATTTGTCTTTGACACAAACGTTACTCAACTCATTTTGAATCTTTATTGGTGCACTAATTTTAACTTTGACAAACTTCTTACTCTTTTGTTCACTTGTAAGTATATGATTCTCTACTATTATGAACTCATTTTTCTTAGGCCTTTCATTTGACACATCATATTCCTAAATCAATGGATTCCCAAACTCATCTAGTACAACATCATCAGCTAAACTTGAGACTTTGTGGACCGGTACATAGTCTCTAGCTGTGTGTACCACTTTATCAAAAAAGTAGATGTTATTGACACCTCAGACACACAATCAGAATCATCACAAACATCATTAATATAACAAGCAGAAACATATGAATTATCTGAATCTGAAAAACTGTTTACATCATAAACTTTAACAAATCTAATAAGATCACAATCAACATCAAGATATTGCTTGCAATCTCTTGTGAATTCCTAGTACACTGTTTATTAAACGCAAAAAAACTCTTAACTCCATCAAGATCACTCTCATCCTCAACACAACCTGTGTTCACATCTGCACTAACATACATATCATGAAAATTAGAATCACTTGCATTTATAAACTCATTTGATTCATGCGGTTCAGGAAATGGCACAAAATTATCAGGATGAGGTACCTTGTTATAACCCAAGCCATCTCTGATGTAAATTGTTCTTTGTTTACTAACACAATCATCAAACACATATCGTTGCATTTTCCACTTAGCAACTATTACCCGTTCTTTGATTAGATCAGTTTCAGATGCAATTAGTTTGTCAGAAAGATCTTTTATCAAAACATCTTTTTTATCAAGATATTCTTTAAAAGTAACATTATCTTTTAAAAGTGCTTTTATTTTTCTAGTATAAGTAACCTCATTTTGTTTCAATTCTTTATTCACCCTCTTCAGTTTATCATTCTCAACATTTAGGAAAGTATTTGTTGCATGATAATTCTGCATTTTATCAACACAATCAGAAGAGCAACTAGAAAACTCATTTTCAGAAGATACCTCAGTGTCAGAAGAAGTATCTTCAGAATCAACAGCTTTGCCTCTTCCTTTGTCATCTGTTTTGAATGCACGATCACCGGTAAGATCATCTCTTTTCTTTGAAACTTCTATTTATGCCATCAGAGCCTCATCAAACTCTCCTTCACCATCTTCACTCTCTTCATCCCACTTATAATTACTAAGTTACTTTGAAATTAGAGTAGTTGGTGCTTTCTTGGACTTTTCATTCTCCTCAATCATCTCTACAAGCTTCACTACACCACCTTCAACTATCTTTTTATTATCCTTTGGACACTCACGAGCAAAGTGTCCAAGTTGTTGGCAGTTATAACATCTGATCTTTGCTTTGTCAAAACCAACCTTCTTTCCAAACTGAAGCTTGTCTTTTCCGACCTTTTGAAGATACTTCTTGGCTCTAACAGCAATCATGGCCATTTGCCACTTTAAATCCATGTATTCAAGATCATCTGGATTTATCTGCACAAGGTCCTCAACAACATGCACAGCCGGTTGAAGTTTGCCAGTCACCAAAGCATCATAGCTACTTATAAAGGCTCCAAACAAAGCAATCTGATCTTCAGGAATCTGACCAGTAGCTTTGACCTTCTCTCTAGCAGAATGCTCACAACAACCATTACCTTTTTCAGACTTAGAACTACTTCTTCCATCACCATTTCTAGAAAACAAACCCGCATTAGCTGAGCTTGAAACATTTGGCTTGTCTTGATTGTTCAACTCCCTTTTCTTTGCATCTAACTCATATGATTCAAGTAAGCAGATTATATCATCAAGAGACTTGTTCTTCAAATCTGGAGTTATATTTTTTATCAACATACACGGGATGCTCTAGCAGTCAGGTAATGAATCCAGTAGTTTCTTTCCAAAATCATATTCTTCAAATTTGACACCCATCTTCCTCAGTCTGTTAATGATTGTGGTAAATCTTGTGTTCACTCAGGGTTTCATTCTTTTTGTAACTAAACATATTATATTGCTTTAACAGAAGATCAGTTCGGCTCTCTTGTAGTGTTGCATTCCCTTCAAATCTTAGACATAACGCATTTCATAATTCTTGAGCTGTCTCGTGCTGCTCAAAGTTGAGATATAGCTCAGTCGGAAGAACTAAGATAATTGATCCTAAAGCTCGGCTATCTCTCTCAACTAGCTTCTTATCTTCCTCATAATACAAGTCTAGATCACCAATAGGAACCAACCCATTAGCATGTGTAGTTTTTGGTATATGAGGACCTTTGACAATTGACTCCTATAGAGTATGCTTAGTGAATTTGAAATATGCTTTCATCATAATTTTCAGTTGGAAAACTCTGAGATTGATTTCAGCATTGTGGAGACTTTCCCACAACTCTCTCAGTATCGTAAACATTTCTGGCCATCTTAAACTTGCACTTTGAAACACATGATCAAAATCTGAAAAACTTCCAACACAGGATTTTCGATCGAAAACCTTTTTCGGATAAGACTTTTCGGTCGAAAACCTTTTTCGGACAAGACTTTTCGGTCGAAAACCTTTTTCGGACAAGACTTTTTAGTCGAAAAGTCAAGATTTCGATCACAGGAGATTTCGAACCTCTGAGATTTTAGACAACACCTTTTCGATCGAAAACTGCACACTTTTCGGTCGAAAATAGTTTTCGACTCCTTCAAACAAACTTTTTGGTCAATTCTTCCTAAGAACACTTCAATCGACCAAAAACTTTCTGCAACCATCCGGAGTCACTTTTAGCTTCGAAAATACAACAATGGCAAAAATTATCACTCTGATTCAATCGAATTTGATGAAAAACTACTTGAACACCAAGAGCTTTAACCAACAGCTCTCATACCACTTGTGATCCCCTCTGATATGATGATATCCAAGTCTATGATCTTCTAAAAACCTCTGGAAAGGTGGAATCAATCCAGAATACAACTATAATCCAGTAGATCGAATCAAACATCAATGAACATGAAAACTGCCACAAATATGAAATGCACAATCAAACATGTAATCTTCATTGATGAACATTTGCAAATACACATTCAGAATGAACAAACAACAATGATTTGGTTTCACTTCAAAGATAGATCAAAGGTTACAAATGAGAAATCTAATTACAAATTTCAAAAGACAAAAATATATATACTAAGTGGATTTCGATCGAAAACTCTGATCGAAAAGTGTTTTCGGCCGAAAACACTTTTCGATCGAAAACTTTAAGGTTGTACATTTCAGCCTATAAATGATTTCTATGGACTACTAGGTTCCAACACACCTTGTTGTGGCATTCATGTCTATGTGTTTGCCACCATCAGGTACGTATCTCTGCATTCTATCCAGAGTCAGTTTGAGTCAGTCGAGTTTTTAATTTTCATTTGTGTCAGTTTGATGTTGCAGGTATGTTTGAGGTTTATTTTGCATGTTTACATCATTCCGTCCATACTCAATCTCCATTCGGACGGAATTGATCCTGAGATCTTATAAAGGCAACCCGACAGAGTGTGCAACCGCGACCGAAACGCTATACGGTGCACACATGGAAGAACGAAGCTGTATAATTGTTTGCATCTACACTACCGGCTAAGTCGCTTCCTGTTTTATTTTTGCATTTTTATTTTTAGTTGTGTCTTGCTTCACATTGAAGACAATATGTCTTTCAAGTGTGGGGATGTGAGTGTTTGTTTAGTCTAAGTTTGTGTCTTAATAAAAATTCAAAAATACAAAAAAAAAATTTGAAAAAAATATCCTTTGAAAATATAAGTTTTGTATAATAAATGGAAAATGATAGTACAACTGGATCTGCTGGTTGAGTTTAAATGAAATAAATAATAGAAAACACGTCTAAATAGTGATGTTTTGGTAGACCCCGCCAGTTTGAATAACTTAAATAACCTGTGAGTGTTACTTAGGATTAATCACGTAATAATTTCATGATATCTTGTGGGTACTTATCTTAGGGTGTCGGTAATACTGAAACTGTTAATATAGGGTGATAGGTACCACGTTAAGTTAATATTTAGATGTTTTTAAAAATTTCCATGGCACACCACTCTCTTTTTATGAGAATAAATCTGAGTTTCGGTGGCGCCCAATCCATAAATCCGTACTTCCATAATCATGAGCTTAATTGTTTGAAGTATGAGTCTTGCTTATGTGTTTCCCTCTGGGATGGCGACTTGGAGGATACACCCTTAAGTAAAATTTATGTGCTTAATTGATAGAATCTAGTCTATGTGTTAGCTTCTGGGATAGTGACTTGGTTGAGACACCTCTAGACGAAGGTTCTTATGTTTAAATTAATGTTCAGTTCCATCCATTCATTCCACATACCATTGATTTCTAAAAACCTGTAAATCTTAGTTTAACATGGTGGACAAATCTATATGGTTTAACCCGTGCCTAAACATGACCGTGAGATGGGATTAGGTAGAGTTGTAGCTTCTAAGTGTGAGTCACATAGATTGAATGATAGCTGTATAAAATGGAATTAGAACACATTACGGGGGCTATATAGTTAGTGTTGACTATTGTTTTTTAACGCGTGAGTATATTTGTGCTAATTGGTAATTGATTATTAAAGTTAGATCTCAGTTATGATTCAATTGTAGACTTTTTCAAGGATGAAAAAAGGTTAAGTGTGGGGATGTTTGATGTAGTGCAAAGCACACATCTTTATTCCTTGTATTTTAGTTCGTTTTACTTAGTTTTGTCTTTGTTTTGAGTCGTTTTTATGTACTATTGAGTCGTTGTCTTATTTATAGGTGCTCGTGAGAATAACAACTGAAAACCTGAAGAAATCGAGCATGAGAATGAAGCCAAAGGATTTAAAGTCAAAAATGTTGAAAGTTATGACCTCGCGGTACTGTAGGTCCCTCGGGTGTCATGGATCGTCACATGCAAGTGCGTTGGCTAGTCGGACCGGGTGCGGAATACCCGTAACTAGGTGGAGAATCAAACAACACAAAGTAAACCGACAAGAGAATCACTTTAAACTTTCGTCTATTATAAACACTTGAAGGTTACAGAGAGAAAATACTGAGTGCACAATGTCTGCGTACTTACATTCTGTCAACCTATTCTATTTATACAACAGGACAAATTACTCATGCGTACTTAGCAAGTACACAGAGTATTCTTGCGTACTTGCTAAGTACGCAGGAACTAATTCATGCGCACATACTAAGTGCGCAAAACACTTAGAGAATTAAGCAACTATCAACATGCATTAGTAAATACAACTCGATAACTAATACATATAGACGCTTACAAACAAAGACAAATACATACAAAGAAAGTACATAAACTAAGACTCTATCCAGAGTGTTTGTCACACAAAAGTGCTTCAACAAACTCCCCCTTGACAACAGCTCTGGATCATCTTCGGTCTTCAGATCTCTGCATCTTTAGTTTCCATCTTCTTCTTGTAGTCAAGGCAAAACTTGATCACCTTGTCGTATTTAGAAGCAAGGAGCTTTGTCCATTCGTCCATATGCATGCAGTACCTGTATGAAGCAGACTCCATCAAATACTCTGATCAGTTCCCTTGGCACTAAGCTTCCACTATCAGCCAGTGCCTCCAGATCACCACTGCCTCGCCCATTTTAGGATCTACGTACCAGTACCATATGTTACCGAGGATATCCTGAGATAACTTTCTCAGGGGAATCTTGGTTTCACACAGCATTGGCTTGTATACCAGTTTCTTTAAGCATTTCTTAGTCACCGGATGTCTAGCGTTCTTGTCCTTGACTCGCTTGGGCACTTGAGGCTTAAACATCTCGAATTTCCCAGATCTTACTTCACCCTGTTGAACATGCCACAAATCCATCGCTACTGCGTGATTTGAGTGACCCAGCAGCTCTTGGTTTGCTAGGTTCACGAGGTCGTATCTAGGTAAGGAGTTGAAAGCTTCGCTGGTTGGTTTCAAGTATTGAACCCTCACAGCTCGCTTGATTGCAAACAACTGCTTATCCTCCTCGAACCTTACAGCTAAGATCATTCCTGTTGCTCTGTGTTTGTCTATGATAGAAGTCTTTTGCCAGACAGGAGCAGGATCCTTTGATGAACTAGCAGGCATATCTTTGTTTTTCTATGCCTCTGGATCCACAGGTGTAGGGTCGGCAGGGGAGGCTTCAGTCGATGCTTCAACATTACTAGCAATCTCGATTGAACCTTGGTCGAGCTGAGATTCAAAGGATGTAACTTCGAAGATCTCTCCATCTTTAAACTCATACTCTCCTTCCCCGTCGCCCTTGGGAACTTTGATAACTACATCATCATCATCTTCATCCCAATCATCACCAGAGTCGATCTCTCTTTCTTCAAGATTGTAGAGAGCCTCGATCTGTGCTTCTTTGGAATAGTTAGGCTCTAAGCATAAGATCACATCGTCAGATAGATCTTTCAGAACATCAGCCACTGACTTACCTTTATCACCACCTTCCTGATGAGTCGACTCCCCCTCAGCCATTGGAACTACAGAAATGGGCACTATCGCCAAAGCTTGTTGCTCACTTCCACTAGGACCGACTTCAGGATCCTTGTCTTTGTCATCATCCTTCGTCAGATCAACCGGATGACAAGGCTCATCACCAGTAGGTTTAGATGTCTTCTCCTTCTCTTTTTCTTTCTCCCCCTAAGCAGCAAGCTTCTCGGTCAGGTCAGTTACTAACTTGACCATCATTTTATGTTCCTTTCGTTGCATTTCAATCCGAAGCTCTAGAGACGACCTGCGTCCTAGAATCATATTGTTTGTGTTGATCAGAAGTTCGTTCTGGGCCATCACATTTTCTAGTCTCTTTTGCGTCCCAGCCCTCTAGCTTCTCAAAATAGTAACCTCGTCCACCAACATTCCTCCCTTGATTTTCGAACAGTTTCCAGTAGAGCAGCAACTTGGGCTTCCAAGGTATCTATCCTTGCATCATTTGGATCAGGATTCGTGGACGTAGACGCTTCAACATTATAAAGTGGGGATGAGAAGATCGTATCAAAGTCAAACCCCTGAGTAAAGTCTCCATAATTGTAGGGTTGACTGATAGGTTCAGTGGTGGTAGTAGGGATTGTGGATGGGATGATGGTTGTAGGAGTGATGGAAGGTGTGATGGTGACTAACTCTGTAAGAATCGGAGTTGTCACCGCCACATAGACAGATGATACAGGGAGGGTCACTATCATAGGAACCTCTTATGTGATAGAAGTGACCGCCACATCAAGTGTTACTTGTGGCCTTCTCCCTGTCGCCGGTACAGCTGTTGTGAAGGTGGGGTAGAAGCTGAATCAGTACTCACAGCCGATACTTGTACTTGCCTCTGAGCACTATCCTCCACCTCACGAGGAATAGCTTGTTGCTGCCTATCCCCCTGTTTTTTGTTGATACTTTCACGTCTTTGTCTTTGTATAGCAGCGTCAGAGTCAGAATCTGGCTCGTATTCACTGCTCGTCGATTGTCGCTTTCTCTTAGAAGATGACTCAGGAAGGGTCACCTTTGTCAATCTTCTCGGGTGTGCCTGTGATGGTGCATCATCAGAATCAAATGAATCAGACTCTGTATCTTCGGAGTTGGATCCTTCAGCACCATCATTAACTACTTCTTCGTCTCCTCCTTCAGACGATTCATCTTCACTTTTAATGTCCTCCTCTTCTTGTTGCTCATTAGAAGTTCACTGAGTTCTGGCTCAGAGTCATGACTAAACCATCTCCAATCATCTGGTGCCACATACGCTTCATTTGTCAGGTGGCCAAAGAGTGCGGTGTGCTCAGGGGTAGGTTCTACACTGCCTGTCTTTAGGAATTGTGCAAACACCCTCTTGTCCACCCTCTTTACTTGCAGTCTCTCCCCAGTAGCAGGCAGATTTGGCGACGCATCAATGATCAGTAGTTGCATAAATCTTGGGTATAACAGGAATCTAAACCTCTCAGCTATATTGATCTGATCATTTAACGCCTTGAAGATGTATCTGGAGAAGTTATAACCCCTGTTGAGAGATAGGCCAGCCACGGCTGCTGTAAGATCATGTCCCATAGCATCCTTCCCCGCTTTCCTGGAAGAAATGCACATGATCATCACGTGGGCAAAGTACCTCCACTGATCTAGCACCCACATCTTCTTGTATGACGAGTAATCCCGTATATGCTGCCTCCAACATCCATCCACAATGTAATCAGGATAGGCGGTTGGGTCGGTGGCGAGATCTCGGAACTGTAAGAATCGTCGAATGGTGTCCTCAGAAAGAGCAATATCATGACCCGCCACAATAGCCCGTATAACATTAGGGGTTACTATGCAGTCATGTTCCGCTGTCTCCCAGAACTGCTCCAGGTACGATCTTGATACTATTGGGTTTGCTGATATAGCATAGTTGATCCTTGAACGGTTCAAGAAGTCAACTATCTCTCGGTATTGTAGTGCAGCACCCTTCCATTCCGGTTCTGTATGTGCTAGGAGGTTGAACTCACTGGTAAAGGCACGAGCCATCACTGCAAAAACACACATAAAACATAAGAAGAACAAGAAGATTCATTGGAATTGAATACACATGACTAAGTATAGCAATTACTCACTGAACTGAATTTCAGACTTAGAAAAATATCACAAGTGTTGGTCCTGCGTACTTAGCAAGTACGCAGGGATATCTTCTTGCGTACTTAACAAGTATGCAGGAATATCTTCTTACATACTTGTTAAGTGCGCAAGAATTGCACTTAGTCAAATTTTCCAGAAATCCAATTTTCAATAGATGATCAACATTGATGTGGATTAGGGTCACCACAAGGTCGAAATCCGTGATTAAGACCTATGGAACCAATATCAACATCAATGAACTGCTATCCTTGTCAAATTTTGACCTAAAAACGACCCAGACGAACCGACGGTCAATCAAGGGGTCAAAGGCAAAATTATGGCTCATTAAGGACGATTAAGTAAAGATTAAGGATCGTTTGATGATTCTAAGCAAGTTTTAATTATAATGTGTTACCAAAACAACCAAAAGTTTGTCTAAAACCAAGATTCAAACCCTAAAATTTTCAAATTCTAAATCGCTCCGAAAGTCCAGATTGCATGGATGAAATGTCCTAAGATTCTCACCAAATGATGTTAATACGATGACGAAACTAGAATCGGGACGAAAAAGCTCTTTGGAACATACAAAAATTTTGAGGAAAAAATGGGCAGAGGGTAATCGACAGACGTTTGAATTTTGAATGAGATAAACACAAAGAAAATTCTAAGTCCTGTATATATACCCAACACATATTGGTCTTGCGCACTTGCTAAGTGCGCAGGACTTAACTCCTGTGTACTTACTAAGTAGGCATGACTTAAGTCTTGCGTACTTGTTAAGTACGCAGGGTTTACCTCATGCACACTTATCAAGTATGCAGAGACCCTTGTGTGCTCAAAATTTCAACTCAAATTATGAAGATTTCAAGTCAAATAACGAACAAGATAAAAGCATTCAATCAAGAGGATTCAAAATCAATTCAAGAAGGCTAAACATAAATATTTTTGGCTTTTCTGATTAAAATTAAACTATACACAAACTTAGAATCTTTTTGATCTTTTCAAGATAGAAATATACAAGTATACACACACACACTATTTTTGCTCAAAGACACGAGTAGAGGATCATATCAGGCTAAACTTTAGCAAAAACAATACAAGATAAACGTCAAAGAATATGGGATCATGTCATGAATTACAAGTTATTCATACGTAATAAGCACATAAACAAGTAATTCAAGTTGACAATATTATAAGATTTGAAACCATAAGTATCTTTGTATCACGTTCTTGTGTGTTAAGGTATTAATTATAAGATATACAACGTGTACCCCACTGATGTGCTACAGTAATGTAACTTGCACTATCTCAAGGCATCTAAGATTTTCACAAAGATTTTCAAATCTCCAGAATGAAGTTACATCGTTTAGCACAGGAAAAATCAAGCAGAATCCATAAGGATTATCAAGAATCATAAGATTCAGAATCGAGTGATTTAGATGTCTTGGTTTAATTGGATGTTCTTCAATGAATATCATATAATGATTCAGGTTAATAGATATGGAGTCTGAGGATTTAGGTAAGGTGATCTAACTTTTATCTCGATTTGATTTCAATGAATCAGGAATGATTCAAGGGTGAATACATGCTCAACGGTTGATGTAAAGACATGTCTTGATTCAATCTCTCATTACATACTTGTGACTATGGGCAGTGAGATGAACCGCAGTAATTGTGCTAAACACATAACCCGAAACTGGTCTCTTAAGAAAATATTTGCTAAAATCTTACATCCTTTATCTGATAATGATCTTTTTGTATTCTTTTACATAGGCACACATGCATACATGGGTTCAAATCACAGTTGTAGTCTATATTTAGTTTCCACACTACTAATGATTCAAAGATGCCTACAACCTACTGACAATTCAAATTACTTGTAAATAAGTAGATTAAAAACATAATAATTTAAACCAATAAGTAAGCATGACGCAATCATTTACCATATGAGCAATCTATGGCGTTTAGATCATTTCTGATGTACTATAATTTTCTCTTTTCTCAAGATAACTTTGAAAATTTTCTCCATTTACTATTTTGTTTGAATTTTTATAAAATATTTGAAAATTAAAAGAACTTTACAGAAAATTTAAAACAAATAAAATTTAACTTTCATGAATTGAATTGATTTAAGAAAAAACAAGTTTTTCACTCTAGATTGAACATTCCTATCAAGTTGACAAGATGCTCAAAACGGGATCGGTCAAACGCCTTAGTGAAAAGGTCATCAAGGTTGTCATCCGTGTGAACCTTTATAAGTTCAATAAGATGCTTTTCAGCACAATCACGGATGAAATGATGGCGAATTTCAATATGTTTAGTTTTAGAATGTTTCACCGGGTTATTTGTGATGGAAATTGTGGCAATGTTGTCAATGAATATAGGAGTTCCAGTGAAGTTCAAGTCGTAGTCTCTCAATTGCTGTTGAATCCACAATATTTGAGAACAACCGCTAGATGCAGCAATGTATTCTGCTTCACATGTTGAGACAGAAACCGTTGACTGCTTCTTACATTGCAAGGAAACCAGTCTGTCTCCCAAGAATTGACATCCACTAGAAGTTGACTTTCTATCAAGGTTACAACCGCCATAATCTGAATCAGTGTAGGCTTTGAAGTCAAATGATTGCTGCTTAGAGTACCAAAGACCCAATCGAGGTTTCCCTTTTAAGTATCTGAAAATCCTCTTTATAGCTATAATATGGGACTCCTTCGGTTGTGACTAAAACCTTGAGCAAAAGCATACAGCAAACATTATATCTGGCCGTGAAGCTGTGAGATACATAAGAGATCCGATCATCCCACGGTACAATTTGCAATCCACATCCTTTCCATCTTTGTCAGGATGCAGACTATGATTGACGGGGATAGGTGTGCCATAAGTACTGCAATCATTCATCTTGTATTTTGACAAGATGTCCTGCACATACTTAGTTTGATGCAGATAAATGCCATCCTCTCTTTGACTGACTTGCAGACACAGGAAGAATGACAATTCACCCATATTACTCATCTAAAACTTTGACTTCATCACCTGTTCGAATTCCCTACACATCTCTTCATTTGTAGACCCGAAGATAATGTCATCGACATACACTTGTACAAGAAGAATATCACCTCCTGCTTTCCGTATGAAGAGGGTCGAGTCAATCTATCCACGGTCGAAACCATTAGATAGTAGATGTTTAGATAATGTCTCATACCATGCCCTAGGTTCTTGATGAAGACCATAAAGTGCTTTGTCGAGCTTATACACTTTATTGATATTATGCGGATCTTCAAAGCCGGGAGGTTGAGTGACATAGACCTCTTCATGTACTTTTCCATACAGGAAAGCACTCTTCACATCAAGTTGATAGACCTTAAAGCCAACATATGACGCATAAGCCAGAAATAATCTAATGGCCTCAAGTCTAGCAACTGGGGCATATACTTCTATGTAATCCAAGCCCTTTTGCTGATAAAAACCCTAAACAACCAACCTTGCTTTGTTCTTCACCACAACATGATGATCATCCGTCTTGCATTTGAATACCCATCTGGTGCCAATTGGTTGTACGCCCCTTGGCAAGTCAACCAAATCCCACACATGCAACTTTTGGAATTGAGACAGTTCTTCTTGCACTGCCTCAATCCAGCAGTTGTCAGCGAGAGCCTCTTTCACATTCTTCGGCTCTAACTGGGACACGAATGCAGCATGCAGACATGTTTCCATGACACCAGTGTCAAGTATCTCAGAGTAAAGACTAGTGTTCTCAGCAATGGTTCGATGACGAGTTTGAACACCGGCATGAGGATCACCAATAATGTTGTCAATTGGATGATTCTTATGCACTCTCATCCTGAATTTCTGAGGTTCGTGCTTAACTCCCCCATGTCCTGTGTTCCAGAAGAAGAAGATTCAATGTTGATTAGATCAGCTGGACCTTCATTTCCTACACAAGTGTTAGGATTAGCTTGAGCGTCATTTCCGTCAACATGAACATCTTCGCTGTTATCACTGCCATGAGCTCCAGATGCAGATGTAGCATAGGAATCAGGAGTTATAATCGGTACAGTAGCACGAGTTGAAAAACTGGAGTCATCACCGCCACCAAACAATTCATATATATTTGCGGCATCATTTGCAGACAAATCTGGGAGATTGAAAGATTTGAATAGCGCATCATAATCAAAACCCCAAGCTGGACCAGTTGGTTTTGGTGGAATGCCGTGTTTACTACAATCCACTTCAAACCATTCCTCGACAGTACGAGTTCTTATATTGTACACTCTCTTGCAAGGCGAGTTGGTAACATATCCTAAGAAGATGCCTTCCACCGCTTTTGCATGAAACTTAGACTTGCGGTCTTTGTATTGTAGCAATAAGGAACATGAACTACTAAAAGGAACTAGATAGTCAAGATTGGGAGGTCGATTGTTGATCAACTCATAACAAGTCTTGTTGTGCCTCTTCACAACCAGAACTCTGTTCAAGACATGAAAAGCTGTATTAAATGCTTCTGCCCAGAAAGTGACAGGAAGCTTTGCATTAGACAGCATTGTCCTTGCAATCTCAATCAAGGTTCTGTTCTTCCGTTCTGCGACTCCATTCTGCTAAGGTGTGTACGGGGCACTAAATTCGTGACGGATCCCCTTCTTGAGACAGAAAACTTCCATCAAATTATTCTTGAACTCAGTTCCGTTGTCACTCCTTATTCTTCTAACCTTCAACTTGCAAAGAGATTCCAAGCTCAGGATCAGGTATTGAAGAATATCAGCAGTTTCATCCTTTGTACCTAAAAAATGCACCCAAGAAAAACGTGAGAAATCATCAGTTACAACCAGACAGAATGACTTACCTCCAATACTCCTGATACTTATGGGGCCAAACAGATCCATATGTAATAGTTCCAAAGGGGTATCGATGGAGTTTTGGAGCTTGGGCTTGTGAGACTTCCGTTGCTGTTTGCCCTTTTTACAAGGCATACAGTCATCTGCAATGGTAAATCTCAGCTTAGGAACACCGGTTACCAAACCGTTTCGGACAAGATGATTCATTTTTTGATAAGAAATGTGTCTGAGTTTCCTATGCCATAAGATAGAGTCAAGCTCTGTCGCTTTGGTAAGCAAACAAGTAGCAACTGATGAGGTGGTTGTTGCCACGCTCATATCAATCTGATAGGTGTCGTTTGTCCTTGGCGCTCTCATCAGAATCTAGTCTTCAGGAACCTCAAAACCAAGTTTGAGTATCAAGCATTCAGTCTTGTCAAACATCACTGAGTACTCCTTGTCGCACATCTGGGAGACACTCAACAAGTTATGATTCGGCTGCTCACAGTAGTTGACATTGTCGAAGCTGACACAACCATTTGAAACCACGCCTTGACGCGTGATACTACCGCCTTTCTCTCCAGCAAAGGCCGCATAGCCGCCTCTGAATGGTTTAAAATCTTGAAGCAGGGCCATGTTACATGTCTTGTGCCGGGAGCATCCACTAACTACATACCAACGATTAGAGATAGTACCCTTCGGATGTCCCTGCACGAGTCACTAAAGGAATTAATTAGATTTGGAGACCCAAGCCATAGTGGTCTTGGGTCATCCGTCTTTCTTAAAATAAACAACCTCAATTAACTCACAGTCGTGACTGTTAAAAATGGATGAATCTTTAAAAGAATTGGGACTAGGAGATTGAGAATTTTTAGCTTTGTTGTTCAAGGATCTCTTATGTTTCTTAACTGGAACAATAGACTTAGAATCAACAGCAGCAGGTGAACTAATGGAAGCTTCACCTGATTGAACTCCAGGCAGCTGTTCCAGCTTTCTCAATCTCTTGTTCCTTCTCCTTCCCTTTGGCTTAGAGAGTTTCACCATAGGTTTCTCACCAGTAGGTGTACTACCAGAGGTAGATACACAAGGTTTAGCAGGATGCTTTCCCTTTCTTGAAACATATGGTTTAGCCTCAGATGTGATCTTTGGCTTTACCATAGGTTTTACTGGTGGTTTCACCACACTTGCTTTTGGACTTTTGGGATGCTTCGCTAGTGGTGACTTAGGGATGACAGTCGGTTGTGAAACAATTGGCCATTTCCCATGGTTCTTAGAAGGGCAGTTCACAAAAATGTGACCAACCATACCACAGTGAAAGCAAGTCCTCTTGTCTGTGTAAGTCCTCCTGTAAGGCTCATTAGATCTGGCATTAGATGACTCAGCATTATGAGCAGGAGGAGTTGGTTGGTAAACAGGAGATTGACCCGATAAAGATTGGTTTTTGGGAGTATAATATTTTTGCAATTTTTCTTTATAACCAAGCCCATAATGAGCTGAAAAAGCTTCTTTCTGAACTTGATTAATATGTTTATACCCCCCATAAAGCATTACCTTTAATTTATCATTTGATTAAATGATATCAGGTTCAGTCAAAATACAATTGTCACTATTAGTGATAATGTTTTTCTTAATTTTCTGTTCACATAACAACTCCTCAGATACTACTCCTTTAGGGCAGGTGCTTTCAGACCCATCATCAGAAGCAGTAAAGAACTCCTCATTAAATGCGGAGTCAGCCTTACTTGAGGAATCATCCTTACCTGAGGACTCATCAAGGCAAGACATATCAATGTCTATTAAGCCGTTGACAAATTTCCCGCTAACTGGTGGAGGAATAACATTAGTACCCAACCCTAAGCCATTCAATTGCCTCACTACAGACTCGTAGTGTTCCACCACAAAACGAGAATTTTTCAACTTCTCATTAGTACATTTCAACTGCAAGATCTCATTTTGTAGCTTGTTGATCTCATTGTTCCTTTTCTCTAACCCCTTGTATACAACATCCAAGTGAAACTGTTGATCGCTGATTTTAAGTGAATAATCACGTTTTTCTTTCTTCAACGTTTCAATTGAATCTTTAAATCGTTTTTCGTTTTCCTTGTAGCTTAACGCTGCAATACGAAGGGTTTCGACTTTGTCTTGAAGCTTAGAATTTTCAACCTTTAAGCTTAGATATTTAGAACAAGAAATTACAGCAAAAGGTTTAGAGTCTACCTCATTTGATGAACCTGATGCCTCTCCAATAGCCATGAGGGCAACAACAGTTGTAGACTCTTCTTGGTCAGCCACAGAAGCTTCTCGTTCCTCAGCTTCCATCAACTCCATAATCTCAGCCATGAGACTAACCTGTGTTTGTGAAATATGGGCATCCTCTAAATGAACACCCCAATCAAAGCTTTCGGCCTGTTGAGCCACCAATGCATTGGACGTTCCACCTTGACTTTGATTGCAGTTGTTAGAGTTGTACCCTTGGTTGTTTCCCTGGTTGCTTCCCTGGCTTGGTCTTGTGAATCCAGAGGCAGGTGCTTTGTCCTTCTGACATTCACGAGCAAAGTGTCCAAAGTTCAGACACTTGTAGCACTTGGCCTTGGAATTTTCAAAACCAACCTTGGCATTTGAATGCCCACCAATGAACTTTCGGCTAGTTCTGTTCAAGAAACGCTTGGCCCTCCTCAAGATCATGGCCATATTCCATTGAATATCCATATCCTCCATATCATCCGGATCCACCTGGTTGAAGTATTCTTCGATGGTTTCAGGATCCGTTAGCTTGCCGCCAATGAAGTTCTCATAGGCAAGCATGCATGATGAGAATAAAGCCACATGATCTTCAGCTATCTTGGCTATTGCTGATTGGTTAGCTGAAGATGTGGGAGAAAGATTTCTTGAGGGATTCTGGTGATGAGATCTAGAACCAGAACTAGATGCTGCATAGCACGCATGACCACCACAAGCCTTTACAGTTTCTTCCTCATGAGAGTTTCCTGAGAAAAGGGCAATTCCAGAGCCCGATGACTTGGTTGTAGAAGACGTCCCATAATACATAGAAGGGTCTTGTATTTGAGGTCTTCCTGAGCTCTCCTTTCTTTTTAGGTTCATGTCATGTGCTTGAACCTTTCCAATTGCCTCATCAATTTTCATCTCATAAAACTTAGAATTCTCTCTCATCAGGGTAGTATACATCTCAAATTTGGGTGGCAAAGCATCCAGAAATTTTTCAACTAATTCCTCATTTGGATAAATGAGATCAAAAGCTTTCAACTCAGTCTGCAGATGATAGAATCTAGAGATGAATTCATCTATGGATTCGTTTTACAGAAATCTGAAGCACTCATACTGCTTCCTGAGAAGATCCCGTTTACTTTTCTTGATGTCACTATTGCCCTCGAATCTCTTCTGTAACGCCTTCCAGAGATCCTTGGAGTTATCGTATCCTCTGAAGCTGTGGAATAACTCCCTAGTTAAGACCATAGTGATAGATCCGTGTGCCTTCTTCTCTCTATCATAAACTTTCTTTTCTTCTTCATCAAGTTTAGAGATAGGCTTGGGAACTTCGTCATCAAGGTAAATATATGTGGGATGCTTATAGCCCTCTAGAATGGGTATCCACAACGAAGAATCGGTATAAGAAATATAATGCTCAAAGCGTGCTTTCCGGTTTGAATAATCATTTACATTAGGCATCTTTGGCGGTTTCTGAGGGGTTCCGATCTCGTTGTCATAGTTCAGAAGGTTACCGAGGTTCTGAAGATTTGACATGGTGAACACTTAGTCAAATTTCAGAAAAGTCACAGAAACTTGCGCACTTGTAACTAGCCTTGCGCACTTAAAGAAGTAGTCTTGCGTAGTTAGGATTTGCTCTTGCGTACTTGATAAGTACGCAAGAGTAAATGATAAGTGCGCAGGAAATAACTTAAGTACGCACCAAGATTGGTCTTGCGTACTTGGTAAGTACACAGTAAGACTGTACTTGTTACCAAATAAGGTAAGTACGCAGATCACCTTTTCACCAACTCTCACCAACCTTTTCTGGTCACTGGAAACTCACCGGAGATGGCAGAAATCAAAAAATTGACCAAACAAAATGAGCCAAAGGGTCAGAAACTCGTTTCTAACCAACCTTTGATGCTCAAAACACTCAAATACACAACAAAAGTCGGTTTTTGAGTGATTTTTGCTTCTAAAATAGTGCTCAAGAGCTACCCCTATTTTATCACAAAAATCAACAAAAATACCTACTTTTGCTTGCAAAAACTCTGTAGGATGTGAGAAAAATGCTCCAAACACACTCACAACACTCGAAATCATGAGCAAAGCTCTGATACCACTTGTAGGTCCCTCGGGTGTCACGGATCGTCACATGCAAGTGCGTTGGCTAGTCGGACCGGGTGCGGAATACCTGTGACTAGGTGGAGAATCAAACAACACAAAGTAAACCGACAAGAGAATCACTTTAAACTTTCGTCTATTATAAACACTTGAAGGTTACAGAGAGAAAATACTGAGTGCACAATGTCTACGTACTTACATTCTGTCAACCTATTCTATTTATACAAAACCTGACCTCTGCGCACTTAGTAAGTGCGCAGGACAAATTATTCATGTGTACTTAGCAAGTACGCAGAGTATTCTTGCGTACTTGCTAAGTACGCAGGAACTAATTCCTACGCACATACTAAGTGCGCAAAACACTTTGAGAATTAAGCAACTATCAACATGCATTAGTAAATACAACTCGATAACTAATACATACAGACGCGTACAAACAAAGACAAATACATACAAAGAAAGTACATAAACTAAGACTCTATCTAGAGTGTTTTGTCACACAAAAGTGCTTCAACAGGTATGCGAAGCACAGAGATGAAGATTTCGCGGTACGCGAGGAAAGTAAAAAAACCGGGCCCGACTATTTTGGTTCTCACGGTACGTGAGAAACCATGTCCCACCTCTCGCGGTACGCGAGAGGCCTGTTAAACTAAAAAAACTCTAATTTGAATATAATTAGAATTTGAATGCCATTATTCATGAAGTTTGATTTTTAGCCGTCCAGTGAGCATTCTAGGCCGATTTTGGGAGTAAGAAGGTCAATCAAAGTGCAAGATCGAAGCTTTTGGATTCCGGGTTCGTTGTACTAGCGTTCTAGGTTTTAAAGTTCAAATCTTTGTGTTTGATTTATGTGTTTGAACTATGTTTTGCTTAATTGATTCTGTCATGAAGGTTTTAAGTATGATTGTAGGCTAAACATTGATACTACCTTGGTCAATTGATGATTACTAAGTTAAAGTATTGATTTTTATTCGGTTTTGGATTCGTTTGATGATTTTATGATTTTGTAAACGATCCAAGTTAATAATTGTGATAAATATGCATGCTCAAGTCTGATTGTTTGATTGATTTCAATTCCGTATATTTATTGTGGTTGTCTCTCAGTTTGATTAACGCATTGTGATCATAGATTTTAGGGTTTGTGATTGCGTGTGGTTAGCTAGAGATAGTGACCATAGGAGTTGTGATTTGACTGCTGATTAGAGTTGAGTATTCTTCCTAGTTCAATACTCGAAAGGTGAGAATTAGTCGTGTAGTCCTCGTCATTAGGAATCCGAGTGTCAGTTGTCTGAAAGGAAGTTGGTTTAGGTGTCTAGTGATTGTTGCTATTCTAAATCATAGTTGTTATCCTAGGATTACCCCGTACATTCCTTACCTATATTGTGAAAAGTGAGGCTGAGAGGTAATCTGTCTATTCGGGTACTTTGTCATAGTTGAAAATACCTGAGAGGTGATCCAACAATCTGGTGAGGTATTACATCTGTAGGTTGCTTAGTTGGTGACACCCTGAGATTGATTAGGGATCCACTAGGTAGTGTAGAGTTGTTTCCTTAGACACCCAGATCCATCATAGTTTCCAGAACCGATAGAAGTTGTGCTGTGCAAGTAGGATTCCGACCTAGGTAGTGTTCTTCCCATATCTTGATTTCACCTTAGTCTTTTTCTTGATAGTTTGAGTTGACCTTAGTTTGTTACATTCCTTAGTTAATCATTAGTGTAGTAAACCCCCCAACCAAATCAATTTAAGTCCGAGTCTAGTATTAGTATTCAGTGTCTCTAGGGTTCGATATTCCGGTTTACCATTAAGTTGTGCTACACTCGATAGGTACACTTGCATGTTAGTTCGGTTTAGTTCATGCGTACTCCATTTATTACTTAGGAGTCTAGGTTAGTTTTTATACAGACCGTCTGCACGACATCAACCCCGCATTGGAGGTAGTCGACCTCCACCCCAAGGACAAATGAATTCGGGGACTTGAGTCTAGCTAACGACTCAGTAGTAAACTTAGCCTGCTTCGGTATCATATTTGGTAATAATTCTTAGATTTTATTTCTATTTTTGTTTTCCTGTTTTTATTTTCTATTTTTCTAGGATTTTATCATTTCTTTTTGAGTTTAGGTAATCGGGACGTGTTTTGGATCGAGCGGATTTTGGTTGATGATTGGAATGTCTCAGGTATGTCTTCTGAAGTTTTAGAAATTTAAGTTTGAAAGGATTGCAGTCGGGTTTGGAACTTTCTGCATAAAAAATCAGGGTTCTCTGTCTGCTGGGCAAGAAACGCGGTCGTGCCTCCCTATGGGGAGCGGTCGTGCCTCTAACCCTAGGCACGACCATGTCTAAGCGCTTGGCACGGTCGTGCCTCGGTGTTTGGGGGTTGTACAGATTGATTTTCAAAGTTAAGACTTCTCAAACACCCCCACAACAACTCATTAGCATACCAGAATCCCCCCCTCTCCATTACGATTTGCCTTTTTCTTCCATCGTTGATATCCGTCCCTTTGCATTAAGGTACGTTTCTGCCTCTCGTTTACTTTGTTTCTTATTTAACTAGGGTTGTTAGTCTGTTTGAATGTAAAAAGGATTAGGGTTTTGAGTTTTTAAGTTTTTTTGAAAATTTTTATTTGACAGTATTCCTAGGTTGTAAATAAGTAGGAAATGTTGTGATTGCTTCCTGGGATAGTCGCTCATACAAGTCCATTCATAAACATGTTGCAAATTGATTAATTTTGAGACTGGAAAACCCTAAAATGGGTTGAGCACGGTCGTGCTCGGCTTTCAGCATCCCATGATTGCTTGATTTTGCTTAGGGCGGCTGTGCCCTTGTGTTTACCTTGGCGCGGTCATGTCTAGACCATGCGCGACCGTGTGTGCCAAGCTTGTGTGCCCGTGGTCGGCCAAGCACGGCCGTGGGATTAGACTTTTAGCCTTGGCGCGGTCGTGCCCCTTCATAAACTAGGGTAGAATCTTCATAACTCAGTCTAGCGTCTTCATAACGATTCTGATTTTGATTTTTGTTTTTCTTGCAGATGGCAGGTAACCGTGAACACCCGTACCTCAAGTTTAACCTAAACGAGCACGAGTACGAGTCTCGTCTGGATGTGTTGTGGCCCCGTCGAGGCCGGATTTTGGCCGCTCATCATTTAGAGTCGGCTACTATTGACGCCATCGGTCAGAGGGACAGATGGAATGATATGGTCACCGCCCCATGGTGTCATTTATTTAGACTCCATGCTATACAATATGTTGAGCTTGTGATGGAGTTCTTCTCTACGTATGAGTTTGACTATCTGTGTGATGATTTGGAGAGGCTCGAGACTATTAGGTTTAGACTATGAAGGGAGTGACGAGTTATGTCAGTCGCTAGGTTCAAGAGATTACTTGGTTTATACATGACTGACACGAGATCCCGACCGAGCTATTCACCTAGGGTATCACCGAGTTTCCAACAGAGGAGAACAAAGATCATTTCTGGCATGAGTTGGGGTTTGGGATATATGATCTGAGTCTGACTAAGGCTTCGAGCCTTCGAGATCATCTACACCGTGTTCTTCATTGATGCATCGTTTATTTTATTTCTGGGAGAGGACAGGGGGGAGACTGTGGTGAACCTGAGGAAGTTGTTTTACCCCTATTTCCTTGTACGCCCGCGCACCTGTAATTTGGCGCACTGCATCACGGGGTACTTGGTCAATAGTTCTGGGCGCGATGTTACCAGCGTCATAAGTGGAGGTCACTTTGTGACGAAGCTTGCGAGACACTTTTAGCTGTTGACGGATGATTTGATAGGAGACCTGACCCCTGTGGCCGAGACCATGGTGATGACCGTGCAAACTTTGAGGAACATGCACGTGGCTCGTCGCGCACAGGGAAGGGTCAGATTGGTTGATAGACGAGGGAGAGTGTGGGACCCATATCATCCGGGTCCCGATCCAGATTTTGTGCAGGCCGTGGCTGAGTCCATAGCCGCTGCCCATCAGGCACACGCGGCTCAGCAGGAGCAGGAGCACCCGGAGCACCACAAGCACCATGTTGAGGATCCGATTGTTCCTCCTCCTCCTCCGTCTTCACCACCACCTCCGATTACCGTCACTCATGATTTGTTCATGCTTTATTGGGCATGGCAGTATGAGGTCCCGTGCGCTGCTGCTGGCGGAGCCCCCTATGTGGTTCCTTTACCATTTTTCATTCAGCCAGAGCACGAGCACCAGCCACAGCCACCACCACCACCACCACCACCGCATCATCAGTCACCACCATTATCACCACCCGAAGAAGGTGGAGCTGAGGAGGGCGATGGAGGAGTAGTGCCTCCACTGTTTTGGTATCCCCTTTTGATGAGTTGTACTTGGGTTACTTGTTGTACAAACTCTTATATAACGCTTCGGCGTTTGTTGGATGCATTTTGTTGTACTTTGTTTCCGTTGTATTGTTTGTGGATATTTGTATTTATTTTTCATGTTTATATTTTTGGCTTGATGTTACTGATCTGTGTTTGATGTTGTTAGTCTTAATTAGATCTTGGAATTGTGGAACTGCGTGGAATGTCATTTATGTAGGTAGGCTTTTTGCGTTTGACCGAGATCGACACGAGGGAAGTTTCAGTTCTCCCTTCACATTACATTGCATTGCATTCCATTTCACATAACATGTTTTTGTATACATTAAGGGCAATGTATGTTTCCAAAGTGTGGGGTTGGGTGTTCATTCTTCGCTTTACATTATTTTTTTTGTACATTGAGGGCAATGTACGATTCTAAGTGTAGGGTGGGAGTGTATTCACGTGATGATTGTCCTTTTGATCATTTTATCACTTCATTTTTTTTGTAAAATCTTCCTTTATAATTTTTATTAGCATTAAATCAATTATATAAAAATTTAAAAACAAAAAAATAAAATAAAAGTTAACCGTTTAGCATTCACAATTTTTAGTAAATAATAGAGATTTTATTTTTTGAAAACAATTGAGATAGAAATTCCATCGAGTCAAACCCATTTTTTTGTGATGACCATGAGTTTTAATGGGTTAAACGAATGAATTGCATGTAACCTTTTGCCTACACCCATTCCTTTTCGTTTCCGTGAATTTATTTTTGAGCCTTGATAGCTTTAGACATTGTTTGCTCTCATTTTTACAGATTTGAGTTTGTCAGATGTTTCATGCTTATTAGAACATGCTTTTAGTATAGATTTCAAAATCATGAACATGAATATTGCATAAAAATGATTGAGGCATTAGGATAAACCACTTTGTTAGCCTTTTATTTTTATTTTTCCCCTCACCCGAACACATCCACTAGTTAAACGTTGAGCCTGTCCTGTCTTTTTCTTTTATTACCCACATTACACCACCATTAAACCTTCATTAGCCTTTTTATTTTTCACCCGTGTTAGAAATCCGGTTGGCTAATGTTAATTTTATAGCTTTTATTTTGTTGTAATCTTCAATTTCTGGAGAAGTTTTTCTCTAAGGAAAGATGCATATAGACTTCGTTCCCTTCAAAAGAAAAGAAAAGAAATAGTGTAAAAAAGTCACCAAATTTAGGTGAATTATAGCCGATTAGAGCGATCTTGTGAGCACAAATGAAAAGAATCCGATTGTTAGCTCTTATCTATAGAAAAGATTCTTTATTTTATTTTAGTTGAAAGTTGTAATAGTTTTTGAGTTAGCATAATCGTCGGGTTTTTAGCCATTTAGCTACTTTTAAAGTCCAAATCCCTACCCCTAACCATTGCCAAGTTACAACCCGTTCAACGTCCTCTTGATTTATGCTTTGTTTCATGTTAGTTGGTAAAGATTTGATCTTTTAGCAAGCTTATGATTTTTGCATGATTCATTGTCTTGGCATTTGATTGTTCTATGCATACACCATTACTTGTATGATCATATATATACCCGAGTTTGTGTGAACATTGTGAGAAGCATAAAGTTGCATGCTAATGATTTCCTAGGAATATTCATTTGCTCATTCGGTGGTTACTTCATTGGGCTCCTTGGGTTTCATTTAGTCAACTTTGCATTTCTTGAAAAACTTCTCAAACCTTTAGAAGTTTATTAATGCTTACGATTTTTCGAATTGATCCATAGTACCATTGGAAGTTTTGTTTTATTTTGATTTCGTGCTTGAGGACAAGCAAAGTTCAAGTGTGGGGTTGTTTGATGTGTTAGAATTTACAAATCTTTTTGGCACAAAACTTTGCTCATTTAACGATCAATTCTTGGTTATATTCAATGTTTAGATACTTATTTACTTAATTTCTAGTTTTGTAGGTTTTTGTGAAGCTAAGTGAACAAACAAGAAGATTCCAGGATAAAAGTTGAAGTTTTAGGGTTTCTGGGCTGGAGGCACGGTCATGCCCCCTACTTGGCACGGCCGTGCCAAGCTTGAAAACCCTAGACACAGTCGTGCCCTGTATCTGGCACGACCGCGCCAAGCCAAATTTCTGAGCACAACCGTGCTTTGACTCCACACGGCCGCGTGTAATCCCGTGAGTCTGATCCATGACCTCAGAGCCGTTCTTCCTCGTTGAATGGGACCCAATAGAAGCTCCGGATCGGTCAACTCTCTACACCACGACCATGCCCAACTTTTGGTACGGTCGCACTCAAGTGAGAGGCACGGTCGTGCGTTCTCTCCTGGCACGATCGTGCCTCCCTTTTTCTATATAAACAGAAGTCAGACTTCTCATTCAGACATTCAAAAACCAGAGAAAAAACCCATTGTTTGAGCTCTGAATCATCATTGTTCCAGTCACATTTCAAGTATCTTGGAGGGATTACAACATCAAGAGGATCACCATACATCAACAACAACATCTAGGCTTGGATGAGTGGTTTAATTCTTGTTTTCATACCATGTTTCTTGCTATTTTCCCCTGCTTATTTGTAATTCTTATGCTCATGATGAGCTAAAGCTCTTGTTCACTTTGGTTTAGATGAAGTTTAGATACATTTGACAACATTCATGGATTATTGGCAATTATTGTGTTAATGTTATGACAATCATATGATTATTCTTCAATGAAATTATGTATTCAAGTATTTTGAGTTGTTTACAAGACTTGTATTTGTGTATTTGCATATTATGTTGGAAAACTTGTGGTTTATGCTTATATTCATGGATTGGTGTATGTATTTATGCTAGTTTATGGCATTTGAATAGGAACGGTGAACGAAGTGTTGTTTAAGGATCATTATATTTGTATGTGAATCCTTATGCCTAAGTGTTTGTTATGATGTTTCATGCTTAGTTTTATGTTTATCTATGAATTGTTGACACATTCTCCTAATTTAAATAATCTTTGTATGAACATTGTATGTTGAAGAAATGTATATTGTTGTCTAGTTTAATCAACTTGAGGTGGGTAGTGTGTTGTTCATATTATCTTTTCAACTAGTTGTTGGATTAGTTTACCTTAATCGGAAGCTAGTTCAATCCTTATAAACATTGACATGGTTGTTTAACACGTGAGCTTCATTGCATGATTTTAGGTGGTTGGTTTGTTAATTCATTCTAACTTTCCGAATAGTCATTTGATTAGATGTCTTTGACAAGAATTTAGTCAATTTATGTTTCGTGTATTTTTCATGTGTCTATGGGTGTATTGGATGTATTCTAGATGGATTCGACACTGAAGTGATCTTTTCTCCTTGATTGTTTGACTCGTGATTTTAGTCTAGTTTTATATATTTGCATGTTAGTTAATTAAAACAAACTCTCCAAAATATCTTTTTACCATCACTTGATTGAATCTTAGTTCCAGTCTATTATTTCATCCCACCGTATCCACGGATTGATATCTGATTCTTACCTTTACTATATTGCTATCCGACGGGTACACTTGCCCGATGTGTGTGTGTTAGTCTTTAGTGAAAACCTTTTTAAAACTCAAATTGTGTGAAAAATACTTATAAAAAAATATATATAGTTTACACGCATCAAAACCCTACAACAAATAGTATTTGACCATGAACAGGATTCTGTAGCTAAGAATTCAAGAATGTACAAATTGAATAAAAAAATGATACTCTGAGGACGACCATCAATATACAAAGTGGTCAGATTAAAATTCTGAAAAACAACATGAAGTATGTGCTTAAAGAGCTTAAAAGACTTAAAGAAAAGAAAGATAAAAAGAAAAGGAAGAAAGAGGATGGATGTAGTGGTAACGGTGACGATAAAGGTGATGACAATGATGGTGATAGAGATGATAATGAAGGCAAGAAAGACGATAAAGATCAAGGTAAAGACCAAAAAGACCAACATGAAGGAACCAGCTCATATGAAGACTTGTCAAGAGCAATGGTTATCTATGTTCATGCGTCAAAGAGCAATGAAGCATATTTGGACACGTCATACATGTACGGCTAATGCGTATGACATTAGCAGGATTTGATTTTCTCTTTGGAATGGATTAATTAGCCAGAGCCCGTATCCTTTGTGATAAGAAGGCCATAGAAATCCAAATTCTTTCTGGAAAATCACTAACAATCTATGGCGACAAACAAAACCGACCTTTGGGAATCATTTCTATGTTGAAAGCGGCTAAGTGTCTTCAAAAGTGATGCATTCGTATCTAGTTCAGATCTCTGTTAGTACAAAAGAAAAGAATATTGAAGATGTACCAATAGTAGATGATTATGCAGATATCTTCACAAATGAATTACCGGGTATACCACCCGAGAGAGAGGTAGAATTCAAAATAAACCTAGAACCAGGAACGAGACATATTGCCAAAACTTCATACCGATTAGCCCCAACAAAAATGAAAGAATTAAAGAAACAATTGGATGAATTACTGGAGAAAGGATTCATTCGCCCAAGTTCATCTCCTTGGGGTACTCTAATCCTCTTTGTAAAAAAGAAAGACGATACAATTCAGATTTGCATTAATTATCGGGAACTGAATAAAGTAATGATCAATAATCGTTATCCACATCGGCGGAACCAGGGGAGGGTCCAGGGGTCCCTTGACCCTCCGGCAGGTCAAAATTTCTACTAGTGGGGATATCCAGCGAAGAAGAAGCTTGGCCTCTTAAATTGTGTCATTTAAGAGTTAATTAAGAGTAGCTAAAGTGAATAGAGGAGTGAAATAAAGCATAACTAGAGTGTTTCCGGCAGCAGTGATCGAAGGCGGAGACATCTTATTAGTCTTCTGGTTATTCTCTAGGTGAGGAGAAAAAAAGATGGCTGATATACAAAAGTGGAGTAGGAGGGTATCAGTTGGGTTCTGGCCGTTGACTAAAAGAGAGTTACAGACTAGTGACAATGACAACACTTCTTCCCATGCTTTATTTAATATTTATTAAATTATTCTTTAGTTTTATTTATTTAATAACTCACTAGGTTATATACCCATGTATTAGATGATGTTGCTTAATAGAAAATTAAAATACAATAATGTGTAAAAATATTTAAAATAATATATAAAACAAGAAATAAAATTATTTGTTTCATTAATTAAATAATAATTAGAATTCAAATTTTAAATTATCTTTTTTAAAAATAAAAAATTAACATAATTAAATTTAAAAATTTAAACTTAATTAAAATATGAAAAATTAGAAAATTTTGGTGAAAAAAAATATGATAATAACACGTGCCATTCTTTGAAATAATTTATTAGAATAAGAATTTCTTTGGTTTCAAAAATATTATGAGTTTAGGTACTTTATTTTAATTACTATTTTATATTATTTACTGTATTTTTTTGTTTAAGCTACATTTATTTATCATGATTTCTTTTATATGTTTTCGGAGAAAATATATAATATTTATTTATTATATTTTATTTATTGTTTACGTATACATATAAAATACTTATAAATAGAAAATATATAATAATAAAATAGGTTGAAAACAAGTTGAATTACATAAATATGAAAACTTTGGAGAGGGACAATAAAGTTTTCAAGAGAGATATTTTTTCTCATTAAATAATTGACATGGTATATCTGAGAGCACGGTGTTATTGTATTTTTTTTATATAAAGTAGCTTTATAAAGTTAGTAGGCTATTAATTATATATTCTCTTCACTTTGTAATTTTTTTGTCACCTTAGCACCACTTCACTATCTTTCAACGTATGTTTCACCCATTTTTCATATTTCATCCATTTTTTTATTTTTTAATAAATTAATTGAGAAATAAGAGAGAGAAATAAAGAATCGAGAGAGAGAGAGATGTGCAAAAGAGGAGAAGAATTGTGGTGAATCTATACCGCAAGTTGGTCATTTGTGCGGTGTCGCACCTCTCCATAATGGTGTTTCCGCACCATGCTGGCTCCACGTCTGCATCACCGCACCTGTGGTGTATATATCGCCCAACCTTGATAAACACGAGTGAATACAAAACGTTCTATTACGACCCTCCTATAAAAAATGTCTAGTTTCGCCACTGGCTATCCATTTCTTAGAATCGATGATATATTTGACAAATTACAAGGCGCATGTAAATTTTCTAAAATAGATCTTCGATCAGGGTACCATCAACTGAAGGTTCAAGAAGAAGATATTCCTAAAACTGCTTTTTGAACCAGATATGGATATTATGAGTTCACGGTTATGCCGTTTGGACTTACTAATGCTCCTACCGCATTTATGGATATGATGAATCGTATCTGTAAACCCTATCTAGATAAATTTGTTATCGTGTTCATTTACGATATACTTATTTATTCTAAAAATGCGGAAGATCATGGAAATCATCTTAGAACGATGTTAGAACTTCTAAGAAAAGAGAAATTGTATGCTAAATTCTCAAGATGTGAATCATGGCTTAAAAAAGTACAATTTCTAGGTCATGTGGTTAATGCAGAAGGCATCCAAGTATACCAATCAAAAATTGAAGCTATATTCAAATGGGAAATCCCAAAGACTCCAATAGAAGTCTATAGTTTCTTTGGTCTAGCAGTATACTACAGACGATTCATTCAGGATTTCTCAAAGATTGCAGTTCCCTTAAATACTTTAACTCGTAAAAATATAAGTATGAATGGGGATCTAAGCAAAATGAAGCTTTTCAAACTTTGAAGTAGAAACTAACTCATGATCCCGTACTGGTTTTGCCAGATGGAAATGAAGACTTTATAATCTATTGTGATGTTTCACACAACGCCCTAGGTTGTGTGTTAATGCAAAGGAACAAAGTTACTGCATATGCATCTCGTCAGTTAAAAACTCATGAAAAAGATTATACAACTCGTGATCTAGAGTTAGGTGCCATAATTCTTGCCTTGAAATTATGGAGGCAATATCTATATGGAATTAAATTCACAATTTACATTGACCATATGACTTTGAAGTATCTTTGGTCAGAAAGAACTAATATGAGACAAAGACGGTGGCTAGAGATCTTGAGTGACTATGACTGTAAAATATGTTACCACAAAGGTAAGGCAAATGTTGTTGCAGATGCCTTAAGCAGAAAAGAAAGAGAAAAACCTAAACGGGTTCGTGCTATCAGACTCGACCTTCGTATAGATCTCTTGTCTCAAATAAAAGATGCTCAACAATCTGCTCATTCTGAAGAGAATATAGAGAAAGAAGGAATGAAGGGCATGATTAGGCAATTAACAAAAAACAATGATAATATACTTCGAGTGAATAAAAGAATCTGGGTTCCGATCAACGGAGATCTTCGTGAAAGAATACTCGAAGAGACGCACAAATCAAAATATATAATGCATTCAGGAAGCGATAAGATGTATAAAAATCTGAAGGATGATTACTAGTGGATTGACATGAAGAAATATATTGCTATATACGTTGTAAAATGTCTTAGTTGCGCTCAAGTAAAAGCAGAACACTAGAAACCTTCTGGTCTATGCAACAATTAGAAATGCCAGTCTGGAAATGAGAGATGATAACAATGGAATTTATTACTAAACTTCCATGAACCAGTCGGGGAAATGATACTATATGGGTTATCATTGATAGATTAACTAAATCTGCTCATTTTCTCCCTATAAAAGAAACCTTCAGCATGGATAGATTGGCTAGTCTTTATGTAGATGAAGTTGTATCTTTACATGGAGTGCCATTATCCATAGTGACAGATAGAGATATGCGTTTCACGTCTCGATTCTGGCAGAGTTTTCAATAAGTATAGGAACTCGTCTGAACTTAAGCATTGCCTATCATCCACAAACAGATGGGTAGAGCCATAGAACAATTCAGACTTTAGAAGATATGCTTCGAGCATGTGTGATATACTTAGGTTTGGGATGATCACCTACCCCTAATGGAATTCTCGTACAACAATAGTTATCACACAATCATTTAGGCAGCACCTTTTGAAGCCTTATACGGAAGGAAATGCCGAACTCCTGCATGCTAGTATGAGATTGGAGAAAATCAATTATCAGGACGTGAGCTAATTCAAGAAATAACTGACAAAGTAGCCAAGATACAAGAACGATTAAAAGCAGCAATAGACAGACAAAAGAGCTACGAAGATAATAAAAAAAAGCCACTAGAATTTAACATTGGAGACAAGGTGATATTGAAATATCACCATGGAAAAGGCGTTGTTCAATTCAGAAAGAAGGGTAAACTAAGTACTCGTTTTGTTGGACCCTTCAAAATTTTAAAACGAATTGGAGTAATGGCATACCAATTAGAATTACTGGAGGAGATGAGTGGAATACATGACGTATTCCATATATCTAATCTTCACAAATGTTTAGCTGATGAATCTCTAGTAATGCCTCTACAAGATATAGAAGTGAAATGAAAGGTTTAAACTTGTAGAACAACCATTACATATCGAGGACCGTTAAGTTAAAAAGTTGAAAAGAAAAATATTAACCTTGGTCAAGGTTAAATGGAATTCTAGACTCAGTCCTGAGTATACTTGGGAACTAGAATCGGAAATAAAAAAGGAGTTGAAAGTCCCAGAGGGTCTACCGATCGGTCTCTGCTATAAAACACGTGATACATATACGTAGTGCGGAATCCTAACGCATACGTATGTCTCGAATACACACGCACACTATACAATCACACACAAGACAAGATATCATAAAAATCTTCTTGTATTTAGTAATGAGCTCCCTGCACAAATCCTATGTTTCAAACACACGTACAACACCTTCTTGTACTGTAGTGCCTGCTCTCTACTCTCGTCTGTATACATGATCTTTCTACGTTTCAGCATCTTCTTATCAGAACTCGAGAAGTTAACAAGATTCATATCATCAAAGAACTTTACTATAACCTTGCCACTCATGTCTTCTGTCACTGCTTCACCCGTATAGACATCCACGTACCACCATTTAAGATCATGCAAGCAATCATAGGCAATCAGCTTCAAAGGAATCTTTGGTACTGATCTCACAGGCTTGAACTTGTATCTCCAAATCACCTTTTGAGTAACTGGATCAACTTCTTTTATTCTCTTGCCCTGTTTAGGTTTCAGTTTCTCATACTTACCAAATCCTCCTTCAATTATTATCAGCTTAGCTATCGAGTCAGCTATTCCAATATTTGATCTGTTAATCAAGGGTTTAGTTGATAACCCATTGACTTCACATCTTGGTAAGGAATTAAAATACTTCAGCCTTGGCTTCAGGTATTGAACTCCATCTGATCTTTTTAAAGCAAATAGCCTGAACTCAGCTTCATAGAACCAACTGATAATCCTGCCAGAGCATCTCTCCTTGTTTACATATCTCTGTTTTTGTACAGGAGCAGCAGGAGAGACTGGAAACTTAGTTCTCCAACTCTTAACCATCTCTGCCCACCGTGCCTTCGTCATCCCTGTATTCTTATATATTTCAATGTCTTCAGGCAAGCTCTCAGAAGTATCAAGGTTTTGTTCTTTCAGAATAGGATCAGACTCTTCAGACTCTACAACCCCTTCTGACAAATCATCAGGAACTACATCATCGTCAAAGACATCCGTATTAATTTCACCGTTACACCTTTCATAAAAAATCTTTTGCTTTTCCCTCTCTACTCCACTTCTACAATCTCTCCCTCCTCTAACTCTTCCTCACCTATATCATCATCATCAGATAAATCATCCAAGTCTAATAAACACTCAATCTTGTCTGCATCATCTATGCTAGAGTCTTCAAAAGTTGAACTATCTAACATATCAGCATCAACCGTAGTTCTTTATCTCCATCACTTGTCATCATATTGGCTTCCTCAATAATTTCAGACTCCCCCTGACTTAATGACGTAGGGTTTGTATCAGTGTTTTGACGCTCACCTAATCCATCACCAATGTCTGGTTAGTCATCATCATCTAAGTTCTTTTGAATTCCAATACTGTGACATGTAGACTTATCAACATTGATCTTCTCCCCCTGAGCGTCAAGATGCTCCACCAACTGGCTTACAAGGAGTTACATTTCGGCAAGGACCTTGTTTTGTTCATGGACAACCAGAACACGCTGAGCTTCTCATTCAATCAACTCATCTACCTGTGACTGCAACCCTGAAACCTGTGTTTCTAGGGCAAGTATACGTTCATCACGAGAATCTCAAGTAGATGGACCAGATTCAACATGAGTCTTTGATATAGTGGGAGTAGCATGAGGAGTATTGGACTGTGAAGGAACAGGAGTAACAATCAAAGAATCCACAAACTCTCTATCATCCTGTGCAGATTTAGCAGCTTGAATAGCCGAAGCCATCAATTTAGGTCCATTAGCTGTAGGAGCTTCATCATCATCAGAACTAGAAGATTTGTCCTGTACTTTTCTCTTTCTAAGTACTGCATCGGGAGGAGGACCCCTAACAGACTTGCGTCTCGAAATTTTTACTTTCTTTTTGCCCAGAGACTTCTGACGTTTGTCATAGACATTTCGAGTAACCCTAGGCACTTTAGCTAACTGAGCATAGTTTTCAGAACTAAAATCCTGGGAACTCTCATTATCGTCAGCTCAGATCCAAATGAACTAGTGCTAGTCTCTTCAACCTCTACATGTTCATCTTGAGGTTCATTTTCATCAGCATTTAACTGAACATTCTCTCCATCATTTCTATCATGTCCATCATCATCATTGTCATCATTATCACCATCATCATCATTATCATCACCATCATCACCATCATCAGACTCACTCGCAGTTGTTTCACTTTCATTCTTATCATCACCTTCATCTTCGTCTTCCTCTTCATCTTGATTATCAGCTGGAGGTAATTCCAAAGCAGGATCAACATGAATCCAACTTTTGTTTGGCGGTGCAACATAAGCAGGATTGATTATGTGCCCGAACAACGGAGTAGCCACTGGAATTAAAGCAGGATTTTGCTGCTTAATATTCATACAATCAGTAAAAACCCTCTTTGTCATTGGAGTGAGATTTAATATTGGATTCACCGGTGGTAGGTTGGGAATCAGATGGTTCAAGATAACCTGCAGGAATCTAGGGTACATAAAGAAACGCTGACCCTCAGGTGGAGTAATTTGCATGACCAGCTCCTGATATATGTATAAAGCAAAGTTGAACGGCCTGTTCAATGTCAAAGACACCATATCAGCTTATAATGATGTCTTTGTAGAACCAAAGACTGATGGCTACAAAATTCTCTAAGTACAAATGCTGCTGATCTCAGAGTTTGCTGCTGACCAACAATCTGCTGCGGACAAGCTTATCTGCTACGGATACTTGTTCTCCTGCTGAAGAACAAATCTGCTGCGGATAGCCTTATCTGCTGAAGACCAAAGTTGCTGCGGATAAACTTCTCAGCAGCATCAACACTTGATGCTGCTGACAGGCAAATCATCAGCAGCTCTGGATGGTTACATCTTGCTGCTGATCAACATCTTTGCTGCTGACAGCCTTGTGCCTTGAAGACAAATCGTTGCAGCTGACTATCCATACCAAGCGTCACTAACAACTTTCTGCAAAAGCAACTGACACACTCAAAGCAGAAGGAACTTCAATGGCACAACCAATGAAGGAAAACAATGCTCTTCTCCAAGCATGCAAGTAATGATGCATAAAGAAGACTCTTCAATAAAGTTAACCAGATATAGACAAAACGTGTAATAGTTAGTAAGACACAACAGATCAACGGTCTGTGTTAGATCTGATCCTTAGAATCAAGGGGCTGTCTTGATTCTAAGTTATTATAAATAATCTGTAAACACTTCATTGTATGTGTGCTTTTTGTGCTTCTTCACTGAGTTTTCAGTTGTAATCGTTTATCTGCAAAAGCTTAATACAACAGTGTTCTTAAATGTATTCTTTCTGCCTGTTCGATTACATTTGTGTAGTTGTTATTGTTTCTGCCAATTTCAACTAAGAACAGAACCATCTTGTACTTTCACGATCCTACAAGTGGTATCAGAGCTTTGGCTCAGATTAAACAAACTCACACTTGTTTAATCACTTCCGGTTCTATTCTAAACTCTCTCTCTTTCATCAAGTCACCAAGAAAAAAAATGACACAAAGCAACGGGTTTGAAGACATCGGCAGCATCAACCGACCACCAAGATTGGTGTCTTGAGAAGACTACGACATGTGGAAAAATCGCATGGAAAGTTTTTTCTGCTATCAGGAGTACGGAATGTGGAAATCCATCAGGGATGAACCCTACATTCCCATGGTGGCATCTGCTGACTCTGAAGGACCATCAGTTCCAAAGGATCCCTCCAAGTACTCAGAAGAGGATATAAAAAAGATGGAGGTGGACTTCAAGGCACTAGGAGCTATCCAAATGTGCCTTCCAAATGATGTTTTTCGTAACTTCAGAAGTTACAAAACCACCAAAGAGCTCTGGGAGGCTCTTGAGAAGATGTTTGCTGGCTCAGAAGAAGTCAAAGAAAACAGAAGGGACATCCTGAAGCAGCAGTACGAAAACTTCATATGGAAGGAAGGTGAGTCCCTAACTGTTTTATATAACAGATTTACTTATCTTGTAGGTGAGCTGCAGTGCTCAAAGGTGAAACTGGAGAATGAGGATATTCTCAAAATGTTCATCAGGTCTTTACCTAGCTTCCAGACACTCTACACGGTGTCCATTAGAAGAACTGAGAATCTGAACACTCTCCAAATGACTGAGCTCTTCGGTATGCTGAAGACTTATGAGCAAGAGATGATTCAGGCAAAAGAACGAAGCTCAAGCTACCAAACAGCTTCAACATCCACCACCACCTCTTCTGCCTTTCACTTTGAGCACCCAGGTCCTAGTACTAGCAACTACTATCCTCCCATAGTCACACATCCTCAAACTCCTACCTCTAAAACAAACACATCACCATTTCTTCTTGAAGCTCCTTCTCAAGCCTCAACCTCCGCTGCTTTTGTTTCTGAAAACTCAAGCAACATGTACTTTATCAAGGAGGATCTTGAGTGCTTCCATCCAGATGATCTAGAAGAAATGGATATACAGCACTCCTATGCCATGCTCTCTATAAGAGCAAAAAGGTTCTACTCTAGAACCGGAAGACCCATTCCAAGCAACAGCTCCAACACCAGAGTTGGCTTAGATAAAAGTAAATTGAGATGTTACAACTGTAACCAACTGGGTCATTTTGCTAGAGAATGCAAGGCACCTAGGGCAAACCCTGCTGAGGATCGAACAAGACAAAGCCAACCTAGCCAACCTAGACAACAGCAACAAGCTACTCCTCCAGCTCAAAATGCAGCTTATGCAGCTGTTGGAACATCTGACTTTGACTGGAGCTTCAAGTATGAAGATCTGCCTGCTAACAACCAAGCTCTTATAGCAGACACAACTGAGATACCGCCTCAGGTATATGAACATCTATGTTCCTAAGCCTGTATTGATAAGGTTTTAGGCTACAGAAAGCATAATCAAAACCTCATAGATCAAAATGAAGAGTTTCATCAAATGAAATCTGAATTCAGAAAGGTGGAAGACAGTTACAAAGAAAAAATTAACTGCCTAAAGAAAGAGATTTCATCATTAAAACATGAACAAACCAATCTTGAAACTCAGATTGATGATCTACTGGCCAGATTAAAAGCTACCAGAGCAGAATTGGCAGAACAAAAAGTTCATGTCGACAAATATGAATTTGCATCCAAAAAGCTGCAAAGACTTTTGGATGCTCAAATTCATGAAAAGGTAAAAACTGGTCTGGGGTATCATACTGAACAATATCAAGCCGTTGCACCTCCTGCTGACTACGTTGCCATCCATGAACCAAGCTTCAATATTGCAAATCTTAACATGGCCAACATAAATCTTGATTCTTCTAAGGATGAACCTTTGGTACAAGAATGCACTACCTCATCAAAGTCTGATTCAACTTGCTCAGACTCCACTGAAACAAGCGAGGCTTCATATTTGGTAGAAGAATCCACTACTTCATCTCCTCCTGCCCCGAAAGTCATTTTGACTAAAGATAAAGTCCCCATTATCCATTCAGCACCAGTACCAGTTCCTACACCACTCAAACAAATCAAAATTAGCTATCCTCCAGAAGGTAGGAAGCTAAATACTAAAAAGGGCCAGTCTCATCTTCAGTCCAGCCAAGGAAGGTGTTTGACATATGTCATGCGCCTGGAGAAAGGGTTCCATATGTTCAAAAGACATTGGAATAAGCTACTTTTGAGCACAACAAAGCTCACCCTTGAAATTTCAAAGACCTTTTCAAAAGAAAAGATTATGTGTATCTTTCAAGGGATAAACTGGCAAAATCATGTTTTGTCTGTGGAAAATATAACCACACTGCCAGCACCTGCTTCTACTACCTTCAGCAGCAAAGAAACCTCAAGCAACATGCTTTTGAGAAGACAAAGAAGAACAAACAGGTAAGAAGTTTTGAAGCTAAGACAACTCAATTCAGAAAATCTTTTTCTCCACCAAGGGAACAGTTGTCAAAACCTCAACAATCTTGCATCATCTGTGGAGAATCAGACCACTTTGCTGCAAATTGTAAGTCTAATCCTTTCAATCAGATTCTTCTTCCAACCCCAGTTATACAAAAGCCTATCTACAAGGTGAAGAAGGATAAGCATACATCTGTTTCTAAGCCATCATCAGCCAAAATAACTGCTGCTGATCGAGTAAAGCCCATGCAACCAAAAGGAAAACCTTCAGCAGCAACAAAGTCTGCAGCTGCTCAAGTAAAACCATCAGCAGCAACAAAATCTGCTGCTGATAAGCCAAAATCCTCAGATACAACGTCTGCTGCTGAAAAGACAAAGAGAGCTGGAAAACCACCAACTCAACAACGGAAGGTAAAGAAACCACCAAGCATCATCATCGGTTCAGTTGAGTGAGTCTATCCTTTGTTGTAAATATGTCTGTCTTATGTTGTAAATAAAAGTTATAACTCAGCAGCATCCTTTTGGCTGCTAACAGGTCTGATCTTCAGCAGCAAAGAATTTACCCCTGACTGCTTTAACTTATCAGAAGGAACAAGTTTCTTGCGGATAGCTTTAAGGCTGTCAGCAGTAACATCCTTGCTGCAGATCATTGCATCTATCAGCAGCAATTAAGTTTGCTGCTGACAAACTTAACCTTCCGCAGCAACCAAAGTTGCAGCGGACATGCTTATTCATCCACAGCAACCAAGTTTGCCGCTGATGGGTAAACTTAAGTCCAAATTAACCTTTACCCGCTGTAAAAGAAATTAACGTCAGTCTTTACCATGACTGCCTCGGTGTATTACAGCTGTAACAATAAAAAGTAAATAAGGTTGTACTGTACAAGTCATTTTGCTTTTTCTCTCCTCTGCCGTTATAAGAACAAATCAAATTTTCTTTACCACCTCTTCACATTCAATTCAACCCTAAGTCTCCACCACATTCAAAGCTCTCCATATTCTCCATATTCTCAAATCTCCACCATACTCAAACCATCCCTCCAAAATCAAACGGCTATGGCAGATATCAACAACCCAGATGACAAGTTTTCTCCATACCATAACCTAACAGCATACCTTACCAAAGGAAAGAAATCCGAAGGATTTGACGATATGATCGATTTCTTATGTCGATCAAAGATCTACTTTGCCCTCACCACCAACCCTACCATATATATCCCTCATATGGAGGATTTCTGGAGTACCGCCGTCTACTCTACCGAACAGGGGATTCCCCAAATCAAAGCCAAAGTAGATGGAAAGGATATCACCATCTTGGAAGCCACACTCAGAAAACATCTTAAGCTTCAAGATGAGGGAGCAGCGATCTCATACTCAAAGGACGAATATATGAGGAGCTTTGTCTCCATTGGATACACTGGAAATCAGACCGAGTATACGATCGAGAAGGCGTTGATGGGCCCTCCATGGAAGTATCTCTGCCACACTCTTCTCCAATGCATATCTTAGAAGAGGAGTGGATGGCATCAGGTGAGCTCTGTACTTGCCTCTGCCTTCCATGGTATGGTCACTAACCAAGGCTTTAACTTTGCACACCTCATCTTTGAGGGTTTGAGATATAACCTTCAAGAGGGTGCAAAGCAGCAATTCTTTATCCAAGATTCTTGCAGGAAGTTTTCAATCAAGAACTAAAAGGACTTTCAAAACCTGCAAGAATCTACATCATGCTGGGTCATAAAAATAACATTTTTCAAAGCATGATGACTATTTCCAAAAAGTTCTTGGGGGTCAATGTTCCATTGTTATCTACAATGTTGAACATGCAAAGAACCCCGGGTGACAGTTCAGCAATCCCAGCTGATACTGATCCCACACCCTCCACCTCACATCCTGAACAACAATCTGCTTCTACCATTCGAACCCCTGTGCATACTACTAAGGATGCACAGGCACAAAAATTAATTACACCTCTTTTGGATGTTATCGTTCAACCGGAACACAGGGCCCCGGTTGCAACAACTTATACTAGAAAAAGGGGTAAGAGAACTCATTCTTCTCTTGCCTCCAAGGTCCAAACCCAACCTAACAGCCCTCACTCAGAATCCTAACATTCTGGTGAGAATATCATAAGGGAAAGCCACATTATTAGGGAGACTTCTTTGGATGTCTCTCTATTAGGATCAGGATCACTTCCCGGATCTATAGAACAGCCCCCTGAGCCCTTCCTTTCTCTTCTGAACTTAAGTGCTGAGGAACCTGATCAAGATGATGTACCTTCTCCAACTACCACTATCTCGGAGGTACTGATTGATCTTGCTTCCAAAACACCCAACCCAAGTTCTTCTACCCTGAAGGACCACTCTAGGAGTTATGAAAGAGTGGATATGGAAGAGGCTATCACTACTGCTGGTCCATCAAATGACCAGGAGGACAGTGACAACATTGCTAAGACCTCAACCACGGCAACTCACAGTGAGGATGCTTCCTTGGAAACTCCCCTCACTGAGAGGAATCCCAGGCGCCAAGAAACCATGGGTGATGGGGATGAAGAGGCTAGGCCTAAGGCCCCATCTGGATCCAAGGATTCCACAATTATGGATGAGGACAGACTGAAACTTCAAATCTTGGAATTGACGGCCAGGGTGAAATGATAGAGGCACATCAATGCCCAACTTTTCTTACTCCCTCCTTTGTATCAGTGGGCACCCAAACTGATGCACATTTGTCCACTGATGCAACCAAAAAGGGGGAGATGGTCCCAATGGAGAAAGACTCTGACAGCTTTAACGACTGCAGGCTGTATTTCAAAGTACAAGATGGCTGTTTTCGAAGCTTTTTCTTTTGGTTGAAAGGATACTCAGAAATGTGCAAAAGCTTCAACAACAAAGGCAATAAGAGAATTTTGGTAGCATCAGTCTAGGGGGAGTTTGTAGAACCAAAGACTGATGGCTACAAAATTCTCTAAGTACAAATGCTGCTGATCTCAGAGTTTGCTGCTGACCAACAATCTGCTGCGGACAAGCTTATCTGTTGCGGATACTTGTTCTCCTGCTGAAGAACAAATCTGCTGCGGATAGCCTTATCTGCTGATAACCAAAGTTGCTGCGGATAAGCTTCTCAGCAGCATCAACACTTGATGCTGCTGACAGGCAAATCATCAGCAGCTCTGGATGGTTACATCTTGCTGCTGATCAACATCTTTGCTGCTGACAGCCTTGTGCCTTAAAGACAAATCGTTGCAGCTGACTATCCATACCAAGCGCCACTGACAACTTTATACAAAAGCAACTGACACACTCAAAGCAGAAGGAACCTCAATGGCACAACCAATGACGGACAACAATGCTCTTCTCCAAGCATGAAAGTAATGATGCATAAAGAAGACTCTTCAATAAAGTTAACCAGATATAGACAAAACGTGTAATAGTTAGTAAGACACAACAGATCAACGGTCTGTGTTAGATCTGATCCTTAGAATCAAGGGGCTGTCTTGATTCTAAGTTATTATAAATAATCTGTAAACACTTCATTGTATGTGTGCTTTTTGTGCTTCTTCACTGAGTTTTCAATTGTAACCGTTTATCTGCAAAAGCTTAATACAACAGTGTTCTTAAAAGTATTCTTTCTGCCTGTTTGATTACATTTGTGTAGTTGTTATTGTTTTCGTCAATTTCAACTAAGAACAGAACCATTTTGTACTTTCACGATCCTACAGTCTTCAAACCATTTGTGCCAGCCTTCCTTAGGGATAGACATTGAATAATAACGTGCATAAAGTACCTCCATTGTCCCACTAGACCACCCTTGCGTGCTTGTGAATCATTCGGTCTACCTCTATACCCCATCCTTTGAAAACAGCCCATAATCAGGGTATTTGGTAAACTGATAGGATCAGCATTTGCACCACCAAGAACTAAAGCAGTACGAATATCTTGAATAGAAATTGCAATGTCTTGGTTGTTCACAGTAGCCCTAATCACATGTGGTTCAACATTGGTGTCTTGTTGTGCTGTCTCCCAGAACTGTTGAATGTACTGCAAGCTAATATGAGGATTAGCTGAGAGAGCAACATGTATCCTTGACCGGTTCAAAAATTTTATTATCTCCTGATAATTTGCTGCCTCGGCCAACTCTGGATCAAGCAACGCCACCTGATTGTGCTTATATTCGACTCTACGATCCATGACCTGCTCAAAACAAAAGATTAGACACCGACCATTTTCAAACATAGACACAAAATATTAAAATAACAAACAAAAAAATATTTAAAAAAAATCACAAGTTTGAAAAAATTGTCAAGTCTGGGAAGTATTGAACCCCTGTGGCGAACTTAACAAGTTCGCTTAGAGTTACAAGAGGCGAACTTGTTAAGTTCGCCTGATCATGTTCGCTTAAACTCTTGAACAGTCACAGAAATCAAACTTGTCAAATTTGATGATATAAACTCAAATCAATCACACAAATCACTTCCTCATCACTCGATTAGGTTACTTGAACACTCAATTTCAGTTTTCACCACAAAACAAAGATGATTAAATGGAGTGACAGTCGCGATGAGGAACCAAGAACACAAATGACGATTTTGAACAAATTGATGGATAAAATTATGTGATTTTACCTTCGTTGGAATCGCAAACTGTTATAGTATAAGAAACAGGAACGAAAAATCACTCTCACATTCTCTTAATCAATACCAGTCACAAGAAAACGCTAAGGAACAAAGTCGCTTAACAAGTTCGCAGAAGTGAAAGAGTACCAAGTGAATGGTCAAGTTCGCTGAATCTCTTATATACCCAATGGATTAAGTTCGCCAAATCAAGCAAACTTAACAAGTTCGCCACCCCAGCGAACTTGTCAAGCGAACAAATCAAGTTCGCCTAACTCAATACTTAGCCAAAAATTATGGAAATTGTCATTCTTCCTTCTTTCCGACACTCCAATCATCTGGCAACCTGTACACAACTTAATACAAAGTAATTAAAAAAATTTCATGGAAAATAGAAACAAAATCTTTTTGGGTTTTTCTTCTAAATCTAAAGAACAAGTAAAGAACATATTTTTGGATTTTTCAAAATTTATGCTAAAACACACTAAAATCTTTTTGTACTTTTTCTTATTGAATTAAAGCAGTAAATCTAGAAATAACTAAAATCAAAATCTTTTTGGTTTTTATCTATACATACAAAATCACATATTTTTGGTCGAACACTGCGAGTAAGAAGATCATAACAGTATCTTTAATGAATCACACTCACATTTTGAACTTTTCACCAATTCATACATTTTGAACTTTCACAAATCAGCAAAGTTGTCATCCGTGTGAACTTTCACCAATTCAATCGGCATTTTCTCTTCACAGTCACGAATGAAATGATGTCTAATCTCAATGTGCTTTGTTTTTGAATGTTTCATAGGATTTGTTGTGATCGACATGGTGGCTGTGTTATCAATCATCATTGGTATCCCTATGAAATTCAAACCATAATCCCTCAATTGCTGTTGAATCCATGGGATTTAGGAACAACAATTGGCTATAAGGCCCCAAACCTGGGAGGCCTCACTTGTTGGATTTACTCATTCACAAACAGTTCTTAAACTTTGAATATCAAAATAACACAGTGGAATAATTCATTCAAAATAAATAAAACTGGTTCAAACATGCGGAAACGTAACATTATCTTAAACATAAAACATAACATAAATGAAACATAACGGGATGCCAGTCTTCATATCATCCGGGTAACTCATCAAGCCGCCCAACATCACCATCCATCATCATAACCTGCCCAAAACCTGAATGTTCATACTAAAATTCAGCTACGCCGGTGAGTTCTAGCTTTACATAAAACCTTAACATAAACATTTTGCCAAAAACTTAACATACATTTGTTTAACAAAAACTTATGTAAAACATGTAATAACTTAACATCATCATAACATCGTAACATAGCATCATATCATAAGTCAACATGAACAGAATCTGCGCCTTTTCGTAACCGTTAATTCCATACATCACATACCAACGGATGAACTTAAGGCTCGTTACCTCTAAGTCATCCGTCACATAGGTCCCCTAAGGCTCGTTACCTCTAGGTGGACCAAACATATGTCTCCTAAGGGTCGTTACCTCTAGGTAGACCAAACATATGTCTCCTAAGTCTCGTTACCTATAGGAAGACAGAACATAACATAGGCACTATTTCCCCGTAAGGAATAGTACATTCCATCGGGATCCCGGTAATCCCATGGGTGACCGTCGTCACCCCATCATCAACCAGTTGGACAACCATTAGCCAGCCACAAAGGCCCCCGTAAGGGTGAGGCCAATACATACATACATACCTTATCTCCCGTAGGAACTCGTGGCAGATTCGTTCATTCGTGACTTTCATAAAACCTTTACCTCATTTTAGTTAAAGCATTCGTACGCTTTATTAAACAAAACATCATCTCTTTCGTAAACCTATCGTAAACTTTATTTGGCAAAACATTTCATAACATCATCCTTCGTAAACATCATTTCATAATCCTCATTTCGTAGTCATCATTTCATAAACAACGTTTCGTAAACATCATTTCGTATGTATGCACACCAGCCTAAAAATATTTAATTAAAACATTTAAAGAAGGGCTTCTAGAACTCACCTAATAAGCTAATCTGGGTTGTCCTAAACAAAGGTCCAACAATGTTACTTCCGATCTGAATTGATTAGTTAAATACACATCAGACCAATCCCGACTCTGACGGTTTAACCATTCTGAATTAGGCGAACATACTGACTTTACTAACCAGCATGATGCTGCGTACTTAGCAAGTGCGCAGGGCCTTGTTCTTGCGTACTTAATAAGTGCGTAGACTTCGCTTCATGCGTACTTGATAAGTACGCAGGCGTTGCTTCATGCGTACTTGATAAGTACGCAGGACTTGCTTCTTGCGTACTTGATAGGTAAGCAGAACCTTCTTCCCCGCAAAAACCCTAACTTTTTGCACGCATATCTGATCACGTCAAGATCCCGACTTTTTTGTTCAAAACGTTCGTTTTTCCTTCTAGATGCTAGATCTATGTTCATTTTCAAGTTTTATTCGTAAAAACGTTACCTTTTCATCCAAAACCTGAAAACCCCAAAACGAAAAAAAACTCAGATCTAGACCAGATCGTTACCTGTATTGAGCTTCTGATTCGGAGGTTCTTCTCATGAGCTATGGAGCAACACTTTGCTGGAATCTCGGGCCGATCCGTCTACTTTCTCTCTTTGTTTCTATCTCTAGAACTTGTAAAATGAGAGAAGAGAGATGGGCTAGGGTATTTATAGGGAGAGACTACCCTTAAGCCCATACGCGCGCAAGCCCATAGCCGGCCCATTCCACACTCGTTTATTCCGTTCGTCTCACGTTTAACCCGTTTCCATTTAATTTCGTTTATTATTTTCGGGATGTTACAAGTCTACCCCCTTTACAATAGGTTTCGTCTCCAAAACCTATCATAAGTCAAATAGTTGAGGGTACGACTCCCTCATTTCCGTCTCCGTTTCCCAAGTAGATTCCGATCCCTTTCGGAGCTTCCATTGGACTTTAACCAATTGAATAATCTTATTACGCAAACGCTTCTCCTTTCTGTCTAAGATGGCCACGGGTTCTTCGATGTAGTTAAGGTTGTTGTCGACCTCGATGTATGTAAGTGGTACTTGAGCCGATTCATCCGCTAAACACTTTCGCAAGTGTGATACATGGAAGGTGGGATGAATACCACATAACTCATCAGGCAACTCTAACCGATAAGCGACTTCACCAACCCGTGCCATTATCCTGAATGGTCTGACAAACCTTGGACTTAACTTTCCTCTCTTTCTGAATCGTATGATTCCCTTCCAGGGTGACACTTTCAACATTACTCTGTCCCCAAAATCAAACTCAATAGGCCTTCGTCGTTTATCCGCATAGGATTTCTGACGATCTTGTGCGGCCTTCATTCGTGCTTTGATTTGATCAAACCTTTCTGGCGTTTGTCTTATGACTTCAAGTCTTCCTTATTCCTTCTGTCCAATCTCACCCCAACAAACCGGGGTCCTGCATCTTCTCCCATACAACATTTCGTAAGGCGGCATGCCTATTGTCGTGTGATGACTATTGTTGTAGGAGAATTCGGCTAACGGCAGATGACTGTCCCAACTGCCACCGAAGTCGATAATACAAGCATGAAGCATATCCTCCAATGTTTGAATGGTCCTTTCGGACTGACCATCCTTTTACGGGTGGTATGCCGTGCTGATATTAAGCCTCGTGCCCATCGCCTCGTGAAATCTTTTCCAGAACCTCGATGTGAATCGTGTGTCCCGGTCAGATACGATCGTCAAAGGCATCCTATGCCGTGCTACTACTTCGTTTATAAATACTTCCGCTAACCTCTCCGACGAGAACGTCTCGCGAATATGTAGGAAATGGGCACTTTCGTTAAACGGTCCACAATTACCCAGATGGTGTCATGACCTTTAGCTGTGCGAGGTAGCTTGGTTATGAAGTCCATGGTAAATATCAAGAGGTTGAATCTTTCCATAAGGTTTCTGGTGTTCAGCCTTTACCTGCGAGCAAGTCAAGCATTTGCTTACGTACTTTGTAACTTCGTGTTTCATTCTAGGCCACCAGTATTCCTTCCTCAAATCTTGGTACATTTTGTTGGTACCGGGATGGATAGATTAACGAGACTTATGAGCCTCATCCAAGATTTTGGTCCTAAGCTCGCCACCCATAGGTATCCATACCCGCCCAAAACGTGTCCTAACACCAAGGGTGTTATATTCTAACTTGTCCTGTTGGCCAACCATTCTTTCTTTCTATATGTTTTTTCTTTAAGTGCTTCATCTTGAGCTCTTTCAATTTCCATCATCACATCTGATGATACCACCAACTGGCAAGCTTTCACTCTAATAGGAACAGGCACATCCTTTCAGCTTAGAGCGTCAGCCACCACGTTTGCCTTTCCAGGATGGTATATGATTTCATAGTTATAGTCTTTCAATAGTTCCAACCATCGTCTCTGCCTCATATTAAGTTCCCTTTGTTCGAAGAAGTACTTCAAACTTTTGTGGTTGGAGTGAATAGTAAACTTCACCCCGTAAAGGTGGTGACTCCAGATTTTCAATGCGAATACGACAGCAGCAAGTTCCAAATTGTGAGTCGGATAATTGGCTTCGTGAATCTTCAACTGTCGTGACGCATACGCGATCACTCTCCCGCGTTGCATCAATACGCATCCGAATCCCTGACCCAAAGCGTCAGAGTATACCACTAAGTCTTCATTGCCCTCGGGAAGGGCCAAGACTGGAGCTTGGGATAGCTTCTCCTTCAATTCCTTAAATGCCTCATCCTGGGTCGAACCCCATTCGTACTTTACCTCCTTTCGAGTCAACTTTGTCAACGGCGAAGCTATTTTCGAGAAATCCTGGATGAATCTCCGATAGTAGCCTGCCAATCCCAAGAAACTGCGGATTTCAGTTGGCGTCTTAGGAATATTCCATTCCCTTACCGTCATTATCTTTGCTGGGTCAACCATAATGTCATTCGGGTTAATGACGTGACCTAGGAATTAGACTTTCCTAAGCCTGAACGCGCATTTGTAGAACTTAGCATACAACTTTTCCTTCTTTAGAGCCTCCAACACCTCCTTTAAGTGACATGCGTGATAACCTCATTGTTGGAGTAGATGAGGATATCATCGATGAACACGATTACCGATCGGTCCAGCATCGGTCGACACATCCTATTCATCAAATCCATGAACGCTACGGGGGCGTTCGTCAATCCGAAAGACATTACGCGAAACTCGAAATGTCCATAACGCGTGCGAAATGCAGTTTTCGGTATATCTTCTTCCCTCACCTTCAACTGATGGTACCCGGATCGAATGTCGATTTTTAAGAACCAACTTGCGCCTTGTAATTGATCAAACAGGTCATCGATCCTTGGTAAAGGGTACTTGTTCTTCACAGTACGTTTGTTCAACTAGCGATAATCAATACACATTCTCATCGAACCGTCTTTCTTCTTCACAAACAACACCGGAGCACCCCACGTCGAGATGCTCGGTTGGATAAATCCTTTCTCAAGTAACTCGTCTAGTTGTGCCATTAGCTCTTTCATCTCCACTGGTTCTAGTCGATATGGAGCCTTAGCTATGAGCTGGGCATCTGGTACTAAGTCAATTCGGAACTCAATTTCTCTGTAGGGTGGTATCCCACGCAAGTCCTCTGGAAACACCTCCGGGTACTCGCGTACCACGGGTACATCATCTAGTTCCTTCACTTCCTTACACTTGTCAATCACGTACACCAGATAAGCCTCGCATCCGCGCCTCAGGTAATCTGCTGCCTTGATCATTGAGAGGACGTTAGGCATCGGGGCGTCACGATCTCCAAAAACCTTGACTTTGCTACCATCCGGAGCCTTGAGTCGGATTATCTTTCGTTTGCATATAATTTGCGCTTCATTGGAAGTTAGCCAATCCATACCTAACACGACATCGAACCCACCCAAAACCATAACAAACAACCAGACGGGGAATCTATGGCCTTCTATTTTTATCGTGGAATTGTCAACGACATCCGTCACCCTCGCAGTTCTACCCTCAGCGGATTCTACGCTAAATGCCCTTTCTAGCTTACTCACAGTGTACTTTACTCTTTTACAAAAAGTCGTAGATATAAAACTCTTACTGACACCTGAATCAAATAACACAGATATAAAAGTGTTGTCAAGGATAAACGTACCTGACGCCACATCGGGGTCCACCCTGGCCCGTTCCTGCGTCAGCGCATAGGCTCGAGTCTTCGCTCGGGGCCTATCTTTTTTCTTTTCGGGGCCTCTCCCTTTTCTGGCTTCACCCATTCTTTGTTTGGTGCATTCCCGGCTCATGTGGCCGCTTTCACCACAATTATAACATTTAATGCCTTGCATGCATTCACGGGAGTAGTGCCCAGTCTTGCCACATTTGTAGCACAGATTTGTCCCTAGTCGACATTCACCTGCATGTCTTATCCCACATTTTCCACAGACTGTCGTCTCGCCTACCCTGGCATGTTTGTCCCGAGCCCCAAACAACTTCCCACACGATCGCTTAGCAGTAAAACTCAGCTTCTTCTTAGGCTCTTCAATGGCAACGACATTCAGCGCAAGAACATAAAATACCACGCCGCTCAGTTCTACTACCGAATCGTAGGTAGTAGGGCGTTTGCTTTAACATAGGTGCGGACGTTGTCCGACAACCCCTGAATGTAACAGGCGATCTTTCTCTCTTCAGTAGGGACAAGATGTAGCAGCAGACATGCCAGTTCATTGAATCGGGTTGTGTACTGCCGGTGCATCATGCTCCCTGCCTTCAAACCCAGAAATTCCCTCTCTACCTTCTCAATCTCGTTCCTTGGACAGAAGTTCTTGATTACCAGAGTTTTCTAGTCATTCCACATCATCAAGTCAACAACCTCATCCCCCTTAGCCTGACGTACACCTTCCCACCAGTGGGATGCTTCCTCCCTCAAGGCGTTAGCAGCAAACTTCACAACTTGACTTGCTCGGCATTCGCTCAGACGAATGGCAGCCTCCATACGAATCACCCAATCAAACGTATCCACCGCGTCTTTCTTTCCAGTGAGAACCGGTGGATCACATGCCTTGAAGGACTTATAGTCGCAACCGCGAGCAGGCGGTGCGTTAACTGCCTCAATGATCGGGGCATCAGTTGCCGTGTTGGACCCCCCGCCTCATTAGCCTTCTTCATTGGCTCTGCGAGCAGATCTGGCAGGGTAGCCTTCATCAACTCAGTAAACTCGCGTGCCAGGGCCGCTTTCACTTCCGGTTCGAAAGTGAAGTGTTGATCTCCCACGGGAATCCGTTCAGTTCAATGCATGCTGATTTCCGGCTCCGTGTGGACACTTCCTTCTTCACTGTACGCCTGAAGAGCAGGAGTCCTATTACGACCACCGGTATGGCCCCCACCACACCTTCCGCTCTTTCGTCCCACCATTTCGTTCTATAAGACAAGGAATCTAATGTCATCACGCTAGTTAACAAATAGAATTCAACAAGCACTGTAAGATGTTAATATACACTAGCCATCTGCAATTAACCATTACACTACCTTTCGATTTCTATTTGACCACCTTTGTGATTCCATCAGAACACAAGTCCTTACCTACCCCTTTCTAAGGCATACTATATATGTTAATATATACTACCTTCATACCTGATGTTGTCGCTCGAGTTGCCCGTACTTGCATCCACTTTTGGTCCCATTCACAGTTTAAGTTCAGACACTGGGAGTGTCCGAATCTCTCAAACTATTGCTCTGATACCAACTTGTAAGGCCCCAAACCTGGGAGGCCTCACTTGTTAGATTTACTCATTCACAAAAAGTTCTTAAACTTTGAATATCAAAATAACGCAGCGGAATCATTCATTCAAAATAATTAAAACTTGTTCAAACATGCGGAAACGTAAAATTGTCTTAAACATAAAACATAACATAAATGAAATATAACGGGATGCCATTCTTCATATCATCCGGGTAACTCATCAAGCCACCCAGCATCACCGTCCATCATCATAATCTGCCCTTAACCAGAATGTGCATACTAAAAGTCAGCTACACTGGTGAGTTCTAGCTTTACATAAAACCTTAACATAAACATTTTGCCAAAAACTTAACATACATTTATTTAACAAAAGCGTACGTAAAACATGCAATAACTTAACATCATCATAAGATCGTAACATAGCATCATATCATAAGTCAACATGAACCGAATCTGCGCCTTCTCGTAACCGGCAATTCCATACATCACATACCAGCGGATGAACTTAAGGCTCATTACCTCTAAGTCATCCGTCACACATGTCCTCTAAGGCTCGTTACCTCTAGGTGGACCAAACATATGTCTCCTAAGGCTCGTTACCTCTAGGTAGACCAAACATATGTCTCCTAAGGCTCGTTACCTCTAGGAAGACAGAACATAACATAGGCACTATTTCCCCGCAAGGAATAGTACCTTCCAACGGGATCCCGGTAATCCCATGGGTGACCGTCGTCACCCCATCATCAACCAGTTGGACAACTGTTAGCCAGCCACAAAGGCCCCCCGTAAGGGTGAGGCCAATACATACATACATACCTTATCTCCCGTCGGAACTCGTGGCAGATTCGTTCATTCGTGACTTTCATAAAACCTTTACCTCATTTTAGTTAAAGCATTCGTACGTTTTATTAAACAAAACATCATCTCTTTCGTAAACCTTTCGTAAACTTCATTTGGCAAAACATTTCATAACATCATCCTTCGTAAACATCATTTCGTAGTCATCATTTCATAAACATATTTTCGTAAACATCTTTTCGTATGTATGCAGACCAGCCTAAAAATATTTAATTAAAACATTTAAAGAAGGGCTTCTAGAACTCACCTGATAAAACAAAGGTCCAACAATGTCACTTCCGATCTGAATTGATTAGTTAAATACACATCAGACCAATCCCGACTCTAATGGTTTAACCATTCTGAATTAGGCGAACATACTGACTTTACTAACCAGCATGATGCCTGCGCACTTAGCAAGTGCGCAGGGTCTTGTTCTTGCGTACTTAATAAGTGCGCAGACTTCGCTTCATGCGTACTTGATAAGTACGCATGCGTTGCTTCATGCGTACTTGATAAGTACGCAGGACCTGCTTCTTGCGTACTTGATAGGTACGCAGGACCTTCTTCCCTATAAAAACCCTAACTTTTTGCACGCATATCTGATCACGTCAAGATCCCGACTTTTTTGTTCAAAACATTCGTTTTTCTTTCTAGATGCTAGATCTATGTTCATTTTCAAATTTTATTCGTAAAAACTTTACCTTTTCATCCAAAACCCGAAAACCCCAAAACGAACAAAAACTCAGATCTAGACCAGATCGTTACCTGTATCGAGCTTCTGATTCGGAGGTTCTTCTCACGAGCTATGGAGCAACACTTTGCTGGAATCTCGGGCCGATCCGTCTACTTTCTCTCTCTTCGATTCTCTCTCTTCGGTTCTCTCTCTATAACTTATAAAATGAGAGAAGAGAGATGGGCTAGGGTATTTATAGGGAGAGACTGCCCTTGAGCCCATACGCGCGCAAGCCCATAGCCGGCCCATTCCACACTCGTTAATTCCGTTCGTCTCGCGTTTAACTCGTTTCCATTTGTTGTCTTTTATTATTTTCGGGATGTTACACTGGCTGCTGCAATGTATTCTGCCTCACACGTTGAAATTGCAACTGAGGTTTGCTTTTTGCATTGCAATGACACAAGCCTATTCCCTAAGAATTGACAACCACTAGACGTTGATTTTTTGTCCAGACCGCAACCTCCATAATCTGAATCTATAAAATCTTTAAACTCAAAGTCAGAATTAATTGGATACCATAATCCCAACCTTGGTTTACCCTTTAAGTATCGAAAGATTTGATGGCAACTCCCCCTCAACTGATGTCGATGTTGATGAATCATCAATTATGTTCTGTATATCATTAGAAGATTCCTGAAACATAGCTTCATCATCTTCACTGTCACCATGTTGTGTTGTACTCGAAGTTGAAGCTACAGTTGGGTCAACTGGAGGAGTATCCATAATCGGAATAACCGAACGAGGATCGATAGTTGAATCATCATTGCAGTAGGACTGATAAAATATTTCAGCTAGAGAAATTGCAGGAGGAACATTAAAAGATCTGAATAATGCATCATAATCAAATTCCCAAGAGGGACCTTTTGCATCATGAGAAACAGAACGATTATCACAGTCAATATGAAACCATTCTTCAATTTGACGTGATTCTTTGTTAAAGACTCTCTTGTTATGAGAATTGGCAACATATCCCAAGAAAATTCCCTCAATTGCTTTGGAGCTGAATTTTGTAGGAACATTGCGAGTCTTCAACAAAGTACAAGGATTTCCAAAGGGAAAAAGATATGCCAAATCAGGTTTTCGATTGTTCAGCAATTCATAACATGTCTTGTTGTGTTTCTTCATGGTTAAAAACCTATTGAGAACATGACAAGCTGTATTTACCGCCTCAACCTAAAAAGTAACAGGCAGTTTGGAATCAGATAACATAGTACGAGCCGTCTCAATAAGAGTTCGATTCTTCCGCTCAGCAACACCATTTTGTTGAGGAACATAAGGAGCATTGAATTCATGATGGATGCCCTTCTTTAAACAGAATAAACCCATATTTCCATTCTTGAACTCTGTGCCATTATCACTCTGAATCCTCCTAACTTGCAATTTGAATAATGTCTCAAGCCCCACAATCAGGAACTTAAGAATTTCAGTTGTTTCATCCTTAGAAGCAAGAAACTTAACCCAAGAAAACCTTGAGTAATCTACCAAACAATAAGATTTGCCGCATTCACTCTTGACACTAATAGGTCCGAACAAATCCATATGCAACAACTCTAAAGGAGTCACAATAGAATTAGTCAACTTTGAATGATGAGATTTCCTGTGCTGCTTCCCCTTCTTGCACGGAATACAGTCTTCATTCACATGAAACCTCATGGCATGGACACCAGAAACCAACCCATTCTTAACAAGATAATTCATTTTTTCTAAAATGTATATGAGCCATTTTCTGGTGCCATAAAGTTGATTCAGACTCAGAAGCTTTCGAAAGAAGACAAGTTGGAACAGACGAAGTTGTCGTCGCAGTGCTTATGTCAAGCATATATGTATCTTTCTTTCGAGGAGCTCTCATAAGTATCCAATCTTCAGGTATCTCAAATCCCGACTTTAACACCAAACACTCTGACTTATTAAAGTGAAATGAGAAATATTTATCACAAACTTGCGAAACATATAACAGATTATGTTCCAGCTGCTCCACATAGTTGACTTATCAAATTCAACATCATCATTGACCACAGGTTGTTCCAAAAGCTTTTTCAACCGTCTATTTCGTCGTCGACATTGTGGTCTTGACAATTTCTACTTTGGTTGTGTATGATCGCCAGTAGAATGAATTTTCTCTACTATCTTCACTGAATCAGAAGCAATCTGGACACTTGGCTTCTTACCACTTCCATCCACATTATGATTCACATCAACAGACTTTACAACTGTGTTTGCAGGTGGATTCACAAACGATCTAGCCAACTTCAGTTTCTCCAGACGCTTTCCCAAATTCTTGTTTGGACAGTCTTTCAGGATATGACCAATAGTACCACAATGAAAACAAGCACGTTTTTCTTTGTATACTCTAACATACTTCTCCCTCTGAACCTTGATTGGAGTGGATGATGAACACTGAGATGTAGTGTTGGAAGATTGAACAACCTGTTGATTTTCTTTTTATAAAAATCAAGAGTTGAGAGTTTCTCAATCTTGTTGGTTTCTTGGGAATCAAAACCACCACTTACAAAATGTTTTACTGGTTTATAAGTAGATTTAGGTTTCGGTTGTTCAATCATTTCATCCGGTTCAGTCAGGATGCATCTATCTCTTGTCACCGTTTTCACCCACCTGGTTTCACATACTTACACTCTTTCACTATTCCTTCAACCTTCTTTGAATCAAAAACTTCATCATCAGTTGAATCATCATATATCATATCATCACCAGTAACAGGATTGATATTCAATACAGTTTTTGGTTCCAAATCTTCAGTCAATACTTTCTTAGTTAGACACGGGGTATAATTCTCATTAAAAGGTGGACAATACCCAACACCTACCCCAATATCTGTGTCATCAAAAGAAGGATAATAACCAACCCCTCCAATAACCTTTGCACCCGAAGCTTTTTCATTATAATATTCCAATAAAAAACTGGAATTCTTATAACCCTCAAGCTTTCGTAACAATTTTGTTACTTCTGTCTGTGACACAGGAAGTTCATTAATTTTCTTTTCATACTCAGAGTATGACACATCGAGATGAAAAGCTTGTTCATTCACTTTGATTTGTAAAACTTTAATGACATCTTTTAAAGATTCAATTTTAGCCTTCAAAATTGTTTCGTTTTCTTTCAAAGTTTGGTTCGATGTATACATTACTTTCATGTCACAGATGAGATTCGTGTTGTCATCACACAATCTCGTAATTTTGAATTCAGAATCACAACATTTCAAACAAGAATCAACATGTTGTACCTGTTTAGTATCTGCCATGAATGCATTTCCCTCAGCTATCATCTCAGCAATCTTTTCTGTAACCTTTCCAGTAGCTCCATCACTGAGCAAATCTTCATTTGAAAACTTCGATTCACTTTTCTAAGGAACTGGCTCTTCACTTTCATTGAAACTCCCAGAATCTGTAGAGTCGCCATCAGAAAAACTGCTTTCACTTCCATCTTCATTATGAACTTCAGCTAGAAAAGCTTGACTAACATGAGCCACAATATCTTCCAAATGAATAACCCAATCATAATTTTCATCTTGTTGAGAAATTAAAGCTGTGGAAGTATTCTGCTTGTGTTGATTGCCTTGACTGTTTGAGGATCCTTGATTCTGAGTTCTTGGTTTTGTACATTCTCGAGGAAAATGACCAAACTCCTGATAATTATAGCACTTGACTTTATATTTATCCAAACCCATCTTAGTCTTACTTGATGCTCCAATGAACTTCCCAGTTCTCTACAAGTGATCTTTACCTTGTCTCATCCATAATGCCATATTCCACTGAATATTCATTTCTTCCATAGCATCTTTATCCTCCTGTTTAAAATCCTCCTCAATCATATCTGGATCAGTGATCTTACCACCAATAAAGTTTTCATATGAGGTTAAGAATGATGCAATCATAGCCATCATATCATCAGTTGCTGAAGAAGACACCTTAGTAGAACAAGAATGACTTTTATTTTTACTGTGTTTTGAACATCCAGAACTAGAAGCAACAAAGCATGCACCATCTTAACAAGAACTTTCTTTTGGACTTTCAGAAGACTCTCCAGAAAATAATGCAACTCCACCAGATTTCTGTGTTGATGTACCTTTTCCAAAATAAATGCTTGGATCTTGATAAACTGTATCTTTCTTCTATTTGTTCAAGTCATAAGATTGAATCTTTCCCATTAAATCTTCAAGACTCAGATAATCAAATCCAGATTGTTCTTTTATCACAAATAGTGTACATCTCAAAATGAGATGGTAAAGCATCCAAAAACTTTTCAAGAATCTTCTTGTTTTTGTAAGTAATGTCATTGTTGACCATTTCACTTAGAAGATGATAATACCTTGACATGAGTTCATCCACAGATTCACCATCAAAATGTTTAAACACACTAAATTGCCTCTTTAACAATTCTTTTCTGCTCTTCTTGATATCAGTGCTACCCTCACATCTTTTAGCTAAACCTTCCCAAAGTTCACGAGAAGTCTTAAACTTCTTGAAAGTATGGTAGATGTCCAGTGGTAAACACATGGATACAGCTGCAAGAGCTTTCTTTTCACGATCACACAATTTCTTTTCATCATCATTAAGAGCTAAAATTGGTTTTGATGTATCCGACACACCATATGACGATGAACATGATGTTCATATCCCTCACTAATAGGAATCCATAAACTTGTGTCATTGATATTAACATAATTCTCAAACCGACTTTTCCAATTAGAATAATCTTTGAGATTCATAAGCCTAGGTGGCTTGGATGGAGTACCATTCTCATTATCATGATTCAACAAATGAGTCATGTTGTTCACTTGATTAGAAGTAGACATCTTTGGAAAAATTCAACACTTAGAAAATTTTTACAAGTTTCTGCCTATAGAGAACTTAACAAGTTCGCCTAAGTGAAGTATAGCGAACTTAACAAGTTCGCCCGTAACTGATTAGACAAGTTCGCCTGCTTCAGCTGAAGAACAAGGAGGATTGTTCTAACACCTAAACGCACGAACAGATTCAAAAATTTCCATATGTCTTGATTTTGAATGAATTAGAGAAATTCTTTTCGTATGATTCTTCAAATGATGATTTAGAACACTTCTATTGGATCAATTTTGGTAAAACAACACCAAAAATGAAGAATTCAATCGAAATTCACTTCTAAAATCGCTACAAACATCAAGAACACGAAAACTTCAGAAAATCTTCATCTTGTTGTGGAAAATCAATCGAAACAATGTTAAACAATAGTAGCTAATCAAGTGCAATGGCTCTAGTATCACTTGTAAGTCCCAGCGGGTCTACCAATCGATCTCTGCTGTAAAACACGTGATACGTATACGTAGTGCGGAATCCTAACGCATACGTATGTCTCGAATACACACACACACACTATACAATCACACACAAGACAAGATATCATAAAAATCTTCTTGTATTCAATCTGTACAGCACACACAGAGTAGTTCCAGAAAAATACAGAATGTTACAAATGAGAACAACTCCTGCACTATTTATAGAAAATACAACTGGATCAGGCGAACTTATCATGTTCGCCAACTTTAGTTCAGGCAAACTTTTTAAGTTCGCCTGTGCAAACTTAAACAAATACAAGACAAAAACACACAAAAACATTAAACATAAAGACTAATCTATTACAAGGCTTGTTGTCACATAACATGCTCCAACAGGAGTATGCACACATGTTTCACTAATCTTGAGAACGAGATTTCTCAAAAAGTGGGGAGAATGTAACAGTTCTTAAAATTCTTGTGCAAAATATAACATAAATAAAAGTTCAAGGACTAAAAGTGTAATACACAAAAGTACAAGGACCAAAAACTCAAAAACATGAAAATAAGACGGTAACAGACCGTTACCATCCGTGACGGTCCATTACGGGTGGCGCACGTGTGTCATGAAGATGTACCACATGTCCTGTGACTAACGGGTGAATTTTGACGCGTGGAAACCTTATGACGGACTGTCACGCCCTCGTAATGGTCTATCACACCGCAAAGTCACCAGACGCTGACGCGTGTCAACTGACTCGCAAACCCTAGTTCGGTGACGAACCGTCAACATCTGTAACGGTCCGTACGATCATGCGGTGACGGACCGTCACCCCTCATAACGGACAGTTACAACCGCAATTTTACTCTATAAATAGCAAGTTCGAATCCAGCAATTTCATTCACTCAAAACTCGAACTTTAGAACTATTTCCATTGTCCCTAAACCATTCCCGCTCATACATTTAAGTTCCAGAAGTGCCAGTTCGATCTAAAGAAGTCAGGAAATTAGGAAACCCTCATTCCGGAGAAACCAAGCTAGACGACTTAAGTAGAGACGCTACCCACTAGGACTCTCATTATAGAAGATCCCTAAGACGAAACTTTATCAAGGTGAATACTTGTATTTATATAAAATGATTTTGAAACCATAAACTGTTTTTAATTATGATATGACTTGAATGAACTAATACAACCACTGTTCGCATAAAGTGATTTACTATACAACATTCAGACCATAGAGTCACGTATGCATACACGTGTTACAGATGAAACGTTGTAATGGGGCTATGACTTGGTTGTTTTAATACGTAAGACCTTTATCGCTTGAGGCGCAAGGCGGGGATCTTACTTAACGTAAAACAATGATGATCCAAGGAAGTGCCTAGTTGTGACATTTCAAAATTTCAGTTATAATATATATTAACACGTAAAAATTTCAACATTTCATTCCAATTATGCACACGTGTATTTAACCCAATTTGTTCAAAATGGTGTGTTTACAAATTTCAATTTTTAAATTAAAGTCTTAAAAATATATATATATATATATATATATATATATATATATATATATATATCAATTATGTTTAATAAATTAAATATTTAAAATGATGGTATAAATTTATCCCGTATTTGTAAACAATTTAGATTCAATAATATACAATTGCATTTGTTCAAATTAATGTGTCAATAATATATAAATTATGTATTTTTAATTTAAATATTAAAAATATTTGAATTTTATAAAATTATATAAATTTATTTAAATTTTATAAAAATAAATGGCTTTGTAAACAAATAAAGTGATTTGATAAAAAATAAGTTGATTTATATAAAATAATTTATTTTGATAAAATAAGTTATAAAAACATTTAAAATATAATATTAAATTAATTTTATTTAAAAGAAATTAAATTAATTTATTTAAATAAAAGTTCAGGGTTCATTTTGTAATTAACTAAACTAGAAGGTTTTAAAACTAAAATCGTTGAGGGGCTGTTTCTGGTCAAATGAAACCACAGGGATTCATCCGGTATTTAATTTAAGGGCTATTCTGAAACAAACCAAACTCCAGGGACTAAATCTGCCAAAGTCGAATTCGCAATTCCGGTCGCCCCTTCCCATTGTCCGGCGGTCCAAGACCCTTTTTCCGACGACACCCGACAAGGCTGTTTCCCTGCATCTCGACAGCCGCTAAAGACAGCTCTGGCCTCGTCGTCCCCACGCGAACAAAAGCCCTCGACAAATTTGTCGATTAAAAATACGGATCGTCTGATCCGGTTGGTGGCCGAGAACCCACGCCTCAAATTCGAGCCCGACAGTTAACCTCCACGCATGCTTGATAGCTCGATAGCTTCGTCTCGTCCAGACGAATGTCCAGACACACTCAATTGCATGTTTTAATATAAGGATCGAGCTCGGCTGCAAATGACCATTTACAGACCTGCACGAGCTCGCCACCCCTCCTCCACCCACTCTCACTCCAAATTGAGACTACCATCGCCTTCGCCATCCTCAGAAGAAGCTGTGACCAGATTATAAGGCTCAACCCAACTCAAATTCTGGAATTCAAGTCCTTGGTATTTTCGAACAAAAAGCCTTGCCGACCAGGCCCTTCGCGACCAGGTTCGAGCCTCAAATTGGTTCCTTTACCTTCTATTACCGACTGGCAATCTATCCCAATCGAATTCGCGGCTTCAATCCATCGATTGCCGGGCAAACCGATGTCCTCGGACACGGTTTGCCGGTTGCCGAGGACCAGCGACCAATTTCACGGTTGAGTATATCAATTAAATGATACACACATAACCAGCGATGGGCAGTAGCCCGGCTGGTTATGCGTGTGTGTGTTTGTGCGGAAGGTCGCGGGTTCGAGCCCGGTTGGCCTTCGGCCCAAACTTTTTTATTCTGTTTATCATTTTATTTATTTTATTTATTTATCTTAACTTATTTTAATGCCATTTTTATACAATAAATACTAAAACGAGTCGGTTTACCCGTTCGTTTATTTTAAAATCAATTAAACTATATTTTTATAAACCATCCCATTTTTTTTTTATATATATATATATTAAAATACATTATAATATATATAAAATATCCATATTTATATAAATCTTGTAATAATTTTTATAAACTTATTTAATTACATTTTTAGGAATAAAATGTCCATATTTATATAAATCTTGTAATAATTTTTATAAACTTATTTAATTACATTTTTAGGAATAAAATGTCCATATTTATATAAATCTTGTAATAATTTTTATAAACTTATTTAATTACATTTTTAGGAATAAAATGTCCATATTTATATAAATCTTGTAATAATTTTTATAAACTTATTTAATTACATTTTTAGGAATAAAATGTCCATATTTATATAAATCTTGTAATATCTTTATAAACTTATTTAATTACATTTTGATATAAAATGTCCTATGTTTTTTTTATAAATCTTGTAATATCTTTATAAACTTATTTAATTACATTTTACATATAAAATGTTCTATATTTTTATAAATCTTGTAACATTTTATAAACTTATTAAAATACACTTAATATATAAAATTTCTAATTATATATGATCCTAGCAATATTTTTAATAAACTTGTTAAAATGAATTTTAATATATAAAACATCGACATAATTAGTCAAATAAAGACTTATCTTTCTATTTATTATTATTGTTTAAATACATTAAACATAATGATTAATTATTTAAAAATGTAAAATTTTCATAAGTCAAAGTTTTACAAAATCATATTCATTTTCTACCACATTTTATATTACGGATATTATTATAAAACCTATACTCATTTAAATACGAATACGCACATACATATAAACATACAATAATACTCATTTATCTACATAGGGTATCAACGTGCTTAGGCTTCCACATACTTATCACCTACACGCGTGGAAAAATACCCGCTTGCAAGGTGAGTTACATAGCCCCTATTTTACATTTTTATACGTTTTGGGGTGAAACATTACACATACTACTCACATTGTTTATACGTGTTATACATGAGACTATATGCTTATTCTTTGGATGTACATACATTTAAACACAAGACAACCAACTGTAATAATGATAGATCTATTGTGCCTGACCAGCCCACCCGGTTAGGGTGTTTATTACTGCATACTCGGATATAACCGCGTGTTATATTCAATCATACCGGATATAGTGGGTAACTATATTCAAGCATACCGGACTTAGCTGTTGTGCTCTGTTCAAGCGCGTCAAACTCGGTTTGAATTGTGGTTTAAATAAATGTTACATCATATGCTATGTTTAACAAGATAAACAATGAGTTGCAAAACGATTTACAACTACTATTTACAGGAAATACTAAACCTATGTACTCACCAACTTTTTAGTTGACACTTGATTTAAATAATGTTTCAGGTTTGGATATGTGACTGCTTGCCGAAGATCTCTCCACTTAGGAACTATGGACCTAGTTAAATAAATTAATGTTTTGAACTAGACTAGGTTATTTGAAATGTATTGTATTTGGAACTTGTTGTCTTTAAATTAAATGAATGAATTATGCAACCTTTAGTTATCATGTGCTTTTGAACAATCATCACATTGTCCGCCTCGATGATTCCGCCATCGGTCGGGGTGTGACAGATTGGTATCAGAGCCATGGTTATAGGGAATTAGGTTATTAGACACTTTTGACCTAGACTATAACCTTAGGACACCCATACTATGCCATGCTACTATGTGCTACATGATTTCTATTTTGTGTGAATATATATTTTACATGTTATTCTAAGTAATTACACCGCATGATACAATACCTAATTGTCTATGTGACACACTACTTGATAGCTCTTGTGCTTATATTCATTGCTATCTACATGCTACCTATTTGGTTCATTAAGTGATACCCTAAGTTTTAACACACACTTATACACACCAAATTCTTCATGCACCCTTAATATCACACACATGTCACCATCATCATTTGTGAACAAAAATTTAAACTCTTAGGCTTAAAGTCTATTAAGATTTTAATTCCAGTCAAAGTTTTTGAATTCTGAAAATTAGTAAAGAACATGTGCAATCCGGAAGGGTGAATGCCTGTACTTTGGGTCTTCTGTCTAGGAAAGCATTTCATATAAATCCAAATCAACCGAAGGATCCGTATGCTTTCCTGGGAATTCCCGAAGTGAGTGTTCACTTATAGGCTAAAGCATGTCTTCTTGAAAGTACATGAATTTGAGTCACTCTGATTTGTCAAAGTATCCATTTGATTATATTATCAAATGAGTACAATCTAAACACCATCGTTTCGTTTATTACAATTTAGTACACATATCTAAGCCTTCTTTATAACTAATCATTTTATTATCTAAATTAAACAACATCGTTATTTTGTTCAAACAAAACGTTTATCAAACCTCTAGATAGTATCTGAAATATAAACTTCTATAAACATTTTAACCTGGTAAGAAAATTTAATACAACTCGTTTTATAAAAAAAAAAAATAAATAAAAAAAAAAAAAAAAAAAAAAAAAAAAAAAAATCACTCTGAATATCTACACAACTTTCTCATTATCTTACTCCCTTAGAAATGCATGATTGTACAAGGCACTGCAATGAGATGAATAAATTCATGTAGTCATCCATATAAACCTCAACAAAATTTCAAAGTTAAAATCCAACTACCCACGTTATGAGTGAACGCTAAACAACACGCTTGTCTACAATACACGACTACGTGTAAAATTCGATAGTCTGCATTTCACATAAGGCCCAATCACTTAGATGTGAACATTCACATGATACATTAAACTTAGTTATTACAATATGCATGATACTAGGTTAATCACATGATACATGAAACTTGTTGGTTTGATGCATAATACTAGATTGAGCACATTATATACGATCACATGGTACACGAAACTTAGTAGTTGCAATATACATCACATAATACATGAAACTTGTTTGCAAAATACATGACACCAAATTGTTCACGCTAAACAATATACGTAATGCTATGTTGCTCATATTATACCTGAAACTTCATTGTTTACAAAATGTAAAATACTAAATCGTTTACATTTACAAAATACATTATACTAAACACTAAATTGTCCATGTCATACATGAAAACTTATTTGATACTAAATTGTTCACATCCTACACGAAACTTATTTGTTTACAACACACATGATAATAAATTGTTCGCATTATACATGAAATCTAGTTGTTTACAATGTACATTACACTAGACCATACATGGAACTTATGTGTTTACATTATACACGGAACCAAATTGTTTACAATCGTTGCAATCACATTTTACAAGGCATTATTATTCACCCTATTCATGAAAGCTACTCGGGGTTTGACGTATTCTTGTTCAAACACGAGAAAGCTATGGAACCCTAAATTCTGCCACATTATTACTCTTTAGTACCTGATTGACTTTACTATCTATGAACATAGTTATTTGTTAGCAACACATACGTGAAAACAATAGTTACGAATTATGTGATTTTGTGTTACCCCCCTGGACCTCACACACAATGAGATGAACTATGTGGACCATGCGACGATTTGGATAATTACGGGTGCACACGTAATTATAAAAATCAGCACATGGAAGACATAGTAAAATCTGTTGTGTGTTATGACATGGAACCTATCGTGGTACATAATAACAAAACTAATGTGATATGATAAGGACATGGTGGATACGCCGCTGGTACTTCCTATATATAAGTGTTCCAGTCATATTATAAGAAGTAGCGTTATTCGTGTCACGTAAAGTTTTATGTTGTTTGACGGGGTCAATGTTTGTGAAATCTCTTATCCACTGATAATTCCTGAACATATTAGATTACATTTTAAACAAACCTTGATCATCTAGTTCCCATCAATTCCATTCCAAGTAATACATTTCATCCTTAGAATCAAAATTATTATTCAACAGACTTTCTCCTTGAGTTCATTTCAAAACTAAACCCACCATCATGACGCGTTGAGAATCCAAACCCTCATCTCTTTCCCGCTTCTATAACCTTCGTAAATCGAATTTCGGGACGAAATTCCTTCAACATGGGGAGACTGTGACATTTCAAAATTTCAGTTATAATATATATTAACACGTAAAAATTTCAACATTTCATTCCAATTATGCACACGTGTATTTAACCCAATTTGTTCAAAATGGTGTGTTTACAAATTTCAATTTTTAAATTAAAGTCTTAAAAATATATATAATATATATATATATATATATATATATATATATCAATTATGTTTAATAAATTAAATATTTAAAATGATGGTATAAATTTATCCCGTATTTGTAAACAATTTAGATTCAATAATATACAATTGCATTTGTTCAAATTAATGTGTCAATAATATATAAATTATGTATTTTTAATTTAAATATTAAAAATATTTGAATTTTATAAAATTATATAAATTTATTTAAATTTTATAAAAATAAATGGCTTTGTAAACAAATAAAGTGATTTGATAAAAAATAAGTTGATTTATATAAAATAATTTATTTTGATAAAATAAGTTATAAAAACATTTAAAATATAATATTAAATTAATTTTATTTAAAAGAAATTAAATTAATTTATTTAAATAAAAGTTCAGGGTTCATTTTGTAATTAACTAAACTAGAAGGTTTTAAAACTAAAATCGTTGAGGGGCTGTTTCTGGTCAAATGAAACCACAGGGATTCATCCGGTATTTAATTTAAGGGCTATTCTGAAACAAACCAAACTCCAGGGACTAAATCTGCCAAAGTCGAATTCGCAATTCCGGTCGCCCCTTCCCATTGTCCGGCGGTCCAAGACCCTTTTTCCGACGACACCCGACAAGGCTGTTTCCCTGCATCTCGACAGCCGCTAAAGACAGCTCTGGCCTCGTCGTCCCCACGCGAACAAAAGCCCTCGACAAATTTGTCGATTAAAAATACGGATCGTCTGATCCGGTTGGTGGCCGAGAACCCACGCCTCAAATTCGAGCCCGACAGTTAACCTCCACGCATGCTTGATAGCTCGATAGCTTCGTCTCGTCCAGACGAATGTCCAGACACACTCAATTGCATGTTTTAATATAAGGATCGAGCTCGGCTGCAAATGACCATTTACAGACCTGCACGAGCTCGCCACCCCTCCTCCACCCACTCTCACTCCAAATTGAGACTACCATCGCCTTCGCCATCCTCAGAAGAAGCTGTGACCAGATTATAAGGCTCAACCCAACTCAAATTCTGGAATTCAAGTCCTTGGTATTTTCGAACAAAAAGCCTTGCCGACCAGGCCCTTCGCGACCAGGTTCGAGCCTCAAATTGGTTCCTTTACCTTCTATTACCGACTGGCAATCTATCCCAATCGAATTCGCGGCTTCAATCCATCGATTGCCGGGCAAACCGATGTCCTCGGACACGGTTTGCCGGTTGCCGAGGACCAGCGACCAATTTCACGGTTGAGTATATCAATTAAATGATACACACATAACCAGCGATGGGCAGTAGCCCGGCTGGTTATGCGTGTGTGTGTTTGTGCGGAAGGTCGCGGGTTCGAGCCCGGTTGGCCTTCGGCCCAAACTTTTTTATTCTGTTTATCATTTTATTTATTTTATTTATTTATCTTAACTTATTTTAATGCCATTTTTATACAATAAATACTAAAACGAGTCGGTTTACCCGTTCGTTTATTTTAAAATCAATTAAACTATATTTTTATAAACCATCCCATTTTTTTTTTATATATATATATATTAAAATACATTATAATATATATAAAATATCCATATTTATATAAATCTTGTAATAATTTTTATAAACTTATTTAATTACATTTTTAGGAATAAAATGTCCATATTTATATAAATCTTGTAATAATTTTTATAAACTTATTTAATTACATTTTTAGGAATAAAATGTCCATATTTATATAAATCTTGTAATAATTTTTATAAACTTATTTAATTACATTTTTAGGAATAAAATGTCCATATTTATATAAATCTTGTAATAATTTTTATAAACTTATTTAATTACATTTTTAGGAATAAAATGTCCATATTTATATAAATCTTGTAATATCTTTATAAACTTATTTAATTACATTTTGATATAAAATGTCCTATGTTTTTTTTATAAATCTTGTAATATCTTTATAAACTTATTTAATTACATTTTACATATAAAATGTTCTATATTTTTATAAATCTTGTAACATTTTATAAACTTATTAAAATACACTTAATATATAAAATTTCTAATTATATATGATCCTAGCAATATTTTTAATAAACTTGTTAAAATGAATTTTAATATATAAAACATCGACATAATTAGTCAAATAAAGACTTATCTTTCTATTTATTATTATTGTTTAAATACATTAAACATAATGATTAATTATTTAAAAATGTAAAATTTTCATAAGTCAAAGTTTTACAAAATCATATTCATTTTCTACCACATTTTATATTACGGATATTATTATAAAACCTATACTCATTTAAATACGAATACGCACATACATATAAACATACAATAATACTCATTTATCTACATAGGGTATCAACGTGCTTAGGCTTCCACATACTTATCACCTACACGCGTGGAAAAATACCCGCTTGCAAGGTGAGTTACATAGCCCCTATTTTACATTTTTATACGTTTTGGGGTGAAACATTACACATACTACTCACATTGTTTATACGTGTTATACATGAGACTATATGCTTATTCTTTGGATGTACATACATTTAAACACAAGACAACCAACTGTAATAATGATAGATCTATTGTGCCTGACCAGCCCACCCGGTTAGGGTGTTTATTACTGCATACTCGGATATAACCGCGTGTTATATTCAATCATACCGGATATAGTGGGTAACTATATTCAAGCATACCGGACTTAGCTGTTGTGCTCTGTTCAAGCGCGTCAAACTCGGTTTGAATTGTGGTTTAAATAAATGTTACATCATATGCTATGTTTAACAAGATAAACAATGAGTTGCAAAACGATTTACAACTACTATTTACAGGAAATACTAAACCTATGTACTCACCAACTTTTTAGTTGACACTTGATTTAAATAATGTTTCAGGTTTGGATATGTGACTGCTTGCCGAAGATCTCTCCACTTAGGAACTATGGACCTAGTTAAATAAATTAATGTTTTGAACTAGACTAGGTTATTTGAAATGTATTGTATTTGGAACTTGTTGTCTTTAAATTAAATGAATGAATTATGCAACCTTTAGTTATCATGTGCTTTTGAACAATCATCACATTGTCCGCCTCGATGATTCCGCCATCGGTCGGGGTGTGACACTAGTGGTTATACATTCGGGCATGGTGGTCCACTGAATGTGTAAATTGACCATAAAATACGGGCAAATTGTTCTATTTATTTGCGCTTGTCAGATTATGATAAAAATATACTTGTATTCACCAGTTTATACTGATAAAATATTTTCAAACGTTTTATAGGTAACCAAAGATGATTTTGATGTTGATTTAGCCATGGAATGATAATGGAATTTATGAAAGGGGACGTCCACCCTAGACATTTGTTGAAAAAAATGGCTCATGTAACATTGGTTTTGTAAATTAAACGTTTGTATAAATTAACATGGTGTTTTTTTTTTTTATGAAATGAAATGAAATGAAAGTTTCCCCGTATTTTAAATATCGAGGAGGATTCAATTCAGAACACTAAATATTGCGAGAACACGCAGAACAAAATTAATCATTCACTTTTTCAATCTTAAAAAGTTTTAAAATATTAGAAATAATACAAATGTAATGTTTATTTGTTTTTAGTGAAATTGAAATAAAAAAAATATAAACAAATTTCGTTTATATACACACCTACACATGTGTAAGTTTTTTTTACCTACACATGTGTAGGAAACTTTTGAATATATGAAAAAACTAGTTTAATAGTTTTTTATGTAAGTAAACATACATATTTGTTTGTAAGAAGTATAAATTTTAATTTTTTTCACCACTGATAAAAAATTAAACGATTTAGGTTTGTTCCCACTGTTCTCGCAGTTTTTGCTTGTTCTGAAATGAACTTCCTTCTCTCTCTATATATATATAACATACTTACTTTTGGCAATATAACTCTGATGTATGGTTAACGTAAACTAGTGCTTGGACTAGGGTGTGACAAGAAGGCTATCAACAAACTTACTTTTTACAATATAACTCTAATGTATTTATTTTACTTTATTACATAACTAGTGTTAGAACCCGTGTATTACACGGGGCTGAATAAATACAACGATACAGTGTGAAATAAAAAAATATGTTGAATATAATTTATAAATCTGTAAATATTTCTTTGTATACAACGTAACTTAAGTGAACAACCAGTTAACCGATGAGTGCTCACCAATGGCGGAGCCTATACTCACCCCTAGAAATCCCTAACCTTTATCTAACATTTATCTGACGTATCCGTGAACTCCTATCACTGAGAAGCACAAAGAGCACCTAGAAGCCATAAATGTGATAAAAGTTAGATGTAGTCGGATTCAAGCACGTGTGAACAAATAAATTACAAACCTACAAAATTGGTAAGTCCAACATATAAGCCTACCAATGCTCGTTTGTAACTCCAACATATTTGAAAGTCAATGAAGAAAAGTAAACTACATTGATGCCATCAAATTGTTGAGTGCATGCAATAAGAGCAACTACAAACAATTAAAGGCAATTGAGGTGTGAATTTGAATTTGATTTAGACCCTTAAAACATGATTCTAGGTCATTAATAACACCTTCAGAATGTGGTTAGTTTTGACCAATGCTTAATTATCATTCTTAAGAACAAATTGAAATGTAGGTTCATGAAAATCAAATAATGAGAAGCAGAAAGCAACAAAAAGAACCCATAAATTATTTACCTCTATAGCCATTAAACAGTAAGTTCCAGTTTCTGCAGTCATCATCTCTTTTAAAGATTCTTCTTTTTACCAAACCACAATCAACAAACATGGTCACTGCAACCATGCTTGGTGCTTTGCAAGCTCCAATGTACTGTCATCACATGAGAGTAATTGAATTAACAAAATACAAAATGCTATATAATTGCTATGATGATAGCAAAACACTACCTTTACGAAGTTCATGTGTTGAACATTGTATAACATTGCAATTTCTCGCCCAAAATGCCCTTCAATCTTTGCAACTTATTCTGGGGTATCACCTTTGTTTTTATATCTTGAAAAATTAATGCAATCAAGAAAAATACAACTGAATCAGCTTGAATGCAAGAAAATAACATCATAATCTGTATGAGATGTTTGGATGCTTGTCGTCAGTTTGAGGTTTCTGCTAACCGAATATGATTTTGTTTTGTCTTTTAGGGTCAAAAAAACCAAATTGGAAATCGACATAGTAAAAAAGGGATGAATTGAAAGAATATTAACAAAAAGATGAACGAAATAGGCTACATCGAAAAGCCGATAAACCTAGGGTTAGATAAGGATTCAAAATAATTAAATCGACAATGGAAAAAAAAGAATGAATCGAAAGAAAAAACACAAAAAATAGACCGTAAAGCACAAAAAAAACTAATCATCCGGATCACGAACATATACTTTGAAAGAATCAACGCGAAATTGAAATAATAGATCAAGAGTATAGATTAGATACCGATTATGATTTGATTTTGAATGTTAATGAAGATGAAAGAGAGGCATGGTGCGCAAGAGGAGATTAGGTTCTTTTTGTGTTCTGCAATGGATCGGCTGAAAGGTTTCGAACGGGTTAAAAGGTTTTTATAGGGTAATAAAACGGGTCTGAATTTGACCCGCGTGTTGACCCGTATAAGCTTATTTTGGTTTTGGGGGGAAAAATGGTGAGATGAAATGTGACACCCTATTTTACTTGTTTCTTATATAGGATATATCTATCATGTTTCACTGTGCTATGTAACTACTTCGTGTAAATCTCGTCTGGTTATAAAGTATGATACGCGTATTAATTAGATGACATGAAAATAAAAAATGTAATATGTGACATGAAAATAAAAATGTTAATCAGACTAGTTTGTCAATATAAAAAATGTAGAAAATAAAAATGTAAATAAGACTAGTTTGTCCCAAAGAAACGATGCAATTTGGGTACAAGTTTGTAAAGCAGGAGGACACTTTTGTGCAATCTTAAACCCTCATGCCCCAACAGAACCCTTCTTCTTCTTCTTCTCGCCCCCTCTTCCCCTGGATTCAGATTCCGTTTGATGATTAATCAGTCGTCTTTGTAGCACATTCCTCTAAGATGAAAGCTCTGAGACTTATTCAAACACTTGCCAATCACTCTTCAAAACCCTACACCGTCCTCTCTCGATTATACGCATCCCAACCCCTACAAGACAAACCAGAAGAAACTCATGGCCTCGGATTCGACAGCAGCCATTACGAATTACCAGACATAGCCGAAACACGTGTCGAATCCACGTGGGACGAAAAGTATCGGTGGAAAGCTAACAAAACTATATTTGGAGAAGAGCATCAACAGTTGGTGAAAAACAAGAACAAGAGTAAAATGATGGAGCAGGAACAGAAACGGCGTCTTCTTTCAAAGGCTTTGCTTGAGGCTGCGGTGGCTGCTACCGATGACGATGACGATGAGGATGAGGATGAGGATGAGAGTGAGGCGGTGAAGGTGGACGATCAGTTGTCTTTATCAGTTGGGATCATTGGTGCTCCTAATGCTGGAAAATCCGCCCTCACCAATTTCATGGTTTGTTTCAACTTCATATTTTGAATCATTTAGGGTTAAAGTTGGATGATGTTGTGAGACAGATTATTAAGATTAGCACAAAATTGCTCAACTGTTTTGGACTATATGATTATCCCATTGTGATATTGGTTATTCTCATAGCATAATTACTTTGAACAAGAACAAACTACAAGCACTTTGAGGGCTATTGACCGACTTTAACTTCAAAACTGATATGGATATGTAAATGTGCAAGGAACTATTAATAATGCAGATTTTATAATTAGGTGTGGGGAATATATGAAGGAAAGTTGGTGAATTTTTAACCAACAGGAGGTTGTAATCCTTACTGATGTTTGTTTTATTGCTTGTCACCATATATGAGGATGAAGCAAGTGTTGGTTACTGCTATGAAAGCCAATCCTTTACTCCTAGTTTTGAAGTCCTTAGTTATTTGCAATAGGGAGTGCATATTTTACATAGTTTGTTGTTGGTCCATAATTTTCATGGCGGGTTGGTGGCTCTGTCGACAAATAGATTCTTAAATTTAGATGTTTTAGATCATGTATTTTTGATATCCGTTTGATATAGGTGGTAATCTCGACCAGTTTACTTAGGAGTGGGTCGATTCGGTTTATGTTTTACCTCTTACACGTCAAACATGTAAAATAAAAAGTTATAAAGGGAGGGATATGGGTCAAACAGGTTAAGAGTCCTGACAATTTATATTTAATTTATAAAACCTTCCAAGCCATTTTATTCAAAAGATTAGAATATCATTGAAGTAACACCCTAATTATCTGTACTTTTTTTTTGACAAAAAGTGTTTTGGGTCAATCCCAACCACTCTTGAACCGTGCAAAAAGTTATCTTTTTGACCTGTTACTCAACCAGCCCATTTTGACACCTTTAGGTTGACAATTTTATGTGTTGCTTGTTCCATCCAACGCACAAAATGTTTACATGTTCATAAAGTGTTTGCAGACAAGTATCAACTTCACTCACTTCATTTTGGTGACTTCAGCGTATGTTTTGAATATTTTTTAGGTTGGGACTAAGGTTGCTGCAGTTTCACGGAAGACCAACACGACTACTCATGAAGTATTAGGAGTGATGACGAAAGGAAAAACACAAATAGTATGTCCCTTTAATGTGTTGTGATTTGGGTTGCACACAGGTGTACTTGTGTATTTTTATTTGGAATTTCTTTCATAAAAATAGTCAGCAAAATCAACATCTTTTTTTCTTTTGTTTTGCAATTTGATGTCTTCTCATTACCCATATTACAACTTTTGACATTCTACAATGTTATGCTCCTTTATTTACAGGACCCTTCTTCATTTAATAAGTATTGCATATTCCAGTTATCCTCACTTTAGAGTTTTCTTTTGTGAGCAGTGTTTCTTTGACACCCCGGGGCTTATTATGAGAAGTAGTGGACTCCCAAAATCCGATGTTAAAGTTCGAGTTGAAAGTGCATGGAGTTCAATTGATCTTTATGACATGCTCGTTGTTATATTTGATGTTCATAGACATCTTACCAGGTTTATATTTTACTAGCCATTCTTTTTTTCTCCAGTTTTATCTCTTTTCTTACTGCATACAAGCCTAAGGGAAATAAAACATGCTATATTCATTTTGATCTTTTAAGATTCTCAATTTTTCATTTTGTGGGCCCTATTGATATGGTGTTTGAAGAAATGAAGATGTGATTATGGTTAGAAACCCTATTGATGTAAATAAAATTGTGACATTTTATTTTGAGTTGATCACAATTTGAAATTATCATTTAGGTGAATAGTTGAGTATTGACTATAAATATGTTTTTAGATAAAACATAAAAATTGATCTCAACTTGATATCGCCGGAGTTCTTGAATAAAGTTATCTATCGAGCATTTATTCTTATTAAATACTTACAAGAACTTACCATAAAAGATAGAATTTTCTTTGAGTGGGTATGATAGAACCCAAAAGTGGGTTGTTCGATTGATAGAAAAAGTGCTGATAAACAACCTGATTTGAGATGGGTGATTCTCCAAATTACAAAGGTATAAAACCTAGATATCAGATAAAAACATAGACAAGAAGAAAATGCAGGGAACAAAGATATTTAAGCTGAAAATGGATGGGAACGGTTATGCCTAATCTCCCACTTCCTGATTTTGAGGGTTTCCAAATGTTTTCCCTCCATTTGATTTCCCTCCACCCTGTTTCCCTCCATCCAACAGCTGACCCGACCCAGGTTCTCACCCAGGTCTGTATCAATACTTCCCTCCCGGAGAAACGACTTGTCTTCAAATCGAAGAGAGGGAAAAAGAGGTGTCATCATGCTTGAGTTTTTCCAGAAGTGCTCGATGAAGATGTGATGGCAAGTAGCTGATATTTGGATGTCATGTAGGGCACCTTCAATCTTCTGAACTCGTTCTGGAGGCCTGGGTTGTTTTCCGAATTGTTCCTGCCCAAACTTCTTACCATGTGATTGTCCCCACGTGATTTGATGATTGGTGTGGGGACTAAATTTACAAACTTCTATGGTTACCCTTGACCGATTCCCTGCACCTTTTGCAGCAGGTGTCTTTGATTTTCTGGTGAAAGGTGGAAGATTTCGGTCCAAAATTCCCTTTGGAGCCAGTTTACCTTCAACCGATTGAACATCTAAACTTTTTTGATTCTGAGATATCGGTTTGGGCCCTTGTGCTAACTGCTCAACACCTAAACATGCTCACATCCAACGTCTTCAACACTAGGACTGGCGTTGAAAGCTTCCTCCTGGACCAGATCTGTCAGTGGGTCTTGAGGTTTATCCTCAGGTTCTTCGATTACATCTGCTCTCCTTCCTAACCAAGCTTCCTTGATCGCTGCAACATCCTTCTGCAGGTCTAACAGAGAATCTAATCGGCTGCAGTTGCTGCTAATTGAGCAGCGATAGAACCTGAATTAGAACCTGTCTCCCGTATCATCTGCTCTTTGTTTCCCGGCAATGGAACCAAATGATAGAACCCAAAAGTGGGTTGTTCGATTGATAGAAAAAGTGCTGATAAACAACCCGATTCGAGATGGGTGGTTCTCCAAATTACAAAGGTATAAAACCTAGATATCAGATAAAAACATAGACAAGAAGAAAATGCAGGGAACAAAGATATTTAAGCTGAAAATGGGTGGGAACGGTTATGCCTAATCTCCCACTTCCTGATTTTGAGGGTTTCCAAATGTTTTCCCTCCATTTGATTTCCCTCCATCCAGCAGCTGACCCGACCCAGGTTCTCACCCAGGTCTGTATCAGGGTAATTCTTCATCTTGTTATTTGTATGACACATGAAGTCCATTAGGTGCTCTATGCGTGACACATGAAGTCTACTGGTGTTTGGATGTGCGATCAAACTGATTATTGTTATTTAAAGTTGCATCATCCAGTTTGGAATTTTGGGTAAAAGCGATTATGATTATTTAGGGTCAACATAATCAGATTTGGAGAAGCATCAATAAGAAATCTGATAATTGAGATAAATATAAAATTACCTATCTATCTCCCTAGCTTCATTTAGCGGATTATCTGTTACTATTCTTCAAAAAGCAATAATCAAGATCTATCACTAATTTTTCTGTATATATGTATTTAGGCCTGATAAAAGAGTGGTTGGACTTATTAAACAAATGGGTTCACAAGTCAATCCAAAACAAAAGCGAATATTATGCATGAATAAAGTTGATTTGGTAGAGGAAAAGAAAGATCTGTTGAAAGTTTCAGATCAGTTTAAAGATCTTCCTGGATATGAAAGGTAATAGAGATGGATCTCCATTTTGTTCAATGATTATTTTTTCATCCCTGTTTTTTTTCTTTGCTTAAAAGCTAATTGTTCTTTCTTGTTCCCATTAGGTATTTCATGGTTTCTGGACTAAAGGGTTCTGGAGTCAAAGATCTTACACAATATTTGATGGAACAGGCATGTTTTTTTATTTATTTTTACTTTTGTCTTTTTAATGTACTACTTTAGAGCCCATTTGATATCAAATTCTTTTTGCCTGCTCTTTAGCTCCATATTAAAGCAAAATTTTGCTGCTATATATTTCTTCCATTGGATATGAATCAAATCATCAAATCTTAATTTATTGTTCTTAAGTTTGACAATTTTGACTTATGAGCATTGTGGATTACTTACACATGAACATTTTAGCCAAGGACAAGAATAATAAATGAAATAAATGACTTACTTGCTCTGTCTATAAAATGGCAGCATTTGCCCATGGCCTTGTGGCCTAGTGACATTGGTGACTGCCCCCCACAAAAGTGGCGTGGGTTCAAAATTTGCTGTTAAAAATGTTAAAAAAATGCAGGTTTAGGTGGTATTTTAGGAGTAGAAAAAATTGTTGTTAAAAAATGGCAGCATTTGACTTGCGCATACTTTTACGGAAGTGTTTAGAGTATTAATCAAGTTTCTTACATACCCTTCAAGACAACACAAGGAATATACATCCCAATAATCATTACCCTTTGATTAATAAGATGCGATTCGATCTATTAGTTACTACGAGTAGAGGCCAATTGGTTGAATGGCCATTTTGAAGTATGATGTAATAATTAGTTTTTAATAATAAAAAAAGCTTGGAGATTCTATAAATAAAGAAATGAAATGTTGGATTACTAACAAAGATAACTGTATGTAAAAGCAGTTAAACGCCAAAGAAATGTACGTTAAATTATAAGATTTGACATGCCGACACATCTCAACTTTTGAATTCATTATGGAAATCTGATAATTGTGTCTTTTTCCCGATAATAATTGCGTCTAATTGTTTAGGCAGTTAAAAGACCATGGGATGAAGATCCACTCGTCATGACTGAAGATGTTATGAAGAACATATCACTAGAAGTTGTTAGGGAAAAATTTCTAGATCATATTCATCAGGTATTATTTGGGTCTCTTTCTTATAAATGGGTTGATTTGGGTTATCTTACATCTTTTATGGCTCAAACTGGTAAGTTAAAAAAATTAGCTAAATATGAAACTGGTTATATTATATGGGTTGAACAGGTCGAAAGTTGCCTTGAATTTTGAATACATAAAGCCTCTTGAATCATATTACTAATAAAATTGGAATATATTCAAGTAATGTAATTTTTGCAATCATATTTGACACAAGTTATAAACAAAGAAAATTTTGGACAAGAAGTGCTCAGGTCAACCCAACCCTTTTGGATTCTTACAAATTTTTTTTACCTGTTTCAACCACGATCCATTTTACCCCCTTTACCTCTAATGCTCCACAAGTCTTTAATTTGAGTGCTAATGTTATTATCTTTTGATGGAGCTTAAAAAAAATAACCAACTTGATTTGTAACAGGAGATTCCATATGATGTTGAACATCGCTTAATAGACTGGAAAGAGTTGAGGGATGGTTCTATTAGGATCGAGCAGCATCTCATCACCAACAAAGTTAGCCAACGTAAAATTATAGTCGGCAAGAATGGTTCTAAAATAGGGTAATGTTCTTTCATGTACAACTCCCTTATTTCATATGGATTATTTTTCTGATCTATATAATCTTCAATAACACCAAAATAGATTTCTGTTTCATTACTTGTAATATACATTATTCATTAAACCTTGTATATATAATTATATATATAGAGTGAAGTTCATAAGAAAACTAACATTTAGGGAGAGAACTAGATAACTTCTCATTAATGTAAAAAAAAATCATAAATATAAATCAAAAACTAAAAAACTGCTTCGGAGACCTTGTTTCCCACGTCGTCCAAGTTCAAAAAAAAAAAAAAACGCAAAAATGCTCGGTTTAGTTTAGGGTTTAGTTTTTGGTTTTAGTTTAGCTTTTAAGGTTAGGTTTTTGGGTTTAGCTTTTAGGGTTAGGTTTTTGAGGGTAGGGGTGGGTGGGGTGGGTTTAGGTTTTTGGGTGGGGGTGTGGGGGGTTTAGGTTTTTGGTGGTGGGTGTGGGGGGGTTTAGGTTTTTGGGGGTGTGTGGTTTAGGTTTTTTGGTGGTGTGGGTGGGGTGGGGTTAGGTTTTTGGGTGGGGTGGGGTAGGGTGGGGGGGTTAGGTTTTTGGGTGGGGGTGGGGGTGGGGTGGGGGGTTAGGTTTTTGGGTGGGGGTGGGGTGGGGGGTTAGGTTTTTGGGTGGGGTTTAGGTTTTTGGGTGGGGGGGTTAGGTTTTTGGGTGGGGGTTAGGTTTTTGGGTGGGGGTGGGGGGGTTAGGTTTTTAGGGTGATACTACACATATGCAATATTATGGTTTTTTTTTAACGAGGACGACGTGGGAAACAAGGTCTCCGAAGCAGTTTTTTAGTTTTTGATTTATATTTTGAGTTATGAATTTTTTTTGCCTTTAATGAGTTCTCTAGTTCTCTCATTAAAATGAGTTCTCTTATGAACTCAACCCTATATATACATATATAGGGGAGAGTTCTAGAGAAAACCACTTAGTTAGGCGAAAACCGAGAAAACCACATAGTTAGGCGAAAACCGAGAAAACCACAAAAAAACCAATTTTAACCAATAATATAATAATATTTATTTTTTAATTTAGGGTTGAATTCATGAGAGAACTTACTTTAATGAGAGAACTAGAGAACCACTAAGAAAAAAAGGGGTGGAATTTTAAAGAGGAAGGGTAAAATTGGAACTTAAAATATATAAATCTTTAAACATTTCTTTCTTTTGCATACATTATTATTATTTTTTTAAATTGGACCATTAAATCAAGAATTTCTTTATTTTTCATTTGAGTATAAACAACGTTATAAAAAATAAGAATTAACTCGACGTTTTTGTCTTCTTGTTATTTTCAATATTGCATATGTATTATCACCCCAAAAACCTAACACACCCCCAAAAACCTAACCCCCCCACCCCACCCCCACCCAAAAACCTAACCCCCCCACCCCCCAAAAACCTAAACCGACTATTTTTTCAAGTTTTTTTTTGAACGAGGATGACGTGGAAAACAAGTTCTCTGAACCACTTTTTTAGTTTTTGATTTATATTTTGAGTTATGATTTTTTTATTATTTTTTTTGCCTTTAATGAGGAGTTCTTTAGTTCTCTCCCTAAATGTTAGTTTTCTTATTAACTTCACCCTATATATATATAGGGGGTGGTTTTATAAAAAACCCACGAAACCTTGTTTACATATGTAAAAAAAAAACTTTTTATTTTTGGGATGGATTCTACATTCAATTTATCACTTTTGGTGAAAAAAGTTTTAAAAAAACGCCGAGCGTTTTTTTTTATTTTTTAAATCTGACGTTTTTACATATGTAAATGCTGTTTTTTACATATGTAATTACTGACGTCATCATACGTAATAAAAAACGTTGATTTTTGTTTTTTTACATGTTTTTTATTTTTATATTTATTCGGCGTTTTTTTAATTTTTTTGTTTCGAACCTACTTTTTTTGGGTAAATAATCAATCCCAAATTTTATAAAAAAATTTTGAATTTTTTTCAAAGGGTTTCTTCAACTCAAGTGGGTTTTTATTCTACACTTCCCATATATATATATATATATATATATATATATATATATATATATATGGGGAGATTCAAATAAAAAGTGGTTTTTCGCTAAGAAACCTAATAAATGACAAAAACCATAAAAATTGATATCAAACGAACTCCGATTGAGCTTATTTCAGCGTCGTTGGAACCGTCTCGTCGAACTCTACCATCTTAGATTTTATGGTTTTTAGCTTTTAGGGTTTAGGTTTCTTTTGGGGGGGTGGTGGTTTTAGGCTTTTAGGGGTGGGGTTGGAGGGGAGGGGGTTAGGTTTTTGGGGGTGCGGGTGGAGGGGGGTTTAGGTTTTTGGGGGTGCGGGTGGAGGGAGTTTAGGTTTTTGGGGGCGGTTTAGGGTTTGATGAGACGGTTCCAAAGCCGCTGGAATGAGATCAATCGGAGTTCGTTTGACCCATTTCTTAGCGTTTCTTTGCGAAAAACTATTTCTTAGTGGAACCTTCCCCTATATATATGTGTGTGTGTGTATATATATATATATAGGGTGAAGTTCATAAGAAAACTAACATTTAGGGAGAGAACTAGAGAACTCCTCTTTAAAGGTAAAAAAATTAATAAAAAAATCATAACTCAAAATAAAAATCAAAAACTAAAAAAGTGGTTCAAAGACCTTGTTTCCCACGTCGTTCTCGTTAAAAAAAAACACCTCGAAAAAATAGTCGTTTAGCTTTTGGGTTTAGGTTAGGTTTTTTTGGGGTGGGTGGGCGGGGGGTTTAGGTTTTTGGGGGGTGGGTGGGGTGGGGTTAGGTTTTTGGGTGGGGGTGAGGGGGTTAGGTTTTTGGGGTGGCACTACACATATGCAGTATTACGTTTAGGGTTAGGTTTTTGAGGTTAGGGGGTGGGTGTGGTGGGTTTAGATTTTTGGGTGGGGGTGGGTGCGGTGGGTTTAGATTTTTGGGTGGGGGTAGGTGGGGTGGATGAGTTTAGGTTTTTGGGTGGGGGTGGGTGTGGTGGGTTTAAGTTTTTTGGGGTGGGGGTTTAGGTTTTTGGGGTGATACTACACATATGTAATATTGGAAATAATAAGAAAAAAAAATCGACGAGTTAATTCTTATTTTTTATAACGTTATTTATACTCAAATGAAAGATAAAGAAATTCTTGATTTAATGGTGCAATTTAAAAAAAAAAATAATAATGTATGCAAAAGATAGAAATGTTTAAAGATTTATATATTTTAAGTTCCAATTTTACCCTTGCTCTTTAAAATTCCAGCCCTTATTTTCTTAGTGGTTCTCTAGTTCTCTCATGAACTCAACCCTATATATATATATATATATATATATATATATATATATATGTTCGTTAATTAAACCACCTCTAGATGGCTTTACAAGTTAATAACTTATTGTTTACTCTGTAGAGATGTCAAGATGGGTGGGTTAGGTAAATGCGTGAAATGGGTTTGGGTTTAAACAGTTCATTTGTAGTAGAGGTTGAAATTGGGCCAAGGTTGGTTGGGTTGACCCGCAAACACTTGTTTAGCCTTTTCAAAAAAAATTAATAAGTAATTAACGTGTTGGTTATGATTACAAAAACAATATTACTATAATAGTAATCAAGGTATTTGAATAAAATGATTTAGGAGGTGTATGCACTTTGGGCTACTTCAATCCCTTATATCAATTTTTTTTGGTTCGACTTGTTTGAGATAAACACAAGCATTGCCCACCTTTTACTTGTAGGGTAGAAAAAAACCATTGCATTATTTTAATCTGTCATAAGATGGGAAATAGTAGGATCCTTGAAATTCACAAATTTAATCTATAATTTGGACAAACATGCAAATTTCATGGTGCTGGTGGCTCTAGTTTTGTGCTCAAAGCTAATCAATCTATAACATGTGAAAATCATCTTTATAAGCATAATGAAGTTTGTATTAGCATATTTTATTTATTTATTATGAAATCTCATAAGATTTAATATTTTCCAGGAGAATAGGCGTTGAAGCCAATGAAGAACTGAGATCCATTTTTAAACGACACGTCCATCTGATCCTTTTGGTCCGACTCAAATGACGAGATAGTAAAATCACTGATTATTTATACTTGTCCTCTTTGTACTTGATAGATTTAAGAACAAAACAGTGAGCTCCTGGAGCTTGTTTTGCAGGATTGATGTTTTTGACAACCAAGATTTGAATCCCATGAATCTACCTACAATTCAGAATGGAACCGCTGTTTTATCTTTTCTTTTTCTTTCTAGTTCCTTTTGTATGTTCAATAGACTGGACCGAAAGGTGTAGTTTTGTTTAATGCCATTTATCGATTGTATAGTTAATAGATTCAATACCGTATTTCAGTGGCATGTGTCACTTAGGGGCTGTTTGGTTGGATGGAATTGCATGGAATTGGAATTGAGATTCCATTCCTTAGTGTGTTTGGTTGAGTTTAAGAAGAAAAGGGAATTGAAATTAATTCCATCAAATTCCCTCTGATAGTGGAATTGAGAATCCTTCCAAAAATAAATGTGTTAACCAACACATTCCAATTCCATAAACAAATGTGTTACCAAACACATTTTAGGTTTTCAAAGAAATCCCTTACATTCCAATTCAAATTCCATTTTCAATTCCAATTCTAACGAATTTCACGAACCAAACGCCCTCTTAGTATGTCTTCGTTGTTATTATGTATGAGATAATTTCATATACCGTTCAAAATTTGCATATATACTCATTTTTATATTTATGCTTTCTGTAGAACTTGCACATCATATTTACCGAAAAATCATGATACTTTGCTAGGGTATATATGAATAGCCAACAAAACAAATCTATTGTTATTGTAAAACAAAACAATGCATTTGGTTTTTAGTGGAGTTTTTTTTCAAGATAGTGTTCATGGAAAAAATATTTACCAAAATGGTGTTCTTTAAAAAGTATTTATCAAAATAGTGTTTTTGAAATAATTGCTTGTGTCTCTCTTCTAATCTCATTGAATAACATATATTTTAAAAAAAGTAAAATCTTTAAAAGAAAAAAAAGGCTTTATTTTCCAGAAAAAGTTTTATTTTATTTTTTTGAAAACAACTATATAATTTTTTAAATCTTAAAGTACACGTTTACATTTTTTTCAAAATAGTTTTCTTAATCTTAAAAAAAAATAATACTAAAAATAGGTTAATAAATCTTAAAAATACAAGTTTATTTTTTTTTCTACAACAAATATCCCAAAGTGAGATTAAATATATTCAAAATCAAAATATAATACTACAATTGTGAATTTGAATGATGTAGAGTTACAATGTATTTATTAAATTTTATATATATATATTCTTTTCATTTGTTAAATTTTATATATAGATATTTATTAAATCGTATAAAGTTGTGATAGCTCGGTAGAATAAACAATTCATTTTCAAGAATTGATTATTTTTTATTTTAACAAAAAAAGTTAGTACAGTTAAATAGATTTTCTTAATAGATATGGTTTATTTACAATAGAAGTAGATTACGTTCCAAAAAGAAACTATAAAATTATTAAATTTTCATGTTTTCAAATGAATATCACCGTTAAATGAATTTCTTAAACAAATATATTAATATAATATACACAATCTTAATAAACTATATTATTTTAAGAAATATATATTATTATTTAATCATCACTTATCGCATATAAACACAGACGTATAAAAAGGAAAAGTATATTTATACATAAACCTATTTTTAATGTTTTTAAGATAAAAAAACTATTTAAAAAAATAAACCTGTACTTTAAGATTTATAAAAATATAACTATTTTCTAAGATTTTAAAAAAATAATAATATCTTTTTTGGAAAATAAAATATTCTTTCTTTCAAAATAGATCTTATTTTATTAAAAATATAGGTTATTCAATGAAATTGGGAGAGAGATACAAACAAATTTTTCAAAAACACTATTTTGATAAATAGTTTTAAAGGAACACCTTTTTCCCTAACACTCTTTAAAAAAAAAACTCTTTTTAGTGATAGTTTAGCAAACAAAAGGAGGTATGTCATCAGTCGCTGCTACTACTTGGTGTGCTACGAACTATACGCAAAAACCTACAAGTTCTAATATTTATAATAAAACGGACAAACCTAAACTAACGCGCACAATACGGCAAGTGTACCGATCGTTTGCAGAATAGATAGATAAGACCGAGTATCGAACCTACGGACACTGTATGTACAACGAAATACTGACTCAGATGCAGGATAACTAATTACAAAAAAGGGGGTTTCTTTTATTTAAAAGAGAAATAAACTATAGAAAATAAAGGAAAAGACGGGGACAAACAAACTAGCGTGAGAATAACTACGGAACGAAAACAGATAGGGTGAAAGCACTACCTAGGCCCGAATCCTACACGTGTCTAACGAAGGTTCTATCGGCAATGGAACTGATGTGATACCGGGATCTTAAAATACTAAACTCAAAGGGAACCTAGAGCACCCTCGACCCTTCTCAAGGATTGTCAACTAAGAGACCTAAAAGCCGTTAAACCACCGGCTGGACGGGTTCCCCTCACAGGTCATCCTCACAGTCTACTCAAGAAGTATCCGCTAGACAATCTACCTCACAGCGCGAAAGTCTCAATACACCTAAGTGCAAGGGATAACTAAGAATTTCCTATTGGACTCGGTAAACAAGATGTGAACGACGAACTAGACAGACCTTCTCACAAAGATTCTAAACTAGCGATCAAACACACGAGATAAACCGACAATCTCTCACCTCACAGCTATTAAGATTGGTTGAATATTTAGATTTACCAATTCATGAATTTCATTCCTATGGAATACTACGTCTAGCAAACCATCCAATAATCAAAAACACACGGCAATTGATCTAGCATGCACCTATTATATGAAAGACATTCATCAAAGCACATGAGGACTGAAAAATCATTTAATTGATAATACTAAATACGCATACACATCCAATGATCAAAACCAAGTTTGTTACATAATGAGTTCTTCACATTCAAAAGTTCCAAAAACCAATGTTAAACATGTGCAATCATCTAAACCTAGGTAGTCAACAAGAATCTAGCCAAGAAACATGTTCAAAGTTATAAAACAATAAGTAACTAGGCTGTTCATCATGTTAGAATTGACAAGAAAACAAGAACGAATCAAAAATATGTAACCCGAGGTGAATCCGGCTTCAATTCTTCGATCCCAACGCTTGTTCTTGATCAATATCCACTTCTCCTCCTCCGATTTTAGTCCACAATCACCTTCTTGAGGCTAGAATGTTCCTCCTTTTCGTCTTTTGCCGTCACAAGGTGGTCTCCCCCCTAGGGTTTTCTAATTTTTGGCTTAAAAAGAGGTTTCTGTGAAAAACCACCCGTCGCGTAGCGCGACGGGATCTTGATTCATCCTCGTGTAGCGCGAGGGCCCCAGAAAAGACAAAACAGTCGGGCAATCATTAAAAGGGCAATTCTGTCATTTTGCAATCCTCGCGTAGTGCGACGAAATTCCAAGACCTGTCGCGCTACGCGACAGGGGTAAAAATCCAGAAAGTTTCTTCTTTCTTATCCACAGCCCTCTCTCACGAACCAGAAACTCGTTCTTCTTCGTTTTCAATCATATCCGCTTCCTTTGTGACCTAACAACCATAAGATATAGAAATATTAAGTACAAGCAGTTATAGAAGAAAACCGAAGCAAAACAAACACAAAGTGGGAATAAAATTGACAGTAAAATGCATGTATTTTGCAATACATCACATCCCCACACTTATCTTTTTTTTCGTCCCTGAAAAATTCATGCAAAACAGGATCATAATCAAGCACAAGGTCTTCAACATTTTATGGGTTATCTTATTAGACACGAAAACACAAAAACCGTGATTGTCGGTATGTTTGTCCTTCTAAACCCAACCACCAACGGATTTTCCCCAATCATATTTCGTTATCTTCAAGTGAACACTAGGTCTAGGGTCTCACACTAAGGTATCCACTGTTCTACCTAATCTCATCTCAAGTTTTCGAAGCACAGATTAAATCATTTGTTTCATGATTTTTCTTCCACTGTAACCCAATACCCAGATGTATTTAAATTAACTAATGATGGATGGATGCATAAATATATATATATATATATATATATATATATTTTTAATCATGTTGAGCTTTATATAACATAATTGTAACCTTAACTCAGAGGTATTGCCAACCAAGTCGCCATCCCAGCGGGCAACACATAAGCTTTAGGCTATAATATTTAAAGCACTTAGCCCATGGGTGTATCCACCAAGTCACCATCCCAGTGGGAAACACATAGGCTTCGTTCTTAAGTTATTTTTAAGCTCACGCAATGATACGATGGAATTTCCTAAAGCGCCACCAGTCCCGGATTTATTCTCATAAAAAGGTAAGGTGTGCTAACTAATCTGCTAATCTTAAATACATACGGGTTTTAACCTACAGTGGTACCTCTTATACTATTCGACAGTTTCGGCTTCACCGCTTCTCCTAAGATGAGAACCCACGGATGTTGTGATTTAAGGTGCAGTGTATTATAAATACTCCTAGGGCTTTTTACCGTCAGTTGGGCCTACCAGACATATCCCGAGTTAAGTGTGTAATCTGATTTTTAATGTCTTATAAATATTAAATGAAAACCAGGGCCCAATTTCCTATCATCTCTTGCTTTTAAATGCAATCATCAAGTTTCTTAGACATTTTTTTTTTCAAGAACATAAATAAATAGATAAAATTTAAACCAACTAAATGCACTCAAAGTTAACTAGACTCAATAAAAAAATAACTAAACGACAGTGTCCCATCCCCACACTTAAACTTTGCATTGTCCTCAATGCAGGAATGGAAACACGACTCAAAAACAAAAACAGGGAAAAGTAAAAGAAAATGGAAAAGACTTAGCTGGTATTTTGGCGGGTCAATATGCTCCAAGCATGCAGCAGCTCTCAAAGCCTTGTTGAGGATTCAGCATCCCCACACTTCGCTCTCGTTGTGTTCTCGCTGCTAATTTTTTTTTTCTTTTTTCGCGTAGCGCGACGGGGGACGAGCAAAGCGTCGCGTAGCGCGAGGGGGTGGAATTTGACAGAAAGTTTCAAAATTTTCCAACACTTCGTCAAATTTCTCACCCCATATTTCCCAAACCTTCCAACCACCATTTACAAAAACAAACATTCCTGGGGACCCGCATTCTGCTGCTAAAAGCTCTTCCAAAAATCAATTATAATCCCTGCATGCAAACATCAAAACACAAAACCTGCAAACCGGGCACTCCAATGATATGTAACTGGTTTTCCACAACCCGAATGGAGATTGAGTACGGGTTATGAAAAACCAAACCTGCAAAACAAAAACAAGCAAAACTCGAGCAGCATAACTTGGCACAAATAATAGAATAAAAATAAAACTAAACTAAACAGATAATGTACAAAATACAAGCAGCCATAATAATGAGGACGAATCACAGAACAGGAGAAGCAACAAACACAATGACAGCTAAAATAAAGCAAATAAATAACTAAAGCGAAAATCTGGGTTGCCTCCCAGTAGCGCTAAGTTTACAAAAGAGTCTTCAGCCAGACTCGAGCCTCGCAAGTAAACTCAACCAGGAGGCCTCTCCTTAATCCTCTTCCCATCATTTTTACTCAATCTCATTCTCTTGTCGATGGACGGGAAGAATCCAACAACCAGGCCCCAGAAGACTCGAAACAGACTCGAGTCGGGCCACCAAGACTTGAATTTTCCTGGACCGAACTGTATGCCATGCATGTAATGAGGAGCATGGTCGTCTCTGCAGTCTGGAACAACTGCAGGACCTCTAATCGACCAGGTTTGTGTCCTCGAAATGCGCCGGTCCAGGCGCTCTCTCACCCTATCCCGTGGCACGTTGGATCTGGGTGGCGATCCATAATCATCGTCGTCATCCACGGGCCGGCTATCATCATCAGCAATCCCCACACTTGGGGTTTGCTCATCCTCAACAAGAAGCGGTCGCTCCATCTCCATCACTTCTTCTTCATCCTCTCGGTTTGGTGACTGCTCGATAACCGCTGCTGGCTCTCCATAAAGTAATGTCTCGAGAGTAGTAATGTCTTTAACAGGGTCAAACACCTCATCAGCCTCTTGAGTTGTAAAACCAACCAACTCGTCACCAAACTCAAACTCCCAGGATAGTACATGCTCCTCCTCCTTCGTCATGTCATCCTCTATCCTAGCTTTCTTACTTTCCTCATCAATCTGATCATCAGGATGCTCTGTGGTCACGGGATCAGATGAAAACTCCAACTCATCATCAGAATCGGCCCACAATGCGGAAATCGGCTGAATTGGGACATCCTGCTGAACTAGAGGTGGGACTGACTCGTCCATTAACGTCTCTGGTCCTGGTGTGTCGAATACTTCACCTTCCTCTGCCCACCGGGCCTCCATCTCAGCAAACCGGGCACTCCAATCAATCTGCCTGACTTCTTCTGCTGATGGGATGTGAAGACTCTCCTCCTGCGCTCGGAAGTGAGCAACTACAGCCTCATCTACACTCGGAACAAGTGTATCCTCTACAGCAAAAATGAAGACTCTCTCCACATCAGCTGGTCTGTCCGCATGCAGATCGTGCCTCAAATAAGCTTGGATGTGTTCTTCTACATCCGGATCCTCAAAATCAAATATATGCCGAGCCGGAGGTGGGACTTGGGAAGAACTATCGGAAATAGCAAAAACTCCGCTGTCCGTTCTCGTCTTCGGCTCTAATGAATCATCAATCACAGGATCCTCTATCTGCTTCATAGATGTAGCCATTGCAAGTTTAAGAGCTTCAATCTGACTTGTCAGAAGATCCATCTCAGCTCTCCATTTGATGTCTTTGGCTTTCGCTTCCTTCTCCATCAGCTCCATCAAATGGTACGATCTCGCCAACGCATCATCCTCCTGATATCTCTCATCGTACCGGTGCGCAGAATACCCATATGAATAAAAATGCTGACATTGCTGCGTCCAATGGGGTCCACCACAATTCTCGCACCACATCTTCCTCTTCTTTCAAAATAAATAAAAATAAAAATAAAGAGAAAAATAAAGAAATACAACCTAATCTAAAACACCCAAATAAAAGAAAATATACACAAATCCTAAAATCAAAGTCAATTTCGCTATTGCCAAGTGTCCCAGGCAGCGGCGCCAAAAACTTGGTGTGCTACGAACTATACGCAAAAACCTACAAGTTCTAATATTTATAATAAAACGGACAAACCTAAACTAACGCGCACAATACGGCAAGTGTACCGATCGTTTGCAGAATAGATAGATAAGACCGAGTATCGAACCTACGGACACTGTATGTACAGCGAAATACTGACTCAGATGCAGGATAACTAATTACAAAAAGGGGGGTTTCTTTTATTTAAAAGAGAAATAAACTATAGAAAATAAAGGAAAAGACGGGGACAAACAAACTAGCGTGAGAATAACTACGGAACGAAAACAGATAGGGTGAAAGCACTACCTAGGCACGAATCCTACACGTGTCTAACGAAGGTTCTATCGGCAATGGAACTGATGTGATACCGAGATCTTAAAATACTAAACTCAAAGGGAACCTAGAGCACCCTCGACCCTTCTCAAGGATTGTCAACTAAGAGACCTAAAAGCCGTTAAACCACCGGCTGGACGGGTTCCCCTCACAGGTCATCCAGTCTACTCAAGAAGTATCCGCTAGACAATCTACCTCACAGCGCGAAAGTCTCAATACACCTAAGTGCAAGGGATAACTAAGAATTTCCTATTGGACTCGGTAAACAAGATGTGAACGACGAACTAGACAGACCTTCTCACAAAGATTCTAAACTAGCGATCAGACACACGAGATAAACCGACAATCTCTCACCTCACAGCTATTAAGATTGGTTGAATATTTAGATTTACCAATTCACGAATTTCATTCCTATGGAATACTACGTCTAGCAAACCATCCAATAATAAAAAACACACGGCAATTGATCTAGCATGCACCTATTATATGAAAGACATTCATCAAAGCACATGAGGACTGAAAAATCATTTAATTGATAATACTAAATACGCATACACATCCAATGATCAAAACCAAGTTTGTTACATAATGAGTTCTTCACATTCAAAAGTTCCAAAAACCAATGTTAAACATGTGCAATCATCTATACCTAGGTAGTCAACAAGAATCTAGCCAAGAAACATTCAAAATTATAAAACAATAAGTAACTAGGCTGTTCATCATGTTAGAATTGACAAGAAAACAAGAACGAATCAAAAATATGTAACCCGAGGTGAATCCGGCTTCAATTCTTCGATCCCAACGCTTGTTCTTGATCAATATCCACTTCTCCTCCTCCGATTTTAGTCCACAATCACCTTCTTGATGCTAGAATGTTCCTCCTTTTCGTCTTTTGCCGTCACAAGGTGGTCTCCCCCCTAGGGTTTTCTAATTTTTGGCTTAAAAAGAGGTTTCTGCGAAAAGACAAAACAGTTGGGCAATCATTAAAAGGGCAATTCTGTCATTTTGCAATCCTCGCGTAGCGCGACGAAACTCAGAAAGTTTCTTCTTTCTTATCCACAGCCCTCTCGCACGAACCGGAAACTCGTTCTTCTTCGTTTTCAATCATATCCGCTTCCTTTGTGACCTAACAACCATAAGATATAGAAATATTAAGTACAAGCAGTTATAGAAGAAAACCGAAGCAAAACAAACACAAAGTGGGAATAAAATTGACAGTAAAATGCATGTATTTTGCAATACATCACTACTCTATCCTGAAAACTACAAACCTCTAATCTTATTCAACTTGTGGATATAATAAAAGTGGAGGAAAGCATCGCCTTTGCAATTCTAGTAGGCATCTCTTGCTCGAATGCGTTCAATGAATTTCTTCTGGAGTATCGAGGGATGAAAAACAATATTCCTGCATCCATTACATGAAAATAATACGTAAATGTTTGATTATTTCTAAGATAGTGCTGAATTTTAATCGGTTATACAGAAATGGGTCGATTCGAGTTATGTTTTTTCTATCGGTGAGAAGGGTTAAGTTTATAGATTTATATGTCAAATGGAGCATTTAAATACATAAAAAATTAGATTGTTATTGTAGTAATCTTGATTTTCAAATCATATTTAACACGGTTATCTTCTACTCTAATAAATGAAAATCTATTCAGGACACGTGACACTCTCTGGTTACTCTTATTTTTCCGCCTCTCTCTCCTATTAAATATTAGATTTTCTATTTCTCTCTCCTATTAAATAATAATCTTTATATTAATAAATATAATTACGAATACTTATTATTTAATTATAAATAGTTATTATATCATTAATCAAATGAACTTAACATAAACTAACATTTATCAATTAAATTAAAAAATTAATACTCAGTTGAAAAAAAAATGTTTTAAAAACTAACTTAACAGACCTTATAACTGTCACAAAAAATTACATTTTTTAAAAACATATTTTGACAAATGTGTTTGTTAACAAATTATATTATATTTTATTCAACCGATGTAATATACTGGTTTATTCAACCCGTGTATTACACGGGTTTTTAAAAATATAAAACTTTTATTACTAAATATATAACATTTTATTTATTTAGCCCGTGTAATACACGGGATTTTAACCTAGTTAGTTATAAAAAAGAATACAGAGTTGTGGGTCAGGCCAACCCAACCCAACCTGACCCGTTATGTTGACCGATTCCTCTAAGCTGTCCTAACTCTTACCTGAACTATAGTTCCTCTTTTCTGGAATCGTACGGTGTTATATTATCCTTGTTCTTCTTAATAAAATCACTAATCTTTTCTTTGGTTCTCTTTCCACTGTACTTCAACAAGTTTCCACTTGCTGACTTGAAGTACAATGTAGGGTAACCCTTGATTTCAAAGCCTTCATGCACAATATCATTTGCAGTAGCGTCCTATACAAAACAGCTAAACAAATACCTTAGCGAGCTAAAAACAGTACTAACTTAAGGTTTTTGTAGGGATTAAGGTCATTAGTTACTAAACTAAGATGATTAAGAACTCTTAGAATCTTAGCAATGACAACATCTGTGTCTTTTGCGAATGAAGCGGCCACTTTATTTAGGATTGGAGACAACTTTTTGCAATGCCCGCACCATGGAGCATACATCTCCAACAGAATTGTAGAATTTTGAATGTCTGGTTAGCGGTTATTGATGCAAGAATTGTAACTAAGCCTATCAACGGGTCGGAATACTAATGACCGAATTAAATGGGTCGTGAACTGACCCGTGACCAGCTAAATGGACCGTTATCTCATGACCCATTTAATTTAACTAGATGGATTATGACCTACATTTTGACTCATTTAACCTAACCCCATGGACCCCTCTCATTTTTCTATTTTTGTTCATTTAATTTAATTAAGGGAGAATTTCATATATATACCCTGTATAGTATATATACCAAACGAATTTCAAAATATCATATATACTCTTTCTTAATGAAATTTCACTTGATGACGATTTTACCCTTTTCAAGTATATTCTTTTTCCAACTCTTTTTTATTAGTTTCCAATATCCCTATCGGTAATTGTTATAAAATTATTACATTAGTGTGACATTTTTTTACAAGGATTACTTTAAAATTTATCTTACCTAATTTATTATATAAAAAAATCGATACATTCTTGTATAAAGATTACTGCTATAATACAGGTCACATTAAAAAGTTCTGTTTTGAACAACATAAAAAATGTAAAGTTTTGAAATATATTGTAGGGAAAAAGTTCTGCTTTAGAATCATAATGTAACTAATGAACTAATGTTTAGCATACCATTTTTCCCTGACTTGAAGACAATGTAGTCAAAGTGGTCGGCAACGACCACCTTAATTGGCTGATTATTGGACTCGGGCACAGGTTCAGATTTCACATATGGTGCAATTTTTCCATCCTGCACGTTTATTTAGCATTCTTATTGAACTTTATAATCATACTTACGTGTTAAAATGTTGTTAAATACTTTTTAAGAAGAAATAAGTTATTGAAAAACAACCACCTTGTACTCTTTCAACCATGATTCAATGTGATCAGGCTCTAAATTTGGTTTCACATACTTCTCTTTATCATTGTTTATAACGATGACAGGAACATGGTCTTCTTTAAGTCCAAAAAACTGTTAAGTACAACATTAGTATAATCATATGAAAGCATAATAATCGCGTATTATTACAAATTAATCGCGGTTTGCGCGATGCTAACCTGAAAAGCGCCTTGAGGGGCCTCAACATCTCCCATGAGAAAGCTTATTCCCTTCCCCTTTTGCTCATTAGCAATGGCATGGTATTTGGATTCAAAAGCACCAAAAGGCTTGCTACTGAAGTTCACAAAAAGCATAGCCTACCAATTCAACAAATATTTTGTTTCAAAATTTCAACAGCTAAGAGAAAACAGAAGAAAAGTTTTTTTTTAATGCAAAGATAATGACTTGCCAAAAGAAAATAATGAGAAGATGACAGTGAATTCTAGTGGAAGTTTTTGTAAAAATAGTGTTTTTAAAAATGGATGGTTTTTTTTTTTCAACTTATTCTGATGCAGGAGCATCCGGTTCAATTGAACCCAAAACCGTACTATACTCGTACCCGTGGACGACCCGTTAAAGTTGGATGAAAGATGGCTATTTATTTGGAAGAGATCACTACAATATCTTTTATTTATTTGAATTTTCTAATCTTTTATTTAGTTTCCTATTTGATTTATGATTCCTAATTATAAAATGGGATCTAAGGACTATTGTTTAGGAGGTTGATTATTTTGTTTAAGAAAACATTGAAGCTTTAGGCTTTTGTCGAATCATTCGGTTCGAAACCATTGAATGAAATCATTTGCTTATTGAGCCATTTGAATGCACTTCTAAACTGCATCAGTTGGTATCAGAGCTTTGGTTGATTCAAATGGTTGTTTGTGGAGTGAATCATCATCTCAAGCGCCGAACCGCCGATAGAGGCAGTGATCGAGTCATGTTCAGTTCACAAGGTTGCAAGTTTCAGGAAACCAACCCAGAAGTTTTCATTGGAGATGAGAGCCGTGGGAAGGAGGAGTATCCTGGAGGTTGTAGCGATATCTATCCATCACCTCCATGTTTCGATGATTATGGATACGAAGATATGAACAAAGAAGGTTATTTATGGGTTATAAAAGCGTTGAACGGGTTTGTCATTCAAGGGGACGAACTGTTGGAGGGGATTGATTTTTTGTTCGAATCCGATCGTGGTGCAATAGAAAGAATTATGGGTTTGAATGGGAAATCTCTGAACCAAGGGATGGCAGAATATGCAAAAACTTCTGCTAGTATTTTTGATGAGTTTTTAAAGGTGCCTACGGTGGTTGAATGTGGGTATACGGAGGTTGAAGATGGTCACACGGTGATAGCAAATGGTGGGTTGATTAACTCTGGTGGCTGGAAATTTTTGGATAAAAATTATTCCAAGTTACACATCGAAACAAGATCCCTGATTTTTAGGAATAATTTGAATAGTTCTTCAAAATGTTTGGACACTTGCAAAAATCAAATTGAAGGGATTAATATTATGGATTCTTTTTCTAAAAATAATGAGATTTGTAGAGATAATATCAACTTACCTAATAGTAAGGCAATTTATGGTGGAATTATCATGCACCTTTCAAGTGTAAATGGTAATTTTAGTAATTCAAAAAAGGAGGGTATTGATGGGTTGCATCGTCAATTATCAAAGAGGTCGATTGGGCCATTAAATGGAAAGCAAGGTAGTGGTAAGTCCTGTGATCCATTTCCGTTTGATCCAGGTGGCTTTGATCCGAATACAAAACTCGAGAACGAGTTTTTTTGAAGACGAGGAGTATGATGCAGGAGCATCTGGTTCAATTGAACCCAAAACAGTACTAAACTCGTACCCGTGAAAGACCCGTTAAAGTTGGATGAAAGATGGCTATTTATTTGGAAGAGATCACTACAATATCTTTTATTTATTTGAATTTGAATTTCCTAATCTTTTATTTAGTTTCCTATTTGATTTATGATTCCTAATTATAAAATGGGATCTAAGGACTATTGTTTAGGAGGTTGATTATTTTGTTTAAGAAAACATTGAAGCTTTAGGCTTTTGTCGAATCATTCGGTTCGAAACCATTGAATGAAATCATTTGCTTATTGAGCCATTTGAATGCGTTTCTAAACTGCATCATATTCATTTCTAGTGAATATGCAATTGCAAACCACATATTCTCTCTTCTCAATCTCACAAAATTTATTTATTTATTTTTTAATTTTCATTCAACATATAATTTAGTTTTTCTCTAATAATTTGTAATAAAATTTATATTGAAACATAGATTTTTTTTAACAAAAATATGTAATTAGATTTTTTAAATATCAATTATTAGGGGAAACTAAATTATATGTTGAATGAAAATTGAAAAAAAAAACTAATTTTGTGAGATTGAGAAGTGAGAATCAGCGGTTTGAAACCGTGAATCACTAGAAACACAAATCAGAAACCCACCTATTTTTACAAATATTTTATCAAAACAACACTACTGCTTTTAAAAACTAATAGTTTGTTCTCATTTATTCAAGATCGCATGGCAAATCTTCAATATAAATCACTATTTTGATCTACACAATCTAAAAAGATAAATAATCTAGTTGTGTAGAAGGGTTCTAAACAAAAAGGAGGAAATAATGCTTGCTACAAATCATTACAGCTTACTGCAGACTAGGGGTGTTCAAAAAAATCCGAATCCGAAACCGAACCCGAATTATCCGAAAATCCGAATCCGAATTATCCGAAAATTCGGATATCCGAAATTTCGGATATCCGAATTTTCGGATTCGGATAGTGATTTTCGGATATTTCGGATAGTTCGGATATCCGAATATCCGAAATATTATATTTATATATTTTTTTAATTGTTTTTATTATTTAAAAATAAGAAAATTTGAATCAAAACCCGATATATTATATTTATATATTTTTATATGTATATTTTCTAATATTTTTTAAGGTTTTTAATTGTTTTTGTAATTTAAAAATATTATTTTTATATATTTTTTTATTTTTATTTTTATATTTTCGGATATCCGTTTCACTATCCGAATCCGTATCCGAATTTTCGGATATCCGAAAATTTCGGATTCGGATAGTGAAATCCACTATCCGAAAATTTCGGATATCTGAAATTCGGATATCCGAATTTCCGACTTTGAACACCCCTACTGCAAACTATTAAAATTACAAAGGATGCAACCAAACCTTTTGATACAAATACCTACTTTATTTATTTTACTATTTGCAAATAAATATATAAATAAATTAACAGAAATAAAAAAAATAATTAAATCTTGTTCTCCTTTGCATTAGGGGTGTTAAAGAATTTGATAAACAAAGGGGTGATTCTTTGGATCATTATTAAAGACATTTACAGTGGGAATGCTTGCCTCCTCAACAAACTTCTCTAAGGCATCCAAATTAAAATCCTGAAAAAATGTTAATTCTGTTATTAGAAAGAAGTGCACTAAAAAATTAAAAGAAATCCCATCAAAATCATGTAAAACACACCTCGAAATCAACTACGAGTTCATCAAAAGGCTTGAATAAACGGACAATAGGTTCAGATACAGATGAATCACCTCGCGGTAAAAGTTTGGCATCTAATGTATGAGCAAATTCATAATGGGATCGCAATTTTTCAGCTAAAGCTAAAAATGAATCAAATTTCTCTCCAGATATTCAGGGAAAATTCCAACCTAGGAGAACAAACAAACACATTATACATGGTTGCCTCATATAATATAACATGCATGTATAGGTGGCAAAATGTGCGGGTCAACCTAATTGGGAAACTGGTCAAAACAGGTCGGGCCGCTTGACCTGGGAATACTTTTTTTTCCGTTATTTATAAATATCTAATGCATTAAATATGATTACAAAACTATAACAATCCAACTTTCTTACATAAACTGATATAGGAGGTTGTAAGCTTTAAATGCACTTTACCCATGGGGTTGGCTAAATATATCCCCACTATATGCTTGTTATACCCCCTCCCCTTCCAATGATGTGATATGATTTGATATGTATACGAATGTATAACACATAGGCAGAGACTCGGTATTCGAACGTTGGGTGTGATTTTGATTGAAACTGTAGACAACGAATGGATTCGAGATACATAAATCACCACTCGCATCTAAATGTTGGGCACTCCAAATTTGAATTACGATACAGAATTCACCACGCAATTCAAATCAGGATTCCAAAGTTCACCACTTAACCGGTCAAGATCAAGCTAGCAATGGAGAAAGTTTACTCTCAAAATTCAGAGATAAACAAATTTCATAATAATTCACTCTGATATTTTCATTCATCCATGCACCATACATAAAAGGAATTTTAGAGGGAACAATCCACGTTGCAAACATTTAGGGAAGTGGGAAAAACTACTTAAAAGTGAAATAAATAAAAATAAAAAAGAAAACAAAAATGACAATAACTTTATGTTAAAACATGTGGGTGTGTGCATGATATCCTCATTTCTACATGGGATCTGTTTCAATGAAATTTGAATCTTCTATGGGTCGACTATCATATATGGGCGTGTACAGTACAAGTGAGTGATTTGAAAAGATTAAATGACTGATGTGAAGGGGATGGAAATGCATTTAGTCAAATTGTGTGTGTGTGTTGGGGGGGGGGAGGGGTTTAGCACAACCTTTTACACAATTGACCCGTTAGAGAGAAAACCTAATACAGAGTAACCTATTTATATGCATGTGCTTAAATTACCACCCCTACACATACGGGTAAAATGTAGGAATGGAGCCATAGACTTACAATAACAATCTTGTCTCCATCAACAAGATCACTACCATCTTCTGTAGATTTTATTTCAGTAGAAGCAGGCCGGGATTGTTTCTTCAAGTAGGCAACTATTCCTTGTGCATCTCTAGGTCCTTTATAATCTTTAATAGTTTTCCCTCCATTTTTAATTATTTTAAGTGTTGGGAAACTCTTTATTTCATATTCAGTTGCCAAATCTTTGTTCTTTTCATCGTTGGCATCGACTTTTGCTAGAGTAACCAGAGGGTCATTGCTACTCAATACGGAGGCAGCTTTTTCGTACTAAAATTTTTGTAAAAGGATTTATGTAATCAAGAAAAATTAATGTATCAATAAAAGTATAAATCTATGTATTAAACTGAGGATGGCGAGTACCTCCGGAGAAAGCTCCATGCAGTGGCCACACCTGATGAGACATGAGAATGTGTTGATCAGTAAAACAGTTCTCATAATAAACCATATGTTCGCACGAAAAAGATGTCATATCTAGCCCGTTCAATGAATATGTCGTGTTTGGGTTGATCTGTTTAACCCTTTTAACATCCCAACCCGTCAACCCGTTTAAAGTTAGAGTGAAAAAAGGAAAAAACAAATAAATGTTGGTAATTTCTGGCCTATTAGGTCCATCACGAGTAGGTGAGGGGGGGCGACCCAATGGACTCGTGGAGTTTGAGTAAAAGATGTTATTGGGCTTAAAGTTATGGGTGTAAACTGTTTTTTTGTCGACCAAGTTTGGGTTACCTTATAAATTCATAACCATGATTAAGGTTCATGTATGAGGGTTATTGTATCTAAGTTTTGAGTAAGTTTCTTAGAAATAATAATACGAGAGTTCATATGAAAATGTGGGTGGGTTTGTGTTCCGTTTATCAATTCAAACCTTGAATAAATTGATAAGCCAACCCATTTATGACAACTGATTTATTACACCACACCAATCCATTTGACACGTTTAAAACTTGATTATAAACTTGTTTAGATAAATGGGTTAAACGGGTGATGTTCTGTGTGGTCGTAATTGGATTCATCAATTCAAATCGGAAACCATTGACACCCTATTATTTTATATCAAATGATCTATACATTTTGAACATAAAAACAAGTAGATCATGCAAATAGACAAAACAACACCATAAAATGCCATCATTGATCAAAGCAAAATTTAAGAGTGGAGGAACTTATATTAATAAATTTGACCAAGAATGCTAAAGACAAATGAGTAGTTACCAAGGTGCATAAAAATCGATGACCAAAAAGTCATGTTTGGTGATGGTTTGGGTGAAGTTGGACCAAGTCGCCGGTGTAAGCCCACGTTACAAGAGAGCAGCAGAAGAAGAGGATCATCGGAAACCTTGACGAAGCTATCTTTGGAAATGAAAGTGAAACAGAATCGACAGGTATATATACTCGCTACATAGTCATCGTTTACTACGTGGCATGTTTCCATGAAACGTACTCTTAAGGCCGGTTACACGACAGACAATATGAGATTTTAATTAACTTACTTTTGTTACATGTTATTACAAGAAAGTAGCCTTCTAAAAAATAAAAAATATCTTAATTTTACTTGCTATATAAATCATCCAACTTAACTATTTGTACACTGATGTGGCATTATTTATACATATTTTACATACATAATAATCCCACATTATTGTACTAAATGAATAATAACCTTGCAATTTATGCTTAAAATACTTATATTTTGTAATTGTAGGTTATTCGGTGTTGAAAATATAAATCAAGCTAAAATCTATCAAAAACACCAAGAATTCAAGCTTCTAGAAGATTTATTCCCGAGCATTGACCCCCAAGAAGTCAAAATTGGTCAACAAGGAGCTAAAAGACAAAGTTGAAAGAAAGTTGAAGGTTGCACTGCCGTGCATCCTAATGCACGGTCGTGCATTGCCCTCTCTTGCTCCCTACGGACTAGTACCGTGTCCTCTGTACCCTGTTTGATTCCCTAGGCCTTTGCACGACCGTGAAACCCAATGCACGACCGTGCATTACTCATTTTGAGGCCTATAAATAGGAGGCTTGAGTTCTTCATTACACACACCAATCCAGACCAAAAGAACACTCAAGAAGAGAGCATTATCATAGTTAGAGTAGAGAGGCTCTTCCTCCTTGTTCCACAATAGGGGAGCCTACGAAAATTATCATTACGCTAGTTGTTATGGCCATTCGTGGCTAAAACTTCTTTGTATTGCTAGGGTGAAGATGATGTTTGGTGCATGTTAATGTTTAACCTATTAATGAAGTGGTATGTTTATGTCTTTAACTAATTCGCTCTTAAAAACCATCTTTTGATGGGCTTTTATTATTGTCTAAATCCGTCTTTATATTTGTTAGTGTCTTGATTTTAAAGAGTAAGATCGTAAAACCCTTTTTAATCAAACTTCCTTTGAAACTCGTACGTCTTTATACGAGCAGAGAATGATAAGCCAAGGCTTGGTCTATACTTCTAAGATCGTATGTCTTTATATGAGATTATTATGCGACCAAGAATTGGTGAACTCATGTTGGGAACGATACGTCTTTATACTTGGTCCCATTGTTACACCACCTCCCCGTGAGCAAAATATAATCACCTATTTAAGTTTAATATAAAGCATTTTGAGTCCGATGTCTTAAACCAACATGTAGATGACCATTCGATGGGTTGAGGGTAATTGTTGACCCTACTACCACTTTTTAAAGAATCTAATTTGCAAATCAAATGTAGTGAGGACGAGGCTCTAGCGGTGACCCGGGTCACAAGTTTGTAGTAGTCATACCACTGAATTAGTCAACTTAACATTATCACGTATCAAGTTGATTCGAATCCCGAAGCAATACATTCCGTAATCTGATCATTTTCGCTTTATTTACTTTTCCTCTATTTGCTATTCTGCTATTTACATTTCTGTTACACACTTCACGCACGTTTGTACTTTTATGCTATTTACTTTACCGTCATTTACTTTTCTGCTTCACAAGCTCACAAAACCCACTCACTAATTAATCCGGCTAAAACGATAACAAAAGTTGAGTATTGGAACTCGACCGTGTCCATTGGTTCGATACTTGGTTTTTACCTAAACTATATTACGCTGCGATAGGTACACTTACCTATTGTGTGTGTTTTAAGTTAACGTAATTATCCTTTTATAAATTTAAAACCCGATCTTGTGGAATCATCCTAAAAATATATTTACTTATATTTTTATATACTTATCACACGCTATCAAGTTTTTGGCGCAGTTGCCGGGGACACGGTGATTTCAAGAAAAAATTGAGTTAGCAGATTAGCCTTTTATTTTCCTTTTATTTTTCTTTCACGCCTTGTTGCAGGTAGTGTATGATCCAAAGTTCTACTACTGGTTTATATCAACCTTTAGCAGAACCTGAAAGATTCTTTCACCGCCGAGTTCGAGAAAACCGTGATACAAAAATGGCCGTTGAAAACCGCACTATCGCCGAATTTGCAAGACTGTCACTAGACGCTTTGGGGTCTAGTATCACAAGACCAACCATTTATGCTAACAACTTCTAGATCAATTTTCATGTCATCCACATGATCTAGTCATCATGCACTTTTAATGGATTACCCGATGAGGATCCACATGCCCACATCGCAAATTTCCTTGAGATTTGTGATACATTCAAACTAAACGGGGTGTCGAATGACGCCATTCGTATATGAATGTTTCCCTTTTCCTTTAGGGAACGAGCTAAGGCATGGTTGAATTCTTATCCTACTGGGCAATCACTACTTGGGACGATCTGGCCCAGAAGTTCTTATCAAAGTATTTTCCACCGGCCAAGACCGCTAAGTTAAGAAATGATATCACCACTTTCACTCAAGACGATGGTGAATCACTATATGAGGCGTGGGAACGCTTCAAAGACATGCTAAGGAAATGTCCTCACCATGGGTTAGAGGTTTGGCTATAAGTATTGTTGGAACCTAGTAGTCCATAGAAATCAATTATAGGCTGATTTTGTATAACTCTAAGGTTTTCGGTCGAAAACTAATTTTTTCGATCGAAAAGTGTTTTCGGCCGAAAACACTTTTCGATCAGAGTTTTCGGTCAAAATCCTTTTAGTATAAATATGTTGTCTTTTGTATTTTGATTTCTCATTTGTAAAACTTTGGTCAGATCTTGTTGAGAGGAATCATAGCTTTGTAGTGGTTGAATCAAGGTGTAATTACAACATATTATCAATGGAATTCATATGTTTGATTGTGCAATTTATGAGATAGGAGAATGTTAGATCCCCGATGCACAATTTCAATACCAAGGTAGAAGTCAAGATTGCCTAGATCTTTAAGAGCAAAAGCATGACTGAGATGCTTGAGAATAGCGACGACCCTGACATTGTTACGAGTGATGACAATGTCGTCAACATAAACGAGAGTGTATAGAATTGTTTTGCCAAACTTGTATGTAAACAAAGAGGGATCGGTTTTGGATCATTGAAAGCCAATCTTGTGAAGGGCCTGGGACAGACGAGCAAATCTTTCCCTGTGGGCTGTCAAAGACCATTAAAAGAACTTGTTAGGTAAGCAGACATGATCCGGATGTTTAGGATCAAAAAAGCCCTCTGGTTTCCGAAGGTAGACCATCTCCTTGAGGTCACCATGGAAGAGGAATTTTGAACATCTAATTGAAGAAGAGGCTAATCTTGAGTGACAGGAGGAGAGATTGGAGCGGGTGTGGCAACAAAGAAAATGTCCTCATTGAAACAGTGCTACACTTGATATGTACACTTTCCCGTCAGTGCGGTTTAGTTCAAAGGTATTCCTTTTATTACTTAGAAGTCTAGGTTATGTTTTGTTATTTATTTTATAGACCGTCTGGACGACATCAAGTTTTTGGCGCCGTTGCCGGAAAACTTGGCAATAGCAATATTAACTCTGATCAGTTCTTTGTTTGATTTTTGGTTTATTTGTTTTCTTTGAGTCTTTTTTTTTGTGTGCTTGTCCTACGTGTTTACTTGTGTGTCTAATCTAGGATCGAGTCTTTCTGTCTTTGAGTCGTATGTTTCTCTCTTCTTGTGTCTTTCTATTTATGCACCACACTCGCTTGCAGGGATCACCACCTTATTCAGCTTTTCTAGAGCCCGAGCGAGAGCTACACGAGCGCACATGCGACTTTCAGGAGCATTTGAAACAGCTGTGCGAAAACCAGGTACGTCTTATCAGCCCAATTCCATTTCCTAAAATGGGCGACGCTGATCAACCAGCGAGGCGTACTGTGCACCAGAGGGCCAGTGATGGGGCACTGGGTGAGATCTTCGATTACCCGCCCCGCCATTCAGAACACAAATACTTGGCAGATCCCATCACATGTCATAAGTACGATCACTCATGCGTCTCAATTTCATGGCCTCGAGGATGAGGATGCACCCGGACACATGTCTCGCTTCGTGCGTATATGTGATACCTTCAATATCACGGGTGTGTCTGAGGACACAATCTACTTGCATCTTTTCCCATTCTCGCTCTCTGGGCATGCATCCACTTGGCTTGACACCCTCCTGGATAACTCTACTACTACTTAGGAGGATCTTCTAGCTAAGTTCTATAAGAAGTACTATCCACCTTCTAGGGCCGCTCACCTTAGGGATCAAATCCACTCCTTCCGAATAGATCCCGACGTGCCTTATCACAGCGGTTCAACACGCTGTTGAGCCGATGTCCCCATCATGGTCTGTCCAACTGGGCGATAGTGGAGAAATTCTATAATGGCCTCACCTTCGAGAACCAGCAAATGTTCAATACAGCTGCGGGAGGTCATATCATGGATAGACTCGAGTCCACTGAGTGCGAGGATATGTTAGAGACTTCCCTCAAGCCGAACAACAACATCCATCTATTAGGACTTCCATTCCTAGCGCTAGAGCATCTACCCCATCTCCTAGAGGTTTGCATCAGGTCACCCCTGATTATAGCCTGGCTGCTGCACTCGCATCTATGGCAAACAAGATCAAGAAGCTGAAGCTCAGTGCTCAACAGTGTGAAGTGTGCAGGGGAGGCCACGACACCCGAGATTATCCCGTCAGTCATCCAGAGCAGGTGAGATTTGCTGGCAACCAGTACCAGAACCGAGGGTATGATAACTACAATAATTCGTTTGGCTTGGAATGGAGATCTGGAAACTAGGGGAGTGCATGGGTCAGTTTTGGGATAAAACCAAACCAAAAACCGAAAGTTCGGTTTTGGGTTTTTTATAACCGTTCTGTTTCTGTTTTTTCGGTTTTAAAACCAATTGGGCTTGAATTTTTTGGGGGTAAAAGAAAAATAGCCCAAAATAATGAACTTGGTTTGCAATTTTAGAACTAAATTATTTTTATTAACTAATGATTATCACACATTTGAGACTAAATATTTTTGACTAAAAAATTACTAGTTTCTTAAAAAATACCCAACATAAAAAAACATTATAATATATAATATCAATAAATATAAATAATAATCTATTATAAATTCAAATACGTGTAACACAAATATGTATTCACTTTTAACATAAAAGCACACAACACAATATACTATATATTATGAAATATGAATGCATATATTATATAATTTAATCATATGTATATGTTCGGTTCGGTTTTTTTGGTTTTCAAAAGATACAAAACCGAAACCAAACCGTTATTTTTGGTTTTCAAAAAATACAAAACCAAAACCGTCAGTTTTAGTTCGGTTCGGTTTTTTCGGTTAATTCGGTTTCAGTTTGGTTATTTCGGTTTTTTGCTCACCCCTACTGGAAACAACCCACCTGGGTTTAATGCCAGCATCAACATGGAGGAGGAGAACTAGGAGCTAACTCGGGAAGCAGTGTCGACACTAGGAAGATCGAGGAGATGATAGAGAACCAGACACAGATGTTTGCCCATCTAGCCCAGAGGGAAAGGGACGCTAGGCGGAGACTGGATGACCACGACACCCTATTGAAGAATCAGCATTCGGCATTCCAGGATCTGCAGCGCACGGTAGAGGAAATCGCTAAGAGTCTGAAGGATCGACAGGGAGGTTGATGTAGTGCAAAGCACACATCTTTATTCCTAGGTTTTAGTGTCGTTTTGATTAGTTTTGTATCCGTTTTGAGTCGTTTCTGTATAAGTTTGAGTCTTTGTTATGTTTTAAGGTGCTCATGATAATTACAAGTGAAAACCCCGAAGAAACCGAGCATGAGAGGAAAGTCCAAAGAATAAAAAGCAAAAAGTTGGAAATTAGAAGAATTCCCTCACGGTATGCGAGGGAAGGCAGAAAGTGCCCCGACTGTTTTGGTCGAGACCCATGATCCTGCCTTGCGGTACGCAAGGGCTTATAAAATCCGTAAAAAGCCCTAATATATAAATTAAAAGAATTTAAAGGCTATTATCATAAGGGTTGGTATTCTTGCCGTCCAGAGAGTTGCTATAGGCAATTTTGGGAGTGTGGAGGTCAAATCAAGGCTAAAGTTTGCATCTTTGGATCCGGGTTCGTTAGTATTAGCTTATTCGGTTTTCAAGATTGCATCTTTGTGTTTGAATTGAATGTTTGATGCCATGTTTTATGCTTTTTACTACTGTTTTGGTTGTTTGAACATGATCCTAGGCTAAAACTATAATACTGCCTAGGTCAATGATGAATACTTCATAAAGTTTCAGTTTTTATCGGTTTTTGTTTCAATTGATGGTTTTATGATTTTGTAACAATCTTAGTTAATAACTGTGATGAATCTGCATGCTTAATTCTGATCATGTGATTGATTTCAATTCCGTATTTTGATTGTGGTTGTCTGCCAATTTGATTAACGTATTGTGATCATAGATTCTAGGGTTTGTGATTGCGTGTGGTTAGCTACAAATAATGACCATAGGAGTTGTGATTTGACTGCTGATTAGAGTTTAGTGTTTTTCCTAGTTCAATACCCGAGAGGTGAGAACCGGTCGTTTAGTATTCGTCATTAGGAATCCGAGTGTCAACTGTTTGAGAAGAAGTTGGTGTAGGTGTCTAGTGATTGTTGCTATCCTGAATCATAGTTGTTATCCTAGGATTACCTCGTGCATTCCTTGAATGTATTGTGGATAGTGAGACTGAGAGGTAATCTGTCCATTAGGGTACAATATCATAGTTGGAAATACCCAAGAGGTGATCCAACAATCTAGTGAGTTATTACATATGTAGGTTCCTTAGTTGGTGACACCCTGAGAGTGATTAGGGATCCACTAGGTTTTCTAGAGTTGTTTCCTTAGAAACCCAGATCCATCATATTTCCAGAACCGGTAGAAGTTGTGCTTTGCAAGTAGGATTCCAACCTAGGTAGTATTCTTCCCATCTCTTGACTTCATCTTAGTTCTCGTTTTGTTAGTTGAATCGACCTTTGTTTATTGCATTCATAGTTATAATTAGTAGTGTAGTAAACCCCCCATCAATCAAATCTTAATTCCGAGTCAGAGTCTGTTTTGTTATTCGTAGTGTCTATTGGGTTCGCTATTCCGGTTTACCGTTAAGATGTGCTACACTCTATAGGTACACTTGCCTGTCAGTGCGGTTTAGTTCATAGGTTTTCCATTTATTACTTAGGAGTCTAGGTTAGGTTTTGTGTAGGTCGCAGGGTTTCTCGGATCGTTACGTGCGAGTGTGTGACTAGTCGAACAAGGTATGGAATACCCGTGACTAGTTGGAGTATCAAGCAACGCAATGTAAACCGAAAACAAACACAAGATACTTTGTAGAAATAAAGACTGATGGCTACAAAACTTTCTAAGTACAAATGCCGCTTACCTCAGAGTTTGCTGCTAACCAACAATCTGCTGCGGATAAGTTATCTGCAACGGATACTTGTTCTTCTGCTGAAGAACAAATTTGTTGCGGATAGGCTTCTCAGCAGCGTCAACACTTGATGCTGTTGATAGGCAAATAATCAGTAGCTTTGGATGGTTGCATCTTGCTGCTGATCTCAAACTTTGCTGCTGATAGCCATTCCACATTGAAGATCAAACGTTGCAGCTGACTGGCTTCGATAAAGCAACCATTATCACTGACAACTTTCTGCTGCAACACTGACACACTCCACACAGAAAGAATGTCATTGGTACAAACAATAAAGAACTACAACGCTCTTCTCTAAGCATGCAAGCAATGATGCCTAAGAAGACGTTTGAGTAAAGTTAACTTTTGTAGTGTTTATGGTTATTATATGTAGAATAGCTTCAATACAAGATCAACGGTTTGTGTTAGATCTAATCCTTAGAATCAAGGGTCTGTCTTGATTCTTAGTTACTATATAGGCAGTACTGAGAGTCATTGTAAAGCAGTGTTTTTCTTAGAGTTTTCTCTGTAATCTTGTAACCATTGAAGCTTAATACAAATTGAAGTTATCAGTACTTCTTGTGTTTACTTGTTTACATTGCATAGTTGTGATTGTTTCCGCCAATCTCAACTAGAATAGAACCATCTTGTATTTTTCGATCCTATAAGTGGTATCAGAGATTTGGTTCACAGATTAAACAAACTCACACTTGTTTAATAATTCTCCGGTTTTATTCTAAACTATCTCTTTGCTAAAGTCTCTCATTTATCACAAATCAAAACAAAATGGCACAAAACAATGGATTTGAAGATATTGGAAGCATCTCCAGACCACCAAGACTTGTGTCTGGAGAAGACTATGATATGTGGAAGAACAAAATGGAAAGCTTCTTCTGCTATCAAGAATATGGGATGTGGAAATCCATTAAAAATGGACCATACATACCCATGGTGGCCTCAGCTGATTCCGGAGGTACACTGGTTCCCAAAGAATCCTCCAAGTACTCTGATGAAAACATCAAGAAAATGGAGGTAGATTTCAAAGCCTTAGGAGCCATCCAGATATGCTTACCAAATGAAGTTTTTCATAACTTCAGAGGTTATAAAACTGCAAAGGAGCTATGGAAGGCTCTTGAGAAGATGTTTGCTGGTTCAGAAGAAGTCAAAGAAAACAGAAGAGACATCCTGAAGCAGCAATATGAAAACTTCGTCCGGAAGGAAGGTGAGTCTTTAACTGTTTTATATAATAGATATACCTATCTTGTAGGTGAGCTGCATTGCTCAAAGGTGAAGCTGGAGAATGAAGATATTCTCAAGAAGTTCATCAGGTCTCTACCGAGTTGCTGGACACTCTACATAGTGTCCATCATAAGAACTGAGAATCTGAAGACTCTCCACATGACTGAGCTCTTTGGAATGCTAAAACCTATGAGCTAGAGATGATTCAGGCAAAAGAAAGAAGCTCAAACTACCAAACAACCTCAACATCCACCACCACCTCTTCTGCCCTCCACTCTGACCACTCAGGTCCTAGTTCAAGCAACTATTATCCTCCCATCGTCACTCATCCCCAAACTCCAACCTCTTAAACAAACACATCACCATTTCTCCTAGAAGCTCCTCCTCAAACCTCAACCTCTGCTGCTTTTGTTTTTGAAAACTCAAGCAACATGTCCTTTATCAAGGAGGATCTGGAATGCTTCCATCCAGATGACTTAGAAGAAATGGACATACAACACTCGTATGCCATGCTCTCTATAAGAGAAAAAAGGTTCTACTCTAGAACCGGAAGACCCATTCCATGTAACAACTCCAACACCAGAGTTGGCTTGGATAAAAGCAAATTAAGATGTTACAACTGTAACCAACTGGGTCATTTTGCTAGAGAATGCAAGGCACCTAAGGCAAACCCAGTAGCTCCTTAATCAAGACAAGCTCACCAAGCCCAACCAAGACAACAATAGCAACAAGCTACTCCTCCAGCTCAAACTGCAGCTTGTGCAGCTGTTGGAACTTCTGACTTTGACTGGAGCTTCCAGTATGAAGATCTGCCTGCTAACAACCAAGCTCTTATGGCAGACACAACTAAGATACCGCCTCAGGTATATTAACATCTCTGTTCCCAAGCTTGTCTTGATAAGGTGTTAGGCTACAGAAAGCATAATCAAAACCTTATAGATCAAAATGAAGAGTTTCATCAAATGAAATCTGATTCATAAAAGTCAAAAACAGTTATAAAGAAAAAATTAACTGCCTAAAGAAAGAGATTTCATTACTAAAACATGAACAAACCAGTCTTGAAACTCAGATTGATGATCTACTGGCTAGATTAAAAGCTACCAGAGCAAAATTGGCAGAACAGAAAGTTCATGTTGACAAATATGAATTTGCATCCAAAAAGCTGCAAAGACTTTTGAATGCTCAAATTCATGACAAGGTAAAAACCGGTCTGGGGTATCATGCTGAACAATACCAAGCCATTGCACCTCCTGCTGACTACGTTGCCATCCATGAACCAAGCTTCAATCTCTCAAATCTTGAAAAGGCCAACCTAGATCTTGATCCTTCTAGGCATGAACCATTGGTGCAAGAATGCACCACCTCGTCAGAGTCTGAGTCAACTTGCTCAGAGTCCACTAAAACCGAGGAGGCCTCATCACCAGTACATGTACCAGCACCACCAGTTCTTGAAGTCATTCAAACAAGTGCTCCTGTCCCTTTACCAGCTGTTCAGGTTCCTATGCCTTTCAACTAAATCAAAATCAACCATCCTCCAGAAGGAAGAAAGCTAACTGTTGAAAAGGGACAATCTTCAAACTCCACCTACTCAAAGCCTTAAAGAAAGGTGTTTGACATATGTCATGCGCCTGGAGAAAGAGTTCCATATGTTCAAAAGACATTGGAAGAAGCCACCTTTGAGCACAACAAAGCTCACCCCTGGAACTTCAAAGACTTATTCAAAAGAAAGGACTATGTTTACCTTTCACGGGACAAACTAGCTAAATCATGCTTTGTCTGTAGCAAATACAACCACACTGCCAGCACCTGCTTCTACTACTTTCAGTAGAAAAGAAACCTCAAACAACATGCTTTTGAGTAGACAAACAAGAACAGAAAGGTAAGGATTTTTGAAGCCAAGGAAACTTATTTCAGAAACTATCTTTCCTCACCAAGAAAGCAGCTGCCAAAGCCTCAACAATCTTGCATCATATGTGGTGAATCAGACCACTTTGCTGCAAATTGTGAATTTAATCCCTTCAACCAGATCCTTCATCAAGCCCCTAAACAAAAGCCCATCATCATGAGAACTTCTATAGAGAAGCCCTCCATCAACAAGGTAAAGAAGGATAAGCATACATTGGCTGTTGAACCATCAACTACCAGCAAAAATGTTGGTAATCAAGCCAAGCCCAAGAAACCAAAGGACAAGCCTTCAGCAACAACCAAGTCTGCTGCTGCTCAAACAAAACCATCAGCAGTAACAAAATCTACTGCTGATAAGCCGAAGTCTTCAGCAGCTACAAAATCGACTGTTGATAAGCTAAAGTCATCGGCAGCAAAATCTGCTGCTGATATAGCAAATCCATCAGCAGCCAAAGCAACATCAGCTGGTGATAGAGCAAAGAGAACTGGAAAACCATCTCCTTAACAATGGAAAGCCAAGATCCCAGCTTCTATCCCTCCAAGAATCATCATTGGCTCTATTGAATGCACACATGCTGAATCTGACATTCCGAGAACCCTTTTTTCAAGGATGGAAGCTCTTGGATTCCTCCCACTAACTAGATCTCTCTCATGTGCAGGGGCAACCAGGTCACAAGAATAACACCTGGGTGGTAGACAGTGGTTGTTCCAGGCACATGACATGCAACAAATCCATCCTCTCTAACTTCAGACACTTCAATGGAGGATATGTTGCCTTTGGGAGTGACTCAAAAGGAGGATCTATTACTGGACAAGGGACTATGTCAAATGAAAGAATGAGTATTGATAAGGTAAATTATGTCAAAGAATTGGACTTCAATCTCATGAGTGTTTCCCATGTCTGTGATCAAAAGCATTGGATGCTCTTCACAGACAAAGAATGCTTTATATTATCTCCTGGCTCATCCAAACCTCCTCTAGAAAAGATTTTATTAACTGCTCAGAGAAAAGAAAATTTTTATGTGCTTGACATGAATGAGGTCACTCCATCTGGCAGTGTATCTTGTTTTCTGTCAAAAGCCTCAGTTAATGAATCAGCTCTCTGGCACAGGAGATTAAGCCACGTTAACATCAAAACTATCAACAAATTGGTGAAGGATAATATTGTCAGAGGGCTTCCTAACAAAGAATTCCAGCTAGAAGATCACTGCATTGCTTGTTTGAAGGGGAAGCAACACAAGAGTTCTCACAAGCCCAAGACCTTGAATACAAATGATACACCACTACAGCTGCTGCATATGGATCTTTTTTGTCATACAAATATTATGTCAATGGGTAAGAAGTCATACCGTCAGGTGATAACTGATGACTACACCAGATTCTCATGGGTATACTTCTTGAGAACAAAAGATGAAACTGCTAAAATTCTCAAATTCTACATCCTTAGGGTAGAAAATCAAAGCAATCAGAAGGTAAAGATAATAAGGTGTGATCACGGCACAGAGTTCAAGAACCACACTTTGAACTGTTTCTGTGAGAGCAAGGGAATCGAAAGGCAATACAGTACTCCAAGAACTCCTCAACAAAATGGAGTTGCAGAAAGAAGAAACATAACTCTAATAGAGTCAGCAAGATCTATGTTGGCTGACTCAAAACTGTCTCTCACATTTTGGGCAGAAGCAGTAAGCACAGCCTGCTATGTGCAAAATAGAGTTCTCATAGTCAAGCCTCTCAACAAGACACCTTATGAACTATGGTTCCAAAGAGTTCCATACATTGGATTTCTAAAACCTTTTGGATGTCCATGCACAATTCTGATCACACATGGGGTTCTTCCTATGTTTGGTGCCAAATCTGATGAAGGATATTTTGTGGGCTATTCCTCTCAATCCAAGGCCTATAGAGTATTCAACTCAAGAACAAGAATTGTGGAAGAATCAACCAATGTGGAATGCAGAGAACACATTGTCTGTGAATAGGGAAAAGGCCCAAACTGGCTTTTTGACAAAGACTCCTTCACCCAAATATTTGAGCCTCTCATCTTCTCAAATATGGAGTCTTCCTCTTCTCAAGCACATGCTTCCACTTTCTCCTCTGACTACAAACTGGATTTTTCAAAATCTTCTATCAATCTGAGAAGACCATCCATTGATCCTCCATCTGTTATGGAATCCATTGAAGCGAGTGCAGCCAGAACCACACTCTCAAATGTCACTAGAAGCAGCCTGTCTGAAAATGAAAACATGAATGAAGACTCTTCGGTAAATGATGTAGATGCTGTAAATACTATTACTGACAATACTGATGTAGCTGTTGATCTTGAAGACTCTTCAACCATGAATGAAGAAATCCCTGATCAAAATCAAAGCAATCTTTAGCAAGGGATACAACTGGAGGTGGTACCAGCACAAAGGATCAACAATGAACATCCTCTGGAAAATATTATTGGCCAAGTTCACCAAGGAGTTCTAACAAGAAGCAAATCTCATGAAGATAGATGAAGCTCTGCAACACAGCAGTTGGATTGAGGCAATGCAGAAAGAGTTGCTGCAATTCAAGAGATAGGATGTCTGGAAACAGGTTGATCTTCCACCTGGTCAACCTGCCATTGGCACAAGATGGGTATTCAGGAACAAGCAAGATGAGAGAGGAATTGTAGTCAAGAACAAAGCCAGACATGTAGCTCAAGGATACACTCATGAAGAGGGAATTGACTATGATGAAGTATTTGCTCCTGTTGCCACGCTGGAGGCCATCAGAACCTTCTTGGCATATGCTGCATCCAAGAATTTCATGGTCTATCAAATGGATGTCAAGAGTTCCTTTCTGTATGGGAAGATTGGTGAAGAAGTATATGTCAAACAGCCTCCAGGCTTTGTAGATCCTGCACATCCTAACCAAGTGTTCAAACTAGACAAAGCTCTATATGGCTTACATCAAGCCCCAAGAGCCTAGTATGAAACTTTGTCTGGATATCTACTAAGCAACAACTTTAGAAGAGGTGCCATTGACCAGACCTTGTTTATCAAAGATGAAGGGGGAAAAATCTTACTGGTTCAAATCTACATAGATGATATCATCTTTGGATCAATAAGGAAGAAGCTGTGTAAAGACTTCGAGATCCTGATGCACTCAAAGTTTGAAATGAGCTCAATGGGTGAGCTAAATTTCTTTTAGGGTCTTCAAGTCAAACAAGTCCCAAATAGAATCTTCATCAGCCAATCCAAATATGTCAAGAGCATTCTGGAAAGATTCAAGATGGCTAACTGCTCTGCTGCAAGAACCCCTATGCATGTGCACCATCAGCTGACTCCAGACAAATATGGTCAAGACACTGATCAACATCAGTACCGTGCAATGATAGGGTCTCTCATATATCTCACTGCCTCAAGGCCATATATCATGTTTGCAATATGTCTATGTGCAAGATTCCAAGCAGCTCCAAAGATTTCACATCTTCAAGCCGTCAAGAGAATTTTTAAATACCTTAAGGGAGCTCCAAGACTTGGGCTATGGTACTCTAAAAATGATAAGTTCAATTTGTATGCATCCATCAGCAGCAATAGAGCTTGCTGCTGGCAGACTTAACTATCCGCTGCAACCAAGCTTGCAGCGGATAGGCTTAACCATCCGCAGTAACCAAGTTTGCTGCTGATGGGTAAAAATAAGTCTAAATTAACTTTTACCCGCTGTAAAAATTCCTTTCAGTCTTTACCATGACTGCTATAGTTCATTACAGCTGTGATAGTAAAAAGTGAACGAGGTTGTACTGTATAAGTCATTTTGCTTTTCCCTCCTCTGCCGTTATAAGAACAAATCAAATTTCCTCACCACCCCTTCACATTAAATTTCGCCCTAACTCCCATCACTTTTCTCAAGCCCCCACAACATTCAAGGCCTTCCATTCCTAACCACCTTTCAAAACCTTCCTCTTTCCCTCCAAACCAAACAATGGCAGAGGTAGACATAAACTATCCAAATGATAAGTTCTCTCCATATCACAACCTCACAGCATACTTAATAAAAAGGAAGAAGTCCGACGGGTTTGTTGAAATGATCAACTTTCTCTGTCGATAAAAAATATACCATGCACTCACTGTCAACCCACCCATTTACATTCCTCACATGGAGGATTTTTGGAAATCTGCCATCTACTCTACCGAACAGGGGATACCCCAAATTAAAGCTAAGGTAGATGGCAAGGACATCACCATCTCTGAAGCCACTCTCCGCAAACACCTCAAGCTTCAAGACGAGGGGGCCGCCATTTCGTACTCAAAAGAAGTCTACATGAGGACCTTTGTATCCATAGGGTACACTGGAAATCATAATGAGTACACAATAGAGAAGGCACTGATGGGACCCCCATGGAAGTATCTATGCCACATTCTTCTACAATGCATATCTCAGAAGTGAAGTGGATGGCATCAAGTGAGCTCTGCACTTGCCTCTGCTGTTCACGGTATGGTTACTGGCCAAGGATTCAACTTTGCACATCTCATCTTTGAAGGTTTGAGATACAACCTTCAAGAGGGTGCAAAGCAGCAATTTTTCATGTACCCAAGATTCTTGCAGGAGGTGTTTAACAATGAAATAAAAGAACTTTCAAAACCTGAAAAAATCTATCTTATGCTGGGTCATAAAAGCAACATTTTTCAAAGCATAAGAACTGTTTCCAAAAAGTTCTCAGGGGTCAATGTTCCATTGTTATCTACAATGGTGAACATACAAAGTACCCAGGGTGACAGTTCAATAATCCCAGCTGATACTGATCCCACACCCTCCACTTCAAATCCTGAACAACAAATTTCTTCCATTGCTCGAACCCCTGTGCATACTACTAAGGATGCACAGGCACATAAATTACTTACATCTGTTTTTGATGTTATCGTTCAACTGGAACAAAGGGCCCCAGTTGCAACAACATACACTAGAAAAAGGAGCAAGAAGACTCCTTCTCTTCTTGTCTCAAAGGCCCAATCCCAACCTCAAATCCCTCATTCAGAATCCCAACATTCTGATGAGAATATCAAAAGGGATAGCCAAAACATTAGAGAGATATCCTTGGAAGTTTCTCTATTAGGATCAGGGTCACATCCCAGATCCATAGAACAACCTGCTGAGCCATATCTTTATTTCTCTTCTCTGAACTTAAGTGCAGAGGCTCCTTGTCAAGATGATATACCTTCTCCAACAACCACTATCTCGGAGGTATTGATTGACTTGGCTGCTGGTGCACCTAACATAAGTTCATCACCCAAGAAGGTTCACTCTGGTGGTACTGATAGAGTGACTATGGAAAGGGCTGTCACTACTCCAGGTACATCAACTGCCCAGGAGGACAGTGACAACATAACTAAGACCCTAACCATGACAACTCACAGTGAGGGTGTTTCCTTTGAAACACTCTTCACTGAGAGGAATCCCAGGTGCTAAGAAAACCAGGGTGATAGGGATACAGAGGCTAGGCCTAAGGCTCCATCTAGCTCCAAGGATTCCACAACTGTGGATGAGGACATACTGAAACTTCATAATATTGAATTGACGGTCAGGGTAGCTATGCTAGAGGTTGAAGTGTCCAAACTAAGGCACCAAGTCTCTATGCATGAAGCCCATCAATGCCTAACTGTGCCTACTCCCTCCCTTGTATCAGTAGGAACTCAAACAGATGCAGCCCTTTACACTGATGCAACCAAAAAGGGGGAGATAGTTGCAGTAGAAGATGCTGCTGACAGCCTAGAAGAATGGATATAAGAGCAGGCTGAATTTCAAAGTTCATTATTCAAGCCTGCCTTTGTTCAAGTTCATGACTTTCCAGACTCAGTAGATGAAGAGGAAGAAATAACCGAGGACTGGAAGTTGGTTGTCAGAGCTGTTGATGAGGTGTTAAAGGATGAAAGTCAAAATGAAGACACACCTCCATCAGTCAACATAGTTCTTGAAGCAGCAGCAATAATAAAACAAACCACTGCCCCCTAATTCACACTGTCTGCAAATAAGCTAGAATTTGAATCCATACTAGCTTGGGGGTATGATGATTCAACTGAGAGATTTTGGATTGGGAAAGAGTTCAGCGGAGTAGAAGAGCTGAACTGGAATGCACTAAATCCACTCTAAGTGCTTGAACTGTACCTATTCAACTGCATCAACACCTCTACAGATCTCTAAGCAGAACTTGCAATCAACAGGTTCCAAGACCTAATGGAGGAAAATCTGCCCTGGTTTGAAACACTATTAGAAGAAGCAAACAGGGTGGCCTATCCTAAAGACAGTGCAGAATCTTCAACAGCAGCAAAACAAAGACTGGCTCCTAGAAGACTTGACTTAATCAGGAGCAGTACTTTAACAGAAGAAGAAGTTGTCTGCTGGAGAAGATCTCTGTACAACAAAGTGGTCAGAGATGTGGAAATGCTAGGATGGTCGAGCACTGGGTCTTCTGACTTCACATTCTTCCTGAGTAATTGACCATCTCTCTCAATCAACATCAATGAGATCATACTCTTAAATTCAGACTTCCTATACAAGGTCTTCGTGCTCAGAACACACATCTGCAACGTTAATTCCTTAGAGAGTCAAGCAATGATAAAAACCATCAAAGCTCAGCTTGAAAAGGAAGGTCTACTTACAATGGATGCCTCTGACTTCGACTCAGACCTATCCTTCCTTTCCTCACCTACAGTCAGACTGAACACAGAAGAAGAATCCAAAAGAAGTGAAGAGGAAAAGGTGAAGGAAGGGTGGAAAGAAGTAACAGGTCTTGAATGGGAAGAAGATGAAGAAAGTTTCCTTCCCTTGTCCATTCCCCAAAATACCAATGATGCTGAAGCTGAGATCCCAACAACATCTCTTACATCTGCTGTTGAGGTCAATGAAGCTGAAGTAGAGGCATTCGGCAAAGACAAGGGGAAGGGACTTATGACAAAAGAAGATGAAGAAAGGATAGTGAAGGAAAAGAAGGAAAATGATGAATGAAGAAGAAGAAGAGAAGAAGAGGAGATGGTTGAATTAAGAAAAGCTCAAGACAGAAAAACAGCCATTCTCCTTAGAGAACAAGAGATCCAACTGTATGCTAAGCAGCTGGATGATCTGAAAGTCAAGATTCCTGTAGCTTTCCAAATACAAGAAGATGAAGCTCTAGCTCTTCAGCTGCAGGAACAACTAAATAAAGAAGAAGAAGAAAGAGAGTAGAAAAGAAAAGAAGAGGCTATGTTTAGAATTACTGACTCTAAACTAGCCAAAGAGATGAGAGAGGAGTGGATAGAAGCTCTTGTTTCTCAAGGTGAGGATGCAGACTACCTTGAGAATTTATCCAATAAAGAAATCTACAGAGCCTTCATGGGTCAGCAAGGTCTATTGGCAAATAAGAAAAGGGCTGAAGAAGAAGAAAAAGCCAAACATAAATCCAAGAAGACCATTGCCTTCAAAAAAAGATCCCATGAAGAAAGGAAGGTCATGATTGACTTCCTAAAGGCTAGAGGAGAAAGTGGAAAAAGGCTGGGTCCCATGAGTTTCATGAACCTTCAAGCCCTTTATTTTAAAGTAAAAAAGAAAGAGGAATAAAGATTGGGGAAGAAAGGCTCAAAGAAGAGGGTAATCAATCAAGAAGAACAAAGGAAACCAAAGAAACCCAAGCCTTCTCCCTCATCCACCACTTCCTCTATCCAACAACCTTCCTCTCTCCATCCTAGACCTCCCTCCTCTCCACCCACAAAGTCCAAATCCTCCCACCCAGCTCCTTCTCATCAACAACCTCCCAAGAAGAAAAGCAAACCTACTACCAAACCAGAAGACTTAAGAGAAATATTTAACTGGTTCTGCAATACTCAAGATCAACGTTTTGAAGTCTTCAGGGGAAGAACAGAAGAAAGAAGATCAATCTATACAACTGTTGATGAGGTATTGCAGCTTACAGATTCTGATCTAAGAAGAATGATGGAGCTGGGTGAAGCTAATGAGCCTGAGAATGAAGGTGGGAGACATCTGTTGCTGGTGATTAAACATCACTTCAACCCCAGCAAAGATGAAATTATTGATGCCAAACCTCTCCAATCCCACTCTCCATTCATCAGTTGGTCCTACAATGCTAAAAAGGATGAGTTCACATTGACAAATGTTAAAGGACAGAAGATGAGGTGTTCAAGCAAGGCCATCTTCAAAATGGCAAGCAAAGACATCAAGACTCTATCTGAGCTTCCTCTTAACAATCCCAACAAGGACCAGAGAGGATATGAGGTTGCAAGAATAGTCAGCAACATGGAAAAGCTTTAGAAGCAAAACAAGTAATAGAGTTTTGGTAGCATCAATCTAGGGGAAGTTTGTACAAATAAAGACTGATAGCTACAAAACTTTCTAAGTACAAATGTTGCCTACCTCAGAGTTTACTGCTGGCCACCAATCTGCTGTGGATAAGCTTATCTACAGCAGATACTTGTTCTTCTGCTGAAGAAAAAATCTGCTGCGGATAGCCTTATCTGCTGAAAACCAGAGTTGCTGCGGATAGGCTTCTCAGCAGCATCAACACTTGATGCTGCTGATAGGAAAATCATCAGCATATTTGGATGGTTGCATCTTGCAGCTGATCTCAAACTTTGCTGCTGATAGCCATTCCATATTGAAGATCAAACGTTGCAGCTGACTGGCTTCGATAAAGCAACCATACCACTGACAACTTTCTGCTGCAACACTGACACACTCCACGCAGAAAGAATGTCATTGGTACAGACAATAAAGAACTACAACACTCTTCTCCAAGCATGCAAGCAATGATGCCTAAGAAGACATTTGAGTAAAGTTAACTTTTGTAGTGTTTATTGTTATTATATGTAGAATAGCTTCAATACAAGATCAACGGTTTGTGTTAGATCTGATCCTAAGAATCAAGGGTCTGTCTTGATTCTAAGTTACTATATAGGCAGTACTGAGAGTCATTGTAAAGCAGTGCTTTTCTTAGAGTTTTCTCTGTAATCTTGTAACCATTGAAGCTTAATACAAATTGCAGTTATCAGTACTTTTTGTGTTTACTTGTTTACATTGCTTAGTTGTGATTGTTTCCGCCAATCTCAACTAGAATAGAACCATCTTGTATTTTCTGATCCTACATACTTCAAAGTTCGTCTATTGATAATCACAGCCGGTTACAGAGTGAAACTGAGTGCATACATACTGACTTCACTTACCAGCTATATATACTAAGACTGTTGCCTGCGTACTTAACAAGTGCGCAGGGCTTTGTTCCTGCGTACTTAGCAAGTACGCAGACATTTATTCTTGCGTACTTGCTAAGTACGCAGGTTATACAACATGCGCACTTGTTAAGTGCGCATAACACTTTACAAGACTAAACAAGTACAAGTACCTACATAAATGTTTACAACTCGATAAACCAATACATACAGATACTAAAATACAAGTACAAGTACAGAAAGTAAAGATACAAAAGCATAGACAACATCCAGAGTGTTTGTCACACAAACATGCTCCAACAAAATCCCCCTTGACAACAGCTCTGGATTGTCTTCGGTCTTAAACCTTCACCAGCTTTAGCTTCCCATCTTCAGCTTGTAGTCAAGACAGAACTTGACTAGCTTGTCGTATCCTGATGCTTGAAGCTTCGTCCACTCGTCCGTGTAGATTTAGTATTTGTCGTTTAGATCCGTTAGATCTTTCACATAGAAGTTAATGAAAGTGATTTCATCAAAGACCCTGATCAGTTCCTTAGGTTCCAAGCTTCCTCTCGCGGATCTTATCCTTCCAATCACCACCGCCTCGCCCGTCTTTGGGTCCACGTACCAGTACCATATGTTACCAATGATATCCTGAGATAACTTGCTCAGGTGAATCCTGGTTTCACACAGCACTGGCTTGTAAACCAGCTTCTTTAGACTTCAGTTTGTCATGGGATGTTTGACATTCTGGTCTCAGACTCTCTTGGGCATCTGAGGCTTGAAAACCTCAAAGTTTCCCGATCTTCCCTCTAGCTGTAGTGCTCCCCCCAAACCCTTCGCTACTGCATGACTTGTGTCACCCAACAGCTCACGATTTGCTAGATTCTCCAGATCGTACTTCAACAAATAGATGAACGCCTCCCTGGTTGGTTTCAATTATTGAACCCCACCAGCTCGTTTGATGGCAAACAACTTCTTGTCGTCGTCGAACTTGACAGACAAGATCATACATGTGGCTCCGTGTTTGTCTATGATAGGCGTCTTTTGCCAGACTGAAGCTTGAACCTTAGTAAACCATCCTCAAGGATATTTACACTTCCATGCTTCAGGATTAACAGGTTTGTGATCGATGGGAGAGGCTTCAGCCAAGGTTGCTGCACCACTAGCCTCAGCAACAATTTCATGCTCGACTGAACCTGTATTGAAAGTATCTTCAAAGGCTGGAGCCTCAAAAATCTCTCCATCCTCAAGCTCATAGACTCCTTCACGTCCCCTTTTGGAAAGTCCACCACTACGTCCTCATCCTCCGCATCCCATTCATCATCAAACTCGATCTCTCCTTCTTCCAGATTACTGAGCATATCGATCTGAGCTTCTTTGGAATAGTCTGGCTCAATCATTAGAATAGCCTCATCATATAGGTCGTTAAGAACATCAGCTACAGACTTTCCTTTATGACCTCCATCACTAGAAGCATCACCTTCACCTTCATGCTGAGCAGACTCCCCCTCAGCCATAGGCACAACAGAATTAGGAACAATAGCTAAGGCTTGTTGCTCACTTCCACTAGGACCAGCTTCAGGATCCTTATCTTTGTCGTCATCCTTAGTCAATTCGACTAGGTGACAAGCCTCATCACTACTTGGCTTAGATGGATTCTCCTTCAACAACTCCTTTATTTTCTCCCCCTGAGCAGCACGCGTTTTGGTTAGGTCACACACCAACTTGACCATCATATCATGTTCCTTACGCTGCTTCTCATCACTGGCCCTCTGGCTCCTCAAGACAGTTACTTCATCAACCAAAGAATTGATCTGAGCCTGTTGAGCCTCTGATTCTTCCTTTAACTTTCGTACCATTTCAAGTAACCCAGCCACTTGAGTCTCCAAGGTAGTAATCCTGGTATCACATGGATCAGGATCCTTGGATGAAGAAGCTTCGGCTGTATGGGTGGGAAAAGTGAAGATCTCATCAAAGTTGAACCCATGGGTGAAATCACCATAGGCAGAGGGTTCATTGATTGGTTGAAGGGTGGTTGTGGGGATGGTAGTTGGGATGGTAGTGGTTATAATGGTGGTTGGGGTGATAGTGATCGACTCTGTCTGAATTGGAATCGTCACCATCACCGGTTGAAAAGATTGAAATGGGAAGGATACTATCATAGGAACCTCCTCTACGACAGTAGTGGCAGCCACTTCAGTAGTAACCTGTGGCTGCCTCCTTCGTTGATATAGCTGGGTAGAAGTTGAGTTAGAGGTTGAAGCAGTGGTCACGTCCTCAGTGATTGGATGCCGTTGAGGTTGAAGCAGTGCTCATGGCCTATCCCCCGTTGCTTTACTCTTCTCTCTTTCCTCTGTCTTTGTAATGTAGTATTATAGGTCCCCGGGTGTCTCGGATCGTTACATGTGGGTGTGTGACTAGTCAGACCGGGTGCGGAATACCCATGACTAGGTGGAGAAACAAGCAACACAAAGTAAACCGACAACGAAATCACTTTCAAACTCCGTCTATTATAAAACTTGAAGGTTACAGAGAGAATACAACTGAGTGCAAATGACTGCTTACATAATCTCTGCTAACCTAGCCTATTTATACTAGACCTGGTCTCTGCGCACTTAGCAAGTGCACAGGGCAAAATGCTCATGCGTACTTAGCAAGTACGCGGAGAGTTCTTGCGTACTTGCTAAGTACACAGGAGATAACTCCTGCGCATATGCTAAGTGCGCAAAACACTTAAAGAATTTAGACAACAAGTACATACAATAGTAAATACAACTCGATAACTAATACATACAGACACTAAGATATAAAGACTAATACATACAAGACAAGTATAAAAGCTAAGACAATATCCAGAATGTTTGTCACAAAAAAAGTGCTTCAACAAGTATCCGACTTTGGGTCATACTCGCTGTCGGTACTATCTCATCTTTGTATTTTCGAGGATGACTCGGGAAGGGAAACCTTAGTCGACCTCCTAGGGTGTGTCTGGTCGGGTGCATCATCAGAGTCAGATGAATCAGATTTAGTTGCTTCAGAATCCGACTCTTCAGCACCATCTCCTCCTTCTAGTTCTTCATCACCGCCATCACCAGAATCATCACTCTCAGATACTTCATCTCATTCATCTTCCTCCTTTACTTGTTCGTCAGAGTGTTCACTCAGTTCAGGCTCAGAATCAGCACTCTACCATCTGAAGTCAGCAGGGGCCACATATGCTTCGTTAATGAGTTGGCCAAAGAGAGGAGTGTGCTCAGGGGTAGGTTCTATACTGCCTGGATTTGTGCAAACACTCTCTTGTCCACCCTTTTAACTTGTAGACGTTCTCCAATCTGAGGTAGATTGGGCACAACATTATTGACCAACAGTTGAACAAATCTTGGGTACAATAGGAATCTAAACATTTCCGCTGTATTGATCTGATCGGTCCTGGCCTTGTAAATATACTTGAAGAAGTTGTAGCCCTTATTGAGAGACAGTCCAACCATTGCAGCCGCCAAGTCATGACCCATGGCATCCTTACTTGCCTTCCTTGAAGAGATGCACATAATCATGACGTGTGCAAAGTAACGTCACTGATCCAGTACCCACATCTTCTTGTAGGAGGAATAATCTCTTAGCAAGTGCGCAGGGCAAAATGCTCATGCGTACTTAGCAAGTACGCAGAGAGTTCTTGCGTACTTGCTAAGTACGCAGGAGATAACTCCTGCGCACATGCTAAGTGCGCAAAACACTTAGAGAATTTAGACAACGAGTACATATAATAGTAAATACAACTCGATAACTAATACATACAGACACTAAGATACAAAGACTAATACATACAAGACAAGTACAAAAACTAAGACAATATCTAGAGTGTTTGTTACACAAAAGTGCTTCAACAAACTCCCCCTTGACAACAGCTTTGGATTTTCTTCGGTTTTCATAGCTCCCCAGTTTTAGCTTCCATCTTCTTCTTGTAATCAAGGCAGAACTTGACCAACTTGTTGTATTTAGAAGCAAGGAACTTTGTCCACTTGTCCGTGTACATGTAGTATCTATCAGCTTGCGCCTCCATATCTTTCACAGAAAAGTTTATGAAGCAGACTTCATCAAAAACTCTGATCAGTTCCCTTGGCATAAGCTTCCACTCTCGGACCACACCTTTCCAATCACCACTGCCTCCCATGATTTAGGATCTACGTACCAGTACCATATGTTACCGAGGATATCCTGAGATAACTTGCTCAGGGGAATCCTGGTTTCACACAACACTGGCTTGTATACCAGTTTCTTTAAGCTTTTATGAGTCATGGGATGTCTAACATTCTTGTACCTGACTCGTTTGGGCACTTGAGGCTTAAACACCTCGAACTTCCCTAATATTCCCTCTCGTTGCAGAACCTGCCAGAAACCCATCGCTACTGCGTGATTTGAGTGACCCAGCAGCTCTCGGTTTGCTAGGTTCACGAGGTCGTATCTTGGCAAGGTGTTGAAAGCTTCGCTGGTTGGTTTCAAGTATTGAACCCCCCAACTCGCTTGATTGCAAATAACTTCTTATCCTCCTCGAACCTCACAGCTAAGATCATCCATGTTGATCCATATTTTTCAATAATGAATGTCTTCTGCCAGACAGGAGCCGGATCCTTTGAAGAACTTGCAGGCGTGTTTTTGCTTTTCTGCGCCTCTGGATCCACGTGTAGGGTCGGTAGGAGAGGCTTCAGTCGACGACTCGGCAGTACCTACAGGCTCGACTGAACCTATGTCAAGATTAGTTTCAAAGGATAGAGCTTCAAAAATCTCCCCTTCCTCAAACTCATATTCTCCTTCCCCGTCACCCTTCAACATCCTCATCCTCCTCATCCCAGTCATCACTAGACTCGATCTCTCCCTCTTCCAGATTGCAGAGAGTATCGATCTGTGCTTCTTTGGAATAGTCTGGCTCTAATAGTCTTCAGGAACTTCAAAACCAGTTTGAGAATCAAGCTTTCTGACTTGTCAAACATAACCGAGTACTCCTTGTTGCACATCTGGGAGACACTCAACAGGTTATGCTTCAGCTGCTCACAGTAGTTGACGTTGTCGAAGCTAACACAACCATTCGAAACCACGCCTTGACACGTGATACTACCGCATTTCTCTCAAGAAAAGGCCACATAGCCGCCTCTGAATGGTTTAACATCTTGAAGCAGACCCATGTTACCTGTTATGTGCTGGGAGCATCCAGTATCTACATACCAACGATTAGAGATAGTACCGTTTGGATGTCCCTGCACGAGTCACAAACAAGTTAGTTAGATTTGGAGACCCAAGCCATTGTGGTCTTGGGTCATCCATCTTTCTCAAAATAAACTACCACAATTAACTCACAGTCGTGACAGTAAAAAATGGGTGAATCTGTAGAAGATTTGGGACCAGGAGATTGAGAACCTTTTGTTTTCTTGTTCCAGGACCTCTTCTTTTTCTTAACTGGAACAGTAGGCTTAGATTCAACAGCAGCAGGTGAACTAATGGAAGCTTCACCTGATTGAACTTCAGCCAGCTGTTCCAGCTTTCTCAATCTCTTGTTCCTTCTTCTTCTTTGTGGTTTGGAGAGTTTTACCATAGGTTTCTCACCAGTTGGTGCACTACCAGAGGTAGATGCACAAGGTTTAGCAGGTAGCTTTCCTCTTTTTGAAACAGATGGTTTAACCTTAGATGTGATCTTTGGCTTAACCATAGGTTTTACTGGTGGTTTCACCACATTCTTCTTTAGACTTTTAGGCTGTTTCACTGGTGGTGACTTGGGGATAACAGTTGGTTGTGAAACAATTGGCCGTTTCCCTTGGTTCTTATTAGGGCAATTCACTAAGATGTCACCGACCATACCACAGTGAAAACATGTTCTTTTATCTTTGTAAGTCCTCCTGTAAGGCTCATTTGATTTTAAGTTTGATGACTCAGCATGATTAACAGGAGAAGTTGTTTGGTGAACAGTAGTTTGACCCGATGGTGATTAGTTTTTGGGAATATAATACTTTTGCATATTTTCTTGGTAGCCAAGCCCGTAATGAGCTGAAAAGGCTTCCTTTTTAACTTGATTAATGTTTTTATATCCCCCATAAAGCATCACTTAAAATTTTTTATTTGATTCAATGATATCGGGTTCAGTCAAAATATAATTATCACGATCAGTGAAAGTGTTTTTCTTCACTTTCTGTTCACCGAGAAACTCCTCGGAGACTACACCTTCAGGGCAGGTGTTCTCAGACCCATCATCAGAAGCAGTAAAGAACTCTTCATCAGATGCAGAGTCAGCCTTACTTGGGGAATCATCCTTGTTAGAGGAATCATCCTGACTCGAGGACTCATCAAGGAAAGACAGAAAAATGTCAATTATGCCGTTGACAAATTTCCCACTTACTGGTTGTAGACATAAAGACTTATGGCTACAAAATTCTTTAAGTACAACTGACGTGGACTCCACGATTTTGCTGCTGACCAACAAGCTGCTGCGGATAAGCTTGTTTGCTGCTGATAGTTGTTCTCCCGCTGATGAACAACTCTGATGCGGACAACCTTATCTGCTGAAGTCCAGAGTTGCTGCTGATAGGCTTCTCAACAGCATCAAACACTTGATGCTGCTGATAGGCAAATCATCAACAGCTTTGAATTTGCTACTGACATCTCTGCTACAACACTGACACATCTATCAGCAGAAGGAATGTTATTGGTGCAGATGGTTAAAGACAAAGCTACTACTTCTGAAGTCTACTGCAATGATTCCCAAGAAGACTTTTTAAATGATCACAACTGTTTGCTGCAGTTTGTCTTTTAGTGGTCTACCAATTGTAGCATAACCTGTAACTGTCCAAGATCAACGGTCTGTGTTTGATCTGATCCTTAGAATCTAGGGTTTGTCTTGATTCTAAGTTCCTTTATATGTATTGTATCTTCATTTGTACAAGTGTGCTTCCTTAGAGTTTTCCCTATAATCTTGTAAACATTGAAGCTTAATACAATTTGCATTTATCAGTATTCTTTGTTTTACCTGTTTACAATGTATAGTTGTGATTGTTTCCGCCAATCTCAACTAGAATAGAACCATCTTGTATTCACCGATCCTACAAGTGGTATCAGAGCTTTGGCTCTCAGATTAAACAAACTCACACTTGTTTAATCACTCTCTTGTTCTATTCACTACTATCTCTTTTCTAAAACACCATATATCACAAATCCAGAAATGGTACAAAACAATGGTTTTGATGATACTAGAAGCATCAACAGACCACCAAGACTGCTGTCTGGAGAAGACTATGATATGTGGAAAAATAGGATGGAAAGTTTCTTCTGCTGGCAAGAGTATGGGATGTGGATATCCATTAAAGATGGACCATATGTACCCATGGTTGCCTCTGCTGATTCCGGAGGTCCATCAGTCCCCAAAGGACCCTCAAAGTATTCAGATGAAGATATCAAGAAGATGGAGGTAGACTTCAAAGCCTTGGGAGCCATTCAGATGTGCTTTCCAAATGAAGTTTTCCACAACTTTAGAGAATATAAAACCGCCAAGGAGCTATGGGTGGCTCTTGAGAAGATGTTTGTTGGTCAGAAGAGGTGAAAGAAAATATAAGAGACATTCTGAAGCAACAATATGAAAACTTTGTCTGGAAGGAAGGTGAGTCTCTTACTGTGTTGTACAACATGTACTTGAAGGTCCCTAATTCGGTGCGTGAGGGATCTCTAGACTCGCGGTACGACACGGTGATAACGTACGGAATCCATGATCAACATGCTCGTGTAACTCAATCAACAACAATCGTATAAATAAACTCTTTGTATTCCACCACAATATCATATTACAAGATTCAGTCTCTAATCAGTTCCTCCTCTGATATTGTCTACTCTGTCTCAGTTCTACTCAACAGACTCTGTTCTGTCTATTTATAAGCACCAGTTCTGCACCAGGCGAACTTATTAAGTTCGCCTCTAACAGACTAAGCGAACTTAATAAGTTCGCCTTTGATAGGCTAGGCGAACTTATTAAGTTCGCCTCTGATAGGCTAGGCGAACTTATTAAGTTCGCCTCTGATAGGCTAAGCAAACTTGTTAAGTTCGCCTCTAGCAGAACTTACATAGAATTTTATCAACAGTTACAAAACATGTCCTAACAGACTCCCCTTTAACTGTTGCTAACAATTCTATCAATTACAAGTTAAAGACTCTAAGACTAAGACATAATATCTTCAAGCTCGTTGTCACCAGAATATGCTCCAACAGACTCCCCCTTGACAACAACTTTAGAAGATTGTCATCCGTCTTCATATATCATCAAACACATTATAGTCTTCGTCTTGTTCATCTGCACACTCTCTCTTTATTTCTAGAAGAAAACTTGGGAGAAGGACCCCTTGTCAACTTCTATCTGCAATATTCAGTTTTTGCAAAGGAGAACAACCAAGAATAACCAACAATTAAGATTTCCATGGAAGCTGGAAAAATAAAATCTTTTTGGTTTTTCAAACATAAGAAACACAAAATCTTTTTGGTTTTTCTCTATATAAACTGAAATGTAAAGTACAAAATCACATCTTTTTGGTCGAACATCACGAGTAAGAAGATCATATCAGTAAAAGCAATGCATCAATCACACATTTTGGATATAAAATCCATATAATATCAAAAGGTATCCTATGTCTTTTTGTTTCAAGCCTTGACCAATCAAACCAATATCTTTCAAGATTATCACACTCTATCTTTTCAAGACTTTCATATTGCATGTTATGATACGTGATAAACATTCAAAGAAAATAGGATCAGGCTATGGCATACAAATTCAAATTGTCAATATTATAAGATTTGAAACTTAAAGCATCTCATTCCCACTTTCTTGTGAGTTAAAGTACCATTTAAGTATGAAATACAACGTGTACCCCACTAGTATGCCAACAGAAAGTAAATGCACTATCTTCAAGACATATGAGATTTTACTAAAGATTATCCGAATTTCCAGAATGAGGAGACATCACTTAGCACATGAATAGCAGAATCCAAATTGGATTGTATAGGAATCAATGAGATTCAGAATCAAATGATTCAATGTTTTGGCTTATATATGTGGAATCATAAGATTCAGGTACGTGGATCCAACTGTTATCTGGATTATGAATTCAATGGAATCAGTAAAGATGATTTATCAATATGATCCAAGGGCTAGTATATGTTTGACAGATGTTGTCAAGTACATATCTTGATTATACTTCAAATTGCATGCTTTTCGGGACATGGGCACTGAAGCAAATCGAATGAATAGTGCTAAGGACATAACCCGAAACTGATCTCATAGGAAAATCTTTATTAAAAGCTAATATTCTTTATTTGATAGTGATCTTTTAACACACACACCCAGGCATAAAATGGGTTCAAATCACAGTTGTAGCATATGCAATTATGTTTTCACACTACTAATGGTTCAGTGACGCTTTTAGTCTACTGACAATTCAAATTATATGCATACACAACACTATCATTTCCTATTTGTGTAGTCTCTGAAGTTTAGATCAAAACAAATAATTCAGATATACTAACATAAAGCACCAACCAGTCAATCTAAGGTCATGTGTGAAAGAACATCTACTGATGTACTATCATCTCTTCTTTAGCTTCAAGTAATGTCGATTTTATCCTTTTTAATTTGTTTGGCTTTTTAAAAAAATCTTTTTCAAAGAAATTAAAACAAACGAAAATAAAATCTTCCATGAAAACATTTTAAGAAAAACATTTTACTTGGTTACTCAGGATTAAGCAAGTTAATCAATTTAAAAACTCAAACCGATGTAATCCTGTAATTGAATGTCACTGCCTTTTGTCATCAACACAGTTCTATACTCCCCCTGTCATGTAGACTCCCCCTTAACTAGTCAAATGGTTGCATTAACGACTTTATGCTCACCATCGTCATCCTAAGTTTTAGGTTATCATTTGGACTTTGTAAAACTGTTTCCAAAACATTGTGTGTGACAAATTCTCCCCCTTGAGCATCAAGTCGTTGATCCCTAATTCGGTGCGTGACGGATCTCTAGACTCGCGGTACGACACGGTGATAACGTGCGGAATCCATGATCAACGTGCTCGTGCAACTCAATCAACAACAATCGTGTAAATAAACTCTTTGTATTCCACCACAATATCAGATTACAAGATCCAGTCTCTAATCAGTTCCTCCTCTGATATTGTCTACTCTGTCTCAGTTCTACTCAACAGACTCTGTTCTGTCTATTTATAAGCACCAGTTCCACACCAGGCGAACTTATTAAGTTCGCCTCTAACAGACTAAGCGAACTTAATAAGTTCGCCTCTGACAGACTAAGCGAACTTATTAAGTTCGCCTCTGATAGGCTAGGCGAACTTATTAAGTTCGCCTCTGATAGGCTAAGCGAACTTGTTAAGTTCGCCTCTAGCAGAACTTACACAGAATTTTATCAACAGTTACAAAACATGTCCTAACACCTTCTCCCGTTCCACTTTTCTTGTCGATGCTCTATCATTGCCAAACGACCACCGATCATGTCCCATTCATTAAGTACGAACAGGAAGTCCGCCCTAGCACGCGCCTCCACTATCCATCATCTCGTTCATGGAGAACCTATCTACTCCTCTTATTGAGCGTATCCCAAGGAGACCCTATCGCTTGTCCACTCCACGCTGAAATCTCTAGCGTGGTCACCTAGATCACGTCATATCTACTTCCGATCAAGCGTCCACGTAACGCTTTCATTGTCATCTCTAACCGCTGTATCCCGTGGATCTGTGCTCCGCATTCCCGAGATGTAATAAGAGCACCTCACCAATCGTTTGGACGTCAAAACTTCTCGCATCACCTTGATATATCATCGTTGCGAAAATCGTCAAGATAGAAACTCTAAACTTGAGCAAACCGACCACTCGTCATATGCATGACAAAGCGTGTACTACAAGGACACACACTAACATAACAAAACTACAGGACACACAATGTCCTACGTATGTACCAGTATCCCCACCTTCTAACTTGCACAAAGTGCACACACACAACTAGCTAGACTTGAGCAAATCTACCTATGTTCAATATGACCTTGTCATTTGTAAACACATAAACACCTGGACCATACCGTTTATTCATTATAACGGTAGCCCCTGTCACATGTCATCACGTATTGATATGTCATCATTTATACATGTTTTACACACAAAATTATCCTCATATCTTGCAAAATTATAAAGAAAATGAAAAGATATAATACTTAATATACTTAATTGTGCTACAACATGATAATTATCCCTTGCATGCAAAAACATGAAGAAAACACTCAAAAACAAGGCAAAATCAGCATCCGGAAGCCAATCGGACGTTCGTGCACCCAAGGAGTCAACCCAGAACGTCCAAATCAAGCAAAAGTCAAAATTAAGGGTTGCACGGTCGTGCATCCCAATGCAAGGCCATGAAAATGGTGAAAGTGGGCCCCGGTCTGCCAGACCTGACAGATTCCCTCACGTGCAAGAAATGAGTGATTTGCACGACCGTGTATTCCATTGCACGGCCGTGCATTGTCCAAATCTTTGCCTATAAATAGGAAGCTCATTCTAGTGTTTTAGGTGTCCAAGATCAAGAAGTGTGAAGGCTTTAGTGCTCTTCTAATAGCCGAAACTCTCTCGGTTTTGGTCCATTTATCTTTTTATTTTTATTTTCTTTTCTAAGTCGTGTAATATGAACTTATTCTTCTCGTTCTAGTGACACAAGAGGCAACCTATACCCAATCTCCCTTGGTGTTGGAACACTTCCACACATTATCTAAGGGTTAGTGGAGTCACTTGTATGGTCATTCATGGCTAGTCCTCTTGTGTTGCTCGAGTTGGTTGAACTTTAATTAATTAATGAAATATTTTTACTAAGTTATGTTTTTAAAGTCCTAACTATAAGTTATCTAAAAAATACCAGAATAACTGATCTTTAAATCAATCTAATAATCTTTTATCTTGTGAGTTACTCAAGCAAGACTTCTTGTTCATGAAGTTTATTCGATGTTTGTACGGTCTATGTACAAATCTTGATGCTAGCACGGCCAGTTAGTGTAGATTTAATATTATGGGTTGATTGGAGGTTTAGGTATTCAGCAGGCCATTTGAGCCCAAGCCAGACCGGGCGGTTTGTGTCTGTAATTCTCTACTTCTCTCGTATTGGCTTGCAGAGGACTTCTAGCGGGAGTCATAGGGTTTGGTCTTGAGAAGGAAAGTCTTATTTTTTTGAAATAATATTATAAGTAAAGACAACTATTTAAGAACATAAATTGTTAGGTCCGAGCGTTCATAAGTAAAGAAAATTATTCTGACTTACCGGAATAAGTTACAAGACCAGACGTACGTCAGTCACATGGATAATAAGTCCGAATAATGAACTGTGAGATACCGACGGACTTGACCCCTCGTTTAGGTTCCGTTATATTCATTAAGGAACAGTTGGCCCACTGTATCCACTGTTCCATTACGAAATACTAACTTCCCTATCGAAAAGGTTAGTACTAGTAACTATGACCAACCTTACTTTAAATACAGCATTAATTAACAAGGGATAACAACTAGAGTAACACCTTAAACAGAATAATAGTTCTAATTACATTTCTTAACTTTTTATTTTTCCTTTTAAATAAAACCCATTTTCCAACTTATTATTCTAGTAAGACAATAGCGAGGGTTGAGTACGGGATCCGTGTCCATGGTTCGATACTTGGTTCTTACCTAAAATGTATTACGCTGCGATAGGTACACTTGCCTATTGTGTGTGTTTTAAGTTAAAGTAATTATCATTTTATAAATTTAAAACCTGTTCTTGTGAAATCATCCTAAAACTATATTTATTTATATTTTTATATTAAAACACAAACACATCAAGTTTTTGGCGCCGCTGCCGGGGACACGGTAATTCTGCGAAAGATCTAAGTTGTTGGACTGACTATTTTTGTTTTTCTTTTTCTTGAGTCATGGTATTTGTGTTAATTGCATCTATATTTGTAGGAATATTTAAGGATCGCGACCGTAGAATTTTTGCTAAGAAAAATGAACAAACATAAGTATCATCATTCCAAAGCAAAAAAAATATTTTCTTTCTAGGCGTAACGCTTTCGGGCGGTTTTTTCGTGTGTAAGTTTTATTTTCTTCCTTATTTCCTTTAAAAAAAACAAAAAAAAACAAAAAGAAGTCAAATTTGGTTAGAAAGGGACAATGCACGACCGTGCATTGGGCTCCGTGTAGTCAAGTGTTAATTGGGGTAGAATGTTCATTTCCTTAAAACCCTCACCCCTAAACACTTGTTGGATGATTTGGATACATTGACACTCATGGTTTTTACCGGTTACGTAGATAATCGTTGATATGGTGCCACTGCCACCACCACCACTACTTTCGGCCGCCATAGTTGGCGAATATTAGTTTAATGTTCTTTTTATTTCAAGTAATTAGTTGTGTGTTGAGCTTTGAATAAACAGGTAAAGGCAAGTTTTGGTTCGTGCTAGGAAATACATTTTAGTCAATGGTGGGAATCGACCACATGCATGGTGATGACGTCTCATCAGGGGAGTATTAGTTTCGCCACACTCTTATTATTAATGATAAATATCATATTGCATATATCTATATTGTTAGAAACTAAGTGTGGGGTGGAACCCCACTGATAAATTGGTCGCCTAACTTTGTCCCAAGTATTACAAACGCATGATTGACAACTACCCAATCCATTGAATTAAAATATAGAAGTGTTAAAACATTTAAAAAAAATAATCTTTAAGCATGAAAAAGTTTTAAATAATCTAAAAGCAAGAGTCTTAAAAATCATTTGGCAAAAACAGGCTTATAAAAACAGCAATTTGAAACACCGTTGAAGCGAATCAAGGAAACAAATAGGGAAGATTAGTAAGCACAACAAAAAGAAAGAAATAAGTTTATGCACATTTTTACTTTTATACCCCTATCCTTCGTTTCATATGAGAATCTAAGGCTATCCGAGAATTATCACATAACACATCAAGTTTTTGAAGTCATTGATTATTACATATTTCAAATGCTCATTTCGTTTGATAGAGTGTTTGCTAATTATTGTTTTGCATGTTAGAACTTGTGTAAAAAATACATTTCAAAATCATGAACTAAAAGAATGCATAAAAATGATGGAGACATTAGGATTAACCCATCTTCTTTAGCCTTTCTTTTACTTACCCTAAACATTATCTCTTAGTTAGCCCCTTTGAGCCTAAACCTTTTTTCATTTCTAAACCCCCATTTGAAATCCATAAAACCGAAAAATTTACCTTTTTTTATTTCTAACCCTTTTTCGTTAAAAAAACCAGCTCTGGTCATATTGGCATTAACTTATGGACATTTATCCGTTTCAAGTACGTAACTATGAAGCCAAGTGTTTATGAACGAATGAAGAAAATAGGGCAAAAATCTACGAAAAATGCCCAAGTTGTGAAATTGATGTTAAAAAAAAGATATATATGAAGAAAGAAAAGAGAAGGGCAAGTAGATACAACAATCACCCAAAATTATGGAATGATCTCATGAATAAAATTGAAGAAAGAATTAAACTTACTCTTAATAAGAGTATACAAAACTGATCAAGATGGTTACTATTAGGATAAAATTCGAAAGATCTACAAGAAAAGATAGTAATGTGTTTTCAAAAACAAGGAGGAAGTGACATTCTTAAAAAAGGAGATTCGGTCTTGACGATCTGAACTTAAAAGAGTATTTAGATTAGCTACAACATCCTAATCTAATTTTATCAACGGTCCTTTTGTTCATAGCCAAATTAGCCAAGACCCGGATTTTTAACATTTAGCCACTCTTCCCAAATACTTCCTACCCAAACCCTAAGCCAATCATTACAACCCTTTACAAAACCCTCTTGATTTATGTACATATTTTATGTCAATTAATGGAGATTTGATTTTTATACAAGCTTATGATTATGCAAGCATTAATTATAGCATTGAGTGTTCTACTTAACATACCTTATCTATATATTAAACCCGAGTGTTGAGTGAATATTTGTGAGACTGTAATTTTGTGCATAATCATGGTTCCATCAAGTATATTAGGCTTATTACCCTATTGTGGAGAAACACTCGAAAGGTATAAACACCTAATAATTGCTTTTGATAAAAGACGTTTAACCATTGGGACAAAAGCTTTGGATTAGCATTAAATCAATGTTTTATTCTATGGGTATAATCATGCTTGAGTTTGCTTGAGGACAAGCAAAGTTTAAGTGTGGGGTGTTAGGATATGTCATCATTTATACATGTTTTACATACACAATTATCCCCATATATTGCACAATTATAAAGAAAATGATAAGATATGATACTTAATATACTTAATTGTGTTACAACAGGATAATTATCCCTTGCATGCAAAAACATAAAGAAAACACTAAAAAACAAGGCAAAATCAGCATCCGGAAGCCAATCGGACGTTCGTGCACCCAAGGAGTCAACCCGGAACGTCCAAATCAAGCAAAAGTCAAAATTAAGGGTTGCACGTTCATGCATCCCAATGCAAGGCCATGCAAATGGTGAAAATGGGCCCTGGCCTTCCGGACCTAACAGATTCCCTCACATGCAAGAAATGAGTGATTTGCACGGCCGTGTATTCCATTGCACGGCCGTGCATTGTCCAAATCTTTGCCTATAAATAGGAAGCTCATTCTAGTGTTTTAGGTGTCCAAGATCAAGAAGTGTGAAGGCCTTAGTGCTCTTCTAATAGCCGAAACTCTCTCGGTTTTGGTCCATTTATCTTTTTCTTTTTATTTTCTTTTCTAAGTCGTGTAATATGAACTTATTCTTCTCGTTCTAGTGACACAAGAGGCAACCTATACCCAATCTCCCTTGGTGTTGGAACACTTCCACACATTATCTAAGGGTTAGTGGAGTCACATTATCATGGCTAGTCCTCTTGTGTTGCTCAAGTTGGTTGAACTTTAATTAATTAATGAAGTATTTTTACTAAGTTATGTTTTTAAAGTCCTAACTATAAGTTATCTAAAAAAGACCAGAATAACTGATCTTTAAATCAATCTAATAATCTTTTATCTTGTGAGTTACTCAAGCAAGACTTCTTGTTCATGAAGTTTATTCAATGTTTGTACGGTCTATGTACAAATCTTGATGCTAGCACGGCCAGTTAGTATAGATTTAATATTATGGGTTGATTGGAGGTTTGGGTATTCAGCAGGCCATTTGAGCCCAAGCCAGACCGGGCGGTTTGTGACTGTAATTCTCTACTTCTCTCGTATCGGCTTGCAGAGGACTTCTAGCGGGAGCCATGGGGTTTGGTCTTGAGAAGGAAAGTCTTATTTTTTTGAAATAATATTATAAGTAAAGACAACTATTTAAGAACATAAATTGTTAGGTCCGAGTGTTCATAAAGTACCTTTGGGGGGAAGAAATTACAAGACCAGACGTACGTCAGTCACAAGGATAATAAGTCTGAATAATGAATTGTGAGATACCGATGGACTTGACACCCCGTTTAGGGTCCGTTATATTCATTAAGGAACAGTTGGCCGACCGTATCCACTGTTCCGTTATGAAATACTAACTCCCCTATCGAAAGGGTTAGTGCTTGTAACTATGACCAACCTTACTTTAAATATAGTATTAATTAACAAAGGATAACAACTAGAGTAACACCTTAAACAGAATAATAGTTCTAATTACATTTCTTAACTTTTTATTTTTCCTTTTAAACAAAACCCATTTTCCAACTTATTATTCTAGTCAGACAATAGCGAGGGTTGAGTACGGGATCCGTGTCCATGGTTCGATACTTGGTTCTTACGTAAACTATATTATGTTGCGATAGGTACACTTGCCTATTGTGTGTGTTTTAAGTTAAAGTAATTATCATTTTATAAATTTAAAACCTGATATTTTGAACTCATACTAAAAATATATTTATTTATATTTTTATATTAAAACACAAACACATCACATATTCACACAGAAATCACACAGTCGTACCTCTACGGGTAGTATTAATGGTTTAAGGCAACACACTACTCGACCTAGATAAAAGTCAACACTCTACACATTCATACACATAGTATTTATAATCATAATTTTCCCTCAGGACCTCGTCCTGAACATTTATATCTAGTAAAGATGTATAATCATAACTCCCCATAAGACCCTGTCCTACATACTCAAACAGGGTGCAATGCACCCCTTACGCTTCACATCCCCACCTAGACCTTAACTCATAGATGATACTATCACACGTTCTTTAACACAGAGAATTTCATGATTCATATCTACAGAAGTCTGCTCACACTATTTAATCAATCACATTAGAATTTACATTTAGTATGGACTCGCGCCATGCAAAATATAATCATCACATTACCCCATACTACATATAGCTTTATATTGCAAGCACCATACTACGCATTCATGCACACAATAATTGTCAACCACGCCTAAATCACATCACGACAAAGCAAAAATCAATATCAAAACCAATTAGTCAACATTCCAGTCAAACACCGCACCACATAAGCATCTAATCAAATGATTCACTTCACAATATCCCGTGGTAATTGTCACTATCACCGATCATTCAGTAAGATCAAACATTTCAAACAGTGTTTTGCGAAGTTATTTTATAAAAACACCAATTTTCTCTTAAACCATGGCTCTGATACCAACTTGTAAGACCCCAACCCATGCTTCCTACAGTTGGTTCTCATAACGGGTCAATCTCAATTAAAATGCATTTATTATTAAATCAATTACAGCGGATGTAAGGTCCCAAACCCGGGAGGCCTCACTTGTTGGATTTACTCATTCACAAACAGTTCTTATACTTGAATATCAAAACAACGCAGCGGAAAATTTCATTCATCATAATTAAAACTTGTTCATACATGCGGAAGCGTAACATAGTCTATTACATAATCAAAACATATGATAATCATAATGGGATGCCAATTTTCATATCATCCGGGTAACTCATCAAGCCGCCCAGCATCACCATTCATCATCATAACCTACCTTAACCTCAATGTGCATACTAAAAAGTCAGCTACGCTGGTGAGTTCTAGCTTTTACATAAAACATTAACTTCAAATATTTGCCAAAAAAACATATCATTTAACTTCATTAATAAAAGCGTATGTAAATAATGCAATAATAAAAACATAACACATCATAAACATAAGTCAAAGAACATATCGAATCTGCGCCTTCTTGTAACCGTCAAATCCAAACGTCACATACTAGTGGAATAACCTAAAGATCACCACCACTAGGCCCATCAACACCGTACTTTCCTTCGTTTGAAGAACTCCTAGGGCCCGATACTTAGGTAACTCAACACCAAACTTCAAGCACGACTACCCCGTAAGGTAAATCGTACCAACTTCAAGGATCACTATAATCTCCTTGGTGACCGTCATCACCCCAGTTGTATAACAGTTGGCCAGCCACAAAGGCCCTTAAAAGGTAAAGGCCCATAACATACTTCCCATACCCATAACCTTCATTCCCTCGTTTGTGACTTTCGTAAACATTCACTTCTTTTACTTCAAAACTTCAGTTAAAGCATTCGTACGTTTTATTAGAAATAATTCCTTCATTCATAAACACTTCATAAACTTCTTTTAGCAAAATATTTCATAAACACTTCTTTCATAACCCTTCCTTCCAAAACATCGTTCATAAACATCATTTTGTAAAACGTCACATACAACATTCATAAACATCGTTTTATAAAATAGTCACATCGTTACGTATGCACACCAGCCCAAAAACATTATTCAAAACATTTAAAAGAGGGCTTCTAGAACTCACCTGATAAGCTAATCTGGGTTGTCCTAAACAAAGGTCCCACAACGTCACTTCCGATCTGAATTGATTAGTTAAATACACATCCGACCAACTCCCGGCTCTAACGGTTTAACCTTCTAAACATACCTTTACCTAAACAGCCTGATGCCTGCGCACTTAGCAAGTGCGCATGGCCTTGCTCTTGCATACTTAATAAGTGCGCAAACCTCGCTTCATGCGTACTTGATAAGTACGCATGATCCTCTTCCTGTGTACTTGATAAGTACGCAGGACCCTCTTCCATAAGTACGCAGGATCTGCTTCCCTGCAAAAACTTTAACTTTCGTCTTCGGGTCTGATCACGTCAAGATCCCGAACTTGTTTACATTCAAAACGTTTGCTTTTCATTAAGGAACTCAAAACTATGTTTTTCTTCCAGTTTCATCCTTAAAAAGGTCACATTTCTGTCCAAAACCCAAAAAACCCAAAAACAAACAAAAACTCAGATCTAGGTTGGATCGTTACCTGTATCGAGCTTCTGATCCGGAGGTTCTTCTCACAAGCTATGGAGCAACACTTTGCTAAAATCTCGGGTCGATCCGCCAACTTTCTCTCTCTACGGTTTCTCTCTCTAGATGTTGCAAGAGAGAGAGAGAAAGGGTGGTGACTTAGGCTATTTATAGGGGAGGCTCCCCTATGTTCACCCCTTCTAGCCCGCCGGCCCATCCAGCCCGGCCCGTCATGCTTCGTTCATTTATTCCGTCATTATAACTGTCGTTTTATTTTTGGGATGTTACAAGTCTACCACCCTTACAATAGGTTTCGTCCCCGAAACCTATCATAAGTCAAATAGATGAGGGTACGACTCCCTCATTTCCCATGTAGATTCCGATCCCTTTCGGTGCTTCCATTGGACTTTAACCAATTGGATTACTTTATTACGTAAACGTTTCTCCTTCCGATCTAGGATGGCCACAGGTTCTTCGATGTAGTTAAGGTTGTTGTCGACCTCGATGTCAGTAAGTGGTACGTGAGCCGATTCATCCGCCAAACACTTTCGCAAGTGTGATACATGAAAGGTAGGATGAATCCCACTTAACTCATCAGGCAACTCTAGCCGATAAGCGACTTCACCAACCCGTGCCATTATCCTGAATGGTCCGACAAACCTCGGACTTAACTTCCCTCTCTTCATGAATCATATAATTCCCTTCCAGGGTGAAACTTTCAACATTAATCTGTCCCCAACATCAAACTCAATAGGCCTTCGTCATTTATCCGCATAGGATTTCTGACGATCTTGTGCGGCCTTCATTCGTGCTTTGATCTGATCAAACCTTTTCGACATTTCTCTTATGACTTCAAGACTTCCTAATTCCTTCTGTCCAATCTCACCCCAACAAACCGGGGTCCTGCATCTTCTCCCATACAACATTTCGTAAGGCGGCATGCCTATCGTCGTGTGGTAACTATTGTTGTAGGAGAATTCGGCTAACGGAAGATGACTGTCCCAACTGCCGCCAAAATCAATAATACAAGCACGAAGCATATCCTCCAATGTCTGAATGGTCCTTTCGGACTGGCCATCCGTTTGTGGGTGGTATGTCGTGCTGATATTAAGCCTCGTGCCCATCGCCTCGTGAAATATTTTCTAGAACCTCTATGTGAATCGTGTGTCCCGGTCAGATACGATCGTCAAAGGCATCCCATGTCGTGCTACAACTTCGTTAATAAATACTTCCGCTAACCTTTCCGATGAGAACGTCTCGCGAATAGGTAGGAAATGAGCACTCTTCGTTAAACGGTCCACAATTACCCAAATGATGTCATAACCTTTAGCTGTGCGAGGTAGCTTGGTTATGAAGTCCATGGTAATGTGTTCCCACTTCCATTCTGGTATGTCAAGTGGTTGAATCTTTCCATACGATTTCTGGTGTTCAGCCTTTACTTACGAGCAAGTCAAGCACTTGCTTACGTACTTTGTCACTTCGTGTTTCATTCCAGGCCACTAGTATTCCTTCCTCAGATCTTGGTACATTTTGTTGGTACCGGGGTGGATAGAGTATCGAGACTTATGAGCCTCATCCAAGATTTTGGTTCTAAGCTCGCCACTCATAGGTATCCATACCCGCTCAAAACGTGTCCTAACACCAAGGGTGTTATATTCCAACCTGTCCTGTTGGCCAACCATTCTTTCCTTCTTTATGTTTTCTTTCTTCAATGCTTCGTCTTGAGCTCTTTCAATTTCACTCATCACATCTGACATTACCACCAACTGGCAAGCTTTCACTCTAATAGGAGCAGGCACATCCTTTTGGCTTAGAGCGTCAGCCACCACGTTTGCCTTTCCAGGATGGAATATTATTTCACAGTCATAGTCTTTCAGTAGTTCCAACCATCATCTCTGCCTCATATTAAGTTCCCTTTGTTCGAAGAAGTACTTCAAACTTTTGTGGTCGGAGTAAATAGTAAACTTCACCCCGTAGAGGTAGTGCCTCCAGATTTTCAATGCAAATACGAAAGCAGCAAGTTCCAAATCGTGAGTTGGATAATTAGCTTCGTGAATCTTCAACTGCCGTGACACATACGCGATCACTCTCCCACGTTGCATCAACACGCATCCCAATCCCTGACCCGAAGCGTCAGAGTATACCACTAAGTCTTCATTGCCCTCGGGAAGGGCCAAGACTGGAGCTTTAGTTAGCTTCTCTTTCAATTCCTTGAATGCCTCATCCTGGGTCGAACCCCATTCGTACTTTACCTCCTTCCGAGTCAACTTTGTCAATGGAGAAGCTATTTTTGAGAAATCCTGGATGAATCTCCGATAGTAGCCTGCCAATCCCAAGAAACCACGGATTTCGGTTGGCGTCTTAGGAATATTCCATTCCCATATCGTCATTATCTTTGCTGGGTCAACCATAATGTCGTTCGGGTTAATGACGTGACCTAGGAATTGGACTTCCCTAAGCCAGAACGCACATTTGGAGAACTTAGCATACAACTTTTCCTTCTTCAGAGCTTCCAATACCTCCTTCAAGTGACACGCGTGATCACCTTCATTCTTGGAGTAGATGAGGATATCATCGATGAACACGATTACCGATCGATCCAGCATTGGTCAATCCAAAAGACAGGAGGCCTCACTTGTTGGATTTACTCATTCACAAACAGTTCTTGTACTTGAATATCAAAACAACGCTGCGGAAAATTTCATTCATCATAATTAAAACTTGTTCATACATGCGGAAGCGTAACATAGTCTATTACATAATCAAAACATATGATAATCATAACGGGATACCAGTCTTCATATCATCCGGGTAACTCATCAAGCCGCCCAGCATCACCATCCATCATCCTAACCTGCCTTAACCTGAATGTGCATACTAAAAAGTCAGCTACGCTGGTGAGTTCTAGTTTTTACATAAAACATTAACTTCAAATATTTGCCAAAAAAACATATCATTTAACTTCATTAATAAAAGCGTACGTAAATAATGCAATAACAAAAACATAACACATCATAAACATAAGTCAACGAACATATCGAATCTGCGCCTTCTCGTAACCGTCAAATCCAAACGTCACATACTAGTGGAATAACCTAAAGATCACCACCACTAGGCCCATCAACACCGTACTGTCCTTCGGGTGAAGAACTCCTAGGGCCCGATACTTAGGTTATTCAATACCAAACTTCAAGCACGGCATCACAAGGATGACACGTACCAAACTTCAAGCACTGCACCCCGTAAGGCACAAGTACCAAACTTCAAGCACGACTACCCCGTAAGGTAAATCGTACCAACTTCAAGGATCACGATAATCCCCTTGGTGACCGTCATCACCCCAGTTGTACAACAGTTGGCCAGCCACAAAGGCCCCTAAAAGGTAAAGGCCCATAATATACTTCTCATACCCATAACCTTCATTCCCTAAGGAATATTGGCAGATTCGTTCGTTTGTAACTTTCTTAAACATTCACTTCTTTTACTTCAAAACTTCAGTTAAAGCATTCGTACATTTTATTAAAAATCATTCCTTCATTCATAAACTTCTTTTGGCAAAATATTTCATAAACACTTCTTTCATAACCCTTCCTTCCAAAACATCGTTCATAAACATCATTTTATAACACGTCACATACAACATTCATAAACATCGTTTTATAAAATAGTCACATCGTTACGTATGCACACCAACGCAAAAACATTATTCAAAACATTTAAAAGAGGGCTTCTAGAACTCACCTGATAAGCTAATCTAGGTTGTCCTAAACAAAGGTCCCACAACGTCACTTCCGATCTGAATTGATTAGTTAAATACACATCAGACCAACTCCTGACTCTAACGGTATAACCTTCTAAACATACCGACTTTACCTAAACAGCCTGATGCCTGCGCACTTAGCAAGTGCGCAGGGCCTTACTCTTGCGTACTTAATAAGTGCGCAAACCTCGCTTCATGCGTACTTGATAAGTACGCATGATCCTCTTTCTGCGTACTTGATAAGTACGCAGGACCCTCTTCCTGCGTACTTGATAAGTACGCAGGATCTGCTTCCCCGCAAAAACCCTAACTTTCGCCTTCGGGTCTTATCACGTCAAGATCCCGAACTTGTTTACATTTAAAACGTTTGCTTTTCATTAAGGAACTCAAAACTATGTTTTTCTTCCAGTTTCATCCTTAAAAAGGTCACATTTCTGTCCAAAACCCAAAAAACCCAAAAACAAACAAAAACTCAGATCTAGGTTGGATCGTTACCTGTATCGAGCTTCTGATCCGGAGGTTCTTCTCACAAGCTATGGAGCAACACTTTGCTGAAATCTCAGGTTGATTCGCCAACTTTCTCTCTCTACGGTTTATCTCTCTAGATGTTGCAAATGAGAGAAAAGGTGGTGACTTAGGCTATTTATAGGGGAGGCTCCCCTATGTTCGCCCCTTCTAGCCCACCGGCCCATCCGGCCCGGCCCGTCACGCCTCGTTCATTTATTCCGTCATTATAACTGTCGTTTTATTTTTGGGATGTTACAGCGGAAGTCTTTCTAAAATCATTTATTACCATTTATTATTATTAAACATACCTCACGAATGCCTGCACACCAATCCGAGTAGCACCGCTTCAAGCCAAGATACGTCAACCCGACGCTTACCTGCAAAACAACCTAACGTACACACAAAGTCAGCTACGCTGAGTGAGTTCTAATAGTTTAAAACAAAAATCATTACGTCATATTCATTAGTTTAATCCACTTCGGACCCTTCGGTCCTTACAAAATATTTTTATGATTTATTAACGAATAGTTATCCCCCCGTCATCCCACGACATCCCATAACCTTTCATCACTCGGGACTCAACCCGTACTACTAATACTAATAATAATAACATTACCATCTCGTTGACTTAGACTTAACTTACTATACTAACAACTCATACTCAAGAACAAGTATTAACTCGACACTTGGTTAACACAACGTACTCTAGACATTAACACACCAGGTCTTAACCAAGGCTCTCATAATAAACTGACACGACACTTACACACGTCATGTCACAAATCCTGACTCAACGGTCAGTCCAACTCTGCATTCCGCAATAGAAACATCTACACGTCACACTAACATTACAGCATTAATATCATCACATGCATAATCAAATCGAGCCTTCACCACTATCGGCTACGACCAAGGCACCCATCCAAATCGATATCCCTAGCCGAGCAAGTCCTTTCCTTCCTCGCCACGCGCCGCCACGACGCCACCACGACAACCCCTCCTCCTTGCTTTCTTCTTCTCGGCAGCCGTCCACCGCGCCAATCCGGCCACCCTCGGGTCTCCTCTTGTCGTTTGTTACCATTACGCCCCCTCCCCAAGATGTTTCCGCCGCCCGCTACCACCCGTAACTATCACCGTTCACCACCACAGTCGGTCGTCTCTCCTTTCTCGTATAACCATTTACACATTAATGAAATCAAACATAGATAAGAATACAAGCAATGATTACCTTACTCTTTATCTTGATTTCCATCGAGTGAATAGTATCTGGAAGCACCGTAGTCGTCGACGTCTCCCTTCTCCGGCCCTCCTGCTGCCGTCGCACGCCTAGGGTCAAGAATGGCCCTAGGGTTTGCGCAAGTGTGGTTTTTATACCACAAAATATTTCACTCGGGTCCCTGTGCTTCCTCCTTCACGCGTTTTGACCTCATCTTAGACATAACCCGGTTAACAGTATCCTCTATGACCCATTAATATGTAAATTCGGGCGCTATATATGCTAACGCACCGGTTTAAAAGAGTTTCGGGTCACTCCCAGCCCGAACCATTAGGTTTTAAAGTTTTGGGATGTTACATTAGTGCTCTGTTAAGAGCAGAAACTCTCTCAGTTTTTTGTCCATTTAGCTCTTCTTATTTATTTTCCTTTTTAAAGTCTTGTAATATGAATGTTTATCCTCGTTCGAGTAATCAAGAGGCAACATGTACCCACTCTCCCTTGGTGTTGGAATACTTCCACGCATTATCTAAGGGTTAGTGGAGTGAATTGTATGGTCATTTATGGCTAGTTCTCTTGTGTTGCTCGAGTTGGTTGAACTTTAATTAATTAATGAAGTATTTTTAGTATGTTATGTTTTTAAAGTCTTTACTATGATTTATTTTAAAAACACAAGAATAAGTGATCTTAAAACCAATCTAATAATCTAAAATCTTGTGAGTTACTTAAGCAACACTTCTTGTTTAGGAAGCTTATTCGATGTTTGTACGGTCTATATACAAATCTTGATGCTAGCATGATCGGTTAGTATAGATTTAATATTAAGGGTTGATTGGCGGTTTGGGTATTCAGCAAGTTGTTTGAGCCCTAACCAGATCGGGCGGGTTGTGTCGGTATTTTCTTTACTTCTCTCGTGTCAGCTTGCAGAGGACTTCTAGTGGGATCCATAGGGTTTGATCTTGAGAATAAAAATCTTATTTGTTTAAATAATAATATAAGTAAAGAAAACTATTTAAGAACATAATTTGTTAGGTCCGAATGTTCATAAAGTAACTTTGGAGGAAGTCGTGCTTTCCGACTTACCGGAAGAAGTTGCAAGACATGACGTACGTCAGTCATTGGATAATCCTAGTCCGAATAATGAATCACGAGATAACCGGTGGACTTGAGACCCCGTTTAGGGTTCGGAGATTCATTAAGGAACAGTTGGCCCACCGTATCCAATGTTCCGTTACGAAATACTAACTCCCCTATCGAAAGGGTTAGTACTAGTAACTATGACCAACCTTACTTTGAATATTGCATTAATTAACAAGGGATAACAACTAGGGTAACATCTTAAACGAGATAACATTTCTAATTACATTTCTTATCCTTTTATTTTCCTATTAAACAAAACCCATTTTCCAACTTATTATCCTGGTCAGACAATAGAGAGGGTTGCGTACGGGATCCGTGTCCATGGTCTGATACTTTGTTCTTACCCATACTATACTACGCTGCGATAGGTACACTTACCTATTGTGTGTGTTTAGTTGAAGTAATTATCATTTTAATTTATAAATTTAAAACCTGATTTTGTGTAGCTCTAAATAGAATATATGTATTACTACTAAAAACACGATATCAATACGTGTAGGATACATTATCCCGGTGCTATGTGCGGGGTGTGCAGATGTAGATAATGACTCATGTAAATGCTAGTAGACTGTTGTGGTTATGTGCATGATGTTGTGTCATTTGTGTCATTGTCCTTGTGGCACGGCGGGTGTTGTGTTTGCATTGTTGTCTCTATTACACGACAAACGGGACTGTGAAGGACGAAGTCCTTCGGGAGGTCACCAAAGGTGACAATTCTGAGCAGGTTAATGATGAGCTCGGGGAGTGACGAACACCCTAACGAGGGTGCAGTGATGAGTTATGTGTTTGTGTGCTTATATATATGTTACATTGCATACAAGTGTTGATTTGTATTTATTGCGTATGAAATAATATTTATGTGGTGTCTAGAGTTAAAGTGACCGTTGTGTCAGGATGAGGACATTGTGTTTACAACTGTTGTGTTAGTTGGCTTGTGAGAGTCTTGGTTGGTTAAGTCAGTGTCTACAGGTTGGTTGAGGTAATCAGAGTATGATTAATACATGCGGTATATTTTGAGTTAGTAATCTCGATCCATGTCGAAGAGACTTACTAGTTTATAATTGTGGGTTGAGTCTAGGGTGGTAAACTCTTATGGGATGATATAAGATAACAGGGGAAATCTATATGTGTTAAATGACAAACATTTTTATATAGGACATAAATGTCTTGAGTTGACATAAATGACATTTGTCATGAGATGGTTTGTTATTAAATAAACTATTAGAACTCACTCAGCGTAGCTGACTTTGTGTGTACGTTAGATTGTTTTGTAGGTGAGCTTGGTGGTCGACGTATCTTGGTTTGGGAGCGGTGCTAGTGATAATATGTACAAAAGATGATTATTATTTTTAGAAAGACTTCCGCTGTATTTTTTTCAATAAGAAAATGAGTACTTTTAAAGAGAATACCTAGTGATGAGAACCAACTGTAGAATGCCCGGTTTGGGGTCTTACAATAGTTCGTAAACATAGTTCTTAAACCAAAATCAGAATATCTATTAAACAAAACTCATTTTCCAAAAAGAATCATTTTGTTACCATCATTTGTTAAAACTTTGTTTTAGGAAACCAATTAAGGTATTCCACTCTACCTTTGCTATAATATATTTCGCTTGTAAATAACAAGTGACTTTCATATGCAACTATACTGTCATAACACATAACGAACCATTTTCCCGAAGACAAAGTTCCTTTAACGAACCATTGTCCAAAGAAAAAGTTCCTTTAAAGAACCATTGCTCGAAGACAAAGTCCATGTAACGAACCATTGTCCGAAGATAAAGTCTCTATAACGATCCATTGCCCGAAGACAAAGTCCATGTAACTAACCATTTTCCAAAGCCAAAGTCCCTGTAACGAACCTTTGCCCGAAGACAAAGTCCTGTAACGAAGCAATTCTCAAGACAAAGTCCATGTAATGAACAATTGCCCAAAGACAAAGTCCAAGTAACAAACCACTGCCCGAAGACAAAGTCCGAGTAACGAACCATTGCCCGAGGATAAAGTTCCTTTCTCGCTTACACCTTGCGGTAAGACTTTTTTGTGTGCTCACACCTCGGGGTGAGACTTATTTTCTCGCTTACACCTCGTGGTAAGACTTTTGTTTGCTCACACCTTGGGGTGAGACTTCTTTGCTTACTTACACCTCGGGGTAAGACTTTTGTTTGCTCACAGGTAAAACTTCTACTTTAGTTGTGCTTGCAAGACTTTATAATTTAATCTACTATGAAATTACTCTACTATCACATATATAATTCACACATCACATAAATGTAGAAAAATAGCATATATTATCACGTAAGCACATACCATGGCATCTGTCACTATCAACTAGTACCGAGGTACTACTTTCCCTTTCATTCTTTACTTTCTTTTATAAAAATACAATTTTTATAAAATAATTTTCTTTCTTTCAAAATCTCAGTTGAAGTATGCACACCAGCCAAAAGCATAAGAAAATGGGCAATAGAAACTCACATGTGATATGTAGTAAGGTATGATCTACAGTAAGGTCAGGAGTCCCTATTAAGCACGCAACCTGTAAGTACACATTTTAAACGATCTTAGTTTCATATATCTAGTATACGTTCATTCCTTATTTTGAAAACTTGAAGTCTACACGAGAACATAAAGTATTCGTGAACTCAAGTATTTGCGAGAACCTGATGTTTGCGCGCTAGAATGTTCACGATAACTTCGTATTTTGCGCGAAACTTTATAGGCCGACAACTCCAAGTTTTCGATGAGTACATATGGCGAGAACTTCAAGATTGCGCCCAAGGCTCCTGCGAGAACTTCGGTGAGAACTTAGTTCTTGCCATTTCAAACCCTAACTTCTGCATGAACTCAGATATGATCTTTAAATACATAAAGATTTAACTTTAATCATTCAAAAGACTTGAAATCGGCATATATCCATAAATCATGCATAACTTGTTGCTAAAAATGTAAGCTTTACGTAAAGTTATTACCTTTTCAAACCAAATACTGAAAGTCTCCAGATTCATATACGAGTAGCTCAAAACCATATCAAACGGAGTCCGATTGAGGTGATTCAAGTGGCCACGGAACCGTCTCGTCGAGCTCCACCAGCCTCTTACTTAGATGGCGCCGGAATCCTCCTCCACCGTTTTCGGAGAGCCCAAAAAGTCGTTGGAGTTCTTCATAATGCACTGTTCTTATCAAAGAAATAAAACCTAACCTCCATAACTCAAAATAAAAAACCCAACAGTGGCATTCTTCGTCTATTTGTTTTGAACTATAAAAAAATTGAAGTCGATGGGACTGTTAGATCTTCAGGGATTCTCCGATATTTGTTGCTAGGTATCCCAAAAACGGGATTTCTTCTCTTCTCCCTTCCTTCTTGGACGAAAATAAGGGTTGATGCACTCATTTAAAATCTCCTAGGGTAAACCTAGCTTCCCCTCCAAGTTGGTTCCTACTTTTTAAGTTTTCTACCACAGACTTTGCAATAATATACAAGTTCCTCCTTATCTATATATTTCTGAAAATGGGATGTTACATGTTAAGGTTGTATCATTTTCACAACTAATCACTCAGGTAATTCAATATCATCTATTTTTATCAAGAAAATAGTGATAGATTTGTGGTAAGGAGTTAGGTTTTGTATATTTTTTGTTTCCTTCGAGTTTATTGTATATTTTTTGTTTCCTTCGAGTTTACCATCCTCGTTTAATTCTCTGTTTTCTTTTGTTAATGTTTGATTTTATGATTTTACAGTCTTTTTAAATGTTTCAGTCAACCCTAATTTTGAGGGTCCAACTTTAGGTACTTTAAACGATTTAAAGTTGTTTTACTATTATTTAAAGAGCATGGAGGATAATAATGTCTATTTTGTCTTGTAGTATTTTTTTGTTTATTTTTTTGGTTTTTCTATTTTTTTTTGTTTTTTAATGTTTTGGCTTTAGATTCTAGTCGTTGCGTCTGCATTTGCCATTGGGTTTATTGCCGTTACCTTTTCAAGTTTTACAGTATAGTGACGTTCGCTTTTACAACGAGGTATGTTGTATGGTTTTACGTTTGAGTGACAACCATTACGACGTGTTTTGATATCTGTGTTTTCGTTCAGTTACTTGACATTACGCTTTCGGGTTTTACGGCGGAGTGACGCTCGCTTTTACGATGGGGTGCGTTTTTGGATTTTTCGACAGAGTGACAGCCGCTGCAACGTGTTTTTATATATGTGTTTTGATACTCGAGATCGTGTCGTCGCCGCAACGCGCGACTTTGTAGTTCCTAGTAATATTGAAATGATAACTTATAAATTTATCGAAATGAGGATATTTTGAAATCTAGAATATAAAATTTTAATGACCATTTTAAAAGATTATGTATTTGAATAGAAAATGAGACTTAATTTATAAATTTATCGAAAATGAGGATATGTTTGTTTAAAGCCACATTTTTGTTTTATTTTAAACTTATGAGTTTTATAATCAATCATATTTAACTAATCATAACCCACCATTCCACTAGCTAGTTAAATAATTGAACATAATTAGATTAGTGTTTGAGAATAAAAAGTTTCATAGGCCAAATAATTCCCAGTTCTAAATTTCCCTGAATTGAATACTTTATAGAAGCACACATAAATTCAGCTTTACATTCTTTTAACATAAAACTATTGGCTCTGTTAGCTGCTCTATTCTGGAAGTGGGATATCAGCAAGATCCTCTCTATAAGGAGCATTTGTCATCCCATGCCTTGTAACAGCACCACTCTCCATGCTAGATTGTGCACTCGGATCAAGTTTTGTTGGTTCGACAAACGTGACCACAGCATCCTTACGGAACATAAGATAGAGTACCGATAGTACGTAGATTGCCATGATGGGGAACACTATGATCCCAATGAACACATTAGCAACTCTAGGCAAAGTGCTATGAATTAGCCAATCTACAAATGAGGTGCTCAAGTAGTAGATGTTGATGCCTATAATCCCAAGTCCTAGCACCCAAGATAAGACAATGATCTGCACAAGGAAGTCTCATTGTCTTTAATTCATTACATCTAAACAAGCATCCCAAATAGAAGATTGATAACTCACAATCATGGAATTCTTGTGTGGACCCATTTTTATAGTTGTGCTACTGAATTTAAGGAGTGGAATCAAGGCAAAAGGAAGTTCAAATGACAATATCATCTGCCAAACATGGTTAAGGAAATTCGGCATAAAGAAACATGGAAATGCATTTGAAATTTCATATTATACATGGAAGTGAGATACAAACCGATGCTATGACGATTAATCTTCCTGCACCAGATGACCCGCCAATGATTGATACTATTAAACTAGGCGTGATGGCGATGCACCTTGTTATCAAGTTCCTGAGCCATTTTCTCATCTTTAAATCCAAGAAACCCTACAAATAGCATGTAGCGCGTAGTCAGTACCATGTTGAGTATTAAAATTTAACTGCCCTTTGCAATGGAAATAGATTTCCTAACCTGCATAATAAACTGCCCTGCATAAGTACCAGTGATGGTTGAACTCTGCCCAGAAGCTAGCAGTGCAATAGAATAGAGAGTAGAACTGGACTTCCCCAGGACATTCTGTTAGTAAATTGTTGGATTTAAAATCTTTTATCGTAACGGTTATAAGATATACATATAAATAACGAGGGAAGTTCATTTCAGAACAAGGAAATTCTGCGAGAACAGAGGGAACACACTTAAATCGTTTAATTTTTTGATCAATGGTATTTTTTTTTAAAATTTTATTATTCTTACATATATGTATGTTTTTTTACATAAACAATCATTAAACTAGTTTTTTCATATGTTTTTATATATCTAAAAGTTTCCTACACATGTGTAGGTAAAAAACCTACACATTAATTACAAATGTGTAGGTATGCATATAAACGAAATTTATTCATATTTTTTTGTTTGAATTTCATGAAAAACGAATGAAAATTACATTTATATTATTTTATTGTATTTTAAAACTTTTTAATTGAAAAAGTGAATAATTCATTTTGTTCTGCTTGTTCTCGCAATATCTAGCGTTCTGAATTAAAACCACTCCCATAAGTAACTCATACTTTAAGAAGAAATGAAGCTGAGTCAAGGGAAAGATCATTGCAGCGATCCAACGCGTCACTTGATAGGTTTTTGGCTGAGCAAACAGTGCCAGAAACGGCTATGATCGAGACGTTGATCAAGAAAGCCACAAAGAGTGCAATACCACTCTCTATCAGGAAGAATCTGCATGCATCCTGTTATACAACACATCAACCAGTAAGACACACTGACTCTGTTTTGAGGTCAATTCCACTACTTATAAAGACGAATTTGTAATTGTCCTTGTTCGTGAAAGGACTTACATTGACCCCACGAACAGAATTCGGTATCTTGCGGGAAAGAACAAGTGCCGAATGGAGAAAGAGATTATGCCTGTGGAAAAAGATGAAATCTCAGTTAATTGATAATCATGCCTGTGGAAACAGATGAGGAGTTTTTTTTATGGTAGTCGGGTCATACGGCATAACAAGTGCACCAAGTAGTGCAATGGCGTCACCGGTAGCACCATGGCCACTAAGTTTCGGAACGAACATTCCCTTTAGCACATCAGCAGCAGGTGGCTTCACATAGCTCATTTCTCCAAAGAAACAACCGGCCATGATGAAAACTAGAATGGCTATTAATACTTCTAGCTTCCTCACCTGTGTAATTATCATTTGAATATATTCAACTTTTATGAACAATCTTAATTCAACCCTCTCCTCCCTTTTGTTACATATCCACCCATGGGCTATGTAATGTAATTAATTATATTTGTTAACTTAAAGCTGGATTTAGATATTGTTTGTAATTCGGTTTGTTCATACCTAGTTGATCCAGGAGAGGAGATATACATTGATGCGAACGGAATCACAATCAAATCACACACAAAAACAAATGATAATAAACAAATGCTTCTAAAAGTCTAACGCTTTGATCCAGTGGCGAATTTAGAAATTTTCGTTACGGGGTGCAAAATATAGGTCGAGCCAAAATGGCGGGTCAACAAACAACAAATAATAATAAGATAACATAAAACGTTTTAATATAACTTAAAAACATAATTCAATAAATATGATAGAAGAGATTAGACCTTGAAATAATCCTCTACTTGTTTACGTATTGTAAAAATACACAATTACATATTTATTGGTATTATTAAAGAGTCTATCTTTTTCAACAACACACTTTACATAAGCGCTAAAAAAATCGTCACTAATACGATTGTGTGAACATAACTTTACATGTTTTATGAATAATAACAAATAACAATTAACATAAATAAACAAGTCATGTTAATGTAAAATTGAGAAGGGGCACTTTAATTTATACTATAAAATAGGTGTCACACCTGAATGAGCTTTAAAGTAAAATAAATTAAACATGGGCTACGGGGTGCCCAAGCCCCCATACTAATACATTGGATTCGCCAATGCTTTGATCGGCACATCTCAATCAGAGAAAATATAATTCAACAAAACTAAAGGAAACTAAACCCTAATTCTCAACTTTTTAGAAGAAAATAATCTATATCTATATCTATACTATATAATTAATAAAAGTTTTCTCATGGCACTTGTCAGCTCCATATTCATTCTCATCATTTTTTTTTCGCATCTCTCTCTTATTAAATAAAATTTCATCTTTTAATAATAATAATATATATTTAAAAAAAATATTATTTATACTAATAAATCACATTTATTTTAAATTATCCATTATTATAAAAATTTTGAAATCTAATTATGTAACTTTTATTTTCATTTAAATAGTAAATGAAAGTTAAATTAAATTAAATAGTAATTAAGGTACTTTTATGAATATATTATAAAGAATTAAGAATTTGTTTATTGATATTTTTTCACCCCGTGTCACACACGGGGTTCTAAGCTAGTAGTTTAATCAAGAAAAATATCACACCAGTTAAGAAATTCAAATTTTAAACTAAAATAAACGATAATGTAAATCTTCAAGTCTTAATTTCCCATCCTCCTTGCTTGCAGCAACCACTTTGCTCAACGGTTCCCTCTGGGTCGGCCCAATAAAACGATCCGAACTCAAAGCCCCACCCCTTCATGAGCCCGAGATCCATAGGCAAACTCAGTGAAGTTAAGCCCAACAACGTTGCTCCCATACTTGAACCAGGCTGGATAGAGGCAAACTAGTAGAAAATAACCCAACTTCAAAAGATACGTCAAAATTAATGAGCGGAAATATCTCGACCGGAGTTCCATCGCGTGGACTCCCATTCCACGGTTTTTCCACAAGTTAAATAATTATCATTTTACGTTTTTATTGTAAAGTTATGTGAATCTTAAAAATTTTATAATTCTTTGTTTATTTACGTTCTTAGTTTCATTCCTAGACTGAATTTGAATTTACAGGTTTTACCAAACCATCCAAATATAGTAAAAGGAACATGATGTAATTGGGGAAGCCTTTCACTAATGTTCCATTTTTTTCTCTCAAAGACTTATTATATTGTTTGTGCTTACTTACAAACAAACATCCGGCAATTTTATTCTGTTTTATAATTTAACAACTATATGACGCCATCTATGAAGCTATTTTTGAAGTTTTAGATGCAACACGACAAGGTTTAATAAAATGATTACTTTTTTTTATCTTATAATCAACTTTGAACAACACAAAGACGACACATGTGTAAGTATTTTGTTGATCATACATAAATTCATCTTATATATAAATAGTTTATATATTGCAGGCCTTCTAATAAACAAAGAAAACTTACACCATATTTTTGGAGGCCAAGGAGGAGGAGGGTGCTGAAACCAGTGAGAAGAACTCCAACCCAAACTGGAATCTTGAATAAGATATTCAGTGCAAAAGCCGTCCCAATCACTATAAAAATCAAAGAAACCAAACCATCATTTTGTAACAAAAATTTAAATACAATCTAACACATCGTTGTAATTTCTTAATTTACAATAATACAAGCATATGTGACGGACTGAAACCATGGCAAAGTATGGATTTGTCCCAAATCAGTTGTTTGAGCAACCAATGTGGAGTTTATAACCCAAATGAGCCCTTCGCCCATCAGACTACTATTTTTGGTTCAGTTCTCCTGTTTGGTTTTTAACATTACACATTTATACCTTCGGGAATATCCGCTGCAATGACTGCAACCTCAGCTAGCAGCCATAGGCAATACTTGACAAAAGTTGGGTATTCAGCCTGGCATAACTCTGATAGATGCTTGCCTGGATAACCCACAATAATTATTTTACTAGGTTAAAATCCAGTGTATTACATGGATTGAATAAATGTAATGTTATATACTTGGTAATAAAAAAATTGTCTTTAAAACCCATGTATTACACTACACGGGTTGGATAAAATCGTGTATTATACGGGTTAATAAAATATAATGTAATCTGTTAACACATACACTTTTCAAAAGGTCCTTAAAATGTAATTTAACGTGATAATTATAAATTCTGTTAAGTTGACTTTTTAAAATATTTTTTTCAACTGTGTATTACTTTTTTTATGTAATTAATAAATGTTAATTCATTTGGTTATTGATATAATAATAATTCATAATTAAAAAATAATTTGTGTTGTTAGATTTAATTAAACATTTGAAAATATATTCTTTTAATATTAATATTTAATAGAAGAGAGATGCGGGATCCACCCGAAAGTGACGCATTTTCCTCCAAAAAATTTATTTATTAGTATAAAGATTAGTTATCGTTAAATAAAGTAATTCGTATAATAATTAAGTTATAATCTTACCAGTGCTTACACCTAAATTTGCTGCCAGAGATTGAATGATAAGTGCAAAGATTAACCCGATTAAAATCACCCAAAGTAGCTGAAAGCATAACATTATTCGACAATCAAAATTGTTTTTTTTTTTTCAATCAAAGTGTGTTTATGAAATATGGGTGTTCTTGGCATGAACATTAACCTCGTATCTGTGGTTTGCTCCTGCTTGTAAATCAGTCTCTACTGCATACAAAATATTGATAAGTTTGTGATATTTAAGGAAAGGATTAATAAGATATCAAGAGCTCAAAATCAAAGTACTCACAGTTTCCAGGATCAAGATAAGCCAATGAAACTAGGAAACCAGGACCGACGAATGAGAGGAAAGTTCTCCATCCCGGTTTCTGAGAATTACAATTTACCAGACTAAGAAATCAATGTTTCAAATTCGATATATGAACTTTTTCTTGTTCGAGGTGGTTTAGACTTACCAAAATGGTTTCTGCTGTTTTTTGAAATCATTTTTTTTTGTTTCTAGTTGATCTGCTTAGAAACAAAAATGGTTTTAAAAACACCTAAAAACCATGTTTATAATTCTAAACTACCTGGAAAAAAAAATCTTTATAGTTCTTTAAACATTAGCATAATCAATCTTCTCTTGGTTAAATAATTTCAATATAAAATGCAAATTAACAAGTTATATATAAAAGTTGGATATCAGTTTTTTTTAGAAGATAAATTGGGAAGATGTATATGCAAAATATGAAACCTGATCAGACTCCATTTCTTGATGCTCATAATCTTTGGTGTTATCAACAGGAGATGAAATTCCACTCAGATCAACTGCTGAAATGCGGTTGCTTCCTCCTATAACTCTTAATTCATTCTGCACCCCTGCCATCGATCACTGTGTTTTTTTTATCCTTGAAGATGTGATGATGGAGTATGTCTATATCATGGGGATTAAAGCTGCTTAATTGAAGCTGATACTTATACCCGAGGGTCAATGGTTACCTTAATTTTGGAGTTAATAGTATCGTTGACAAGCATGGTTAAAATAAAGGCCAATGCCGTTTGAAGACGTGGCATGACTACATATTTGTTATATATTCCCAAAAGCATGTTATTTAACTCATGACTACATAGATGTTTTGAACTCCAAATTGGATTTTATTAAATTAATCCATGAATAATTAATAACTACACGCGTTGCGTTGTTAATTACGTCACAATCCTAAATATCAAAACGTGTATAACGGAACCTTAAAAAAAATTAAACTCAAAAGACGTATAACGGAACCTTAAAAAAAATAAACTCAAGCACGGGTAAAACTAACTAAATGAGAAAAAAAACTTTAAAAAAGTTCACCGCGGTACTAAATAACGCGTATGCGAAAAACGTAAGGCATCAATAAGAAAACAAAAATTAAACTAGTTAGATATTAATTAAACGCAAAACAATTAAAAAACAATAAATTAGAAAGGGAAAAGAAATGAAAAATAAGGTTGGGATCAAGGGGGGAAAAGATTTGAACCTGGGTGTATATGAAGGATGATAGTATGCTATACCATTTCAACCTAACAAAATTTTGATCTTAAAGCCCAACAAATAATATATAGCAAGAAAACAAATTCAGGTTTTCCATTAAGAAAACCAACCCAATAACCAAGTTGTGACAAGGTGGTCCAACAGCATCAAAACACTATTCATATCAGATTTCTTTTAATATTGTTTGTAATTCATATTAGTAATTAGGATAACTTTACCTCATAACTTTGACTATCTCACTCTAACAAAGAAATATGATTTTTTATCGGCCGATAACTCATATATGGTTTATCAAAATTGCCAAGCATTTAGATCAATGGTGGACTGGTGGCCTAAAAACGATTAGGTAAGATGGCGTAAACTCAAAACGGGTTAATGGGTGAGGTAAAAACAATTAATTTAAATCGAAGAAATATGACAGTACTTTAAGTAATAATGTAAGCCACCAATCCCGAGATGCTTCATCCATTAGATTTACTTATTTACAAACAGTTTTTAAACTAAACAAGCATTCATTGCAATGACAATAATTGTCATTACATTGTACCAAAATGTCATCTAAGTAAGACATTGTTCAATAACATAAAATCTTCGTAAATAAAATCCATGGATGCTAGAACTCGGGTGCTGGGTAACTCTTCGGGGATAGCCAAGCATGCGGATCTCCTTCTATGTTTAACCTGACATGCATACTAAAAGTCAGCTAACGCTGGCGAGTTCAAATCTTTCATTAATTTTAGAAAATAGATTAGTCGTTCATTCATTTAATAGGGTTTAAATCATTTCATAAGAAAACATGGCTTATCATTCAACATTCATTCATCCTCCAAAACATAGTTTAACGGAACATTCATTTATCATCTATTAAATGTTTAATACGTACATTTGATATCTAAATATGTGTCATCATTCATTCAGTCATTTAATACTATATTGCCCTACGGCTTAACTGTAAGAAGACCAACAATATAATATGTTCCGTCATTTAGTTATATAATGTCTTTAAGGCTTAACTGCACGAAGGCCGACAATATATTTTCCAATCCATTAATTGTGTAACACCTTGAAAATTCCCAAGGAAAACAAAAGCTAAAAGTGTCAAAAGTTGAAGTTCAGGGGTTGGATTGCAAGTTCCCCAAATATGGAGAACTAAACAAGAAAAAATTGTAATTTAGGAAGGTAACGGACTGCTACCTTGGTCCTTAACGGTACGCTACGTGGAGGGGAAGGAATTTACCGCTTATTGACATGTGTCCTGTGACTCGCCGGAAGGCGAACTGCTAGCCAGGTTCGTAACGGTCCGACAACCGCAAAAATGGGGCAGGTCCCCTAAGGATTTGACGCGTGTAGGGCTAACACATGTCAAGGCGGTAGCGGACCTCTACCCCCCTAGTGTAATGATCCGCTACGGACCCAATATCAGCCTATAAATAGAAGGCAAGGCTCGTTCTTTTTTGATAAACACAACACACACCACACTTTCAATTACACACACAAGGCTCTCGTTCCACGAATTCCATGCTCCTGGTCTGCCTTTGAAAGTCCGGTTTTCTCGCAATTCGTCCGCAAACTGCCGTAGATAGTACCGAGGTAAGGTTTCTGAATCTTCTAAGGTTCTTTTATGCAAACCTAAAATTATATTTATAATATGTGTTGGTAATCCTTCGGTATTTAGCGAGGTAAATTTATTGGTGTCTGTCATTGACCTTTGCAACGGAATATGCTTTGGCAACTATTTCCACTTTCATCGAGGGTTTTCTGACGGATATTTGTGTCAATTAAGCCCTTTGTTTCGATAATTGCATATTACAATTGTTTGATTTTACCTAATATTATGATATCACTTTGTTTCTCAAATTGATTTGGCGTCCATTTAATAGGAAATTCACAGAATAATTTTTTTGTGATGTAAAGATATCACTCAAATCATTTTTTTGATCAAATATACGAGTCCTTCATTTTTAATGAGATATTTTAAATTTTCGTTTGGATTGAAACATTGTCATAATTATCAACTTCAATCAATACCTCTTACATAAACAGAAGCAGAAGTACTTTTTTATTATTTTTCATGGATGATTTTGAGATGTCAATGAATGGAGATTCAATTGTTATACCAAATAACAACTCTGTTGGTACATTTTACGTTGTGTAGGTTAACTTAGGTTGCTTTTTTCGCATAATCTATTTGATCAAGTTTGTTCTGTTTTTATTCCTCTTTTTTTTTCAGAAAATCATGATGAGTGTAGGTTGATGAGTGGAGAGTCAAGTGTTTAACAAGATACCAACAAACAAAGTAAGTTATTTTCTATGGGTTAAAGTGAATATAGAACATTCTCTAATTATTGTTTCCTTCCCTTGTTTTGTAGTGTTGAATTCTTCTAAACCTATCTCTCATAATTTCTACTTCTCACCAAATAGAACACAGTATTGGGTTCCTAATGTAGCAGAAGATGTTAAACCTGTTATAGGAATGGCATTTAAGAAACAGGGAGACGTTGTTTCCATGTATGCACTGGTTTTGATACAAGGTTTTCAACCATCAGGAAGTATAAAGGTACTATAACTCATAGGTATATTGTCTGCAACAAATATGGTAAGCCTCGTTGTAAATCTGTTGACACAATGTCTATTACTTCATCTAAACGACATAGTGTCAATTATAAGGTCACCAATTGTGGGGCATGTATTAAATTAAAAGGAGTGTCGGGTACAGAAGGCTACATTTTATATAAATTCATTGAACCTCACAATCACGGTCTTGTTGGTGTGGATAATATAAACCTAACAAGAAGTAGAAGGCAGTTAAACTTTTCAGATCAGGAGGTTATTCACAGGCTTCAATCATTAGGTTACTATCACACCAGATACAAACCTCTTTGAAGGGTGGTCAACAACATATGGTAAGAGGTACAAAGGTTGATTACAAAAACTTTAGTAGAGATATCAGGTGTTTCATTGGCGAGAGGGATGCTCAAATGCTTATAGATAAGATGGAAAGTCATATGAGTCATTTTGATAATTTTTCTTTCGAATGTGTTCTGGGAAACAGTGAGTTGAGATCAATTATTTTGGGCAGACGAAATATCTAAATGCAACTACAACATTTTTGGTGATGTTTTAGCGTTTGATGCTACTTATGGTACAAACACGTAAGTGATATATTGCATTACTTAACCTAAATAACAGGATTACATAACCTACACAATTCAATACACATGTAAGATACCATTTAGACTCTGCATTAGTTTTGAATCCATTACATCAAACACTAAGTGTGCATCAAAATTATAATATATTTTTAACTAACAAAAAATATACATACCTACATTGCATAACCGACACATCCACATTTATACATTTTCTTCATACTAATTTAAAAATTCACCATCCCTACACATCATACTATACACATACACAACTAATAAACAAACTTGAATCTTCATCCTTTTTTAAGGCATTATATCAAACACTTGGTGTGCATCATAATCGTTCCACCAAAAGACTATTCCAGCAACTATAAATATAACCAAAAAGTACTATGCCCAAAACAAAATTTCTTAAAAACACACCCAAAATCTTTATGCATGTAGTTTACATACCCAATAAAATCAAAAAAAAAAAATTCGCTTCATCTACTTACCTTAAAGGTAAGAAATTTTCCCTTGGATTACCTAGCAAGAATCAGATTGGTAGGGTTTTGACTGAAATGTTGCAAATGCGATGAACGAGACTGCTTTTAAAGAGGTACCGTTGACGTAGGTTGGAGTGAGAAAGGTATAGAGACCCGTAAATGTATGTTCTTTGAAGGAGGTTATTATGATTATCTCAAACGAGATTGGGAATGATCAGTGATTTTATTAATTATCGGTGATTTTATTTTCATTGGGAGTAAATGGTGGAGTATAAAATACAGTTACATTGACCTACACACCTAAAAGTACATTTTTACCCTTTAATGTCATAAAATTAAATATTGAGTGTAAGTTATTTACCAATTTGTCACATCAAATCTAAGCCATTGATCATATTTAATCAAAGGTTGACACTAGTTCCTCTATTCTCACAAAAATCTTTGTTCTCGTCTGAACCCTTCCTTATATATATATATATATATGGTTCTTTGTGAGGACAAGAAGAACTAGTCTCAACCTTAGATTAAATATGATCAATGGCTCAAATCTATTATGGCAAATTAGTAAATAACATGCTTTCATTACAATAGTTTAATGCCATATGGCAAATTGCGAGATTTACTCCTGTGTAAATGAAGAAACACAAACAAATCACATGCTGCTTCCCATTTTCTTTAGATAATCACCTTCAATCAAAAGAACATATATATCAGTTAAACTCCTTCAAAACATTCTACTTCAACGCATTGGCATATGTTCATCAAAAATCAAGACTTTTTAGGGGTTTCAGTGGACAAAATAATCTAGTGGATCTTGATAGGCGATTGAAGGGCAAAGTCTTATTTGAAAGGTAAGTAGTGGAAAATCCATGTGTATTTACATTTTTGTTTGTATGTAAACTACATTCATTGCGAATTTGGTTGTTATTTAAGTATAATTGTTTTAGGAATAGTATTTTTGTTTAGTTTATAGTTCGGTAAAACAGTCGTTTGGTTAATCCCTATAATGCACACCAAGTGTTTGATCTAATGACTTAGTAAAAAATTCAGACTCAATTTGGTTTATTAGTTATGTATGTGTAGTGTATTTTGTGTAGGGATGAAGTTTATTTAATTAGTGATACTGAAGATGTATCAATTGGGGTATGTAGGTTATGTGTTTGTAGGGATGTAGGTTTTAGTTTAGTTAAAAATAGATTTTAGCAGAGTGAGAGTTTAAAAAAATAATTAAACAGGTTATTTTTTGTGTATGGGTGTAGTATGTTGTGTAGGGATGTAGTTGTGTTAGTGTATTATACAAAAAATGTAATAAAGGGTGTGCGTAGATTATGATGCACGCCAAGTGTTCGATCTAATACCTTATTCAAAAATGCATGTTCAATTTGGTTTATTACTTGTGTATGTGTGTTTTATGATGTGTAGGGATGAACTATATTTAACCAGTTATATTGAAAATGTATAAAGGGTGTGTGCGAGTTTACAATAATGTAAAAAAGAACATAACGTTCTATTGGTGTAATAATGTTATTCAATCCAAAAAAAAATGATTTGGATTGATTTTTGCAAAGTTAATTAAGTTAACATAATAACAGTGGGTTAACACATATATATATATATATATATTTATGCATTAGATCAAACACTTCTGTGCATTATAGGGATTGTGTTTTACCTAACTATAAACTAAACCAAAATACTATTCCTAAAACATTTATACTTAAATAACAACCAAATTCATCATGAATGTAGTTTACATACAAACAAAAATGTAAATACACATGGATTTTTGACTACTTACCTTTCGAATAAAATTTTGCCCTTCAATCGCCTACCAAGATCCACTAGGTTATTTTATCCTCCGGAACCCTATGTGTGTGTATATTTCATTTGATACATTCCATATATATATATATATATATATATATATATATATATATATATATATATATATACTAGGTTAGAATCTCATGTATTACACGAGTTAAATAAATATAATGATATATAATTTGTAAATAAAAAATTAAGTTTTCAAAAACCCGTATTTTACACGGGTTGAATAAAATATAATGTAATCTTTTAACACATACACTCGTCAAAATATGTCTAATTTAACGTGATGGTTATAAATTATATTAACAAAATTTTTAAAATATTTTTTTAAGTTGGTATTAATTTTTTTATGTAATTGATAAATGGTAATCCATATTAAATTCATTTGTTTAATGATATAATAACAATTCATAATTAGATTGATATTAAATATTTATAAATATATATTTTAATATAGTATTTAATAGGGGAGATAGGTGGGAAAATTAGGCTAAAAATACACCAGAAAGTGACACGTGTGTCATAATTTTACTTTTTTGTTAAGTAGTATAGATATAGATTGGGTAATTATATGGAGAAAACCCATATAAGTTGTGAAAACTCTAAGTAACAACTTTATTTTTTTTTAAATAGGGTAGCGTTGTTACATATTTTCGTCATTTTTAATAAAAAAAATTTAAAAAGCGCCGAAGAACTTTTTTTAGAAAAAAAATGTAACAATTGTAAAAAAAATCTCGTTTTTATATGTAACAACATGAAAATATATATATATAAATATATATACATATATAGGGAAGTGTTCAAATGCTAACCAACTTTTTATGTGATAACAGTGCTAACTACTATAAAATAATCACATAATTTATAAATTATTTTTTATTTTAGTTGTTAAATACTTTTTGTGTCACACCCCCAATTTCAACTAACGGAATTTTACCGTTTGGGAAGTCACAAACCAGGATCTCAGTCATTAGTTACATTGAACGACACTATATGGGACTAAAATAAAAATATCATAAACGATCAAAGTAAATGCGGAAGCGTATAAAGAAAGTAAATGCGTAAAACAAACGCGTCCAAAAAGTCTTGTCCAAACATAATATAAAACAGTCCAAACAAAATAATAAAACACAATTCAAAAGTAGGACTCCATGCATGTCCTATATGTGCACCTGTGCCTTATCTTAGCGACCTGAGAAAACATGTAAGAAAAGATGTCAACACGAGGTTGGTGAGTTAACAGGTTTCAGTATATAAATAAACGTTTACCAGATTATTGTATATTCAATATGCATCTATAGGTAGCTAACATATGTTTCATGTTTAACTTAAGCGCTCGCAACCAAAGCTGACTGTTTGTTTATTTGCCTCCTGCCAGGTCTATCAACTCTGGCGATTTGAATAGGCTAACATTTCACTCGTTCGACCTCAAATCGAGTTAGCGCGACTAACGCGGGTGGGATTTGTCAAACCCAGTAGTACTACTAAACATTACCTCGCTAAGATCCATATTAACGGTCTGATGTGTGTTGAGGACTTTCAGTGATAGCGTGTTACGCTTAGCTTTAACATTATAACATATGAATCATAATAACCTTAACATAGTGGTGTCATGTTTTCTCCCCTAAGTTAAAATAGTAAAAAGGGGTCGTGAAAACTCACCTGATTGCGTAGGAAGTAATCACACAAGTAATAGACTTGATACACCAGTGTTAGCCTGCAACAGCTTACGTATGCTCTAGAATTACAAACAACAATTAGGGACTCACTAGGATTTGTGACGACACACGGAAGATTAGAACGTCTTTAAACATTATAAGGATTAACGGGTAAACGAACGAGTTTACGGGAATACGGATTTCTAAATTAGGATGAATACGTTTCGCGTCGAAGGATTCAAATATTAATATATAATAAATATGTTCAACGTTTGCACCATTAAACTAATGACCTAAGAAAATAATATAATTTATATATTATTTTTAGATTTCACAAAATATAACAATTGTGCAACTTAAAATAATAATTCTATTATTTTTATTCGAGAATATAAACGAGTGTAAATAATATAATTAATTATATTATTTATTTGTTAAAAATATTACACGCGATTTATAAATGAGATGATAATAATATATAAATATATATTATTTTTAAGTGAGATCACGGGTTGCAAATAATAATATATATTATTTTATAAACGGAGCTTAAATAACGAATATGGGTTACAAGACTAAACCCGAGTCTACGGTTGGTTTTCCGGTTTTAAAACATATTAATATAATATAATAATTATTGTTTTGAAAATATTAATATTAATCAAAACATTCTGACAAAAGGTTTACACACACACGACCGCGCCTAAGACAAGGCACAACCGCGTTAAGGTCACAGGCACGACCGTGCTGGTCAGGGGCGCGACCGTGTTGATCAAACAGAAGACACAACAAAGCTGATCACTAGGCACGACCGTGTCTGAGCCAGGCACGACAGTGCCTAGGGTTCTGAGGCACGACCAGGTCTAGCCAAGAGGTATGACTGGGTCAGAGTATGAGGCACGACCGTGCTAGAACTTTGGCACGACCGTGTCTCCTGGATACACAATCACAGAGTTTAACAGAATAACCCAATAAGTCCAAATCCGTTTGGTTTCGATCACGATTGACTAAAAGGACATGGGGGTTTTGTTTAACAGCAATATGCGATTCATAGGGTGGTTTTAATTGTGAAAACACTGAGATTTAGATCGATTAATTTCTCGATTTGAAACCAAAACTCTAACTATGAACATCATATCAATTTGAACAATTTGGATAGGTTTATTTGCTGAAATCATAGGGCTTTTAGTAAACAGAGGATTGTGATCCTAATCATGTAATTTAATTAGATTGAGATTGGGTTTAGAGTATAGGTCGATTAAACCAAAAATGGTATGAACCCTAGATTTGATTCGCAACAGTTTCAATAATATTAGCCCGAATTAACAAGGGGCTTTTGATCTATGAACAGAAACGAAGGTGTAGGAAGTTTCAATTACCAGAAAGGATGACGGATCGATGGAGTTCGAGTAAAACGAGTTTCGACTTCGAGTGCCTTGACTTCCGGCGGCTCCGGCTGCTCCGGCTGCTTCTCCGGCCAAAACAGAATGTGCAAATGCTTCAGAAAGTTGCGAGTGAGAGGTGTGGGTCAATTTTTTACATAGATGAGATCTAAAATGATGAATTCGAGTTATTTGATAATGTAATCGACGGTTTCGGGTTTAAAATCATAATGGGGATTGATTTTGATAATTGCGGGTGTTAAAGCGTGAGATAATGGCTCAATGATGATCGCCATTAGAGATTATACGTTACAAACTTGGTATTCGAATGGATTTGCGTTTAAAGGCTGCGTTTACGTTTCAACTGAGCAAGAGGCGCGACCGTGCCAATAAGAGGCGCGACCATGCCTACTAGGGTTTCTGGTTATTTATAAAACCAGTCCTTGCACCTCAGCTTTGATAGAATTGATCCCTTGGTTTTGGAATTGAGTTAACTGAGTTAGGATTTAACTGAATTTGACTAACAAAGTTGACCTGAAAAGTTCGGATTGTCACATTTTGAACATATATCTTGAATATAAATACGAAATAAGGAGTCTTACATATACGTATCACATAATGTTACATATATGTGACACTTAGTGTTACATATGTAACACTAACAAAAATGATAACTGTTACATATACGTATCACTATGTTTTAGAGTGGTTATCACATTAATATTGGTTAGCATTTGAACCCTACTCTATATATATATATATATATATATATATATATATATATTTATTAATTTATAATTCTAAGTTACAAAGATTTAATTTAATGAAAAAACCTTTTAACATTAATTTGAACTAGAAATTTTGTCCCGCGCTTCACTATGGGAAGCGGACCTTTAACGGTTGAGGCGGTGACATTAACGTGACTAAGTACAAATATAAATGTGGTAAATAAAGTTTGTCTCGCGCTAGTCGGACCTTTAACGGTTAAGATGGTGACACTAACGTGGCTAAGTACAAAAAGAATCGTAGTTAAATACATAATAGAAACGTATGATGTTACGGTGAGCCAGTTGTGGAGATCGAAACATAGATAAAAGATAGTTAGATAACGATAGTATTGTTTTCAGTCGGTATCAGTTTCATTTTTCATGGTACAAGCACGTTATCATTAGTTGATATAACCCTCGCTAAGTTGGTTATGGAGTGAGTTTTGCATTTGATCATAGTGGGGGAAGAATTGATGGTGTCTCATCTATAAAGAAAGAAACTTGTGTGGTAAAAGTACAAAAAAGAAAACTTTACTATTACTAAGAAGTTCTCCTTTAAACTTTTTGATAATATCTCCTTATTTAAAATTTAATGTTTATTTATTAATTACTAGGTTAAAATCACGTATATTATACGGGTTAAATAAATAAGATGTTATATGTTTAGTAATAAAAAATTTATATTTTTAAAAACCCGTGTAATACACGGGTTGAATAAACCAGTATATTACATCGGTTGAATAAAATACAATATAATTTGTTAACAAACACATTTGTCAAAATATGTTTTTAAAAAATATAATTTGTCGTGACAGTTATAAGGTCTGTTAAGTTTGTTTTTAAATCATTTTTTTCAACTGAGTATTAATTTTTTAATTTAATTGATAAATATTAGTTTATATTAAGTTAATTTGATTGATGATACACTAATTATTTATAATTAAATAATAAGTATTGGTAATTAGATTTATTAATATAAAGATTATTATTTAATAGGAGAGAGAAATAGAAAATCTAATATTTATAACCTAAGGCTCACTTACACTTTTATAGGAACTTTATGTGATTCTAACCCACTAACTCTCTTATCCTTAGTATGTCTTCGTACTCTGCTGATATCTCTAGCAACTCAAGCCTACCTTCCGATAATGGGTCCCAAAGCCCAATTAGTTGGAGTAGGTTAATCTTACCACCAACATCTTATTCTTGAAGCCTGCTAACCTCGAAGCATAATCCCAAGACCGAGCTAATCTCTGATGCTACAAGCCATTCTGCACCAAAACCCGAAGTAATCAATATATCCAGTGATTCAGAATCTGATGACCAAGAGAACAAATTGAAGCCCGACAATGAAGCTTGGAGACCATTCAAGAAAAGGAATCTTGCTCGAGAAGATGGATCTCACTCCTGAGCCTTGAAGCCCGATCCTTGAAGTTCTCATCATAACCATGGGCTCAAATGATAGGTGTTAGTAGAATATGATGGCTGGAAGAGTGGGTGTAGGCCCATAAAAGGTTCTCGCTAAGAAAAGACTTGATACTTAAGTGTGTCCCTTGTGACCCACCTCTCTTTCCTCGAAATCCTTTTGTGGCTACACTACTTATAGGTCAAGTATACTTCTAACATGCTATTATGAGAACTCGGTGTTATGATTAGTCAAGTTTGAATTTCATTTGTACTTAACACTAAGCATTATATAAGCTAGTGTTTATTTATTTCAGTTCTACCTTTGTATAACATTAATGCAAGTGAATTTCTATTTTATGAATAATATCACTTCTATTATTTATATGTATTTCTCTAACTCGATTAATAATCTTGTTTTCGTAGAACCCCTCCTCCTCATTTTTTCGGCAACCGGACCGGCCTCCTCATCGTTTTCCGGCGACCTAATTTAAACCCCAAATAGCTAGCAAATTGAGCCGGTTACTCATTTCCCTTTAATCCGAGAATCATGCAATCTCAAATACGCGTTTACGGGCTGTAAATCGTCCTCAAATCAAGTTCCAATCACCACCCCAAATCACGGGATGTCCATAATTGTATAACACGTCGAATACCCTATAAATGCAAGCAAATTCATTCATTTCGGACACACAATACTCACTGTTCCTTTCCCCTCACTCGAAATCGTTCCTTGTGCCCATTTTATGACCGCCTCCGCTGCGCAACTCTGGCCAGGACCACCGGCGTCGATCCGAGCTTTGATTCGAAGTAAGCATACCATCTTCCTACTCGTTTTTACACTCCAAAGCAAAGCCCTAAGGTTTTGATTTCAATTTGTAACTAATCGATTCTGATTTGGGAATTAGGGTTTTCTTTGAGATGGTTTAGGGAAGATGACATGATGAGGTCTTATGTTAAAAACAATTAAATCTAAACTTTAATCAAAGTATTAGTACTATTCTAGTGGTAAGATGTTGCCGCACGAAGGGACAGGTCACGGGTTCGACCCGGCCTGTCCCATTTTCATTATTCCTTTTATTTTTTGTGTTGTCTTGACCACACACCACACCCACTTCAATAATCAAATCATAGTTAATAAACAAATTCTTATTATAAATGTTTAAGGATTCATAATTAATATTCTTTTAAATAAAAAGTATTCATAATTATGTTTAAATATTAAAAAAAACGTTTTGGTTATCACAAATGGTATACAAGCATTATTATTTTTAACTATGTAATTATTTCGTTACCACTTATAATTATTTCAAAAACATGACAAACATAAACCCTATTATTTTGTATATAGCTTTTAAAGTTATGAAATGGTCGTGTTTCGTTAACGTCATAAGTTTTACGAAAGGGTTATATATATATATATTATTAACCTAAACCTTTAAAACGACATTATTTATAATATATTATTATTATTAATAACACGATTTTATTGGCATACTAATAACATAAATTTTAATCGTTTTATTAGTATATTTATCCTATTATTATTACTTTAGTGGCAATATGATAATTTGTCGTTAAATAATTAATATTACTAATTGGATTTTTTATAAATAATAATATCACAATTCGCATAACTAATTTATTTACATATTTCAAATTGTATCCCTATAAATATTATTATATTATAATATTTCAACATGATGATTATTTTAGTCTAATTTTAATCATTTTTGACATTGTCTTAATAGTGTAGTAAAATAGTTATTATATTAATATTTTTACAAATAATACTTATTTTTACACCTAGCTTGCTTTTATTTATACAATATCAATTACACACTCTATTCGTATCCCCGATCGCCCGTCCATTCCAAAACCCTATGTCCCCAAATCGTCTCGCTTCTGTTTCTTTTAAATCGTTTTCATATGTTAAATGACGCATCTTATTTAACTTAGGGCATTCTTAATTTTTGTTGCTACAAGTTACAAGTTCAACCCTCAACTTATCGAGGTGAAATTCATAGCCCATTTTTTCTTTTACTTTTGGGGTGAAACATGTGTAACTATAACTTGATAACTCAACCATTTTATTAAAACAAATTCTCAAACAAGTAATTTCAATTATGTGCTTGATAGTTGAACACTAATAACAATATTGCAATCATTAACTTTATCATAAGCGTAAGGAAGTACTAGTATGACCATATAGGGGAAACCGATATAACAACGGCACAATCTTTGAGATTGTGATGCAATAACATTTTAACGGCACAATCGTGGATTGTGGATGCATATAACATATAACATTAAGGGTTGATTGCAAGAAGTTTGTGTTAATATGCTTGTACACTTGTTTGAACTTGATTTGAATTTGTTTATATCTTTTATGTCAAATTATCTTTATAACTTATAAAACCTAGGTCTCTCACCAACTTTTTGTTGACCCATTTTACTTTACATGTTTTAGAAAATAATAAATAAGAGATGAAGGATCACATAGGATTGCTTTTGGGACTTAGCTAATAAATTTGAACACTATATTTATTTTATTTTGGATGTTGTTTCACTTGTTGAAACAAGAGTTATTATCAATTATGAAATTTTAATAAATTATGTGATACCTTAGCAAATGTCTTTATACCTTGTGCTTTGTACTACATGTGTGAAACCTCGCGTTTTTCGCCTTGGCGGGGTGTGATAGATGGCGGGAAAATAAAGATGAGGAGTAACCATAGAGTGACACGTGTCCTGAAGAGATTTTCATTTATTAGAGTAGTAAGATTATTAATTGCCATCAAGGTTCTGCCTTGGTGGTCAGGGGGGTTTTCCCAAAGGGTTTCCCCTCTATGGAGGTCATGGGTTCGAATCTTGCAAGGTGCACTTCATAAAAACTAGGAACACCCTCTGCAGATTTCGAATTCCTTGGGGGATGTTCGGGTAGACTGATATACGAGCCTCCCCTTATGGGACGTGACAGTTGAGCCCACGCCGTTAAAAAAAAGTAAGATTATTAATTTCAAATTAATAATAGTTAAATACTTGGACACGATTTTTCCTAATAATAACTATTAATTATTATTGATTCCAAATTTTAATGTATCCTTGTCTTTTTCAGTTTTTGTCCTTAATGTAATATAATTTTGAATTTAAGTATGTTGTTTAGTTATTTTAACTTGTTAAGTCTCTTATGTTTAAATCCGTCTCTTTTAACCCTGACGTTTCATTTTTGCATCTGTTTAAGTCTCAATGGCTAACGTTGTTAGATTTAAAAGTTAACTGTTTTTTGAAATGACCAAATATAACCTCAAGGACTCAAATGGTTAAAAACTATATATAATCTTTAAGCTTTAAGTTGTTGCACCAACAGTGGCGGATCCAGAAGTTTTTGTGAGCGGGTGCACAAAGTAGGTCTAGTTAAAGCGGGTTTGCTCAAAACAAATCGGTTCAAAATAGGTGGGGTAAAAATAAATAGTTATTTACATAATGATATAATAAAAATATTTATACCTATTTACTTAAAAATATTGTAAAACCATTCATACTTATTACTTAAACGTGTGTAGATAATTGATTAAAGAGAAGAATATACCACAAATAAGGGAAAAAAACACTTGTAAACCATAAATAAGAAAAAAAATATACTTATAAACCAAAAGTGAAAAATATTATAAATCAGTTGAATAATCAATAATAAAACATATTATTTATCTACAAAATTTAATTTGTTATGATTAATGTCTATTTTTTAGATGTTTAATATAAAATTATTTAAAAATCAAATGAAAGTAAGGTTTAATATGTAATTTTAGTTGTATTAGAAGGGTTAATATAAAATTTGAGTGACCCCATAAATATAATCTGAGTGAAAATACTAATAATTTATAAGCTTGCCTCAATGGTTTATTCCCTTGTTCACGCGTTCATCTGTTTAAAAAGGTCACGGGTTCGAGTCCTTTTGGTGACATTTGTTTCCTTATTTTTTTTTGCCTTTTACTCTAAAACTAAAGATCTTATTAATTCACAAAATCTCAAATCTAATGCTTCCCTTTTCAGCCGTGGCAGACAAAGAAACAATTTTCTCACATTTTTGTTTAATCAAACTTAATCAAAAGAGAAAATCACCATATGCCTTATCATCCGAGTTCGTGAATCGTAGCACACAACAGAATTTCTCACAATTGTTACAGAAAGATATAAGGTTTTTTCTTTTTTCCCAATATTTGTTTATTCTCACAATTGTTTATATGTTAACCTTTGTTTAATCCCACAATTGTTTATTTGTTTGCATTTGTTTAATCACAAGCACAGAGAAAGAAGATTGAGATTTTGCCTTTCAAAATTATTCCTAAATTTTCACTGACAATAGCATTGAACTCATTAGAAGTAAAAAAACACTGAATTTTTTAATCAGAAATCAAAATGAATGAGAAAGAAGGTTAGTGTCATTTTTTTCCTTTTCCAAATTAATATTGTTGAAACTTGATTAGTAAACTTTTGAAACTTGATTCTTTAAACATGAAACTTGAATTTTAGGGATTAATCTGATTATGGAACGATTTTTAAAAAGAAAGTCATCAAATCTAGCTTCAAGTATGTTATTATTTTTACCCGATCAACCCGACCTGACCCGAAAATTTTAACGTCTAGGCTGATAGAAATAAGAGACAAAAAAAGTGACCCCATAGGAAAAAAATCCTGGGTCCGCCACTGAGCCTTATACATCTGCATCTCCCTCCTCGCAAATCTCCTACAATTCGCTTTCCGAGAACACAAACTTATCAAATTGGTCGTCGAACGTTCTGAAAAGGACAAATCAATCCGTTCAACACCGGTTGTAGTTAAAATGGGTTGAACCGACAAACATGGTAATGGAGTTGAACCGGATTTGAAAAGGAGCTGCAGCGATGACAGTTCTAACACAAGCAGTGGCAGCGGACGAGATCTGGACAGTTGCCGCGAGAGGTGGCGCACGAGATTTAGATAGTTGCAGCAGCGGTGGCCGGGAGGAGAGGCAGAGTGTAATGGATGTAGACTAAAAAAGTGGTGCTTGTATGACAGCAACGTGAGTGGTGGTGGTGGTGGTGGAGAGAGGGTAAAATATATAAAGTTTTGAGTAAACTCTCGTTTTAGTCTCTGTGGTTTGAGTCAATTCTCTATTTTAGTCCAATAGTTTCAAAATCCCCATTTACATCCAATAGTTTCATAATTTGTCTTCTTTTTAGGCAATCCACTAACATCCATCCAATTTTCTGTTAAATTTTAACTGAAAAGACCAAAATACCACTATTAATAATAAACAAAAATACTCCTCTATTTAAAAACACCCACCTCTACTTTCTTCTTCTAAAAAAACCCTAAAATACCCACCTCCACATCCACACAAAATACCGGCCACCTCCAACCATGTGAGACCGGTCATCTTCTCCTCACCACGAGATTTGCCTATCTCCCCTGTAATTAAATCCCTAGCTTTATACACATTGCTATACGTCCCTTGCCCAATCTGATCATCAATCAATAACAAATTTAAATCAATCAGCCTCGAATCATCTCTTAACCTAAATTCACAATCCATGTATACATGAACAATTTATGAGATTCAGAGGCGTAATTTTAGTTTTACCTTATCGAGCTTCTCAAACGAATTAGCACGACGAGGTGTCCAATCCTTAATGGCATCACTGGAAACGTCGGAGAGCCACGACGGCCATGTCGGAGCGGTGTTCAGGCTATACTCCAGCTTCGGCCTACCGCGGCTAGACACTCGAACATCGCCGGCGATTTGTCTGATCCTCTTCTCAACTCCGTCGTTTATATCATCCCTAGCCCCATCCGACGGAACCAGCTCGACTTTTTGCGTAGGTTGCGTATTAGTACTGGTAGTAGATTCCTCCGCACTCCGGTGACGGGAGTTTGACTTTGACCGGCAATCTGAACTTGCTCTTGTACCGAGCACGCAGCCCATGGCTCAATCTAGTTTGACCGGCGATCTGAACTTCTCTCTAACCTTGTGTGTTGTGGTTTTTTAAAATGTTGGGTTAGATTTTTATTTTATTAATGGGGGTATTTTTGTTTTTTAGTTAAAACTTAACAGAAAATTGGATGGAGGTTAGTGGATTGGTTAAAAAGGAGATAAATGGTGAAACTATTGTATGTAAATGAGAATTTTTGAAATATTGGACTAAAACAGGGAATTGACCCAAAGCACAGGGACTAAAACGATAGTTTACTCTAAAGTTTTAATTATTTGAGTCCTGAGGGTATTTTGATCATCTAAAAAAGTTAATTGTTAAATATAACGATATTAACCATTTTGACTCAAACAGATGCAAAAATGAAACGTCAGGATTAAAACAGACGGGTTTAAATATAACAGACTCAACTAGTCAAAATGGTTGAACGTAAAAGACTGAAATAGTAATTTACTCTATAATTTTTTATAAATTTAAGAATCAATTAAAAACACCGAAAGTATCGTCAACTCTCTTCCTTTGTCCGTATAAGATAATGTATTTATTTGAGAACTATATAATAAAGATGCTGTCATTCTGTTAATATATTTATTTGATAACTATATAATAAGTCTTCATACCTACGCATGCACATATACGTTAGATACAAAAGAAAAAAACAATGTCCAAAACATAAATTAAGCTTACGGTATGATCCTTGTAGCTACGTGTGTCTTTTTGTCACCGAAAGGATAAGTGATTTTTATTTATTTATTTATATTTTTAAACGGCTACTTTCATTTGTTGAGTGACAGTCGTATCTCCGACAATGTATTAAAAGAAATTGTTTAATAAAAAAATAAAAATACGGTAATATGTAGAAAAAATTAGATTTTAAATTTTATATTAGAATTCAAATTAAGTAATAATTATAATTCAAATCTTATATTATTTTTTTAAAAGAAAAACAACATTAACATAATTAGATATTAAAATTCAAACTTACTTAAAATAGTAAAAATTAGAATATTTTTATCATAAAAATTATGGTGTTGTCATTTGACATTAAATGAAATTGTTTATTAGAAGTAGGATATATAGATAGATAGGGGGAGCTTCAAATAAAAAATAGTTTTTCGCTAAAAAATCTAAAAAATGACCAAAACGCTAAAAAACAATATCAAACGTACTCCGATTGAGTTTATTTCAGCGGCGTTAGAACTGTCTCGTCGAACTCTACCATCTTAGCTTTTAAGGTTTAGATTTTACGTTTGAATTTTAGGGTTTTAGCCTTATGGTTTATTCTTAGGGTTTAGCTTTTAGGGTTTAGATTTTTTTGTGATGGGGGTGGGGGGTTTAGGTTTTTGGAGAGGGGTTTAGGTTTTTTTTTTGGGGGGGGGTGTGGGGTGGGGGGGGGGTTTAGGTTTTTTTTGGGGGGTGGTGGTGGTGGTTTTAGGCTTTTCGGGGTGGGTTGGAGGAGGGGTTTAGGCTTTTGGGAGATGCGGGGGGGGGGGGGGGGGGTTAGGTTTTTGGGTCCGGATTAGAGTTCGATAAGACGGTTCCAACGGCGCTGGAATGAGCTCAATTGGAGTTTGTTTGACCAAATTCTTAGCGTTTCTTAGCGAAAAACCACTTCTTAGTTGTCGGCAAACTTTTTAATTGTCGGCAAACTTTTTAACTTCTTATGTTTCTTAGAGGAAGAGTGGTATCGCATAGTAGGAGTGTTCCTAGCTGGTGAGAGACTTATGCACATCGGATGGTAGGAAGGGTAAATGCTAAGGTAAAAAAGACTTTTCTTAAGTAGAAGGGATATAATATGAAGTACAAAGGAAAACTAAAGACTTAGTAGCTTATGCAAGGAGGATGTAACATCCCAAAAATAAAACGACAGTTATAATAACGGAATAAACGAACGAGGCATGGCGGGTCGGGTCGGATGGGTCAGCTGGCTATAAATAGCCTATGCCACCCTTTTTCTCTCATTTGCAACCTTTAGAGAGAGAAACCGTAGAGGGAGAAAGTTGGCGGATCGACCCGAGACTTCAGCAAAGTGTTACTCCATAACTCGTGAGAAGAACCTCCGGATCAGAAACTCGATTCAGGTAACGATCTGACCTAAATCTGAGTTTTAGTTCGTTTTTGGGTTTTGGGTGAAAAGGTAAGGTTTGAACGGATGAAACTGAAAGATAATCATGGATTTGAGTTCCTTAATGGAAAACGAACGTTTTGAATGCATCAGGTTCGGGATCTTGACATGATCAGACCCGAATGCGAAAGTTAGGGTTTTTCGCGAAGAACAGGTCGTGCGCACGGAGCAGGTCCTGCGCACTTGCTAAGTGCGCAGGAGGAGGGACCTGCGCACTTGCTAAGTGCGCAGGAGGAGGGGTCTGCGCACTTGCTAAGTGCGCAGGCAGCAGGGTCTGCGCACTTGCCAAGTGCGCAGAGATCAGAACTGGTTCAGTGAAGTCAGTATGTTAGAATGGTTAAACCGTTAGAGTCGGGATTGGTCTGATGTGTATTTAACTAATCAATTCAGATCGGAAGTGACGTTGTTGGACCTTCGTTTAGGACAACCGAGACTAGCTTATAAGGTGAGTTCTAGAAGCCATCTTTTAAATATTTTAATAATATTTTTGGGCTGGTGTGCATACGTAACGATGTGACTATTTTATAAAACGATGTTTATGAATGTCGTATGTGACGTTTTATAAAATGATGTTTATGAACGATGTTTTGGAAGGAAGGGTTACGAAAGAAGTGTTTATGAAATATTTTGCCAAAAGAAGTTTATGAAGTGTTTTATGAATGAATGAATGATTTTTTATAAAACGTACGAATGCTTTAACTGAAGTTTTGAAGTAAAAGAAGTGAAGTTTTGAAGTAAAAGAAGTGAAGTTTTGAAGTAAAAGAAGTGAAGTTTACGAAAGTCACAAACGAACGAATCTGCCAATATTCCTTAGGGAATGAAGGTTACGGGAAGGGGAAGGATGTTATGGGCCTTTACCTTTTAGGGGCCTTTGTGGCTGGCCAACTGTTGTACAACTGGGGTGATGACGGTCACCAAGGGGATTATCGTGATCCTTGAAGTTTGGTACGATTTACCTTATGGGGTAGTCGTGCTTGAAGTTTGGTACTCGCGCACGTGTCATCCTTGTGATGCCGTGCTTGAAGTAGTGTTGAATAACCTATGTATCGGGCCCTAGGAGTTCTTCACCCGAAGGACAGTACGGTGATTGATGGGCCTAGTGGTGGTGATCTTTAGGTTATTCAGCCAGTATGTGACGTTTGGATTTGACGGTTACGAGAAGGCGCAGATTCGATATGTTCGTTGACTTATGTTTATGAAGTGTTATGTTTTGTTATTGCATTATTTTACGTACGCTTTTTATTAAATGAAGTATGAAGTTATGTTTTTGGCAAATTATTTGAAGTTAAGGTTTTATGTTAAAACTAGAACTCACCAGCGTAGCTGACTTTTTAGTATGCACATTCTGGTTAAGGCAGGTATGGATGATGGACGGTGATGCTTGGCAAGCGAGAAGAGTTACCCGGTTGATCATGAAGACTGGCATCCCGTTATGATTAGATTATGATATGTTTATGTAATAGAATATGTTACGCTTCCGTTGTTAAACAATGTAATGGTTATGTTTGAATGAAATTTTCCGCTGCGTTATTTAATAATCAAGTTTAAGAACTGTTTGTGAATGAGTAAATCCAACAAGTGAGGCCTCCCGGGTTTGGGGCCTTACAAGTTGGTATCAGAGCAATAGTTTGAGAGATTCGGACACTCCTAGTGTCTGAACTTAAACTGTGAATGGGACCGAAAGCGGATGCCAGTACGGGTAACTCGAGCCACAGCATCAGGTACGAAGGTAGTATATATTTACGTATATAGTATGCCTTAGAAAGGGTTAGGTAAGGACTTGTGTTCTGATGAAATCACAAAGGTGGTCAAATAGAAAACGAAAGGTAGTGTAATGGTTAATTGCAGATGGCCAGTGTATATTAACATCTTACAGTACTTATTGAATTTTATTTGTTAACTAGCGTGATAACATTGGATTCTTGTCTTATAGAACAAAATGGCAAGAAGAGGAAACGGAAGGCGTGGTGGCCGTACCGGTGGTCGTACCGGCGGTCGAAATGGTGGGCGTGGCAGGATCCCCGCGCGCCAAGAGTATAGTGAAGAAGGAAGTGTTCACACTGAACCGGCGGTTAGTGTGCATGAAGCTGAGCAGACACAGGTTGAAGAACAACCTTTCACTTTTGAACCAGAAGTGAGGGCAGCTATAGCTCGAGAGTTCTCCGAGTTGATGAAGGCTTCTCTGCCAGGTCTGTTAGCTGAAGCGATGAAGAAGGTTAACGAGACGGGTGGTTCCAACACGGCAGTTGGTACCCCGAACACTGAGGCAATTAACGCACCGCGTAACTGCGGATGCGACTATAAGTCCTTTAAGGCATGTGACCCACCGGTCCTCACTGGAAAGAAAGACACGGTGGCTACGTTTGATGGGGTGATCCGTATGGAAGCTGCCATTCATCTCAGCGAATGCCGGGCGGATCAAGTGGTGAAATTTGCTGCTAACTCCTTAAGAGAGGAAGCATCCCATTGGTTGGAAGGTGTACGTCAAGCAAAAGGGAGCGAGGTTGTGGATGCGATGATGTGGGCCGACTTTAAAACTTTGGTGATCAAGAATTTCTGCCCAAGGAACGAGATTGAGAAGGTAGAGAGGGAATTTATGGGTTTGAAGGCCGGGAGCATGACGCACCGGCAATACACAACCCGATTCAATGAACTGACACGTCTGGTGCCACATCTTGTCACGACTGAGGAAAGAAAGATTGCATGCTACATACAAGGACTGCCGGACCAGGTCCGCACCTATGTTAAGGCAAACGCCCCTACTACTTATGATTCGGTAGTAGAACTGAGCGGCGTGGTATTTGATGATCTGGCGCTGAACGTCGTTGCCATTGAAGAGCCCAAGAAGAAGATGAGTTTTCCCGCTAAACGATCGGGTGGGAAGTTGTTTAGGGCTCGGGACAACCAGGCCAAGGTAGGCGAGGCGACAGTCTGTGGAAGATGTGGGGTAAGACATACGGGTGAATGTCGGTTAGGGTCTAATCTATGCTTTAAATGCGGAAAAAACCGAACACTATTCCCGTGAATGCCCGCAAGGCTTCAAATGCTACAACTGTGGGGAAGGTGGTCATATGAGCCGGGAATGCACCAAGCCCAGAATGGGTCAAGCCGGGAAAGGGAAAGGCCCGGAGAAGAAAGAAGAGAGACCCCGAGCAAAGACTCGCGCCTATGCGCTGACGCAGGAACAGGCCAGGGCGGACCCCGACGTGGCGTCAGGTACGTTCGTCCTTGACAACACTTTTGTTTCTGTGTTATTTGATTCGGGTGCCAGTAAGAGTTTTATATCTGCGACTTTTTGTAAACGAGTGAAGTACAATGTGAGTAAGCTAGAAAGGGCCTTTAGCGTAGAAACCGCTGAGGGTAGAACCGCGAGAGTGACCGATGTAGTTGATAACTCCACGATAAAGATAGAAGGTCATAGATTCCCTGTCAGATTGTTTGTTATGGTTTTGGGAGGCTTTGATGTTGTGTTGGGTATGGATTGGTTAACTGCCAATGAAGCACAAATCATATGTAAACGAAAGATAATCCAACTCAAGGCTCCGGATGGTAGCAAAGTCGAGGTTTTTGGAGATCGTGACGCCCCGATGCCAAACGTCATCTCGATGATTAAGGCAACAAATTACTTGAGGCGCAAGCGCGAGGCTTATCTGGTGTACGTAATTGACAAGTGTAAGGAAGTGAAGGAACTAGACGATGTACCCGTGGTACGCGAGTACCCGGAGGTGTTTCCAGAGGATTTGCCTGGGATACCACCCGATAGAGAAATTGAGTTCCGAATTGACTTAGTACCAGATGCCCAGCCCGTGGCTAAGGCTCCGTATCGACTAGCACCAGTTGAGATGAAAGAGTTAATGGCACAACTAGACGAGTTACTTGAGAAGAGATTTATCCAACCGAGCATCTCGCCGTGGGGTGCTCCGGTGTTGTTTGTGAAGAAGAAAGACGGTTCGATGAGAATGTGTATCGATTATCGCGAGTTGAACAAACGAACGGTGAAGAACAAGTACCCTTTACCAAGGATCGATGACCTGTTTGACCAATTGCAAGGCGCAAGTTGGTTCTCGAAAATCGACCTTCGGTCCGGGTAACATCAATTGAAGGTGAGGGAAGAAGACATACCGAAAACTGCTTTTCGCACTCGTTATGGACATTTCAAGTTCCGCGTAATGTCTTTTGGATTAACGAACGCCCCCGCAGCGTTCATGGATTTGATGAATAGAGTTTGTCGACCAATGCTGGATCGATCGGTAATCGTGTTCATCGATGATATCCTTATCTACTCCAAGAATGAGGGTGATCACGCATGTCACTTAAAGGAGGTGTTAGAGGATCTGAAGAAAGAGAAACTGTATGCTAAGTTCTCCAAATGCGCGTTCTGGCTTAGGGAAGTCCAATTCCTAGGTCACGTCATTAACCCGAACGGCATTATGGTTGACCCAGTAAAGATAGTGACGGTAAGGGAATGGGACATTCCTAAGACGCTAACCGAAATTCGTAGTTTCTTAGGATTGGCAGGCTACTATCGGAGATTCATCCAGGATTTCTCTAAAATAGCTTCGCCATTGACAAAGCTGACACGGAAGGAGGTAAAGTACGAATGGGGTTCGACCCAGGATGAGGCGTTTAAGGAATTGAAAGAAAATCTAACCCAAGCTCCAGTCTTGGCCCTTCCCGAGGGCAATGAAGACTTAGTGGTATACTCTGACGCTTCGGGTCAGGGATTGGGATGCGTGTTGATGCAACGCGGAAGAGTGATCGCGTATGCGTCACGACAGTTGAAGACTCACGAAGCTAATTATCCAACCCACAATTTGGAACTTGCTGCTGTCGTATTCGCATTGAAAATCTAGAGGCACTACCTTTACGGGGTGAAGTTTACTATTTACTCTGACCACAAAAGTTTGAAGTACTTCTTCAAACAAAAGGAACTTAATATGAGACAGAGGCGATGGTTGGAACTGTTGAAAGACTATGACTGCGAAATAATATACCATCCTGGAAAGGCAAACGTGGTGGCTGACGCTCTAAGCCGAAAGGATGCACCTACTCCTATTAGAGTGAAAGCTTGCCAGTTAGTGGTAACATCAGATGTGATGAGGAAAATTGAAAAAGCTCAAGATGAAGCACTTAAGGAAGAAAACATTAGGAAGGAAAGGATGGTTGGCCAACAGGACAAGTTGGAATATAACACCCTTGGTGTTAGAACACGTTATGGACGGGTATGGATACCTATGGGTGGCGAGTTTAGAACCAAGATCTTGGATGAGGCTCATAAGTCTCGTTACTCTATCCATCCCGGTACCAATAAAATGTATCAAGATCTGAGGAAGGAATACTGGTGGCCTGGAATGAAACGTGATGTGGCGAAGTATGTAAGCAAGTGCTTGACTTGCTCGCAAGTAAAGGCCGAGCACCAGAAACCGTATGGAAAGATTCAACCACTTGATATACCGGAATGGAAGTGGGAACACATTACCATGGACTTCATAACTAAGCTACCTCGCACAGTAAAAGGTCATGACACCATTTGGGTAATTGTGGACCGTTTAACGAAGAGTGCTCATTTCCTACCTATTCGCGAGACGTTCTCGTCGGAAAGGTTAGCGGAAGTATTTATTAACGAAGTAGTAGCACGGCATGGAATGCCTTTGACGATTGTATCTGACCGGGACACACGATTCACATCGAGGTTCTGGAAAAGATTTCACGAGGCGATGGGCACGAGGCTTAATATCAGCACAGCATACCACCCGCAAACGGATGGTCAGTCCGAAAGGACCATTCAGACATTGGAGGATATGCTACGTGCTTGTATTATCGACTTCGGTGGCAGTTGGGACAGCCATCTGCCATTAGCTGAATTCTCCTACAACAATAGTCATCACACGACGATAGGCATGCCGCCTTACGAAATGTTGTATGGGAGAAGATGTAGGACCCCGGTTTGTTGGGGTGAGATTGGACAGAAGGAATTAGGAAGTATCGAAGTCGTAAGAGAGACGTCGGAAAGGTTTGATCAGATCAAAGCGCGAATGAAGGCCGCACAAGATCGTCAGAAATCCTATGCGGATAAACGACGAAGGCCTATTGAGTTTGATATTGGTGACAGAGTAATGCTGAAAGTGTCACCATGGAAGGGAATCATACGATTCAGAAAAAGAGGAAAGTTAAGTCCGAGGTTTGTCGGACCATTCAAGATAATGGCACGGGTTGGGGAAGTCGATTATCGGTTGGAGTTGCCTGATGAGTTAAGTGGGATTCATCCTACTTTCCATGTATCACACTTGCGAAATTGTTTGGCGGATGAATCGGCTCACGTACCACTTACTGACATCGAGGTTGACAACAACCTTAATTACATCAAAGAACCCGTGGCCATCCTTGATCAGAAGGAGAAACGTTTACGTAATAAAGTTATCCAATTGGTTAAAGTCCAATGGAAGCATCGAATGGGATCGGAAGCCACTTGGGAAACGGAGAAGGAAATGAGGGAGTCGTACCCTCATCTATTTGACTTACGATAGGTTTTGGGGACGAAACCTATTGTAAGGGGGGTAGACTTGTAACATCCCAAAAATAAAACGACAGTTATAATAACGGAATAAACGAACGAGGCATGGCGGGTCGGGTCGGATGGGTCAGCTGGCTATAAATAGCCTATGCCACCCTTTTTCTCTCATTTGCAACTTTTAGAGAGAGAAACCGTAGAGGGAGAAAGTTGGCGGATCGACCCGAGACTTCAGCAAAGTGTTACTCCATAACTCATGAGAAGAACCTCTGGATCAGAAACTCGATTCAGGTAACGATCCGACCTAAATCTGAGTTTTAGTTCGTTTTTGGGTTTTTCGGGTTTTGGGTGAAAAGGTAAGGTTTGAACGGATGAAACTGAAAGATAATCATGGATTTGAGTTCCTTAATGGAAAATGAACGTTTTGAATGCAACAGGTTCGGGATCTTGACATGATCAGACCCGAATGCGAAAGTTAGGGTTTTTCACGAAGAACAGGTCGTGCGCACTTGCTAAGTGCGCACGGAGCAGGTCCTGCGCACTTGCTAAGTGCGCAGGAGGAGGGACCTGCGCACTTGCTAAGTGCGCAGGAGGATGGGTCTGCGCACTTGCTAAGTGCGCAGGCAGCAGGGTCTGCGCACTTGCCAAGTGCGCAGACATCAGAACTGGTTCAGTGAAGTCAGTATGTTAGAATGGTTAAACCGTTAGAGTCGGGATTGGTCTGATGTGTATTTAACTAATCAATTCAGATCGGAAGTGACGTTGTTGGACCTTCGTTTAGGACAACCGAGACTAGCTTATAAGGTGAGTTTTTGAAGCCATCTTTTAAATGTTTTAATAATATTTTTGGGCTGGTGTGCATACGTAACGATGTGACTATTTTATAAAACGATGTTTATGAATATCGTATGTGACGTTTTATAAAATGATGTTTATGAACGATGTTTTGGAAGGAAGGGTTACGAAAGAAGTGTTTATGAAATATTTTGCCAAAAGAAGTTTATGAAGTGTTTTATGAATGAATGAATGATTTTTTATAAAACGTACGAATGCTTTAACTGAAGTTTTGAAGTAAAAGAAGTGAAGTTTTGAAGTAAAAGAAGTGAAGTTTACGAAAGTCACAAACGAACGAATCTGCCAATATTCCTTAGGGAATGAAGGTTACGGGAAGGGGAAGGATGTTATGGGCCTTTGCCTTTTAGGGGCCTTTGTGGCTGGCCAACTGTTGTACAACTGGGGTGATGACGGTCACCAAGGGGATTATCGTGATCCTTGAAGTTTGGTACGATTTACCTTACGGGGTAATCGTGCTTGAAGTTTGGTACTCGCGCCTGACGGGGTGCAGTGCTTGAAGTTTGGTACGTGTCATCCTTGTGATGTCGTGCTTGAAGTAGTGTTGAATAACCTATGTATCGGGCCCTAGGAGTTCTTCACCCGAAGGACAGTACGGTGATTGATGGGCCTAGTGGTGGTGATCTTTAGGTTATTCAGCCAGTATGTGACGTTTGGATTTGACGGTTACGAGAAGGCGCAGATTCGATATGTTCGTTGACTTATGTTTATGAAGTGTTATGTTTTGTTATTGCATTATTTTACGTACGCTTTTTATTAAATGAAGTATGAAGTTATGTTTTTGACAAATTATTTGAAGTTAAGTTTTTATGTTAAAACTAGAACTCACCAGCGTAGCTGACTTTTTAGTATGCACATTTAGGTTAAGGCAGGTATGGATGATGGACGGTGATGCTTGGCAAGCGAGAAGAGTTACCCGGTTGATCATGAAGACTGGCATCCCGTTATGATTAGATTATGATATGTTTATGTAATAGAATATGTTACGCTTCCGTTGTTAAACAATGTAATGGTTATGTTTGAATGAAATTTTCCGCTGCGTTATTTAATAATCAAGTTTAAGAACTGTTTGTGAATGAATAAATCCAACAAGTGAGGCCTCCCGGGTTTGGGGCCTTACAGAGGACGAAAGAGGAATTTACAACTCCATAAATTGGTTGAATGCTTGATTTTTATTAAAATTTTCGGGGGTTTCTTACAACTGAAAGGAAGCCCTTTATTTATAAGGAAAAAAAGCAAACAACAATAATTACAGACTAGAAATACAAAAGAAAAAAAAAGGTTACAAATTAAAGAAGTAATAAGATAAGACTACATTATTCAAAAGAGAAATAATTTGCATGAGTGCTGTCGGAGATAATTGTTGAGGGCTGTCAGGAATCTTGAATTTTTTTACCGTTCTCTAGAAGTCTATGTGTGTGATGTCTATTGACTGTAGTGAACCAAGATCTGAGTCAGTGAACTCAGTGTTTTCTTGATTAAGAATGTGTTTGAGCTCTAGAGCATCCCGTTCCCCCATGAATGGAAGGAGCATATTCCAGTTTTTATGAGACCATATTTGTGTATAATGGCCTTCAGCTAATAACTTATATGTCACACCCCAACCGACGACGGAAACATCGGGGCGGGACATGTAGACTGTTCATGAGCACAAGGTTGACTAAATTGAAATATATTAATCATTTAAATTCATTTCAATCATTCAAGACAAAACAAAATCAAACCAAGTACATAATATGAAATACATAATCCTTTATTTAAAATTAACTAGGTCCAAAACTTATGTGTAGCAAGTCTTGATCAAAATCACACATTAGCACCTGAAACATGAATAAAATAAGGTCAACTAAAACGTTGGTGAACATACACAGGTTTAATCATAAATAGTGTATAGATGTAAATAGTCAAATCCTTACATAACATGATAAAATAAGGCATTTATGGGGAGCAACTATTGTGTAACCAAAGTACAATCAAACCTTTGTAACTAGCATGCAAATTGTGTTTTCGGTAACAATCACCCCAATCTGGGTGGGTTTGTCAGACTCAATAGATCTATCATTGTTAACCGTCGGCTTGAATAGTTAATGATTGCACATAAATTGCACACAAAAGTTAACACACCTAACACTCAAACATAAAGTTCAAATTTGCACACATGAATGTAAAGAGGATTGTGTTTGTGTAGTTTGTGTAAATGTAAGCAATTGTTTGTATAGAGTTCATGATTCACCCCAAAAAGTGTAAAAGAGTAAAAGGGGCTATGTAATACTCACTTGATTCAAAGGTATAGCTAACACGAGAGACTAGGTAGTAACGTGATCCTTGTAACACACATCGTTAACCTAAAGTGTATTGCGTGTGAACATGAATTAATAAAATGTCTAAATCAAAGTGTAGGGTTTCAATGGATGTGAGTATAAGAAATTATATAATGAGTTCATGTCGAATTATGAAAAAGGGTTGTGTAGGTGTTGAATAAAATGAAAACAATTTGAAATGAATAGTTTAAAATATTTTTAAATTAGGGTTTGGATTTGAATAATTAAACCAAATTAATATTTAATTATTCTAGTTACAAACTAATATAATTATTCGGTTTATTTAAGTATCGCCTAAATAACCAATTTTTTTTAAATATGAATTAAATAAATAATTGTTACTTTATTTATTTATTTATAAAGGCATGTAATTTAATCATTTGGCTATATATGAAAAAAATAGCGGGCGTATTATATTAAATATAAATTTAATAAATAATTCTTACCTCATTTATTTATTTATAAAGATGCGTAAACACGGAGTTGTGTAAATAATATCTATGTGTGGGGTTATACATTTAACTTTGCACGTTATAATAAATAACTTTTATTTATTTATTTATCATTTAGAAATAAATATTTGATCATTTTAAATAAAGTTAATATTTTATAAATTTTATAAAATCAATTGTTTTTATTTGGAAATTAATTTGAATATTTGTTTTAAAAATTTAATATACAAGTTTAACAATTAAATTCGAAATAAATCTGAATTTATATTGAAAATTAAAAATTCTGGTTTTATTCTGGTATAAATATTGCAAGGTTTATAAAAATATTTTTTTATAAAATTTTTGGAGTTTTAAAACTGCTTTTAAAAAAATAACGCAGACCACCCGGTTCGAACCCGGGTGGTTTCTGCATGGATAGCGCGTAAGCACCACTAGACCAGGGGACACTCCCACGTAATAGAATGGTTCCTAAATGTATTAACACGGGTCTACATGGGAACCGGGTTTGGGTATGAGGCTTTCACAAAAAGGTCCGGTGTTTGTGGGTTTCGAACCCACGCCACCTGGTTCGGCGGCGCAGTGACTTGCCGGCCGGACCAGGTGGTTTCGCTAAATAATTACGGATGCTAATTTATTAAAACATGATATTAAACAAACCAAAATTCAAATCCGATCCAACCCGCCATGAACCCTAGCCCCAATCGGTCGCGGTTAGTTTTGTTAACACGAATTGGTATTGGGCTTTTGACAAGGATTCAAAAACGAATCGAACGAGTGTAATCTCACCTGATTTGGTTTGGGCACGAATGCGGGCGGCTACAGGTTTGCTCCGATTGTTCTTCGTGATCGACAGGATTCTAGAGACGAAGTGAGAGGCGATTATCGGTTTAGAAAGGTTGTAAGGGACCGGGCGAAGGTGTGTGTGTGTCGTTGAATTGAATTGATTTCATCTAAATTACACGATTGGGTTTCGATTTGATCGTAACAGTCGTGGGGCTGATTACGCGTTAATTCGATTAATTGGGGATGAATCGAGTTATGTTAAGGTGTTGAATACATGAGGGACTGGTCTGCGTATGATTTGCGGGATCCCATACGCGTCAATCACACAAATCGATTGGAGATTGATACGGGTTTGACTATGCGAAGTCAAATTCTTTTGAATTTGAATTGACCGCGTAATCGGTTGAATTTGCTTGATATTTGGGCCGGGACTTGGTCGATTCTTGTTTGGGTAAACATGTGGAGTCCAACTCAAACAATAATTCGTCGATGGCAGCCTTAGATTATCACGGTTTGGCCATTTTGACTTTTGAAAGTCAACCGGATCAAGGAAAGTCAAATTGAGGTTTCAAAGTCAAAATTTGAGAGTGTGGGGTTCCAAATTAAGGTTCAAATGGTTTGGGGTTCAAGCAAACGAGTAATTCCTTGTTAATTGGATAAACGTATATATGTGAGTATGTATTTGTTTGATATTTACATAAATATATCCATATATATAGGATTCTAATAATGTATACTCGTGTAAAACTCGTGAATTTGCATTGGAACCTAGTGTTTAATTGTTGGTACGAATAGAATAAACCAGTGTACTAGATTTTGGAATTGAAATGTGTTACATTGAATTGAAAATAAAGATAGTAAAATCAGAAATGTTACAGTATCCCCATGTTGAGGGAATTTCGTCCCGAAATTTAGCTAGTTGGGGCGACTGCATCAGCAAAGAGGTGGGGGGTACTTGAACTTCATTTGGTCCTCTCGTTCCCAAGTAAACTCAGGACCACTTTTTGATTCCCAACGAACTTTGACAATAGGGATACGGCTTCGCTTGAGCTGCTTGATCTCACGATCCATGATTTCTACCAGTCTCTCAACGAAGTGCATCGTTTCGTCAATGCGCACGTCGTCAAGAGGTATATGGAGATTCTCATCAGCAAGACATTTCTTCAGATTAGACACATGAAATGTAGGATGCACATTTCCAAGTGATGGAGGTAACTCGAGTTTGTAAGCCACTTTTCAAATCCTTTCAAGGATCTTGAATGGACCCATATAGCGAGGTGCTAACTTGCCTTTCTTTTCAAAACGGATCACACCCTTCCACGTAGACACCTTTAGAAGAACCAGGTCACCGACTTGGAATTCCAACGGTTTTCGTCATTTTTCGGCATAACTCTTTTGCCGACTCCTCGCTACTCGAATGTTGTCACGGATTTGGATAATCTTGTCGTATGTTTCTTGAATTAGCTCGGGACCGGTTATTTGTGCTTACCAATCTCATTCCAACAGATAGGAGAACGACACTTACGACCATAGAGAGCTTCAAATGGAGCCATGTTGATACTTGTGTGGTAGCTATTGTTGTAAGAGAACTCAATTAGGGATAGATGTGAATCCCAATTACCACCAAAGTCAATAACGTATGCTCTAAGCATGTCCTCAAGAGATTGAATTGTATGCTCGGTCTGACCATCAGTTTGAGGATGGTAAGCCGTACTCAAATCCAATCGTGTACCAAGAGCAGTTTGGAGAGATTACCAAAAACGGGAGGTGAACCGAGCATATCTATCGGAGATTATGTTTAAGGGAACACCGTGACGGCTCACAACTTCGTCAATGTAAATTCGGGCCAATTTCTCAACCCGATAGTCTTCACGGATAGGCAAGAAATGAGCAGATTTGGTGAGGCGGTCAATGATCACCCAGATGCTATCATGACCACTTGAGGTGCGGGGAAGTTTGGTAATGAAATCCATAGCTAAGTTCTCCCATTTCCACACGGGAATTTCCGGTTGTTCAAGTAAACCGGAAGGACGTTGGTGTTCGGCTTTGACTTTGGAGCAAGTTAGACATTTGGCAACATAGAGAGCAATGTCTTTCTTTATATCGGGCCACCAATATTGTTGGCGAAGATCTTGGTGCATTTTATCCGCACCAGGATGAATAGAATAACGAGTCTTGTGGGCCTCGTTCATGAGAAATGCACGAAGATCATCGCGATCGGGAACCCAAATACGGTTCAAGTAATAAAGTAAGCCATTGGGTTTTGATTCAAGCTGAAGTTCAACACCACACGACATTTCCTCGTACATGTTACCCTCGGTGACCGAGACGTGTTGAGCTTCTAGGATACGATTTTTCATGTCGGTTTGAATTTGGACACAATGAAGCATGACATGGTCCTTTCGACTCAAAGCGTCGACTACAGCATTCTCTTTGCCGGGATGGTAACGAATCTCACAGTCATAGTCGTTAAGGAGTTCAACCCAACGTTGTTGCCTCGTATTGAGTTCTTTTTGATTGAAGATGTGTTGGAGACTTTTGTGGTCGGTGAACACCACACATTTTGTGCCATAGAGTAATGTCTCCAAATCTTCAATGCGAATACGACCGCACCGAATTCGAGGTCGTGCGTCGTATAATTCTTCTCATGAATCTTGAGTTGCCTTGATGAATAAGCGATTACTTTGCCTCGTTGCATGAGGACACAACCGAGACCTTGGTTGGAGGCATCACAGTAGACAATTAGATCATCATTCCCATCAGGGAGAGTCAAGATAGGAGCATTGCACAACTTTTGTTTGAGAGTTTGGAAAGCTTCTTCTTGCTTTGATCCCCATTCATAAGGTTTAACCTTGTGAGTCAAAGCGGTGAGAGGAACAACAATCTTAGAGAAATTTGAAATGAAACGACGATAATATCCCGCAAGACCAAGAAATGAACGAACTTCGGTGGGGGTCTTTGGGGCATTCCAATTCTTAACAGCTTCGATCTTAGCAGGGTCAACATGAATTCCCTTTTTGTTGACGATATGACCAAGAAATTGAACCTCCTTAAGCCAAAATTCACATTTGGAGAATTTGGCATATAGTTGTTCCTTCCTCAAGAGGTCCAAAATCAGTCTTAGGTGTTGCTCATGATCGGCCTTAGTCTAGGAGTAGATTAATATATCATCAATGAAGACGATCACGAATTTATCAAGGTACGGTTTGCATACACGATTCATGAGGTCCATGAAAACCGCGGGTGCATTGGTTAGCCCAAAAGGCATGACCATGAACTCGTAGTGACCATACCTTGTTCGGAAGGCAGTCTTTGGAATATCTTCCTCTTGTACACGGACTTGGTGATAACCAGATCGAAGATCAATCTTCGAGAAGCAAGTAGAACCTTGAAGTTGATCAAAGAGATCATCAATTCTAGGCAAGGGATACCGGTTTTTGATGGTAAGCTTGTTGAGCTCGCGGTAGTCAATGCACATACGGAATGATCCATCCTTCTTCTTGACAAATAAGACCGGTGCACCCCACGGTGAGTGACTTGGACGGATGAAGCCCTTGTCGGAGAGCTCTTGGAGTTGACTTGCAAGTTCTTGCATTTCAGAAGGTGCAATACGGTAAGGAGCTCTAGCCACGGGGTTAGCTCCGGGTACAAGGTCAATGCGAAATTCTACTTTTCGAACGAGTGGAAGGCCGGATAGGTTTTCGGGGAATACTTCGGGAAAGTCTCGGATGATGGGGATGTCTTGAATACTCTTCTCTTTGACATCTTTTTGAACAATATGGGCTAAGAAGGCTATGTACTTCTTTCGTAAGTACTTTTGGGCGATAGTGCATGGCATTGACTTGAGTCCTTTGCAAGGCTTTTCACCAAAGACTCTTAACGTTTCTCCTGACGAAAGGGGTATTCCGATACATTTCTCAAAACAGATGACTTCGGCATGGTGATTTGACAGCCAATCCATGCCTATGATGATATCAAAACTTCCTAGTGGCATTGGCACAAGGTTGATTGGAAATGTATGATCATTAAGTTCTAGAGAGCAGTCGTGGATAACAGAGTCAATTGCAAGAGAATCACCATTTGCTACTTCGACAGTGAAGGTTTTCTCTAATTTGGATCGTGTTTTTGAAAGTAAGGGTTCAAAGTTAAGTGACACAAAACTTTTATCTGCACCGGTATCAAATAAAATGGAGGCATATTGACTATTAACAAGGAACGTACCGTTGACCACATCATTTTTGGCCTGAGCTTCATTGGCGTTTATGTTGAAAGCACGCCCACGAGCTCCGCCTTTTCTAGCATTGATGAACATCAGGTACTGGTAACGGAAATGATTTGGGCATACATAACAATCACGCCCATTAGCAATAGCGGGAACACCTTGATTAGTCACTTATTGGTTGGTTCGGGTTGGTGGGTTGACTTGGCCTGCAAGTGCTTTGACTCTACAAACATTGACCGTATGGCCATATTTCCCACAGTGAGTGCAAATGTGACATGGAATGTGTTGGAGATGGTGATAATTGCATGTGGCACAGAGTGGGTAGATCCCCACATATGGCTTCTTGACTGGTGCTTGAGCCATGGGAGCAACTTGGTTAACAGGTATGGCAGGAGTGACCACAACAAAATTTCTAGCCTTTATTTTCTTATTATTGTGATAGGGTTCAGTTTTGGCTTCTTTGATGTGTGCAGGAGAGGTTGTGGTGTCGAGAACTTTCTTGGTGCCTTTTCTAGTCAGAGTCCCTGCTTTCACATGGTTGTCGGTTAAAGTAGAAGATAGGTGGATAGCATCTTCGAGTGTTGCGGGATTTCTCTCTAAGACAGTATCTTGAATCTGCCTAGGTAATCCCCCAATGTACTTCTCAATGCAGCGGACAAAGGTGTGACCATATGGGGCACAAGGAGACTCAACTCATGGAACCGAGTTGTATAAGCCAGACTTTCACCACTATCTTGGGCAAGATCCCAAAACTCAGCTTCCAGTTTCTTCACCTCATTCCGAGGGCAGAACTCTTCAGTCATTAGTCTCTTAACCTCATCCTATGATAAGGCCATTGCTACCTCCATGCCTCTAGTTCTCTTTTCCCCATTCCACCACGTGAGTGCCCGTTTTTGAAAGACACTTATGGCATGACGAACACGAAGGTTATCGGGGCAGTCACTATTGAGGAAGGTGCCCTCAATACTTTCGAACCATTGAAGGAGTCCTGTGGCTCCCTCGGTACCACATAATTTAAGAGGATTGCATGTGTTGAAGTGTTTGAAGGTGCATTGTGATGGGTTAGCGCCACCACCACCATTAGTTCCATGGTTACCATTTATGACACCATTAGCTTGAGTGAGTTGAGTTACAAGTTGTGCAAGGATAGTAGCAATGTCGGTGTTGTTGGTCACGGTAGCACGACGGGGAGGCATTCTACAGATTTGCATAACACAAGAAAATATGTAAGAACTTATGAAAGTTGCTTGGATTTAAAAGGATAAGATAGCAAATAAAATAGTTAATCATACTTTGGATTGTACTCAAATAGTGATATAATCACTTGAATACTATGACACATTAAGGTTAATTAAACTCATATAATTTCAAGGAGACATGCTTTAGCTTATAAGTAAACACTCATCTCGGGAATTCCCAGGAAAGCATACGGGTCCCTCGGTTGATTGGGATTTATACGAAATGCTTTCCTAGACAGAAAACCCAGAATACAGGTGTCACCCTTCCAGATTGCACGTGTCCTCAAATAAATAACAAATTTTAAAAACATTAACGAGGGAATAAAGAAATTTTTATAGATTTAGATCCATGAAGTTTTCACATGCAAAGAGGATGATGATAGAGAAATAGGTAGGAAGGTTATGAGGCTTTAGGGTATAGGTAGAGATATTGTTTGTTTAAGTTATTATTTAAGTATAGTCTAACAAGTCATGAATTTTAACAAGTAAAGCATCAAAATGAAATAATATCTAATCATAGTAAGCATGTAACACATAGCATGTAGCACGTATCACATAATCATGAAGCATGGCATAAGTGGGTGTCCTAAAGTTGTAGTCTAGGTCAAGGGTGTCTAATAACCTAGTTTCCTATAACCAAGGCTCTGATACCAATCTGTCACACCCCAACCGACGGCGAAAATGTCGGGGCGGGACATGTAGACTGTTCATGAGCACAAGGTTGACTAAATTGAAATATATTAATCATTTAAATTCATTTCAAACATTCAAGACAAAACAAAATCAAACCAAGTACATAATATGAAATACATAATCCTTTATTTAAAATTAACTAGGTCCAAAACTTATGTGTAGCAAGTCTTGATCAAAATCACACATTAGCACCTGAAACATGAATAAAATAAGGTTAACTAAAAAGTTGATGAGCATACACATGTTTAATCATAAATAGTGTATAGATGTAAATAGTCAAATCCTTGCATAACATGATAAAATAAGGCATTTATGGGGAGCAACTATTGTGTAACTAAAGTACAATCAAACCTTTGTAACTAGCATGCAAATTGTGTTGTCGGTAACAATCACCCTAATCTGGGTGGGTTTGTCAGACTCAATAGATCTATCATTGTTAACCGTCGGCTTGAATAGTTAATGATTGCACATAAATTGCACACAAAAGTTAACACACCTAGTAAAGAGGATTTGTGTTTGTAAAGAGGACTTGTGTTTGTGTAGTTTGTGTAAATGTAAGCAATTGTTTGTATAGAGTTCATGATTCACACCAAAAAGTGTAAAAGAGTAAAAGGGGCTATGCAATACTCACTTGATTCAAAGGTGTAGCTAACACGAGAGACTAGGTAGTAACGTGATCCTTGTAACGCACAACGTTAACCTAAAGTGTATTGCGTGTAAACATGAATTAATAAAATGTCTAAATCAAAGTCTAGGGTTTCAATAGATGTGAGTATAAGGAATTATATAATGAGTTCATGTTTAATTATGAAAAAGGGTTGTGTAGGTGTTGAATAAAATGAAAACAATTTGAAATGAATAGTTTAAAATATTTTTAAATTAGGGTTTGGATTTGAATAATTAAACCAAATTATTATTTAATTATTCTAGTTACAAACTAATGTAATTATTCGGTTTATTTAAGTATCGCCTAAATAACCACTTTTTTTTTAAATATGAATTAAATAAATAATTGTTACTTTATTTATTTATTTATAAAGGCATGTAATTTAATCATTTAGCTATATATGAAAAAAATAGCTGGCGTATTATATTAAATATAAATTTAATAAATAATTCTTACTTCATTTATTTATTTATAAAAATGCGTAAACACGGAGTTGTGTAAATAATATCTATGTGTAGGGTTATACATTTAACTTTGCACGTTATAACAAATAACTTTTATTTATTTATTTGTCATTTAGAAATAAATATTTGATCGTTTTAAATAAAGTTAGTATTTTATAAATTTTATAAAAACAATTGTTTTTATTTGGAAATTAATTTGAATATTTGAATTTTTGTTTTAAAAATTTAATATACAAGTTTAACAATTAAATTCGAAATAAATCTGAATTTATATTGAAAATTAAAAATTCTGGTTTTATTCTGTTATAAATATTGAAAGGTTTATAAAAATATTTTTTTATAAAATTTTTGGAGTTTTAAAATTGCTTTTAAAAAAATAACGCAGACCACCCGGTTCGAACCCGGGTGGTTTCTGTATGGATAGCACGCAAGCACCACTAGACCAGGGGACACTCCCATGTAATAGAATGGTTCCTAAATGTATTAACACGGGTCTACATGGGAACCGGGTTTGAGTTTGAGGCTTTCGCAAAAAGGTCCGGTGTTTGTGGGTTTCGAACCCACGCCACCTGGTTCGGCGGCGCAGTGACTTGCCGGCTGGACCAGGTAGTTTCGCTGAATAATTACGGATCCTAATTTATTAAAACATGATATTAAACAAACCAAAATTCAAATCCGATCCAACCCGCCATGAACCCTAGCCCTAATCGGTCGCGATTAGTTTTGTTAACAGGAATTGGTATAGGGCTTTTGACAAGGATTCAAAAATGAATCGAACGAGTGCAATCTCACCTGATTTGGTTTGGGCACGAATGCGGGCGGCTACAGGTTTGCTCCGATTGTTCTTCGTGATCGACAGGATTGTAGAGACGAAGTGAGAGGCGATTATCGGTTTAGAAAGGTTGTAAGGGACCAGGCGAAGGTGTGTGTGTTGTTGAATTGATTGATTTCATCTAAATTACACGATTGGGTTTCGATTTGACCGTAACAGTCGTGGGGCTGGTTATGCGTTAATTCGATTAATTGGGGATGAATCGAGTCCTGTTAAGGTGTTAAATACATGATGGACTGGTCTGCGCGTGATTTGCGGGATCCAATACGCGTCCATTACACAAATCGATCGGAGATTGATACGGGTTTGACTATGCGAAGTTAAATTCTTTTGAATTTGAATTGACCGCGTAATCGGTTGAATTTGCTTGATGTTTGGGCCGGGACTTTGTCGATTCTTGTTTGGGTAAACTTGTGGAGTCCAACTCAAATAATAATCCGTTGATGGCAGCCTTGGATTATCACGGTTTGGCCACTTTGACTTTTGAAAGTCAACCGGATCAAGAAAAGTCAAAATTGAGGTTTCAAAGTCAAAATTTGAGAGTGTGGGGTTCCAAATTAAGGTTCAAATGCTTTTGGGTTCAAGCAAACGAGTAATTCCTTGTTAATTGGATAAAAGTATATATGTGAGTATGTATTTGTTTGATATTTACATAAATATATCCATATATATAGGATTCTAAAAATGTATACTCGTGTAAAACTCGAGAATTTGCATTGGAACCTAGTGTTTAATTGTTGGTACGAATAGATTAAACCAGTGTACTAGATTTTGGAATTGAAATGTGTTACATTGAATTGAAAATAAAGATAGTAAAATTAGAAATGTTACATTATAATTTTCCCAATGAAGTCTAGCTGGTAGGCTTTGAGTCTGTTGATGTTTTGTAAAGAAACACTTTGCTTCTTGACCTTAAGAATCTTCGTCTTTAACAATGTTGTATGTATCATCTAACCAACAAAAGTCAGGGAAATTTATCTCGGTTTTTATACTTAGTGTCCTGAGAAAATTTGGTGTTTGTATTTTGTGGCTCATAAACATCATTTTTCTAGCAGGCCTGTAGGTATGCTCATTTGCATATGGTAATGAAGAAAACATCTTGCATCCCACTGTTGGAGGAAAGATATGTGGTGATATTTCCTGCTACTATTGTAAATTTTTCTCCAAAATGACCTACGGACTATTCTGTATCAGCATTTAGTCTAAATTTCAAATAATCAATCATACCATTGTGGTAAAAATGAATTATTTGTTCATTAGGTAAATTTGTAGGATAATTTATCTGAAGGAGGAGGAGACTGGTTCCGTTTCCTTCTTCATCTATTTTTTTACCACTTTGTATGTTTCTTCACCAAAAGCTTTCTTCATCTGTTTTTTTTACCACTTTGTATGTTTCTTCACCAAAAGCTTTTTTTTACTATTCTCTGTTGTAGTTCATACAGAACTAACGGGGAATTCTGTGCATATTTTCTATGAAAATAATTTGTTCAAATTCTGGGAATTGATCTATATGACTGGTTTCATGCAGCGTTTCCACGGCATATCTAGGAGCCTTGCTTTGAAAGAATCAAAGTCCCTGGGCATAACTGTATTTTCTTTCTTTTCAAGTTTTTATAACAACTGTTTATTTTTTATTTCGAGAATAGCCACTTTTTGTTTTAAAAGGTTATTCTCAAGCTGGCCTTGTATATTCTGTGTATTTTTTCCTTGCTGTATCGGCTGTTCCTATAGTTTAGCAATCATTTTTTCCTAATTTTTAATTATCTGCTCAGGATTAGTTTTTGCTATTTCTGAAAAAGTTTGAACCTCTTCAGGTTCTATGAAAAAATCATTTATGCCAAAATATTCTCTAGCAGTTTTTAAGGCTTCAGCGAAACTGCAGAAACCCTTATACACCGGGCTAGGGCACTGTATATATTTTGCCACTGTTTCCCATTTTTTAAAAATTCCAATTTTTGTTCCTCGAAAAGTTATGTAGTGGGTGAACTTTGGTCTTTGTCTTTCTAGCGTTTTTGTGCTCTGTTCAGAAAAGTAGATACTTAGAGCATTTAAAACTTGCACTTTAAATGTGGATGCATTTGGCACTGTGTGTACATGACATAGGTTGTCTAGTAAGCATTGCTGCTTTTCAGTAAGTTTCATCCCTATTATTGGGTGAAACTTTTTGTTCATATCTGTACATTTCTGTAAAGCATAGTTCTCGAAGGTAATGACATTACTTTGGGTGTCTGAGCTCATTTTTTGTTTATACTGTGTATATTTTGAGCGAGCATCAACTCTAGACCTTTCTTGCTCCTGTGAGAAAGTGTAAAACTGTGTAATTCCTTCTAAGCCATCATGGGTCGGAGACATGTGTGTATTGTTGTATATTTTTCATGTCTCCATTGACTGGCTCATTAGTTTTTCTGTCTGTTCTTCTTCCATTGAAGATATGCTCATTAAAGAGCTTTTCTTCTTTGGCTTTATAGTATGTATAAGTTTTTCCTTCCCTTTACTTCTCCTGTCCATCTAAAAACAATAATTTGTTAATGTTTCTTGATAGCATATCAGCTATCCCGTTATTTTTTCCTTTTATATGTTCAAAATTAATTGTATAACCATTTTCATGTATAATGTTTTGTAAATTAATCCATCTGGTCCTATTCATCTTTTTACTCTGATTATTTTTAATAAATCTAACTATAGCCTCACAATCTGTTCTGACTGTAAATTCATTATGCAAAAAGATTTTAAATTTTTCTGATGCGTTTATTAAAGCTTGTATTTCAAAATCTATGCTTGTCCAATTTGTTTTTGAATGAAAATTTTCACTCGTATATGAACATATTTTTTCTTTGCTTTTTGCACTATACTTAGGTTTGCAGAGGAGTACTACTCCCCAACCTTTTTTGCAACCGTCTGTTTCAATTATAATATACTCTATTACTAATGGTAGCTCTAATGGTCTAATATCCTTTACCATTTGTTTAATATTTTTAACTAATTTTATATCTTCTTTATTAAAAAATCGTTGTCCATTTTTAGTTGTTTTGCTATATAATGGTCCTACTAATTTAGATAAGCCTGGAATAAATTTTCTCACATAGTTTACAAGTCCTAAGAAGGCTTGAATTTGTTTTAAATTTTCGAATATTTTCCTGAAATTCTAATATTTTGTAGATATATGTGGTTGCAATTCTATTTTTCCATCGCCCATTTCTAATCTTAAAAAGGAGATTTTTCTTTTAAACAATTCCATTTTTCTTTTTGAAATAACTATACCATTCTCTTTGATTTCTTCGAATACTTTTTGCAAGTGCATCTCATGTTCCTACACTGTCTCACTTGCCACCAAAATATCATCAATATAAACTAAACAAAAGTCATATTTTAAAAATATACTATCCATAAATCTTTGAAATATTGATGACGCGTTTTTTTAACCCAAAGCTAAGAACATTTCATTCAAATTGTCCTTCTGAACATGTGAATGTTGTCCATGGTTTAAAATTTACTTCTAGTTTTAATTGATTATATCCTGATTTTAAGTCAAATTTTGAAAGGACTTTTTTCTTTTGTATAAGTTGTATTAAGTTGTCCTTATTTGGAATATTATAACCATCATCTTCTGTATTATCATTTAATCTTTTATAATTGTATACTATTCGAGCCTTTCCTCTTTTAATTTCACTATGATTTTTTACTATTAATGCCGCTGATCTATGAGGACTTTCTGATTTTCTAATTAAATCATGATCTATCATTTCTGGTATTTGCTTTCTAAATTCTTCTTTATCTAAAGGACTATATTCTATGTTTGTGGTTCTTATCGTAATATCTGGATTTTTTAATTTAAATTTACAGATATATTGAACTTTTGATTTTGTAATATCTTATCCTATTAGCCCAATCTTTTCTAAATATAATATTTTAGGATAATTTATACTTTTTGTAACATCTTTACCTTTTTCTAATTCATGGCTTAGAAATTCTATGAGTAATCTTAGAGTTTCATTTTCAAGAGGTTTTTCCCTATTATTTTTATTTTTTAAGAGTTCTAAATTACTGTTTCCACCTCGCCTACGAGGCACCTCTGATGTGTTATTATATCTTAATGTCGGAAAACTATAAATATGTTTACTTAAGGTTATAAATTTTTTTGTTATTGTTATGGCACCATTTAAACCTAAAATACAGTTTAATCCTATTGCAAAATCTTGAGACTTGATGTACTGATGGTTTATATTTACCTGTGGTATTTCATATTTCTCACTATAGTTACCTGCGAAGTCCAAAAATTGTATTCATGTTGGTTCTAAATAGTGTGTTATAGAGATTAACATATTTTCTACTGTTCTGGTTACTAATTTATATGTTAATGGTTTATGGTATTGGGCTGGTGCTAGGCTATATGATATCAAGTTTTTTGTTGCTCCAGTGTCTACTAAGGCTGTTAAGTCTTAAAACTAATTAGTGTCGAGCCATAATCTACATTGTTTATTTATCATGTTTGTCGAACCTTGTGTTTGTATGTAAGTTAACTCTGCCTCTGTTGACATTTGATTTAATTTTAACTCAGTGACGACTTGTTTTTTCTTTGCTATCATATCTTCTAATTCGTCAACCTTTTTACTAATAACCTCTATTTTTAGATTATGCAATTCTGTTATCAATTCTAGTCTTTCTAATTTCTCATTGTATGTGTTTGTTTTTGTGTCATATTTGTTATCTGTATATACTTCTATGTTATGTATGTCTTTTAGACAAATATAACAAATTTCTTTAAAGCAATTATTACATTGAGATCTTTTCTCTATACTTGGATAATATCCACAGTTGAAGCATTTTATATAGTTATTACCTTTTTTATGTACCCAATCGTGGTTGAAGTCTTCTGTATTCATATAAGTATAAGTAACTTTTGTTATTGGTTCTTCTTCTTCGCTATATATACTGTAAATAGATTTATTATTTTTATTATCAGTTTCTATGGCTTCAATCTCATAGTCTTTTAATTGCTCTACTAAATTACTTCTTTCTTTATTTTTAATTTTATCTGGACACTTATTAGCTAAATGCTTTTCGTCTCCACAAATAAAACACATACACTTCCTTGTTTGAGGTTTTTTAACATATCTATTTTTATAATATGGTTTATATTCTTTTTTGTATGTCGTACTTTTTCTAAGTTTCTTCTTTCTATCATAATATCCATATGCTTGTGGTGTGTAGATAGCTGTTTTACAAAACGCATATGCATTTCTTTTTAGTTGTTCTTGTAAGGCTACTTCTTTACATTTTTCTTCTAATATTCCAAATGTATAAGTTATTCTAGGTCCTATTCCTAGATTAGTTTGATTACCATATTGTTGTTTCCATGCTTCATGTATAGTTTTTCCTAGATCTCCTGGTAATTTTATAAAATATTTATCACATATATTGTCATCCATAGCTTGTCCTGTTTGTGATAATAATCTTGTGAAATCTAGGGTAAATTCATTTATATATCTCATATCTGCTATGCTCAGCTGTTCTAAGTTTCTAATTGCTGTATCTTGTATTAAACTATTATTTTTTGCCGGGTCGACTCCTAAGATAAGAGTTCTAATTTGATATGTAAAATTATAAGGGTTACCTCCTAATGCTTTTAATCTATTTATTTCAGTTGGATCTTGGCCCTTCTTACTTTTCCATATTCCTAAAGCTGTTGGTCCTAATGTAGTTTCTAAATAGGCAAACATGTCCATACTATCTTTTTTATTTGTTTCCCACATTCTTACTACTGTTTGTTCCCAAGTTAAGATTTCGTCTATCCAAAGCTGTGGTTTTTGCTGTTCTATTAATAACATATTACCACTATATATATTTCCTATTGGTAATATGCTACCTTTTCCTCTAATATTGTTTTCTTGCTGATAATTTGTGGATAGTCTTGTCCATGGTTCTATACCTATCATTTCTTTTGCTGTGTCTCTTACTGTATTCCATTATGTTTTTGGTCTTTTATTTAGATTTGTCATAACCGTATCCATAAAGGATTGTTCTTATTTAAAAAAATCAGACAACATTGTTTTTCCTAATATAATATTTTCTACTAATGGTAAATTAAAATGTTCTTGTAACTTGTTATAAATTTCTTTGTATGTCATTCCTAAGTCTAACATACATTCTATAATCATATCGTCTACTTCTTCTTGTATATTTAATTATGTGATCTTTCTATTAATTATTTGTTCTAATGTTTTGTTGGTTTCTTTATTTTTAAATGTTGTATTTGTTTCTTCTTCTTACTCTACCAATTTTTGATCGAAAAGTTGTCCAAAATCTCAGAAGTATCTGAAATCTCCAGTGATAGAAATCTCGACTTTTCGACCGAAAAGTTCTGTCCAAAATAGTTTCCGGTCGAAAACGTTTTCGATCGAAAACTCCATACTTGGAAGATTTTCAGAATTTTGACTAGTGTTTAAGTGTATTTGTACAATGGTTGAAAAGTTGTACGAGACTGAGCGTGTTGTGGGAAAGTCTCCACCAATGCTAAAATCTATTTCAGAGTTTTCTAACTGGAAAATCACGATGAAAGTTATTGTAAGTCCCAGCGGGTCTAACGATCGATCTCTGTTTTAAAACACGTGATACATATACGTAGTGCGGAATCCTAACGCATACTGTCACACCCCCATATTTTATTTACTTATTAAATAAATACAGGTTGTAACGATTGGTTCATTACACGATAGCGGAAGCTGTAATAATGATTTCTAAGACTTGATTACATACACAAATGCTAAGACTAAGTAATACTAGGATCTAAGTTCTTCTAGATCAACGATAGACTTGAGTCTTGATATTCTACGTCCTTCCAGCTACTAGGAATTGATCCAACATAGCTAGCTTATTCCAACCGTGCCATGGCTAACAGTTACCTGAGAAATATACTTGAAAATGTCAACACAAAGGTTGGTGAGTTCACAGAGTTAGTTATAATAGTGCTTATAGTTTTTCCCAAAAACATGTTCATGACTTTACCGTCATAAAACTAAGTAGTTTTCATTTGAAAACATTATCATGACTTAACCGTCATAAAATATGAAGTTGTCCTTTGAAAACATTATCATGACTTAACCGTCATAAATTCAATATTTAAACATGATCCTTATAACCTGATCAGAATCCTTTTGTATAAACATGATTTCTTTAACCGGATCAAAACTCTTTTGTTTAAACTCAATTGTTCGTAAATAGTTCCAGTTGCATGTGATAATCAGAATAAGAATTGTTGACCCATTTGTAAACTAGCTAGGAATACAAATAATATGTTCATACATGAGGCGTAACCAAACCATGACATGTGTGAGCCCCTATTAAGCGTTATCAGATTCTATGCGGCCATAAATCCTCCAGATTGTGGTTAGCGCGACTAACCATGACCGGGAGACGTCACTCTCCATAGTACTATTCATAGGACCCTAGGCTACAGTTAATGGTTACTACGTTGTTCCAGGGGACTTTAGCGGCCTCCAATTGTTGTTCTCATCTCATGTAAACATAAAAGTCGTGCCTTATTCTCTTGTTATCCCATAAAATAGTTGTAAGTATGTTTTTCCCCCAAATCGTTGAGTGTTGTTCATCCGAACAATCGTTGTGTGTTGTTCACCCGAACAATCGTTGTGTGTTGTTCATCCGAACAATCATTGTGTGTACTTGTGTCCGGCTGTTTAGTTGAGCAAGTTTTCTCCCCGTTTGTTTTAAAACAATTTAAAAACAAGTAGTAAAAGTAGGGCCAGGAGACTTACAAAAAGTTAAACCGAAATGTTCATATTGTCAAACATATAAGCAATGAAATTCATGTTTTCAAAATATAACAGGTAAGTATATTTCTCCCCCGATGTTTACAAAACAGTAAAGAGTTAAAAGGGGGTCGTGAACTCACCTTGAGTTTGTGTATACTTGTAATGATACTTGTTGTAGTCAAACTTGACTATTCGTACCCTAGATACCAAAGGGTAAATTGTGTTAGGACCGAACGTCTCATATTGCAAATTGTTCATCGACCTAGTAAATCTAGTTGCTTTTGTTTAAATATCTTCTTAGATTTTCAACACTTGTTTTGCTATAAAAACAGTTCTAAGTTACTGCCCAATGTGACTGATGAACAGATGTCGAAACTTCCTAGTTTCGATTGGGCAATTGAGTATCGAAACTTCATAGTTTCGATTGAGTAGTTAGGTATCGAAACTATCTAGTTTCGATTGGCAAGAAGGGTATCGAAACTATTTAGTTTCGATTGAGCAATATGTATCGAAACTACCTAGTTTCGATTGAACAACTAGTATCGAAACTCCTAGTTTCGATTGAGTAAACTTATATCGAAACTCCTAGTTTCGATTGAATAGGTATCGAAACTCCTAGTTTCGATTGAATAACAGGTATCGAAACTCCTAGTTTCGATTGAACAGGTATCGAAACTCCTAGTTTCGATTACTGCACTTTGATTGACAGAATTCGTCCTGTATATTTTTATGTTCAAATCTTGAATTTGACACATTTTTCTTATTATCTTACTTGCGTTTGAACGATTTGTATGTTCAGCTACGATTTTAAAGAAAATGAAATGGATAATATCGAGTTTTTACCTCAAACAGAGAATGATGATTTTCAGGGAAACAGAGAATGATCTTGAGCTCCTTATCTTGATTCTTGAGACAACACTTGGAACTCCTCTTATAGCACCGAAATACGGTGGATTTTTACCTTAAACTGGACTTCGACTTGAAGGAGAATTGGGAATTTGCCGTAAGAAAATGAGAAGTATGAAAGGGATTGTGGGATTTCGATTGAGGAGGTATGGTTTTTATCTGAATTTGAGTGAATTAGCAAGTGGGGGAATGGCTCCCCTGACTTTCGGTCGAGAAAGTCAAGCAAGTGGGTTGGGATTTAAATAAATCAAACCATTTGATTTAAGTGTAATTTTAACCACTAGTGTTCGTATTTAGTCGGGTTATCCTGGTACGTGAACCGGTAACTCCTAGAATTACCAGAATATGAAAAGAGACCCTGTACGATTTTTGTTAGACCTTAATGTCCTTGTTTGTGAAATTAAGTAAATCACAAAACAATTATAATTTAAACTTGTTTATAACATGTACGGATATTGACCTGAAATGTCGGGTGTCACATTCTCCCCATGTTAAAAGAATTTCGTCCCGAAATTTAATTTGTGTCCTCCTGAACTGTTGTATCCTTAAACAAGGATGGGTATTTTTGTTTTCATTTGATCCTTTCGTTCAAATGGTTCAACGCACTTAGGGTTAAGCTTGCCACGGTTGCCAAATCTTGCAACACCTTTCCAATGTGAGACCTTTAACATGACTTTGTCTCCCACTTGGAATTCTAATGGTTTTCGTCTGTTGCTATCTCAACTCTCTTTCGTCTATCTTGAGTGACTTTCAGACGATCTTTTATTTCGACGATTTTTGTTAATGGTTCCCTAGTCAATATCAGGACCAGTCAAATGCTTTTCGCTAGCCTCCGCCCAATATAGCAATGAGTGACACTTAAAACTATACAAAGCCTCAACGGAGCGGCTTTAATGCTGGTATGGTAGTTGGTATTATATGAAAACTCATCCAACGGCGGTGTGTATCCCTATTTCCTCTTAAACCGATTACGCACACACGGAGCACATCTTTTAAAGTTTGGATAGTCCTTTTACTTTGACCGTTCATCTGGGGATGATATGCAGTGGTCATGTAAAGGCGTGTGCTCAAGGCTTCTTGTACAGACTGTCAGGTTCTTGACATGAATCGACTGTCCCTTTTTGTGAAAATGGAAACTGGCATACCATGCCTAGCCTTAATTCCCTTAATATTTAGCCTTGCACGTGTCTTACTTTTATCTGTCTCCTTTATTGGTAGGGAATGCGCGGATTTCGTCAAACGACTGACGATTATCATATAGTATCATAGTTGCTAGGTGTTCTGGGTAACATTGAAATGAAATCCATTGAAATTTGTTCCCATTTCCATTGAGGTATCTCGGGTTGCTATAACAATCCCGACGGTTTCTGATGTTCTGCCTTTACCTTTGAACATGTCAGGCATTTACCGACGTAAATAGCAATTTCTCTTTTCATGTTCGGCCACCAGTAGAGTTCTTTCAGATCCTTATACATTTTATCCGAACCTGGGTGAATGGGGTACCTGGACTTGTGGGCTTCGTCCATAACCAACTCCTGTAAGTTACCAAAACATGGCACCCAAATTCTATTTGCAAAGTATATAGTATCATCTGATTTTGGCTCTAAATGTCTGATCATTCCTCATATAGCTTCACTCTGAATGTTTTCTTCTTTGATTGCCTCCTGTTGTGCCATCCGGATTTGAGTCGTGAGACTCGCATGAATTGTCAATCCTAGGGCACGAACACGGAGAGTTTTAACCCGTTCCTTACGACTCAAGGCATCTGCTACGACATTTACCTTACCAGGGTGATACTTGATGTCCCAGTCGTAATCATTCAGTAGTTCTACCCAACGAAGTTGACTCATGTTGAGTTCTTTCTGATTAAAGATGTGCTGGAGACTCTTGTGGTTTGTAAAGATAGTACATTTTGTACCATATAAAAAAAAATGTCTCCAAATCTTGAGTGCAAACACGACAGCACCCAATTTCAGATCGTGAGTCGTATAATTTTTTTTTTCTCATGTACTCTTAGCTGTCTGGATGCATACGTTATGACTTTTTCTCCTTGCATCAATACACATCCCAGACCTTGGTGTGATGCGTCGCAGTACACGATGGAATTGTCAGTTCCTTCGGGAAGGGATATGATTGGTGCACTGCAAAGTTTTTGCTTCAACAATTGAAACGCTGATTCTTGTTTATCAGTCCAATCAAACTTTTTGTCCTTCTGAGTTAACGTGGTCAAAGGCAAGGCTATTTTTGAAAAATTCTCGATAAATCGCCTGTAATATCCTGCCGAACCCAGAAATTGACGCACCTCAGTCGGAGTTCTTGGTGCTTCCCAGTTTTTGATAGCTTCAATCTTGGTTGGGATTACGTGAATACCCTTCTTATTGATGACGTGTCCGAGAAAGTGAACCTCTCGAATCCGAAACTCACACTTAGAGAATTTGGCATAACGCTTCTCATTCCGGAGTAGTTCCAAGATTGATTTCAAATGATGTTCATGTTCCTCATTGGTTTGTGAATATATTGATATGTCATCGATAAATACAATCACGAATTTATTCAAGTATGGCTTGCACACGCGGTTCATTAGGTCCATGAAAACGGCCGGTGCATTAGTCAAGCCAAATGGCATAACTAGGAACTCGTAGTGACCGTAACGAGTCCTAAAAGTCGTTTTCGGTATATCTTCTTCCTGAATTTTCAGTTGAGGATACCCTGATCGTAGATCAATTTTTAGAATAGAAACTGGGCCCTGAAGTTGATCAAACAAATCGTCTACTCGAGGAAGAGGATACCGGTTTTTGATTGTCAGCTTGTTCAACTCCCGATAATTGATGCACCTTCTAAAGGTTTCATCCTTTTTCTTTACAAACAGGACCGGAACTCCCCATGGTGAGAAACTCGGTCTTATGAAAGAATTACTCGGCGAGGTGTCTAAGTTTTTGTTGTATATTGGGTAGAAATGAAAAAGTATGAAAATGAAACTTTATGTTTGTCCCTCTTATGCTTTTCGAAAGCATTTTCCCGGACTAAGACTTTTCTCTTATTTCAGGTTTCATGTTTTCTATGATTTTCCTCTCCATGTGCCTTCATGGAGCTAGGAATTGATTTTCCTTGGGAGCTCTTATTTGCGAACTTCAAGTCTAATCACCACTTTACCCCTTTGCTCGCCCTACCTTTCGAGGCAGACTAGCCTTTGGGTTGTAGCGTCCTGATATGTAAACTCATGTCTCGACTACCATACCTTCAAAGTATGTAAGCCATACGAAGTTTGATGTTTGTTTAGGATATTCATATTCCGTCTAGCTGAGGGAATGAATAATAATACTGTAAGAATGGTCTCATCGAATTAGTGTTTTCCCCAAAATGGGCTATGGGTTTGTCAACTCATTAAGTTGGCAGAAAGAGCTGATAGTCAACTATTAGTCATACGGTGTGTATGCACTCCCTTAGTGTTTGAATGGTACTTTGGTGACTTACCATTACGTATTCCACTCATTCAGGTTATAGCCTTAAAATCCTTAGCACAAGGATAAACTTGAGGTAATGAGTGTTGAACGTCGAGACTTTTGTATTCTAACTGAGTCTACTCTAAGAGATCATTTCTTAACAATAGATGCTCTAGAGCTTCCCAATTATAGAAAACTAGGAGTGAAAGATGCAATCACACATCTTTTCTAGGCTAAATCTGGGATCCATCCAACAAGATGAACTTTGAGGAAGTGCGAGTACAAAAGAGTAATAGATTATTCTTCTCAACTCTTTGTGGACAGTGGCCTGTTGTGAATAGCTCGAGCTTACATCCCTTATGCATATCATGAACTAAGGAGATTAGCATGAAATTCCGCATTTGGGACTCCTTTAAGAGTTTTGCATGTCGTTTTGGTTAATGCGACAATAGTCGTTAGTCCACACTTAGGTTTCTTTGGCATTCGCTCGAGCATCAAACCCGGCTTATCCATTACCGAGAGAATAGTTAGACTTAAAGGTATATTGAATTTCAATGGCTGCGAGAGCAATCCTGTTTGACCGACATTCTGAAATGTCCGATTTCCTACTTGTCTCATGACGAGCTTCCACAGTATCCATAAGTGCCATGTGTATGCGGGTCAGAATAATACCCTGCCCTATTACTGAAGTTAGTGCATAACACTCTTGGCGTAACTTTCAAGCAATTGTGAGATTGTACTGTATGATGGATCCTGAGATTATGCCATAATCTCCCACAATAGTTGTGCAATTACTGTAAGTGTTGGTTGTGGTAACGCTCAATTTGAAGCATTCCTGACAAGTAGAATATCAAAGAGTGAATGTGCGAATTTCTTCGTCGTTCAGGATTTACTAAGGATTGGTTGAATTCAATTTGAATTTCTCTCGTTCCTCCAAAACTAGGAGAATGCTTTGTGAGCACCAAATTGAGAAGTCTGATTTGTTAAGATCCAATCCTTAATCAAGTGATTGAGAACATGAGTTGATCATCAGCTTAGACAGCAAGACTCACTAAAGTTCTCATGCACTGCAAATTATGATTACGTGTGCACCCGTAATGATGATTTGCCTTGCCTGATCCCTATAGTGTTTCTTCTATCCCTAGCTTTTAATCAAAAGTGATTTGAAAAGATCATTAGATTGCGTTTGAACATTTGTACAGGAGTGTGTATTGTTTTATCGGATTACTCTTAATTATGTGTACCAATACTCATGAATCTGCTGAATATGGCAGTTGTCGGATGAGGCCAAGGGTAGAGAGGCACCACCAGTGTCTCTTAAAAAAATGTGCATGGTGAAATTCAGGCACTATGTGTTGGGCAGAGATCCTCAAACGAGTGTCGAGCAACTCATGCTCCAAGTCTGTATATATGCATGGATCCACATGATCCTGATGTATGTCTGGGTCTCCTGACCCTTGGAGTTCTCTCCCATTTAGTCCTGCTTATTCACCTTGAATTCCCTTCTGTCTGGGCAATCATGCCAGCCATATATCATGGCGAGAGTCTAGGCATCCGATCCGACAACTTATGAATGAGAGTATTTATATCGCAAATACGTTAGAAAGATAGTTGCCTCCATGGCTGGAGTAGTTGTGGTGCAGGTATAGGTACAGATTCTGGTACGAGTTCAACCTGTTGTGATACCAAGATCGGTAACTGACGATCGCCGCCGTCGTCGTTCAAGCTCAGCTCGTAACTCGATCTTCTAAGGTTGCAGTATGCTGAGTACCCGTTATTCTTGACTCGTAATCCGAACAGTAACATGTTGTAAGTGTTTATTGTTTTCACATTGTTGTATGTGTTTAAGTGTTCATTACATGTGCTATGTAATTGTATTAGTGTAGCTAATGGTACCCTAGTGTAACTCCATACACTAATAGTCTACACAAATTGTTCGGCAACGGTTGGAATTCCTATGCTCGAGTCTTGGGTGTTTTTAGTGTGATGCAAGTCTTAGAAATCTTAGTCCCTAAATGAGTCCGGTTAGAGCCTAGGTATTACTAAGGACACCTAATTCGCTAAAACCATGGCTCTGATACCAATCTGTCACACCCCCATATTTTATTTACTTATTAAATAAATACAGGTTGTAACGATTGGTTCATTACACGATAGCGGAAGCTGTAATAATGATTTCTAAGACTTGATTACATACACAAATGCTAAGACTAAGTAATACTAGGATCTAAGTTCTTCTAGATCAACGATAGACTTGAGTCTTGATATTCTACGTCCTTCCAGCTACTAGGAATTGATCCAACATAGCTAGCTTATTCCAACCGTGCCATGGCTAACAGTTACCTGAGAAATATACTTGAAAATGTCAACACAAAGGTTGGTGAGTTCACAGAGTTAGTTATAATAGTGCTTATAGTTTTTCCCAAAAACATGTTCATGACTTTACCGTCATAAAACTAAGTAGTTTTCATTTGAAAACATTATCATGACTTAACCGTCATAAAATATGAAGTTGTCCTTTGAAAACATTATCATGACTTAACCGTCATAAATTCAATATTTAAACATGATCCTTATAACCTGATCAGAATCCTTTTGTATAAACATGATTTCTTTAACCGGATCAAAACTCTTTTGTTTAAACTCAATTGTTCGTAAATAGTTCCAGTTGCATGTGATAATCAGAATAAGAATTGTTGACCCATTTGTAAACTAGCTAGGAATACAAATAATATGTTCATACATGAGGCGTAACCAAACCATGACATGTGTGAGCCCCTATTAAGCGTTATCAGATTCTATGCGGCCATAAATCCTCCAGATTGTGGTTAGCGCGACTAACCATGACCGGGAGACGTCACTCTCCATAGTACTATTCATAGGACCCTAGGCTACAGTTAATGGTTACTACGTTGTTCCAGGGGACTTTAGCGGCCTCCAATTGTTGTTCTCATCTCATGTAAACATAAAAGTCGTGCCTTATTCTCTTGTTATCCCATAAAATAGTTGTAAGTATGTTTTTCCCCCAAATCGTTGAGTGTTGTTCATCCGAACAATCGTTGTGTGTTGTTCACCCGAACAATCGTTGTGTGTTGTTCATCCGAACAATCATTGTGTGTACTTGTGTCCGGCTGTTTAGTTGAGCAAGTTTTCTCCCCGTTTGTTTTAAAACAATTTAAAAACAAGTAGTAAAAGTAGGGCCAGGAGACTTACAAAAAGTTAAACCGAAATGTTCATATTGTCAAACATATAAGCAATGAAATTCATGTTTTCAAAATATAACAGGTAAGTATATTTCTCCCCCGATGTTTACAAAACAGTAAAGAGTTAAAAGGGGGCCGTGAACTCACCTTGAGTTTGTGTATACTTGTAATGATACTTGTTGTAGTCAAACTTGACTATTCGTACCCTAGATACCAAAGGGTAAATTGTGTTAGGACCGAACGTCTCATATTGCAAATTGTTCATCGACCTAGTAAATCTAGTTGCTTTTGTTTAAATATCTTCTTAGATTTTCAACACTTGTTTTGCTATAAAAACAGTTCTAAGTTACTGCCCAATGTGACTGATGAACAGATGTCGAAACTTCCTAGTTTCGATTGGGCAATTGAGTATCGAAACTTCATAGTTTCGATTGAGTAGTTAGGTATCGAAACTATCTAGTTTCGATTGGCAAGAAGGGTATCGAAACTATTTAGTTTCGATTGAGCAATATGTATCGAAACTACCTAGTTTCGATTGAACAACTAGTATCGAAACTCCTAGTTTCGATTGAGTAAACTTATATCGAAACTCCTAGTTTCGATTGAATAGGTATCGAAACTCCTAGTTTCGATTGAATAACAGGTATCGAAACTCCTAGTTTCGATTGAACAGGTATCGAAACTCCTAGTTTCGATTACTGCACTTTGATTGACAGAATTCGTCCTGTATATTTTTATGTTCAAATCTTGAATTTGACACATTTTTCTTATTATCTTACTTGCGTTTGAACGATTTGTATGTTCAGCTACGATTTTAAAGAAAATGAAATGGATAATATCGAGTTTTTACCTCAAACAGAGAATGATGATTTTCAGGGAAACAGAGAATGATCTTGAGCTCCTTATCTTGATTCTTGAGACAACACTTGGAACTCCTCTTATAGCACCGAAATACGGTGGATTTTTACCTTAAACTGGACTTCGACTTGAAGGAGAATTGGGAATTTGCCGTAAGAAAATGAGAAGTATGAAAGGGATTGTGGGATTTCGATTGAGGAGGTATGGTTTTTATCTGAATTTGAGTGAATTAGCAAGTGGGGGAATGGCTCCCCTGACTTTCGGTCGAGAAAGTCAAGCAAGTGGGTTGGGATTTAAATAAATCAAACCATTTGATTTAAGTGTAATTTTAACCACTAGTGTTCGTATTTAGTCGGGTTATCCTGGTACGTGAACCGGTAACTCCTAGAATTACCAGAATATGAAAAGAGACCCTGTACGATTTTTGTTAGACCTTAATGTCCTTGTTTGTGAAATTAAGTAAATCACAAAACAATTATAATTTAAACTTGTTTATAACATGTACGGATATTGACCTGAAATGTCGGGTGTCACACATACGTACGTCTCGAATACACACGCACACTATATAATCACACACAAGACAAGATATCATGAAAAGCTTCTTGTATTCAATCTGTAAACAGCACACAAAGTAGTTCCAGAAATACAGAATGTTACAAATGAGAACAACTCCTGCACTATTTATAGACAATACAACTGGATCAGGCGAACTTATCATGTTCGCCAACTTTAGTTCAGGCGAACTTGTTAAGTTCGCCTCAACTAGATTAGGCGAACATGTTAAGTTTGCCTGTGAAAACTTAAACAAATACAAGACAAAACATAGAAAACATTAAACATAAAGACTAATCTATTACAAGGCTTGTTGTCACATAACATGCTCCAACAGACTCCCCTTGACAACAGCTTGGTCTTTATCTTTAAGTCTTGTTCTTCCAATTCTTTGGTAATGAGCTCCATGCACAAATCCTGCATTTCAAACACACATACACCACCTTCTTGTACTGTAGTACCTGCTCTCTACTCTCGTCTGTATACATGATCTCTCTACGTTTCAGCATCTTCTGACCAGACCTCGAGAAGTTAACAAGGTTCATAGCATCAAAGAACTTTACTATAACCTTGCCACTCATGTCTTCTATCACTGCTTCACCTGTATAGATATCTACATACCCCCATTTAAGATCATTCAGGCAATCATAGGCAATCAGCTTTATATCTTTGGTACTGATCTCACAGACTTGAACTTGTATCTCCAAATCACCTTTTGAGTAACTAGATCAACTTCTTTTATTCTCTTGCCCTGTTGAGGTTTCAGTTTCTCATAATTACCAGATCCTCCTTCAATTCTTATCATCTTAGCTATTGAGTCAGCTATCCCATTATTTGATCTGTTAATCAAAGGCTTAGTTGATAACCCATTGACTTCACATCTTGGTAAGGAGTTAAAGTACTTTAGCCTTGGCTTCAAATACTGAACTCCATCTGATCTTTTCAAAGCAAATAGCTTGAACTCAGCTTCATAGAACCAACTTATAATCCTGCCAGAGCATTTCTCTTTGTTCACGTATCTCTGTTTCTGAACTGGTGCAGCTGGAGAGACTGGAAACTTAGTTCTCCAACTCTTCACCGTCTCTGCCCATTGTGCCTTCATCATTCTAGTGTTTTTGTACATCTCTGTATCTTTAGGCACGCTCTCCGCAGTATCAGGATTTTGTTCTTTAGAATAGGATCAGACTCTTCTGATTCTGCAACACCTTCTGACAAATCTTAAGGTATTACATCATCGTCAAAGACATCCATGTTAATTTCACTGTCACACCCTTCATAAACGACCTTCTGTTTATCACTTTCTACATCTACTTCAACAATATCTCCCTCCTCTAACTCCTCTTCACCAGTATCCTCATCATCTGTCAAATCATCCAGGTCTAACAAACATTCAATCTTATCTGCACCATCTATGTCAGAGTCTTCAAAAATTGAATTATCTAACATATCAGCATCAACCTCAGCAGCTTCATCCTTTTCTTTATCATTACCACTAGTCATCATAATGGCTTCTTCAATAACTTCTGACTCCCCCTGAGTTAATGACGTAGGGTTTGTATCAGCATTTTGACGCTCACCCAAACCGTCACCAGCATCCGGTTTGTTATGACATGTAGTAGTCTTGTCAGCCTTCCCCCTAAGCGTCAAGACGCTCCACCAATTGGCTTATAAGGATTTGTATTTCTGCAATCACCCTGTTTTGTTCATTAATGACCAGAACACGCTGACCTTCTCTGTCAATCAACTCATCCACTTGTGATTTTAACCCTGAAACATGTGTTTCCAAGGCCAGTATTCTATCATCACGAGCATGTGTCGTAGACGGACCAGCTTCATCCTAAGTCTTGGATACAGTGGCGGTAGCATGTGGAGTATTTGGTTGTGAAGGAATAGGAGTTATGATAAAAAAATCTACAAACTCTCTATCTTGTGCAGATTCGGCAGCATGAATAGCCGAAGCCATTAGTTTAGGACCTTTTGCTGCAGGAGCTTCATCATCCTCAGAACTCGAAGATTCGTCCTGTAATTTTCTCTTTCCAAGTACTGCATCGGGAGTAGGACCCCTTACAGACTTGCATCTTGGAATTTGTACTTTCTTTTTGCCCAAAGACTTTTGAAGATTCTCATAAACATTCCTAGTAGTTCTAGGAACTTTAGCTAACTGAGCATAGTGCTTAGGACTAAAATCCTAGGAACTCTCTTCATCATCGTCAGCTTCACCAGATCCAGATGAACGGGTGCTAGTCTCTTCAACCTCTATATGTTCATCTTGAGGTTCATTTGCATCATCATTCACTTGAACATTTTCATCATCATTCCCATTATGATCATCATTGTTATCATCACCATCATCATTGTTAGCATCACCATCATCATCTTCACTTTCAGTCTCCTCACTGTCATTCTCATCATCACCTTCCTCTTCCTTTTGATTATCAGCAGGTGGTAACTCCAATGCTGGACCAACATGAATCCAATTATTATTTGATGGTGCAACATAACTAGGATTGATTATGTGCCCAAACAGAGGAGTAGCCACTGGAATCAAAGCAACATTTTGCTGCTTAATATTCATGCTATCAATAAAAATCCTCTTCGTCATAGGAGTAAGAGTCAGTTTAGGATTAACCGGTAGTAGATTTGGTATAAGATGATTCAAGATAACCTGCAAGAATCTAGGGTACATCAAGAAACCTTGACCCTCAGGTGGTGTAATTTGCATAACCAACTCCCTATAAATATATAAAGCAAAATTGAACGGCATATTCAGAGTTAAAGCCACCATGGCTGCTTGTAATGATGTCTTTAAACCATCCGTTCCAGCTTTCCTTGGAGATAAGCATTGAATAATCACATGCATAAAATACCGCCATTGCCTCACTAGACCTCCCTTCCGTGCTTGAGAATCATTTGGTCTACCCCTATACCCCATCCTTTGAAAACAACCCATAACCAGGGTATTTGGTAAACTGATAGGGTCATCATTCACTCCACCTAATGTTAAAGCCGCACGAATGTCTTGAGCAGATATAACAATGTCTTGATTATTCACTGTAGCTCGAATCACATGTGAGTCAACATTGGTGTCTTGTTGTGCCGTCTCCCAGAATTGTTGAATGTATTGCAAGCTGATATGTGGGTTAGTAGAAAGTGCAACATTTAAGCTTGACCGGTTCAGAAAAGTAATGATTTCTTGATAATTGGCCGCTTCTGCTAACTCTGGATCAAGTAGTGCCACCTGATTATGTTTATATTCAACCCGGCGATCCATGACCTGCTCAGAACAAATGATTAGACAATGACATTTTTCAAACACAAACACAAAAGAAAAAAAAAAAAAATAAAAGTAAAAAAAAAATAAAAAAATTCACAACTTAAAAAAATGTCAATTCTTTCAACACTGGTCCTCTAAGTGAACTTAACAAGTTCGCTTAAAGTTACAAGAGGCGAACTTATTAAGTTCGCCTGAGCAAGTTCGCTCACACCGACGAACAATCACATAATTCAAAGTTCAAGATTTTGATGTAATCAACCCAAATCAGTCATATAACAACACTCGCCAACATACACGAAGGCCTTAGAATCAAACAATTTTAACTTTGAACCATTGAAAAATGATGATAAGGACTGGATTACAGTCGCGATGATCACCGAAGATAAAAATGATGATTCTGAACAATTTGATTGATGAAAAGATGTATGGATACCTTCGATCAACTCGCAAACAGATATAATACAAGAATCAGGAACGAAAAACCACCCTCACTTTGTCAGAATTCAAAATGAGACAAAAACTCTCAACAAAGACAAAGTCGCCTGATATGTTCGCTCAAGTCGAAGAATAACAAGTGAGAGGTCAAGTTCGCTGAATCCTTTATATAACCAATGTATTAAGTTCGCCAACTCAAGCGAACTTAACAAGTTCGCCACCTCAGCGAACTTGTCAAGTGAACAAAGCAAGTTCGCCTAACACAACACTCTGCCAAAAAATTGAAAATTTTTCATTTTCAACCTTTCCGACAATCTAATCATCTTGTAACTTGTACAACAACTTAATCCAAAATAATTAAGAATTTTTCATGGAAGATAGAAACAAAATCTTTTTGGATTTTTCTTCTAAATCTAAAGAACAAGTAAAGAACTGTAGGATCGTGAATACAAGATGGTTCTATTTTAGTTGAGATTGGCGGAAACAATCACAACTATGCAATGTAAACAAGTAAACACAAAGAGTACTGATAAATGCAAAATGTATTAAGCTTCAATGGTTACAAGATTACAGAGAAAAACTCTAAGAAAACACACTTGTACAATGAACAGATACACTACTTATATATTAACTTAGAATCAAGACAGACCCTTGATTCTAAGGATCATATCAAACACAAGTCATTGATCTTGTATACTAGAAGCTATACTACAAGTTAAGACAACAAAGACTACAAAAGTTAACTTTAATCAAACGTCTTCTTAGGCATCATTGCTTGGATACTTGGAAGGAGAGCGTTGTCTTTTATTGTCTACACCAGTAACATCAACGATTAATATTCAGCAAATATGGCTATCAACAACATAGTTGATGGTCCGCAGCAAGACTCAACTATCCAAAGTTGCTGATGATTTGCCTATCAGTAGCAACTCTGGACTTCAGCAAATAATGTTGTCCGCATCAGAGTTGTTCATCAGCAGGAGAACAACTGTCAGCAGCAAACAAGCTTATCTGCAGCAGCTTGTGGATCAGCAGCAAAATTGTGGAGTCCGCAGCCGTTGTACTTAGAGAATTTTGTAGCCATCAGTCTTTATATCTACAAACTTCCCCTAGACTGATGCTACCAAAACTTTCTTACTGCTGTTGTTGCTGAAGCTTTTACATGTGTGCAACAATCCTTGCTACCTCATAGCCTCTAGGGTCCTTGCTGGGATTGTCAAGAGGAAGCTCAGACATAGATTTGATGTTGATTCTTTTGATATGCCAATCAACAACAATGATTAATCTTCACCAGATATGGCTATCAAAAACATAGTTGATGATCCGCAACAAGACTCAACTATCCAAAGCTGCTGATGATTTGCCTATCAGCAGCAACTCTGGACTTCAGCAGATAAGGCTGTACGTAGCAGAGTTGTTCATCAGCAGGAGAACAACTGTCAGCAGCAAACAAGCTTATCCGCCGCAGCTTGTTGATCAGCAACAAAATTTTGGAGTCCGCAGCAGTTGTACTAAGAGAATTTTGTAGCCAACAACCTTTATATCCACAAACTTCCCCTAGACTGATGCTACCAAAACTTTCTTACTGTTGTTGTTGCTGAAGCTTTTGCATGTGTGCAAAAATCCTTGCTACCTCATAGCCTCTAGGGTCCTTGCTGGGATTGTCAAGAGAAAGCTCAGACAGAGATTTGATGTCCTTGCTTGGCATATTAAAAATGACCTTGCTAGAACATCTCATCTGTTGACCTCTGACAACTGTTATAGTGAATTCATCCTTTTCTGCATTGTAAGACCAGCTAGTGAATGGAAAGTGGGATTGGAGAGGTTTAGCATCAATGACTACATCTTTGCTAGGGTTGAAGTGATATTTGATCACTAGCAACAGATGTCTTCCACTTTCATTCTTAGGCTCACGAGCTTCACCCAGCTCAATTATTCTGCTAAGATCAGAATCTAGGAGCTGTATCACCTCATCAACAGTTTTATAGATTGACCTTTTTACTTCTTCCCTCCCCCTAAAGACTTCAAACCATTGACCTTGATTACTGTAGAACCAAACAACAATTTCTCTTGAATCTTCTATTTTGGTAGTAGGTTTGGTTCTTCTTGGGGGGCTGTTGATGAGAAGGAGTTGGGTGGGAGGATTTGGACTCTTTGGGTGGAGAGGAGGGAGGTCTAGTAGGGAGAGTGAAAGGTTGTTGGATAGAGGAAGGAGTGGATGAGGGAGTAGGTTTGGGTTTCTTTTGTTTTCTTTCATCCGTTTGAGTATTTACCCTTTTCTTTGAGCCTGTCTTCCCTAATCTTTCTTCCTCTTCCTTCTTTACTTTGAAATATAAGGCTTGCAGACTCATAAAACTCATTGGACCTAGCCTCTTTCCACTCTCTCCTCTAGCCTTTAGGAAGTCCATCATGACCTTCCTTTCTTCATGGGTCCTGATGTTAAATGCAACGGTCTTCTTGGACTTTTGTTTGACTTTTTCTTCTTCTTCTTCAGCTCTTTTCTTGTTTGCCAATTGACATGAAAGCTCTATATATTTATTTATTTGACAATTTCTCAAGGTAGTCTGCATCCTCACCTTAAGAAATCAGAGCTTCTGTCCACTCCTCTCTCATTTCTTTGGCTAGTTCAGAGTCAGTTATCCTGAACTTAGCCTCTTCTTTTCTTTTCTTTTCTCTTTCTTCTTCTTCTATATTGAGTTGTTCCTACAACTGAAGAGATAGAGCTTCATCTTCTTGTAATTGTGTAGCTGTAGGAACTTTAACTTTCAAAGCATCCAGTTGCCTAGTATACAATTGGATCTGTTGTTACCTAAGGAGAATGGCAGCTTTCCTATCTTGAATCTTTCTAATCTCAGCCATCTCCTGTTCTTCTCTTTCTCTTTTTCTCTCTTCTTCTTCTTCTTCTGTCATGATGCCCTTCCCCTTGTCTTTATTGGATGCCTCTGCTTCAGCTTCATGGATCACAACAACAGATGTAAGAGATGCTATTGGGATCTCAGCTTCAACTTCATTGGCAATCTGAGGAACAGACACAGAGGAAGGGACTGCTTCACTCTCTTCCTTTTCCCATTCACTCCCATGTATAGCTTTAAAAGCCTCTTTGACATTATGAGCAACCACTTTTTTTGACTCTACTGCTTCACTCAGTATAACAGTTGGTGAGGAGGGAAGGGATAGATCTGAGTCAGAATCATCCATTGCAAGCCATCCCTCCTTTTCAAGAAAAGCTTTGCTAATCTTGATCATTGCTTGACTTTCTAAGGAGTTGATGTTGCAGATGTGTGTCCTGAGCTCAAAGACCTTGTGCAGGAAATCTGGATTGAGGAGAAGGATTTTTTGAATGTTGTTGATTTTGAAGGATGATCCATCACACAAGAAGAACTGAAAACCAGAAGACCCATTGCTTGACCATCCTTGCATTTCCAGGCCCCTGACCATTTCATTGTAAAAGAATCTTCTCCATCATAGAACTTGTTCTTCTGTTAAAGCACTGCTCCTTATCAAGTCAAGTCTTGGAGCCAGTCTTTGTTCTCATGTTCTTGAAGACTCTGCAGTATGTTTAGGATAGGCTACCCTGTTTGCTTCTTCTAGAAACATTCAAACCAGGGCATATTATCTTCCATCAAGACGCATAATCTATCAATGGCAAGTTCTGCTGAGAGATCTGTGGAAGTGTTGATGCATCTTGTTAAGTACAGTTCAAGAACCTGAAGTGGATTCAGGGTATTCCAATTAAGCTCTTCTATTCCACCAAATTCCCGTCCAATCCAGAATCTCTCAGATAGACCATCATACCCCCAAGCTAGGATAGAGTCAAACTCTAGCTTATGTGCAGTCAGTGTGAATTGAGGGGCAATGGTCTGTCTTGATGTACTTGCAGAAACTGGAAGTATACTAAATGATAGAGGTGTGTCTTCATCTTCACTTTCATTTTTCAAGACCTCATCAACAGCTCTGACAACTAACTTCCAATCCTTAGAGATTTCTTTCTCTTCATCTACTGAGTCTAGTAAGTCATGAACTTGAGCAAAAGCAGGCTTGAAAAGTGTTCTTTGAAAGGCAGCCTGCTCTTGTATCCAGTCATCAAGACTGTCCTTGTCATCTTCAACAGTAACTATCTCCCCCGTTTTGGTTGCATCAGTGTATAGAGTTTCATCTGTTTGAGTGCCCACTGATACAAGGGAAGGAGTAGTCACTAGAGGGCATTGATGGGCTTCATGCATAGAGACTTGGTGCTGTAGTTTGGACACTTCAGCCTCTAGCATTGCCACACTGGCCGTCAATTCCATATTTTCAAGTTTCAGTCTGTCCTCATCCACAGTTGTGGAATCCTTGGAACTAGATGGGGCCTTAAGCCTAGCCTTTGCATCCCCATCACCCTGGTTTTCTTAGCACCTGGGATTCCTCTCAGTGAAGAGTGTTTCAAGAGAAACATCCTCACTGTGAGTTGCCATGGTTGGGGACTTAGTGATGTTATCACTGTCCTCCTGGTCAATTGATGTACCCGTAGTAGTGATATCCCTTTCCACATTCACTCTATCATCACCCCCAGAGTGAACCTTTTTAGATGATGAACTTGGGCTGGGTACATTAGCAGCCAAGTTAATCAATACCTCCAAGATAGTGGTAGTTGGAGAAGGCATATCATCTTGACTAGGTGCCTCTGCACTTCAGTTTAGGGAAGAAAAATAATGAAAGGGCTCAGAAGGTTGTTCTATGGATCCGGGATGTGATCCTGCTCCCAATTGAGAAACTTCCATGGAAGTCTCTCTAATCATTTGGCTATCCCTTTTGATATTCTCATCAGAATCTTGGGATTATGAATGAGGGCTATTAGGTTGGGATTGGGCCTGTGCGACAAGAATAGAAGGAGTCTTCTTACTTCTTTTTCTTTTTTTGGTATAGCTTGCCACAACTGGGGCCTGTGTTCCAGTTGGGCAGTGATAACATCCAAAACATGTGTAAGTAGTTGTTGTGCCTGTGCATCCTATTTGAACAAAGGAAGTAGATTGATGTTCAGGATTTGAAGTGGAGGGTGTGGGATCAGTATCAGCTGGGATTGCTGAACGGTCACCCTGGGTACTTTGTATGTTCATCATTGTAGATAACAATGGAACATTGACCCCTGAGAACTTTTTGGAAATAGTTCTCATGCTTTGAAAAATATTATTTTTATGTCCCAGCATAAGGTAGATTCTTACAGGTTTGGAAAGGTCTTTTAGCTCATTGTTGAAAACTTCCTGCAAGAACCTTGGGTACATATAGAATGCCTGCTTTGCACCTTCTTGAAGGTTATATCTCAAACCTTCAAAAATGAGATGTTCAAAGTTGAAACCTTGGCCAGTGACCATACCGTGAACAACAGAGGCGAGAGCAGAACTCAATTAATGCCATCCACTTCTCTTCTGGGATATGCATTGTAGAAGAGTGTGGTATAGAAACTTCCATGGAGGGCCCATCAACGCCTTTTCAACGGTATAGTCGTTCTGATTTCCAGTGTACCCTATGGATATAAAGGTCCTCATATACTCTTCCCTGGTGTATGAAATGGCAGCCCTCTCGTCCTGAAGCTTGAGGTGTTTTCTGAGAGTAGCTTCAGTGATGATGATGTCTTTGCCGTGGCTTGGATTTGGGGAATCCCCTATTTGGTAGAGTAGACAGCGGTGTTCCAAAAATCCTCCATATGAGGGATGTATATGGTAGGGTTGACGGTTAGTGCAAAATATATCCTTTAACTAGGTATGCAGGGAGATTGTGGTAAGGAGAAAACTTGTCATTGGGATGGTTTATGTCGACCTTTGCCATTGTCGTTGGATTTGGAGGGAATGGGGAAGTTTTTGAAAGGTGGTTAAGTATGGAAAGCTTTGAATGCTTGAGAGAAAATGGTAAGAGTTAGGTTGGAATTGAATGTGAAGAGGTGAAAGAAAAATTTGATTTGTGTTATAACGGCAGATGAGGGAAAAAACAAAGTTACATGTATAGTACAAACCATTCACTTTTCACTGTTACAGCTGTAATACACTATAGCAATCATGGTAAAGACTGAGAGTACTTTTTACAGCGGGTAAAAGTTAATTTGGACTTATTTCTACCCATCAGCAGCAAACTTGGTTGCTGCGGATGGTTAAGCCTATCCGCTACAAACTTGGTTGTTGCGGATGGTTAAGTCTGTCAGCAGCAAACTCAATTGCTGCTGATGGATGTAATGGTCCACAACGAAGAAGTAGCTGCTGATTTCCTTAGAGCTATCCGCAGGAAACTTATTCCTGCTGATAACTTAAAGCAGTCAGTGGCAAATTCTTTGCTGCTGATGATTAGACCAGCAGCAAAAATGGTTGATGTTGACTTATAACTTTTATTTACAACAAAAGACAAACACATTTAAAAAAATTTTAGAGACATATTTTAGTCAAAGCTCATCATACCAATGGATTCAACTAAGTATCTAAATCTAGCTTCATCAAAAGGTTTTGTAAACAAGTCAGCATATTGCTCATTGGTATGAACTTTGGTTAAAATAATTCTCCTTTTCTCAGCTTGATCTCTTATGAAGTGATACCTGATGTCAATGTGCTTTGTCTTGGAGTTCTGCATCGGATTGTTTGTTATTGATATAGCACTCATGTTGTCAATGTGAATGGGAGTGGCCATGAAAGTCATCCCATAATCCAGCATTTGGTTTTGTATCCAGATGACTTGTGCACAACAACTTGAAGCTGCAATGTATTCTTCTTCTACTGTAGAAGTTGATACACAAGTTTGCTTCTTGCACTGCCATGAAATCAGTCTTCCTCTCAGAAACTGACACCCCCATGATGTGGATTTTTTGTCCAAGTTGTATCCTCCATAGTCACTGTCAGTGTATGCATATAGGTTGAACTTATCATTTTTAGAATACCATAGCCCAAGCCTTGGGGCTCCCTTTAGGTATCTAAAAATTCTCTTGACAACTTGAAGATGTGTATTCTTTGGAGCTGCTTGGAATCTTGCACAAAGGCATATTGCAAACATGATATCTGGCCTTGAGGTAGTGAGATACATAAGTGATCCTATCATTGCACGGTACTGATGTTGATCAGTGTCTTGACCATCTTTGTCTGGAGTCAATTGATGGTGCACTTGCATAGGAGTTCTTGCAGCAGAGTAGTCAGCCATCTTGAATCTTTCCAAAATGCTCTTGACATATTTGGATTGGCTGATAAAGATTCCATTTGGAACTTGTTTCACTTGAAGACCTAGAAACAAATTTAGTTCACCCATTGAGCTCATTTCAAACTTTGAGTGCATCAGGACCTCAAAGTCTTTACATAACTTCTTCCTTGTTGATCCAAAGATGATGTCATCAACATAGATTTGTACCAGTAGGATTTCTCCCCCTTCATCTTTGATAAACAAGGTCTGGTCAATGGCACCTCTTCTGAAGTTGTTGCTTAGTAGATATCCAGACAGTGTTTCATCCCAGGCTCTTGGAGCTTGATGTAAGCCATATAGGGCTTTATCTAGTTTGAACACTTTGTTAGGATGTGCAGGATCTACAAAGCCTGGAGGCTGTTTAACATATACTTCCTCACCAATCGTCCCATACAAAAAGGCACTCTTGACATCCATTTGATAAACTATGAAGTTCTTGGATGCAGCATACGCCAAGAAGATTCTGATGGCCTCCAGCGTGGCAACATGAGCAAAGACTTCATCATAGTCAATTCCCTCTTCCTGAGTGTAGCCTTGAGCTACCAGTCTGGCTTTGTTCTTGACTACAATGCCTCTCTCATCTTACTTGTTCCTGAATACCCATCTTGTGCCAATAGCAATTTGACCAGGTAGAAGATCAACAAGTTTCCAGACATCCTGTCTCTTGAATTGCAGCAACTCTTCCTGCATTGCCTCAATCCAACTAATGTGTTTCAGAGCTTCATCTATCTTCTTTGGTTCTACCTGAGATAGAAAGCAGGAATACAGACATATATTGGCCTCATGAGTTTTGCTTCTTGTTTGAACTCCTTGGTGAACTTGGGCAATGATATTTTCCAGGGGATGTTCCTTGTTGATTCTCTGTGCTGGTACAACATCCAATTGTATTCCTTGCTCAAGATTGCTCTGATTCTGATCAGGAAACTCTTAATTCATGGTGGAAGAGTCTTCAATATCAACAGCAGCATCAGCATTATCAGCAGCAGCATCAGCAACATCTGCAGCAGATGCCTCTACAACATTTACAGATGTGTCTTGAAGTTCATTTAGATTTTCATTCTCAGAGAGGCTGCTGGTGGTGACATTTGAGAGTCTGGTTCCGGCTTCACTGGCTTCAATAGCTTCCACAATAGATGGAGGGTCAATAGATGGCCTTTTCAGTCTGATAGAGGGACTAGTGAACTCCAATCTGTAGTCAATGGAAGATGGTGCTTTGGAAGAGGTAGACTCCATATTTGAGGAGATGAGAGGCTCAAATATTTGTGTGAAGGAGTCTATATCAAAGAGCCAGTTTGGGCCCTTTCCTAGTTCACATGCAATGTGTTCCCTACATTCCACATTGGTCGATTCTTCCACGATTCTTGTTCTTGAGTTGAATACTCTGTAGGCCTTGGATTGAGAGGAATAGCCCACAAAGTATCCTTCATCATATTTGGAACCAAACTTAGGAAGAACCCCATGTGTGATCAGAATGGTGCATGGACATCCAAAAGGTTTTAGAAATCCAATGTAGGGAACTCTTTTGAACCAGAGTTCATAAGGTGTCTTGTTGAGATGCCTGACAATGAGAACTCTATTCTGCACATAGCATGCTGTGCTGACTGCTTCTGCCCAGAATGTGAGAGGCAGTTTTGAATCAGCTAACATTGATCTTGCTGATTCAATTAGAGTTCTGTTTCTTCTTTCAGCAACCCCATTTTGTTGAGGAGTTCTTGGAGCACTATATTCTCTTTCTATTCCCTTGCTCTCACAGAAACAGTAGTGTGGTTCTTGAATTCTGTACCTTGATCACACCTTATGACTTTCACCTTCTGATTGCTTTGATTCTTAACTCGAGGAATGTAAGATTTAAGAATCTCAACAGTTTCATCTTTTGTTCTCAAGAAGTATACCCATGAAAATCTGGTATAGTCATCAGTGATCACCAGACAGTATGACTTCTTTCCCATTGACATGACATTTGTAGGACCAAAGAGATCCATATGCAGCAGCTATAATGGAGTGTCATTTGAATTCAATGTCTTAGGCTTGTGAGAACTCTTGTGTTGCTTCCCCTTCAAGCATCCAATGCAATGATCTTCAAGTTGGAATTCTTTGTTAGGAAGCCCTCTGACAAGATTTTCCTTTACCAATTTGTTAATGGTTTTTTCATTGACATGTCTTAATCTCCTGTGCTAGAGAGCCGATTCATCAACTGATGCCTTAGACAGAAAACAAGATACACTACCAGATGGAGTGACCTCATTCATGTCAAGCACATATTGGTTATCATTTCTCTGAGCAATCAATAGGATCTTCTCTAGGGGAGGTTTGTTTAAGCCAGGGGATAGTACAAAACATTTTTTTTCTATGAAAAGCATCCAATGCTTTTGATCACAGATTTGGGACACACTCATAAGATTGAAGTCTAATTCTTTGACATAGTTTACTCTTTCAATACTTATCCTTTCATTGGACACAGTTCCTTGTCCAGTAATCGATCCTCCTTTTGAATCACTCCCAAAGGCAACATATCCTCCATTGAAGTGTCTGAAGTTGGAGAGGATTGATTTATTGCTGATCAAGTGCCTGGAACAACCACTGTCTACAACCCAGGTGTTATCCTTGTGACCTGGTTGTCACTGCACATGAGAGAGATCTAGTTAGAGGGAGGAACCCAAGAGCTTGCAGACTTGGGTAAGTGTGTCGTTGGATCAACAACATCAGTATGCTTGCATTCAATGGACCCAATGATGATGCTTTGAGGGATAAATGCTGGGATCTTGGCTTTCCATTGCTGAGGAGGTGGTTTTCTAGATCTCTTTGCTCTATCAGCAGGTGATGTTGCTTTGGCTGCTAGCAGATTTACTTTATCAGCAGCAGATTTTGCTGCTGAGTACTTTGGCTTATCAGCAGCAGATTTTGTTGCTGCTGATGGTTTTACTTGAGCAGCAGCAGACTTGGTTGCTGCTGAAGGCTTTTCCTTTGGTTTCTTGGGCTTCACTTGATCAACAACATTTTTGTTGGCTGCTGATGGTTTAAAAACAAATGTATGCTTATTCTTCTTTACCTTGTTAACAGAGGGTTTCTCTATAGAAGTTATTTTGCTTATAGGATTTTGTTTAGGAGGGGCCTGATGAAGGATCTGGTTAAAAGGATTAAATTTACAATCTGCAGCAAAGTGGTCTGATTCACCACAGATGATGCAAGATTGTTGAGGTTTTGGCAGTTGCTTCCTTGATGGGGAGAGAGAGTTTCTGAAGTGAGTTGCCTTGGCTTCAAAACTTCTTACCTTTTTGTTCTTGTTTGTCTTCTCAAAAGCATGTTGCTTCAGGTTTCTTTGCTGCTGAAGGTAGTAGAAGCATGTGCTGGCAGTGTGATTGTATTTGCCACAGACAAAACATGATTTAGCAAGTTTGTCCCTTTGGAAGTACACATAATCTTTTCTTTTGAACAAGTATTTGAAATTCCAGGGGTGAGCTTTATTGTGCTCAAAAGTGGCTTCCTCCAATGTCTTTTGAACATATAGAGTTCTCTCTCCAGACGCATGACATATGTCAAACACCTTCCTTGGTTGGGTGGATTTAGATTGAGGATTTGGGTTGGTGGAGGTTGAAGACTGTCCCTTTTCAACAGTTAGCTTTCTTCCTTCTGGAGGATAGCTGATTTTGATTTGTTTGGTGAGTTGAGATACTGGTACTGTTTTTGAAGGGATGAAGGGGCTTGGACTGTTGGTTTGAATGACTTCAAAGGCAGGTAGTGATGGAGCTTTATTGGTTTAAGTGGATTCTGAGCATGTGGACTCAGACTCAGATGAAGTAGTGCATTCTTGCACAGAGGTTTCTTGGACAGCAGGATCAAGATTTCGGTTGACCAGATCAAGATTGGAAAGATTGAAAATTGGTTCATGAATGGCTACATAGTCAGCAGGTGGAGGAACAACATTGTTGGGTTTTTCAGCTTGTAACCCAACTCCAACAGTTACCCTTTCATGAATTTGAGCATCCAAAAGTCTTTGCAACTTTTTGGATTCAAACTAATATTTTTTAACATGGACCTTTTGGTCTGCTAATTCAGCCCTTGTAGCCTTTAACTTAACTAGAAGATCATCAATCTGAGTTTCAAGGTTTGTTTGTTCATGTTTTAATGATGAAGTCTCTTTCTTTAAACAGTTAATCTTTTCTTTGTAACTATTTTCAACCTTTTTAAATTCAGATTTCATTTGGTGAAACTCTTCATTTTGATCTATGAGATTCTGGTTATGTTTTCTGTATCCAAGAACCTTATCAATACAAGCTTGGGTATAAAGATTTTTATATACCTGAGGTGGTATCCCTGATGTGTCTGTCATGAGAGCTTGTTTGTTGCTGTCTTGGCTGAGCTTGGCTTGTTTAACCTTGATGAGCTTGGCTTGGCTGGGCAGCTACTGTATTTGCCTTTGGTGCCTTGCATTCTCTGGAAAAGTGACCAAGTTGGTTCCAGTTGTAACATTTCAGTTTGCTTTTGTCCAAGACAACTCTGGTGTTAGAGTTGTTGCTTGGAATGGGTCTTCCTGTTCTAGAGTAGAACCTTTTTGTTCTTAGAGAGAGCATGGCATAGGAGTGTTGTATATCCATTTCTTCTAGATCATCTGGATGAAAACATTCCAAATCTTCCTTGATAAAGGACATATTGCTTGAGTTTGCAGAAACAAAGGCAGCAGAAGTTGATGTTTGAGGTGGGGCTTCAAGAAGAAATGGTGAGTTGTTTGATTGTGAGGTTGGAGTCTGGGGATGAGTGACAATGGGAGGGTAGTAGTTGCTTGAACTAGGAACTGAGTGGTCAGAGTGAAGTGTAGAGGAAGTGGTGGTGGATGATGAGGCTGTTGAGTAACTTGAGCTTCTCTCTTTGGCTTGAATCATTTCTAATTCATAGGTCTTTAAATTTTCAGTTCTTCTGATTGACACTGTGTAAAGTGTCCAGCAGCTTGGTAGAGACCTGATGAACTTCTTGAGAATGTCTTCATTCTCCAGCTTCACTTTTGAGCACTGTAGCTCTCCCACAAGGTAGGTGTACCTGTTGTACAACACAGTAAGAGACTCACCTTCCTTCCGGACAAAGTTCTCATATTGTTGTTTCAGAATGTCTCTTCTATTTTCTTTCACTTCTTCTAACCCAGTAAACATCTTCTCAAGAGTCTGCCATAGCTCCTTAATAGTCTTATATTCTCGGAAGTTGTGAAAGACTTCATTTGGCAAGCACATCTGAATGGCTCCCAAGGCTTTGAAGTCTACCTCCATCTTCTTGATGTCTTCATCTGAATACTTTGAGGGTTCTTTGGGGACTGATGGACCTCCGAAATCAGCAGAGGCCACCATGGGCACATATGGTCCATCTTTAATGGATCTCCACATCCCATACTCTTGAGAGCAGAAGAAACTTTCCATCCTGTTCTTCCACATATCATAGTCTTCTCCAGACACCAGTCTTGGTGGTCTGTTGATGCTTCCAGTATCATCAAAACCATTGTTTTGTGCCATTTCTGGATTTGTGATATATGGTGTTTTAGCAAAGAGAGTAGTGAATAGAACCAGAGAGTGATTAAACAAGTGCGAGTTTGTTTAATCTGAGAGCCAAAGCTCTGATACCACTTGTAGGATCGTGAATACAAGATGGTTCTATTCTAGTTGAGATTGGCGGAAACAATCACAACTATGCAATGTAAACAAGTAAAAACAAAGAGTACTGATAAATGCAAATTGTATTAAGCTTAAATGGTTTCAAGATTACAGAGAAAAACTCTAAGAAAACACACTTGTACAATGAATAGATACACTACTTATATAGTAACTTAGAATCAAGACAGACCCTTGATTCTAAGGATCAGATCAAACACAAGCCGTTGATCTCGTATACTAGAAGCTATTCTACAAGTTAAGACAACAAAGACTACAAAAGTTAACTTTAATAAAACGTCTTCTTAGGCATCATGTCTTGGATACTTGGAAGGAGAGCGTTGTATTTTATTGTCTGCACCAGTAACATTATTTCTGCATGTGATGTGTCAGAGTTGCAGAAGAAAGTTGTCAATAGTAAAGTTGATGCTTTTGATATGCCAATCAGCAGCAATGATTAATCTTCACCAGATATGGCTATCAGCAGCATAGTTGATGGTCCACAGCAAGACTCAACTATCCAAAGCTGCTGATGATTTGCCTATCAGTAGCAACTCTGGACTTCAGCAGATAAGGTTGTCCGCAGCAGAGTTGTTCATCAGCAGGAGAACAACTGTCAGCAGCAAACAAGCTTATCCGCAGCAGGTTGTTGATCAGCAACAAAATTGTGGAGTCCGCAGCAGTTGTACTTAGAGAATTTTATAGCCATCAATCTTTATATCTACGAGAACATATTTTTGGATTTTTCAAAATTTATTCTAAAACACACTAAAATATTTTTGTACTTTTTTCTTAATGAATTAAAGCAGTAAATCTAGAAAACAACTAAAATCAAAATCTTTTTGGTTTTTATCTATACATACAAAATCACATATTTTTGGTCGAACACTACGAGTAAGAAGATCATATCAGTATCTTTGATGTATCACACACACATTTTGAATATAAAATTCCCTAGCAGATCTAATGGTTGACCTATGTTATTCTGCATATTCACAGATATTTGGCTCAGCAAATAATCACTTCAATAATAAAACTTTTCAGAACTAACACTTCAAAATTTAATACACTATCAATTCTTTTGAAATTTCTATTCAAGTTCTATCTCACAAATATCACAACTTTCTTTTTCATGATCTTTTCTGCAATTAGCTTTCTCATATCTTTTCATGATGATCATATTATTTAGAAATGCATGAAATGATACGTGATAAACTTCAAAGTAAATAGGATCAGATCATGAGATGCTAACTTATTCATACCGAAATTGCAATATACTACATGTCAATCCAATTTGTCAGCATTATAAGATTTGAAACTACAAGCATTTTTATCCCACTTTCTTGTGAGTTGGTACCATTTATATGAAAACAATGTGTACCGCACAAATATGCCAACAGAAATATAAAATTGCACCATCTTCAAGACATATGAGACTTATGCAAAGATAAGATCAATCTCCAGGATGAAACTATCTTAATTAGCACAGACAAAGAAGCAGATTTCGAAGGATTTATGGAATCAGAATGATTCAAGTTGCTTGGTTTTGGATGAAATATCATGATTCATAGTACAATAAGAATGATAAAGGAATCGATTGATTTAAGACATAGGGTAGAGTGATCCAACTGTTATCTGGATATATTCAATGGAATCAAGATATTGATCCAAGGGCTAGTATATGTTCCAACAAATGTTGTTAGAAACATATCTTAGTCCAACTTCACATTGCATGTTTTTCAGGGCATGGGCAGTGAAGTGAACTGAAACATTGTGCTAATCAATATAGTTTGATACTGGTCTCATGAAATACTTGAAGCCTCATATTCTTTATCTGATAATGATCTTTCAACACACGCACCCGACATACCATGGTTTCAAATCACAATTGTGACATAGATCATTATGTTTTCACACTACTAATGGATTAAAACGCTTCTAGCCTACTGACAATTCAAATTACATGCAAATATCCAAATTAAAAGATTATATATAAAATGTCATGCAGTCATGAAGCTATCATTTCCTGTTTATGTAGACTTTAAAAGTTTAGATCAAATCATATAAGCACAAACATAAATACAGACATCAGGTAGTCATTCTAAGGTCATGTGTATGTGATCACCTACTGATGTACTATCATTTCTTCTATAACTTCAAGTAGTGCCAATTTTATCTTTTTCAAATTTGTTTTGGTTTTTCAGAAAGCGAGTAATTTTTTTTAAACTAAAACTTAAAATACTTACTTTAAATAATCTAGAAAACTAAAAGAAAAACTTCCATGAAAAACTCTTTTTCAAAAACCTTTGTCACGTTGGATTAAGCATACCAATCATTTGAGTAAGAAATTCAAACCATGAACGATCGAATGCTTTGGTAAACAAATCAGCAAAGTTGTCATCCGTGTGAACTTTCACCAATTCAATCAGCCTTTTCTCTGCACAGTCACGAATGAAATGATGTCTAATATCATTGTGCTTCATTTTTTAATGTTTCACAAGATTTGTTATGATCGACATGGTGGTCGTGTTATCAATCATCATTGGTGTCCCTGTGAAGTTCAAACCATAATCCCTTAATGTGCTGCAATGTATTCTGCCTCACACGTTGAAATTGCAACCGAGGTTTGCTTTTTGCATTGCTAGGACACAAGCCTATTCCCTAAGAATTGACAACCACCGGACATTGATTTTCTGTCCAGACCGCAACCTCCATAATCTGAATCTGTAAAGCTTTAAAATCAAAGTCAAAATTAACTGGATAACATAATCCCAACTTTGGTTTACCCTTTAAGTATTGAAAGATCCGCTTTACAACAATCAAATGAGATTCCTTCGGTTTAGACTGAAATCTTGAGCACAAACATACTGCAAACATAATATCCGGACGTGACATTGTCAAATACATTAAATACCCGATCATTCCTCCATATAATCGACAATCCACCTCTTTCCCTTTTATGTCAGAATCTAGTTTGTGATTAACTGGAATTGGAGTGTTGAAAGCTGAAGCATTTGGCATATCAAACTTCTTGAGAATATCAGCAACATATTTTGTTTGATGAATGTAAAAACCATCTTCCTTTTGATCAACTTGAAGACCCAAAAAGATCGCACTTCATCACTCTTTCAAAGTTTTTACACATATCGACATTCATTGATCCAAAGATTATGTCATCCACATAGATTTGAACAAGTAATATATCTCCCCCTGCTTTTCTGAAGAAAAGGGTAGAATCAATTTGGCCACGCTTAAATCCATTTTCAAGTAGATGCACCGACAAAGTTTCGTACCATGCACGAGGAGCCTGATGAAGACCATATAACGCTTTATCCAATTTAAAGACCTTTTCAGGAAACTTGGGATCTTCAAAACTAGGCAGCTGTTTCACATACACCTCTTCCTTTACCTTTCCATACAAAAAAGCACTTTTGACATCCAAATGAAAAACTTTGAAACCTTTGAAAGAAGCATATGCAAGAAACAAACGTATTGCCTCAATCCTCGCAATTGGAGCGTAAAATTCGGTGTAATCAACCCCCTCTTTCTGATTAAAACCTTGGACAACAAGTCTTGCTTTATTGCGTACCACAACACCACGATCATCACGTTTGCATTTGAATACCTACTTTGTGCTAATAGATCTTGAGCCTTTGGGTAAGTCAACTAAATCCCAAACATGTAATTTATCAAATTGATCCAACTCTTATTGCATGGCCTCAATCCAATAATTATCATCTTAAGCCTCAACCACATTTTTAGGTTATGTTTGAGAAATAAAGCAAGCATGCAAACACATCTCCAAGATACCTGTATCCACAATCTGAGCATACAAACAAGAATTTTCTGCAAGTGTACGATGCCTCGTTTGAATACCCGCATTCAAATCACCAATAATGTTGTCAGTGGGATGATTCTTATGCACTCGGGATTGAGGAATATCTGAAGCTTGAATAACAGCATCAAGATTTGAAGGCAACTCCCACTCAACTGATGCCTGTGTTGATGAATCATCAACTATGTTTTGGATATCATTAGAAGATTCTTGAAACACAGCTTCATCATCATCACTGTCACCATGTTGTGTTGTACCCGAAGTTGAAGCTACAGTCGGGTCAACTGGAGGAGTATCCATAATCGGAATAACCGAACGAGGATCGATAGTTGAATCATCATTGCAGTACGACTGATAGAACATTTCAGCTTCAGCTGGAGAAATTGCAGGAGGAACATTGAAAGATCTGATTAATGCATCATAATCAAACGCCCAAGAGGGACCTTTTGCATCCTGAGGAACATAACGATTATCACAGTCAATATGAAACCATTCTTCAATTTGACGGGATTCTTTGTTAAAAACTCTCTTGTTATGAAAATTTGCAACGTATCCCAAGAAAATTCCCTCAATTTCTTTGGAGCTGAATTTAATAGGAACATCACGAGTCTTCAACAAGGTACAAGGATTTCCAAATGGCAAAAGATACGCCAAATTAGGTTTTCTATTATGCAACAATTCATAACAGGTCTTGTTGTGTTTCTTCACTGTCAAAACCCTATTGAGAACATGACAAGCTGTATTCACCACCTCAGCCCAAAAAGTAACAGACAGTTTTGAATCAGATAACATAGTACGAGACGTCTCAATAAGAGTTCGATTCTTCCGTTCAACAACACCACTTTGTTGAGGAACATAAGCAGCACTGAATTCATGATGGATGCCCTTATGTAAACAAAATAAACTCATATTTCCATTCTTGAACTCTGTGCCATTATCACTCCGAATTCTCCTGACTTGCAATTTGAATATGTGACAATCCGAACTTTCCAGGTTAACTCCGTTAACCAAATCCAGTTAAAGTTTAACCTAATTAAACTAACTCAAACTTCAAGGACTAATTGTGTAACTAGCCTAAACCTAACTCTATTTGACTTTGTAAAGTCAAAATCCAACATTTGAGTCCTGTTGACTTGTAAAAGTCAACTAACCGTGTATTTAACTCAATTAGAACCTCAGGGACTATTTCTGCCAAGTTCCAAACCCAAATACATGAAACCACATGGACTAGTTCTGTAAATTACCCAATTTCGATTTGGTTGACTTTCAAAAGTCAAACCATGAGTTCTTGAGCCAAAATTCGTATTCAATAACCGATTTGAGCTCGATTTTGTAACTGAAACACACATTAGTATCATTAACGATCATCATCGTAGATTTAATCATCGACATTACGTGCAATTAAACTCGGTAATGGGCATTTAAGATATAACCGTCAACACCATGTTCTTATACGATCGAATTCGACTAAATCTGATTACTAATTCGCAATCCAATACACTACACACCTCAAACGAGACCCATTGAAGCTCTTACACCACCCAAGTTGACCGGAGGAGGAGGCAAAGCCTTTGGGGATCAAACCACTCACAGTCGAAACATGTTCTTGTCGTCCTCTATCAATTCGATACTCAAGAAGGTAATCAAACTCTCCTTCAGACTCGTTTCAATGTATTGATCATAAGCCCCATGTTAATTCTGTCTCTATCACCGTTTAATCGAAATTCGTATGCTAGGGTTCATACTATTCCAGTTTAATCGAACCCCACTCTAGACCTATTTTAAATCCGATTGAATTACACCATTAGACTCGTAATCGTCCTCTTAATGAAATCCATTTACTAATTCAGTCTAATATCATCAAATTTTTCATGATCTCTAACGCTAGGGATTGTTCATAATCAGTTTGGGGTTTTTAATCTTAAACACTCTTTCAATGAAATTAAATTACATCAACATGTTCATTATTCCATTTTTGTTAAAAGCCCTATGATTCTAACAAGTTCTAACATCGGAATCCTTTGATTTGATTTTGACTTCATAACCTAGGGTTTCGGTGTTTTCAAAAAGAAATTAACGACTATAAACTTGACGTTTTTGCAATTAAATTTGTCAACAGATTCGTTTAGTACCGATTAACAAAACCCCCATGATCTCGTGGTGAATCGCAATCGATTTCGAGGGAAGTGGGACTGGTTCTTGTTCGGCTCGATAGGGGGGATGAACACGGGACTGGTGTTCGATAAAATCATTTCAAACCCATCTTTGTTGCGATTCCCTAGCGGGCAGGTTTGGTTAAGTCGGATTGCTTATACATAGGAGACCCGGGTTAGAAACCGGTCTCCTGCAATTATTTTTGGGGGCTTTTTAAGGTATTTTTTTTATAAAAAATAATTCCCATATTATTATAATAGTATATCAAAGTGTTTTGAACCCGTAAAACATCAGAAGGCTCGAGTTTTATAACCCATTTTCATATTATTTTCCCCACCTTTTAAAATAATATATATTTATATTGTTTTCAATACACGACTCCAAATAGATAATACATTTATATTATTTTCAAACCGTGACCCGTAATATTAAATAATATACATATTTATATTATTTCGAATCATTTTATAACATCGTGTATCGATTGAGACTAAATAATAATATAATTAGTTATATTATTTACTCGTCTATATATATTATTATTTTTCTCAATTTTTGTGAATGACAAAACACCCGGTTATATATATTATTATTTGTGTCATTCGTCACGTAAAGTAATTCCTAACTCCGTGGACACTTTCGTCCACTCTTGAATGTTAGAGCGTTTCTCATTCTGTGTCGCTGTCACAATTCCCTAATTTATCCCTAATTTATGTGTTTATAATTTTAGGGCATTCGTAAGTCTTTTAAGACTTACCCACGTGGTTCCAACTTATCCTTTGTGTGATACTACCTTCAACGCAACGCAGGTGAGTTTTCACGGCCCTTTTACTATTTTAACTTGGGGGAGAAAACATGATTAAACGATTTTGAGATTTTGTAATTCGTATGATATCAATGTTAAAGCTAAGCGTAACACGCTATCATAGAAAGTCCTCATCTTATATCGGACCGTTAATATGGATCTTAGCGAGGTAATATTTAGTAGTACTACTGGGTTTGACAAATCCCACCCGCGTTAGTTGCGCTAACTCGATTAGAGATCGAACTGGTGAAATGTTAGCCTATTCACACAGCCAGTGTTGATAGGCCTGGCAGGAGGCAAATAAACAAACAGTCAGCTTCGGTTGCGAGCGCTTGAGTTAAACATGAACATAGGTTAGCTACCTATAGATACATATTGAATTATCATAAATCTGGCAAACGCTTATCTATATATATAAACCTGTGAACTCACCAACTTCGTGTTGACATATTTTCTTACATGTTTTCTCAGGTCGCTAAGATAAGGCACAGGTGCACATTAGGGCATGCATGGGATTCATCCATTTTGATTATTACTTATTTATGTTTGTTTGGATTATTTTGTATTGTACTTGGCTTGGTTGGACGTTTGGACTTTTGGTTTGGGCGCGTGTGTTTTACGCATTTTCTTTTCTTTTCTTTACGCTTCCGCATTTGAACTCTGTTTATTATGATATTTTAATTTGAGTCCCATGTAGAGTCGTTCAAAGTAACTAATGTCTGAGATCCTGGTTCGTCACTTCCCAAACGGTAAAACTCCGTTAGTTGAAATTTGGGGGTGTGACAGATTGGTATATGAGCCATTGGTTATAGAGAACTAGGATTGCATACTAGACTACAGCCTCACACATTAGTTACATGTCATTTGGATGTTTGGCACTTATATATATTGTTACAGGAACATGTCATCAACTCCACCTCCATCACCTAAGGCACCAGGACATAAGGCACCCATCCTATCATCCCTGGAGCCCAAAAGGCATTCTAGTGACTATTCAGTTGACCAGGGGGAACAAGCAGCGCTCAAGCAATGAATCCTGCTCTCAATTGGAACGCATACCCGCAAATGATCTAAAGATGGATCGAAATGGGAAATGTCCCATCACCTTACTTTGGTTCTACTTCCTCATCATCTACCTTACCTAGCTTGCCATGCACTATGGAACAAGATTTTACAGCCTTTGTATTTTACATGTCTAGGGAGTTGAGTATTGTGAAAGATGCTACTGATGAGATACCTGACATTCTGAAGAGAGAGCCTCAAATAGAGGAGAATAAGGTAGGGATAGAGCTTTTGACTGCTGAACTAGCAGTAACGGATCAAGTCCATAACGTCTTGGTGGATCGGGTGACACATTTGGCGACGAGGGTAGACACCTCGGATTTTGAGGTAGGAGGGATTCTGGAGAGAGTGGCTAATCTGGAAGGCCAACTGCAAGCAGCAAACCATGCTGTCGAGGGACTCCAGGAAAGAGTAACTCACTTGGAAGCCCAACTGCAAGCAGCCCTATTTCCTGAGGAGATTCCACTTTCTGACGGCGAAGAAGAGCCCTTCGAGGAAGAGCCTTTCGAGGAGGAGCCCTTCAAGGATGAGCCCTTGGAGGAGGAGCCACCTGAGGAGGAACCAGTGGAGATCGATGATGCACAATCATATGTTTCTTCTGATGACGAAGATGTTTGATGATATTCCTATTCTATCTTCCCTTTTCATGCATGTTTTGCTTTTGTTATTTCTCTTTTCAAACCTAGATCGGTAAGGTTGTTCGCATTCAATAAAAGCATGAGAAGTTTAATGTTTGAGCTATTTATTTTGTAGCCTTACAATTTAATTAATTTTCAAAATATTAGATGTTGTATTTCTTTACTCGTACATAAATAATGTTTAATATGTGATATATTTCTCATTGTTTTGTATTTGTGAATGTGAAGAATCATGTCAGGAAGAGGACGTGGAGGTCATGCTGGTGGCCGAGGTACCATTAACATGACGGCAGTGGAGCTAGCGGCACTAATAAACGATAGTGTGGCGGAAGCTCTAGCAGCACAGAATGTTGCAGGTAAATGCTTTAGCTATTGACTAATGATGTCAATTCATCTCTTAAAAAGTCTGTCCTAAACTCTATAATCCCAATCCTATTTTGTTTCTGACTCCAGGCCCGCAAAACCCGCAACCAGCCTGCACCTTCAAGGCATTCATGGATTGTAAGCCCCACGCCTTTAGTGGAGCTGAAGGAGCTGTCGGACTACTTCGTTGGTTCTAGAAAGTAGAATCAGTGATTTCCATGTGCAACTGCCTAGTGACAAATCAGGTCAAGTTCGCCGCTGGAACTTTGGAGGGCCCGACTCTCACATGGTGGAACGCCCAGGTCCAGATGTTGGATCTGGCCATGGCAATTGGACTCCCATGGGAGGAGTTTAAATCAATGATGAAGGAGGAGTACTGTCCTCGCGATGAAATTCAGAAGTTAGAAGGAGAGTTCTGGAACCTAAAGATGGAGGGTTCTGAAATTGAACTTTATACCACGCGATCACATGAGCTTGCTACTATGTGCCCACATATGGTGACCCCTGATTACAAGAGAATTGAACTATATATTGGAGGTCTAGTGCCTCAAATACAAAGCATGGTTACTTCATCCAACCCTACCACTATCTAGCAGACTATCCGACTTGCCCATAAGTTAACCGATCAGGCGGTGACTCAAGGGACTCTACCTCCGAGAGGCTCGGTCTCTAAATCCACCGATAATCATAAACGCAAGTTTGACCACCACTCTAACTCTCACTTCAAAGGACCCCAGCCCAACCAACCCCAGTTTAATCAACCTCAGCAGCAGCAGCGTAGGTTTGAGACTGCTAAGAACTCCAACCAGTCGACCTCTTCAGGTCAAAACCAGGGTGGTTACGCGGGAAAGTCTCCTAAGTGTAACAAGTGCAACTTCCATCACTTTGGGTTTTTGCAATCGTTGTCAGCGGTGTGGCAAAATAGGTCATGCTGCCAAAGATTGTAGGGGTAAATTACAAGCCAAACAGCCTTTTCAACAGCCTGGATTTACAAAGGGTTGTTTTGAGTGTGGAAAGGAGGGACATATCCGGAAGAATTGTCCTCAATTGAAGAAAGGAGGTAATTGAAACCACAACCCTAACCAGAATAACAACAATGGGAGTAACAACGACAATGGTGGAGGAAATGGTGTGAAGGGACGAGCCTTCGTGCTAGGATCTGGAGAAACTCGTTATGATCATAATGTGGTCACCGGTAAGTTTCTCTTAAATAATTACTTTGCTTCTGTCCTTTTTGACACTGGTGCTGATAGAAGTTTTTATATCTAAGATACTTAGTGATATGATAAAAGGAACTCCAACTCTGTTAAAAGCTAAGTATATAATAGAGATAGCTGATGACCATATAATTGAAGCAACACACATTCTTAAGGGGTGTAAGCTTGAGCTAGCTAGACATATACTTGATATCGACCTTATGCCGGTCACACTTGGTAGTTTTGATGTAATTGTCGGCATGGATTGGTTATCTAAAAACCAAGCTGAAATTATCTGTCATGAGAAAATTGTTCGTATTCCTCTCCCAAGTGGAGAAACCCTTTTCAGGGCGAAAGAGTTGGTGCAGTCATGGGCATCATATCCTTTATGAAAGCACAAAAATGCCTTCGAAAAGGACATACGGCTATTTTGGCTCTCATTGCTGAGCAGCCATCAGAAGAGAAGAAGATAGATGATATCCCCATCCTCCGTGAGTTTCTAGAAGTATTTCCCGAGGATCTTCCTGGTCTGCCACCACACCGACAGGTTGAATTCCAAATCGATCTAGCACCCGGAACGGCACCGATCGCTCGGGCACCTTATCGACTAGCACCTAGTGAATTGCAAGAGCTATCTACTCAGTTACAGGAATTGTTGGATAAAGGTTTCATCCGACCTAGCTCATCGCCATGGGGAGCTCCAGTCCTGTTTGTCAAGAAGAAGGACGGGACCTTCCGTATGTGTATCGACTACCGTGAACTGAATAAGGTCACAATCAAGAATCGTTATCCTTTGCCTCGTATAGATGACCTATTTGATCAACTCCAAGGATCAAGTTTCTATTCCAAGATAGATCTTAGGTCCGGCTACCATCAATTGAGAGTCCGAGATGAAGATATCTCTAAGACTGCTTTCAGGACAAGGTACGACCACTATGAATTTATGGTCATGCCTTTCGGATTAACCAACGCACATGCGGTATTCATGGACCTCATGAACCGTGTGTGTAAGCCTTACCTTGATCAATTCGTCATCGTTTTCATCGACAACATTCTCATTTATTCCAAGAACAAGGAGGAACATGAGAAACATCTACGCCTAATTTTGGAATTACTTAAAAGGGAACAACTATATGCTAAGTTTTCCAAGTGTGAATTTTGGATCCGGGAGGTTCAATTCTTAGGACATGTGGTTAACGAGAAAGGAATACATGTCGACCCATCAAAGATAGAAGCCATCAAGAATTGGGCAGCACCGACGACTCCGACTAAGGTGCGACAATTTATGGGATTGGCTGGTTATTACCGTCGATTCATTGAGGGATTTTCAAAAATTGCACAACCTCTCACTGCCTTAACTCAAAAGGGTAAAGCCTATAACTGGGGCGATAACCAAGAGTCAGCATTCCAACATCTTAAACAGAAACTTTGTAGTGCACCTATTCTAGCTCTTCCGGAAGGAACAGGTGATTTTGTGGTGTATTGTGACGCGTCTATTCAGGGTGTAGGTTGTGTGTTAATGCAACGAGAAAAGGTGATCGCGTATGCTTCGCGTCAACTAAAGGTTCACTAGAAAAACTACACCACTCATGACTTAGAGTTGGGAGTTGTAGTTTTCGCACTTAAGATATGGAGACATTACTTGTACGGTACCAAATGCACCATCTACACCGATCACAAGAGTCTTCAGCACATCTTCGAACAGAAAGAGTTGAACATGCGACAGCGTCGTTGGGTCGAACTCTTAAATGATTATGACTGTGCGATCCGGTACCACCTGGGTAAAGCTAACGTTGTAGTTGATGCCCTAAGTCGAAAGGAAACGAAACCCAAACGAGTTCGAGCATTACAGCTTACTATTCGCCCCAGATTACCTGACAAACTCCGTAGTGCTCAACTCGAAGCCCTGAAGGAGGAAAACCTTTCTCGAGATCAAATCTGACGGTATTCGCTACTTCGTCGAGTGAATATGGGTTCCGGTATTCGAAAACCTAAGGGAACTAGTCATGGATAAGGCTCATAAATCTCGTTACTCTATTCATCCAGGTTCTGACAAGATGTACCATGACCTAAAGGTACTATATTGGTGGCCGAAGATGAAGGCCGATATAGCCACCTATGTGAGTAAGTGTCTGACTTGCGTGAAGGTCAAAGTTGAATATCAAAAGCCATCCGGTCTTCTCCAACAACCAGAAATTCCCATGTGGAAATGGGAACAAATCTCCATGGGCTTTATTACAAAATTGCCACGAACTCCTACCGGATGTGATACCATTTGGGTAATTGTTGACCGTTTAACAAAGTACGCTCACTTCTTAGCAATCAAGGAAACTGACAAAATGGATAAGCTTACTCATACTTACTTGAAAGAAGTAGTCTCTCGGCACGGGGTGCCAATCTCTATCATTTCAGATCGTGATGCACGATTCACTTCTAGTTTTTGGCAGTCGTTACATAAAGCTTTAGGCACGCGTCTAGATATGAGCACAGCATACCATCCTCAGACTGATGGCCAGACAGAACATACTATTCAAACTCTAGAGGACATGCTATGAGCTTGTGTGATTGATTTCGGTAACACTTGGGAGTCTCACCTACCATTGGTGGAGTTCTCTTACAACAACAGTTATCACACTAGCATCAAGGCAGCTCCATTTGAAGCAATATATGGACGGAAATGCCATTCTCCCATTTGTTGGGCAGAGGTTGGGGATAGTCAACTAACAGGTCCTGAACTTGTATTCGAAACTTCCGAAAAGATCGTTCAAATCCGAAACCGTATGGCGGCAGCTCGTGATCGTCAAAAGAGCTATGCCGACAAGCGTCGTAAACCCTTAGAGTTTCAAATAGGTGACATGGTCTTACTCAAAGTCTCACCTTGGAAAGGTGTCATTCGCTTTTGGAAGCGAGGTAAACTAAACCCTCGTTATGTTGGACCTTTCAAGATAGTAAAGAGAATTGGCCCAGTCGCGTATCAGCTGGACCTGCCGGAAGGACTTAGTGGTGTACACGATGTCTTTCACACCTCAAATTTGAAGAAATGTTTAGCAGACGAGTCTCTCGTGGTTCCTCATGAGGAACTACGTATTGATGAACATTTACGTTTCATCGAAGAACCCGTGGAAATTATGGACAGGGAAGTCAAAACGTTAAAGCACAGTAAAATCCCTATTGTCAGAGGTCGTTGGAACTCTAAACGCGGAACGGAATTCACGTGGGAGCGCGAGGATCAGATGATGAGCAAATATCCTAATTTGTTCAAGCACTCTGCGTCAAATTCTTAAGGTACTATTTTAATTTTCGGGACGGAAATTCTTTCAACTAGGGGATGATGTAATATCCCGGGAAATTTTTTTTTATTATTATTATTTAATTTTTGGACGAAAATTCTTTCAACTATGAGATGATGTGACAATCCGGAATTTCCATTAGACTCGTAATCGTCCTCTTAATGAAAGCCATTTACTAATTCAGTCTAATATCATCAAATTTTTCATCATCTCTAAAGCTAGGGTTTGTTCATAATCAGTTTGGGGTTTTTGATCTTAAACAATGTTTCAATGAAATTAAATTACATCAACATGTTCGTAATTCCATTTTTGTTAAAAGCCCTATGATTCTAACAAGTTCTAACATCGGAATCCTTTGATTTGATTTTGACTTCATAATCTAGGGTTTTGGTGTTTTCAAAAAGAAATTAGCGACTATAAACTCGACGTTTTTGCAATTAAATTTGTCAACAGATTTGTTTAGTACCGATTAACAAAACCCCCATGATCTCAAGGTGAATCGCAATCGATTTCAAGGGAAGTGGGACTGGTTCTTGTTCGGCTCGATAGGGGGGATGAACACGGGACTGGTGTTCGATAAAATCATTTCAAACCCATCTTTGTTGCGATTCCCTAGCGGGCAGGTTTGGTTAAGTCGGATTGCTTATACGCAGGTCTCCTGCAGTTATTTTTGGGGGCTTTTTAATGGATTTTTTTTATAAAAAATAAATCCTATATTATTATAATAGTATATCAAAGTGTTTTGAACCCGTAAAACATCCGTAAGCTCGAGTTTTATAACCCATTTTCATATTATTTTCCCCACCTTTTAAAATAATATATATTTATATTGTTTTCAATACACGACTCCAAATAAATAATACATTTATATTATTTTCAAACCGTGACCCGTAATATTAAATAATATACATATTTATATTATTTCGAATCATTTTATAACATCGTGTATCGATTGAGACTAAATAATAATATAATTAGTTATATTATTTACTCGTAGATATATATTATTATTTTTCTCAATTTTTGTGAATGACAAAACACCCGGTTATATTTATTATTATTTGTGTCATTCGTCGCGTAAAGTAATTCCTAACTCCGTGGACACTTTCGAACACTCTTGAATGTTAGAGCATTTCTTTAGGACGTTTCTCATTCCGTGTCGCTGTCACAATTCCCATTCGTAAGTCTTTTGAGACTTACACACGTGGTTCCAACTTACCTTTGTGTGATACTACCTACAACGCAACGCAGGTGAGTTTTCACGGCCCCTTTTTACTATTTTAACTTGGGGGAGAAAACATGATTAAACGATTTTGAGATTTGGTAATTCGTATGATATCAATGTTAAAGCTAAGCGTAACACGCTATCACAAAAAGTCCTCATCTTATATCAGACCGTTAATATGGATCTTAGCGAGGTAATATTTAATAGTACTACTGGGTTTGACAAATCCCACCCGCTTTAGTCGCGCTAACTCGATTAGTGATCGAACGGGTGAAATGTTAGCCTATTCACACCGCCAGTGTTGATAGACCTGGCGGGAGACAAATAAACAAACAGTCAGCTTCGGTTGCGAGCGCTTGAGTTAAACATATACATAGGTTAGCTACCTATAGATACATATTGAATGATCATAAATCTGGCAAACTCTTATCTATATATATAAACCTGTGAACTCACCAACCTCGTGTTGACATATTTTCTTACATGTTTTCTCAGGTCTCTAAGATAAGGCACAGGTGCACATTAGAGCATGCATGGGATTCATCCATTTTGATTATTACTTATTTATGTTTGTTTAGATTATTTTGTATTGTACTTGGCTTGGTTGGACGTTTGGACTTTTGGACTTTTGGTTTGGGCGCGTGTGTTTTGCGCATTTTCTTTTCTTTACGCTTCCACATTTGAACTCTGTTTATTATGATATTTTCATTTGAGTCCTATGTAGAGTCGTTCAAAGTAACTAATGTCTGAGATCCTGGTTCGTCACTTCCCAAACGGTAAAACTCCGTTAGTTGAAATTTGGGGGTGTGACAGAATAAATTCTCGAACTTTCTTTTGGACTTTCAGAAGACTCTCCAGAAAATAATGCAACTCCACCAGATTTCTGTGTCGATGTACCTTTTCCAAAATAAATGCTTGGATCTTGATAGACTGTACCTTTCTTCTGTTTGTTCAAATCATAAGATTAAATCTTCCCCATTAAATCTTTAAGACTCAGATCATCAAATCCAGATTGTTCTTTTATCACAATAGTGTACATCTCAAAATGAGTCGGTAAAGCATCCATAAACTTTTCAAGAATCTTCTTGTTTTTGTAAGTAATGTCATTGTGGACCATTTCACTTAGAAGATGATAATATCTTTACATGAGTTCATCAAAATGTTTAAAATCACTAAATTGTTTCTTTTACAATTCTTTTCTGCTCTTCTTGATATCAGTGCTACCCTCACATCTTTTAGCTAAACCTTCCCAAAGTTCACAAGAAGTCTTAAACTTCTTGAAAGTATGGTACATGGCCAGTGGTAAACACATGGATAAAGCTGCAAGAGCTTTCTTTTCACGATCATACAATTTCTTTTCATCATCATTAAGAGCTGAAATTGGTTTAGGTGTATCTGACACACCCATATGACGATGAACCAGATGCTCATAACCCTCACTAATAGTAATCCACAAACTTGTGTCATTGATATTCACATAATTCTCAAACCGACTTTTCCAATTAGAATAATCTTTGATATTCATAAGCCTCGGTGGCTTGGTTGGAGTACCAGTCTCATTATCATGATTCAACAAATGAGTCATGTTGTTCACTTGATTAGAAGTAGACATCTTTGGAACAATTCAACACTTAGAAAATTTTTGACAAGTTTCTGCCTATAGCGAACTTAACAAGTTTGCCCAAGTGAAGTATAGCAAACTTAACAAGTTCACTGACAAGTTCGCCCGTAACTGCTCAGACAAGTTCGCCTGCTTCAGCTGAAGAACAAGGAGGAAAGTTCTAACACACAAACAGAGGCGAAAATTTCCATATCTCTCGATTTTAAAGGAATTAGAGAAATTCGTTTTGTAGGATTCTTCAAATAATGATTTAGAACACTTCTAGCGGATCAATTTTTGTAAAACAACACCAAAAATGAAGAATTCAATCAAAATCCACTTCAAAAGTTGCTAAAAACGTCAAGAACACAGAAACTTCAGAAAATCTTCATCTTGTTGTGTAAAATCAATCGAAACAATGTTAAACAACAATAGCTAATCAAGAGCAATGGCTCTGATACCACTTGTAAGTCCCAGCGGGTCTAATGATCGATCTCTGATGTAAAATACGTGATACGTATACGTAGTGCGGAATCCTAACTCATACGTACGTCTCGAATACACACGCACACTATACAATCACACACAAGACAAGATATCATAAAAAGCTTCTTGTATTCAATCTTTAAACAACACACACAGAGTAGTTCCAGACATACAGAATGTTACAAATGAGAACAACTCATGCACTATTTATAGACAATACAACTGGATCAGGCGAACTTATCATGTTCGCCAACTTTAGTCCAGGCGAACTCAACTTGACCAGGCGAACTTATCATGTTCAACATGTTAAGTTTGTCTGTGCAAACTTAAACAAATACAAGACAAAACATACAAAACATTAAATATAAATACTAATCTATTACAAGGCTTGTTGTCACATAACATGCTCCAACAGTTATTTCAAGTTTTATGAGTATACTCTGTGGGAGTCTATAGTCAAAAGTCCTCATGTGCCAAAGACTGCAAATGATGATGGTTTAGTTCCAATAGCTGATCCGGACTTGTATTCTAAAGAGGATAAGAAGTTGATTGAAAGAGACAATCGAGCATTGGGATCAATCATTCTCGCTCTTCCTACTAAACTTTACCTAAATTTTGAGCAGCACGAGATAACTCAAGGGTTATGGAATGCACTGTGTCTGAGATTTGAGGGAAATGCAACATTGCAAGAGAGTCGCACTGATCTTTTACTGAAGCAATATAATATGTTCAAATACAAGAAAAATAAAACCTTGAGTGAGCAAGTCACAAGGTTTACTACCATGATCAACAGGTTGAGAAAGATGGGTGTAAAGTTTGAGGAGTATGATTTGTGTAAGAAGCTACTTGACTCTTTACCTGATTCATGGAGTACACCATGTATGCTGTTAAACAATACAACTCAAGACTTGAAGAGCAAAACTCTTGATGACACAATCTGCTTATTAGAATCATATGAACATGATGCAAAAAAGAGAGAGTTGAATAATCTTGACAAACCAAACATCACAAGTTCAACTAATGCAACATTGTTTTCAGGAAATGGTGAAGGTAGTAGTGGATCAAAGTCTGAGAAAGGTAAGGGTTGTTGTGGTTCAGAACATTCTGCTGGAGAGAAAGGGAAAGCAATTGGTCAAATTCCTGAGGATCAGATTGCATTGTTTTGAGCTTTCATGAGTAGTTATGATGCTTTAGTGACTGGAAAGGAAGCTGAAAGTGAAAGTGATTGTGCCTTGAAAACTGATAACAAAGGAAAAGGCAAAGTTGCTGATGGTACTAGTGAAACTTCATCTGATAGTGAGGTAACTTCTGAGGATGAGTATTTTAGTTGTTCTCTTGATTTTGTTGATAAAATACAAAATTATAATGCAGCAAACGTATTTTTGATTGCTGAGAATGATAAACTGAAAAAGGGCGAATAAGGAATTAAAATAGAATGAGGTTACCTACACTAGAAAAATCAAATATTTATTAAAAGATAATGTCACTTTTAAAGAATATCTTGATAAAAAGGATGCTTTAATAAAATATCTTTTTGATAAACTGATTGCCTCTGAAACTTACTTAATCAAAGAGCGGATAATAACTGCAAAGTGGAAAATGTAACGAAATATTTTAGATGAATGTGTTAATAAGCAAAGAACATATTACATCAAAGATGGTCTAGGTTATAATAAAGTACCTCATCCTCACAACTTTGTGCCATTTCCTGAAACACATGAATTAAATGATTTGATAAGTGCGAGTGATTCTAATTTTCATGATATGTATGTAAGTGCAGATGTGAAAACAGGTTGTGTAGAGGATGAGATTGACATTGATGGGGTTAAGAGTTTTTCAGCTTTCAATAAACAGTGTACTAGGGAATTCATAAGGATTGCAAACAATATTTAGACTTTAATTGTGATCTGAAAATATATGTAAATGCTTTTAAAAAGCATGATGTAGACACTTGTTTTGATTCTAATATGTCTAATATTTCTACTTATTCTACTAATTCTATGTGTGATGATTCTGATTGTGTGTCTGAAGTTTCAACCACATCTAATTTCTTTGATAAAGTGGTGCACACGGCTTGAGATTATGTTCCAATTCACAAAGTCTCAAATTTAGCTGAGGATGTCGTGCTAGATGAATTTGGGAATCCATTGATTCAAGATTATGATCTCTATAATGAAAAGCCTAAGAAAAATGAATTCATAGATCCTGAGAATCATATACTTATGAGTGACCAAAAGAGTAAGAGGTCTGTCAAAGTTAAAATCAGTTCACCGACAAAGAATCAAAACGAGTCGAGTAATTATAGTGTCAAAGGCAAATCAGTTGATGTCAAAGACAAGTTCGTTGATGTCAAAGATAATCCTGCTCAAAGCAAAGGGAAATTAGTAAAGCATGTTTGTCTATCAGAGGGTGCTAAAGGACAGTCTGTGTTTGAAGTAGGCGAGTGTTCAAAGTCAAAGTTTAAAACCAACAATTGTTTTACTTGTGGTCAAGTTGAGTATTTTGCTAGGAATTGCAAACACAAGTCACGTGTGTCAAAGTTCAAAGGGTACAAAGCGAGGACAAAAAACAATATCAACATGTGGTTCAAGAAGGCGTTTGAGAACGATCGTGTGTCAGAATCCGGGGTGATTCATCGTTACAGTCGTGATTACTTGTTTTCTAGAGATCGTAGTGAATTTTAGTCAAATGCTTGTCATGATTATGTGTTGCCTAAATTTGTGGACAAAAAGGTCTAAAATAGTCCAAGATTGTAGAGTCATATCTTATGTATAAGCTGTTGTCATTTATTGTTTGTTTAAACAGTTTTAGACTAGTTTACTTTCTGTCATTTCATTAAATGTAATTTCAGTTTTCTGTAATTTACTGTTTTTATTTCTAAGTCTGGGCCATCGAAACTACTTAGTTTCGATTGAGTTTGTTCAATCGAAACTAGTAGTTTCGATAGATGGTAGTTTCGACAGTCTGTGTATCACTTGTAAATGGTCAATCGAAACTAGTAGTTTCGATTGAACATAGTTTCGATACCTGTCACTACTATAAATAGCCTAGTTTGAGAATGTTTAGGGTGTGAGTAGCAGCTGTAACCCTGAACCTTCTCTTTCACATTTTTCTTGAATCAATACAATTTGCAGTTGTTTATTCACTGTGTTCTTACATTTTTCATACCATTTGCGTGTTGATTCATAGTGTGGTTAGCCTGTTATCTTCACCAACACTGTTTCTATCATCTGTTTCACCACCATACACACAGTTTCCGTCTGTGTGTGTGCGTAATCGATCAAATTAGTGATTTCAAGCGAAATCTGGACCTACAATTGGTATCAGAGCTTTATGCTCTAGTGTCTTTTTTAGTGTTATCAGGTTTATTGATCGATTCTAGGTGATTACTGAGGGTATTCGAAGCTTATTTTGGGTTTTTGCACATCTATTCTCGGAAGTACTGGTTTATTGATTGAAAGTTACTGTTTCATCGATTTCCAAGGGTTTTTGCTCGTATTTTCAGAATCGAAGGTTGGATTAGTGATCAGGAGTGTTAGACGAAGGTTTTCGCTGGATTGGTTTGTCATTTCTTCACTATTGATTTCTGGAGATTATCATTAATGGAGTATTTCTGAGCTTGGAGAAGAAGGCATCGAAACTACTGGGGACAGTTTCTGATTTATGTTGATCATCGAAACTTCTTGTCTACATTTTGTCGGGAGAAGGTACTATCGAAACTAGTTTTTTGTCTTATCTCTATCGAAACTGTGGTTATCGAAACTTGCCTGAAAGTTTTCAGTATCGAAACTAGTTGTTTCGATAAAAGCTGTCCTATCGAAACTAGTTGTTTCGATAAAAGCTGTCCTATCGAAACTAGTTGTTTCGATAGAAGTTGCTCTATCGAAACTAGTTGTTTCGATAGAAGTTGTTCTATCGAAACTAGTTACTGTTTTAGTTTCGATTCCGAATATCATGGCCACTTCAAGTTCAACAGAACATTCTGGGGGAAATAGACCACCTGCTCTTGTGTCCACAAGAGAATTTGATGACTGGACTAAAAAGATGAAGCTTTTCTTTCAATTTCACGATTATACATTGTTGAGTTCTATCACCGATGGCCCCCACAAGCCCGTAACTACCACTGCTGATGTTCAACATCCTAAGTTAGTATCTGAGTATGATGAGAAAGATCTTGCCTTGATTGCCCGAGACAACAAGGCCTACGAGACTATTGCCATGGCTCTTCCTATTGATATTTTTAACATCTTTGCCGAGTACACAACTGCCAAAGACTTATGGGATGCTTTGTGCACAAGATATGAGGGAAGTGAGGATGTCAGGGAAAGCAAAAGAGATCTGATCAAGAAACAATATGCGATGTTCATCAGTGTAAGGGGAGAATCAGTATCTGATCTGATTAACCGTTTCTCAAGCATTGTATCAAGGTTGAAGGTAATGGGAGTTGAGTACCCTACTCTTGATCTAAACAAGAAACTCCTAGATTCTCTTCCTGAGGAATGGAATATGTATCGAATCATGATCAAAAAGACTGAGAATCTGAGTGCTCTGTCTCAACAAGAAGTCTAGCATTCTTGAATCTTATGAAATTGAGATTAAGAAGGGAGCAGTCACCCCGTCAAATCAGTCTGGAAACACAGCTCTTATTGCTGGATCAAGCTCATCCGGTAGCCCATACTTTCAGACTGATGTCCCTCCTTCAGCTGCTGCAATTAATTCTACCAGCTCCTCTGCTCCTTAAAAGACTATCACCATGATACCTGATGATTATGTCCCAATCATGACTGCTTTCATGCCGTGCTATGATGCACTGATCTTTGGAAATCTGACACCGGTTAGCTTTCAACCTGATGACTTGGAGCAGATTAATCCTGATGATTTGGAGAAAATGGACATTGATTGGTGCATGGCCATGTTGACCTTAAGAGCCAAAAGATTCATCAAAAGAACTGGCATAGACAGATTCAAGCAGGGAAAGACACTTGGGTTTGATATCAAGAAGGTGAGATGCTACAATTGTGATCAGCTGGGTCACTTTGCCAGAAACTGCAAGGAGCTGTCCTCCAAGGATCAGCAAGAAAAGAAGATTTCCTCTGGAAAACAAGCTGCCAATTCTCCAAAGACAAACACATCTTCAAGTTCCACAACTCTTGTGTGTCAAGCTGATGGACATTATCATTGGGGAGACCAAGCTGAGGAAGCTGCTGATAAAGCCTTGATGGCTGATGTGGAGGACATGGGCAAGTGTGTCATGATTGAACCTGCTAAGGATCTCACTGCTGTACCTGCTGAGGTTATTTCTAAACTGTGTAATTCTAGATCTTGCTTGAATGAAATTCAAAAATACAGATTCATCAATCAAGCCTTGATTGATGAACGAAATCACATTAAGGTGATGTATGACTCTGTGGCCAAAAATGAGAAACTTTACTTAAAGAAAATTCATGATATTTCTGGTGAAAATCGCTCCTTAATTGTGCAACTCAATACTCAAACCATTAATAATACAATTTTAACTGAAAGAGTCCAAAAGGCAGAAAAAGTCAAATTACAGGTTGTCCACATGGATATGGATCAGAAAATTCTGTTTGGAATAATTGATAAACAATTTAATAGAAAAGGCACAGAAGGTCTTGGGTATAACTCTCATCCACCTCCTTATTCTAAATCAGGGAGATTTGCTGATATGCCAACTCCACATGTTTCCACACCTTTTGTTTGTACATTATCTCCTGACGATTATATTACGTCCTCCGATTCTGACAGTTTTGCTTCTTGTGCAGAATCAAATTGTGCAAATTCCGAAGATGATTGTGATAAGAGTGCTAATGATAGAACTATTTTAAAAGAACTTGAGTTGGGTGAATGTAATAATATGTCCGTGTCAAAACCAAATATGTGTGAACACGTTAAAAACTTGTATTTTGATTCGATGCCTGCTGAGCATACGGGTTTGGGATGTGATGTTTCTAAATTTAAAAATGCTTTGCCTTTTGTTCCTAAATCTTTGAATGTTATGCCATGTGTTACCAAATTTAAAAGTGCAGGAATTATTGCGAATGATGTACCACGTGAAACCATGAGCAACATGGAATTTTTCAGATTAAAGGAAGCACATCATCTTCAAGACAAAGTTATTGATGAGAAAACTGTCTCATGTTCCGATTCCTCAACATCACAATCATCTTCATCTTGTGATGACTATTATCAGGCTAAGATATCTTGTGAAAACGTTTGTTTTAGTTGTGGTGCCTCAAATCATGTTTCAAAAAGTTGTAAATTGACAACCACAAATTCTAATGAAGAATCGCCTTCCAAAAGTTCATTAAATTCATACGTGTTGCCGAAGTCTTCTCACAGTAGAAAATCTAGACGTAAAAGAATTAAAAATGCTAAAAATTATTTAAAACGAACGTGGAAAATTAAAAATAATGTTCTATTCGATGACCATGCTTCTTCAAAGGATGGTTGTAATTCTGATTCCAATGAGATGTCATATCCTGACACTAAGATCTCTTGATTGAAACAATTTTGGTCAAAATGTATAAATGGTTCGTTGTGTATAGGGACAATCAAGAAGAACCGGCGATAACATCTGGCATGTAGATAGTGGATGTTCAAGACATATGACTGGGCACTTTAACTTGCTGTAAGATTATCATCAAATTGATGGAGAGTATGTTGCTTTTGCTGGAAACCCAAGAGGAGGAAAGATTGAAGGACAAGGAATAGTATCAAATGGAGTAAATAGTCTGGAATTTGTCAACTTTGTTCCTCAGTTGAAATACAATCTGATGAGTGTTTCACAGATTTGTGACAAGGACTTTTGTGCCTTATTCAATTCAAAAGAATGTCTTATCCTGAAGCCAGGAGTGGTGATTCCGGAAGAAATTATTCTCATGCGTGCTCCCAGAAGATACAACACATATAGCTTGGACATGAACAACCCATCGGGCATTAAATCGTGTTTTCTCTCAAAAGCTTCCAAAGATGAATCTTTCATGTGGCATAAGAGGTTGGGACATGTCAATTTCAAAATAATGAACCGACTGGTTTGAGGCAACCTAGTCACTGGATTACCTCTCAAAGATTTCACTCCTATGGAACACTGTATCTCATGTTCCAAAGGAAAACAACACAAATCTTCACATAATCCTAAAACCACCAATTCCATTGACTCTCTTCTCCAATTGCTTCACATGGATCTCTTTGGTCCGGTGAGTGTCATGAGTCTTGGACGAAAGTCATACTGTCTGGTGGTAACAGATGATTTTTCTCGATTCACTTGGGTGTTTTTCCTAGCCAAGAAAGATGAGACGCCAGAGATTTTAAAAACCTATCTGCTTCAAATTGAGAACCTCTTCAATCTAGGTGTGAAGACTATCCGCAGCGATCATGGATCAGAATTCAAAAATACAACTCTTGATTCCTTCTGTGAAAGTAAAGGAATTTCTCGACAATTTAGTGCACCTCGTACTCCTCAACAAAACGGTGTAGCTGAAAGAAGAAACCGCACTTTAATTGAAGCTGCACGAACTATGATTGTTGACTCTAAGCTTCCCGTGACTTTCTGGGCTGAGGTGGTCAACACTACATGTTTAGTGCAAAATCGGGTTCTTATCACTAAAAGTTGCAACAAGACACCTTATGAGATCATGTACAAGCACAAGCCAGTTATTGATTTCTTCAGAAAATTTGGGTGTGTGTGCACAATGCTGAACACTTCAGATCAGCTCAACAAGTTTGAAGCCAAAGCTGATGAATGCTATTTTGTTGGTTACTCATCCAATCAACGTGCTTTTCGTGTCTACCATAAGAAGAAAAGGATAGTGATGGAGTCCATTGATATCAACTGGCATGAAAACAATCATACGGATGCAGGAGACGGTCCCAATTGGCTCTTTGACGTCGATTCAGTTTTTAAGTCATTTAATCTTCCTGATTTTTCTATTGAATCAACTCATGCTAATCCTTACTTCTTTGTGACCAATCTAGGGAACATAAATGATCAAGGCTCTTCCTCATCTGCTCAGGTTGAAATTCCTGTGATTGCTAATGCTGAATATGATATGGAGTCTTCCGGTTCTGGTGCAACAAGTGAAACTGTTGAAGACAACTCCATTCCAATAGTAGATGTTGCACCACAATCACCTGCTGAAGATCCTATTAATGATATTGCCAATCCTCCTACTGAAAATCTTACAAATTTGGAAGAAGTCGTGGAAGAAGATGAAATTCCTCAACTGCGAATTCACAAGATTCATCCCACCACTAACATCATTGAACCACTCAATGTGGGTGTTAGTACCCGAAGTGCCTGTGAAGCATTTGAAAAAAGCATGTTTTCTTGCTTCATTTCTCAAACTGAACCAAAGAACATCAAAGCAGCTCTACTAGAAAACAGCTGGGTGGAGGCAATGCAGGAAGAGCTACAGCAATTCTCAAAGCTGCATGTGTGGAATTTGGTAGATCTTCCCAAGAACAAAGTTCCAATCGGCACTCGTTGGGTTTTTCGCAACAAAAAGGATGAAGGCGGCACTGTGATTCGAAATAAAGCTCGTCTGGTGGTTCAAGGTTTCTATCAAGAAGAAGGGATTGACTATGAGGAAGTCTTTGCACCAGTGGCTCGCTTGGAAGCCATCAGAATGTTTCTCGCCTATGCAGCCTACATGGACTTCACTGTCCATCAAATGGATGTCAAAAGCGCATTTTTGTATGGAAAAGTTCAAGAGGAAGTATATGTCAAGCAGCCGCCGGGTTTCATTGATCCTAATTTTCCAGACCGTGTTTACAAGTTAGACAAAGCATTGTACGGTCTTCACCAAGCACCTCGTGCGTGGTATGAAACTTTATCAAAGCATCTGCTTGAGAATGGTTTCACACGAGGAGCAATTGACCAAACTTTGTTCAAATGGAAGGATGAAATGGATACAATCGTGGTGCAAATTTATGTGGATGATATCATTTTTGGATCTACAAATCCCCGTCTCTGCAAAGAATTTGAAGAAGTGATGCGATCTAAGTTTGAAATGAGCTCCATAGGGGAAATGAAGTTCTTTTTGGGACTACAAGTTGATCAGTCTGAATCGGGAATCCTTATCCATCAAGAAAAATATGTAAAAGAAATCTTGACCAAGTTCAAAATGGCTGATTCCCATCCGGTAAAAACTCATGTGGAAGTTTGACATTGTTTGACTCCTGATGTGGATGGGGAAAGCGTTGATCCGCATCTATATCGCTCTATGATAGGATCTCTCATGTATCTCACGGCCAGCAGACCCGACATCATGTTTGTCGTGTGCTTGTGTGCACGTTTTCAGGCTAATCCTAAACTCTCTCATTTATCTGCTGTCAAACGTATTTTAAGATATTTAAGGTATAAGCCAAAATTGGGTTTGTGGTATCCTAAAACTGACTTGTTTGATCTTGTGGCTTATTCAGATTCAGACTACAGGGGTTGCAACTTAGACCGAAAATCCACTTATGGAGGTTGTCAATTCCTTGGCAACCGCCTTGTCTCATGACAATGTAAGAAACAATCCACCGTTTCCCAATCCACCGCCGAAGCCGAATACATTGCCGCAGCCCTCTGTTGTTCCCAAGTCAGATGGATACACCATCAGATGCTTGACTATGGGATCACATTCCATGAGACACCCATTCTGTGTGACAACACTGCTGTTCCCCATATCACCAAAAACCCCGTTCAGCATTCCAAAACAAAACACATTGAAATCAAGCATCATTTTATTCGTGATTGTGTGGAAAAGAAGCATATTCAAATTGTTGAAGTCAAAACTAATAAACAAACCGCAGACATCTTCACAAAGGCTTTTGACTCTACCAGATTTGCCCAACTGGTGGAGATGCTTGGAATGATCAACTTTCAGTAAATTGTGTAAATAATATATTTTTTTATGTTTAAAATTGTCTAAGTAAATTCCAAAAAGATTTTATTTTTATGTACAGTATCCACGCAAATCTTTTGCGGGAGAAATATAATATTTTAATGTTGAAAAGAATTGATGTGTATATAATCTTACAAGTTGCAGGAAAAATTGAATCTAACCTTTGAGAAATGATAGTGTCTGATCTCATCTCTTGGACATGGAATAGACCAAAAGCGATGGTGTTTATTGAGGTATAGCTGGTAGGCCCGACATATGGTTAAAACTTGTAAGTAGTGTGAAAACCTAATATATATCTCATACTTGTGTGTTTGAATCCATTATTGAAACATCTAACCCATTTTTATATCTAAGAAAACCGATTCAATCAGATACAGGCTTACGTATTGGATTCTTATTCATACGCCAAGTGACCGTCAATATAACGATATTTACCACCGATGACCCTGTATGTTTTACTTACGCAAAGATCTCGGGTGCTCATCCTTTTCCTATCCACTTGGATTATTTGACCCCGTCTGTTTTGCTTACGCAAAGATCTCTGGTGTTCAACATTTTTCTATCCGCTTGGATAATTTTACGACTTCTTCTGTTTTGCTTACGCAAAGATCTAGAATGCTCGTACCTTTTTAATATCTACTTGGATATATTTTATTTTAATTTTCTAAATCCACATAGACATCTTATTTTATTTTGGTGGTACTTTGACATTACTAAGACGGTACCTTGGTTAATCAGAAAGAGATGATAGGATGAAGATGGGTACTTCTTGAGGATTGATAGGTTTTCAAAATCATTTTATTTAATATGTGGGGTACACCTTGTATATTGCTTAAATGGTACCTTCTAATCACATGAAATCTTTGTACAAACAAATGTTCGGGTTTACTTTGCACAAATACCAGCTATCTTCAGGGACTCACAGTAGTGAATTGCAAAAAGAAGTGATTCAAGAGACTGACCAGATCTGATCTCATGTTGGATCTTTTTCAAGAAGAAAAGTGTAAATATCTTGTGTATAATTTTATTTATTAAATATCGAAACTAGTTATACATATCGAAACTACTTTGAACTATCGAAACTAGTTGTACATATCGAAACTAATTTGAACTATCGAAACTACTTTGAACTATAGAAACTAGTTGTACATATCGAAACTAATTTTAACTATCGAAACTACTTTGACATATCGAAACTACTTTGTGCATATCGAAACTAGTTTGTCCTATTGAAACTAGTTGTTTCGACAGGGGCAATTTTGTCTTTTGTCTCACGAGAATTAAAAGCCTTCATAAGCAATCCCTCCCTTCATACTGATTCTTACTCGTCTTTTTCAAAACCTCTTCGCCTTCTCCGTCATTCACAAAATCTCTCAAACCGTCGGTCTGAGTTGCAAGATATCAGCTGATTTCCCCCGCTGTCTCTATCGTCTTCATCATCAGATAACGTCTCACACTCGGTATGAATCTCTTATTTGTAAAAAGACACAATGTCTGTGCATTCCTTAATGCCAATGATCCAAAAGCTGCAGAGTTCATTCCTGTCTTAAACTTCCTGGCAAACTCCAACATCAGCTTTGCCATCAGCAACAATCTGCCGGTGTTTGAGACATCTATAAGAGAATTTTGGGAGACTATAGAAATCATCACAATTGAAAATGTAGAGCACATTAGAGCAACTGTGCTTGGCCAAGAAGTCTTACTTTCTGAAGCTACAGTTAGAGAGGTGCTGCAGTTTAATGACAATCCGGAAGCACCCATTGAATTTCCAATCTTCTATGTTAAAGAATGCTTCAGAAGATTGGGTCATCCAGATGAATTCAAAAGTGGCCAGATAATCAAGAACTCCTTATCAAGCCACTAGAGATACATAGTGCACGTGTTTATTCACTGCCTATCAATCAGAAAAGGAGGGTTTGATTCAGCAAACAGCACTCTGGACTCAGCTATTTTGGGGATAATCAAGGGAAGAGATTACAATTTCTCTGGCTTCATCTTCAGACAGTTAAGGGACAATCTAACAGGAGCCGTGAAGGAGAAATTTCTAGCCTATCCTAGATTTTTACAAATTATCATTAACCATCTTCATCCTGAGCTGCAACAAGGTGGGAACATCTTTGTGTTCGACCATATGATTGACAAGACTCTCAGCTATATGAGAAGTACTAACAAGAGAACCAACAGGGCTATAGCTGACGTTCCCCTGTTTGGTCATATTATTGGTGAAGAAGAAGAATTTATCCCTGATATTGACCCTGATCTTGAAGAAGAGAACTCATCATCTGAAGAAGAAGAAATGGAAGTTGAGCAAGATCAAGGTAATCCACCTATTGATGAAGCTGAGATTGAGATAAACATTCCTATTATTCAAGAAGAAGAACAACCCATAATTGAGCCTGTGATAGAGGCTCCTTTTGTTGAACAAATACAAATAATTCAAGAGCCAGCAGTTAAAGTTGAAGTTGGCATGCATGAAGCTGAGGAGGAAGTTGCAGAATCAAGTGGAACTCTGGATACAGGAATTTATGGATCTGACTACTACAAGTCTGATTCAGATGATAGAACAATGCATCTTGCATCTTCCTCCAAACGACAAGTTGAATCAGGTTTTGATTTTGAGGAAGAAGAGCCTAAGGCAAAGAAAATCAAGACTGGATTTGAAGACTTGTCATCCTCATCAGATTCTCTATTAGCTACTCCACAACCATCTCCACAACCATCTCCACAACCTACTCCACAACCCACTCCACAACCATCTCCACAACAATCACCCGTCCATACTACTCCCATATCACCAACTCATGATTTAACCTCTCCTGTATCAAGAGTTAAAAATTTAAGCCTTGAACTGAAGAAAATGCAGGATAAGATTCAAGAGAAAGATGAAGAAATTGAAGGATTAAAAACTAATTTGCATGATGTCCAGGAAGAGGTTAAAGACCTGAAGCTGGAAGTTGGGGGTTTACATACCCAGATTGAGGTCCAACAACTCAACTTGAAACACAACAGAAACTAATCTCAAAGCAAAAAGAAGAATTCAAGGCTTTAGCTGAAGCAGTGGAGCAGCTCAAAGCCTTATTGATTAAACCTGTGCAAAAACAACCAACTACTTCAACAGCTCAGGGGGAGACTACATCTGTAGTTGAACCCTCATCTCCTGACCTTGTGACTAATCCAGAATCTGCACTAACTATATTTGCTGGCCATACTGAAAAGACAAAAGAGGCGGTTGAAGTCAAAGTTGAAGGTACAGAACTAAACCTTCCCTCAGCAAGTGAGAGAAGAGATGCGAGGAAGAGAGGGAAAGGGACTTCCACTGAAATAGAGACCGTCATTCTTGATGAAGAAGACATCCCATCTGATGATGAGCTGAATGCCCTTTTAGATGACATTGAAAACTATGGGTATAATGATCTTTATCCAGAAATCCTGACCACTGAAGAAAAAGAGACTGAGAGAACTAGATACTTTACGGAAGACGGAGATGAAATTCAAACCTTATCTGACGAAGAAAAAGGTGAAGAAGATGTTCAGATTAATCTTATCAAAACAGTCATTCCTGAACCAACCACTACAGTCTCCGAATCCAAAACAGCACAAGATCCACCCTCTGTCACTACTGAACCTCTAATTTCAAGAAAGTCATGGTTTAAGAAAATAATTCAGGAGGAAACTCCTAAGACATATGAATGGATAGCAGAGCATCAGGAACTAAAAAGGCCTCCAATTGGCTGGAAGTATGATGCTGAAAGGAAGCTCTTTATCATAAGAAGATATAGAGGGGGAGTTCAGTACTTTAAAAATATGACTGACTTCCAAACCCTTCCTTTCTATGACCTCAGGGATTTAGCCAAACTTCCTCTTCAAAACCCTGGGAAGGTCATGATGGCTTATGACTTTGAGAAATTTCTGCATTCTCAAGTCAATAATGATTTCAAGGGAATGAAGCCTAGGAAAACTCAAAAGAAAATATCAAAGACTAGGTTTCATCCTAAGACTAACAAGCCATATGTGTTCTTAAGGTACAAGCCTGCCCACACTCACAAGACCATCACCATTCCAAAATCTGTACATGTCCAGCTACAAACTTTCAGAAAGTGGTATTATGACCCAATCATTGGCAGTGCACTAATAGAGTGTGAGGGCAAGGAAGACATCACCATCTTTGAGCCCATGGAGCTGTTGAAGTTTCAGCCTGAAGATCTGGAAATCCTTTTTCAGAATCACATTCAGGCATACAGTGATGAAGATGAAGCTGATGCTAAGGCCTACCAACGGGTTGTATCTCTCCATGTTAAACCTTTTATACCGAGGACAACTGAAGGACCAGCTGCTTGATGAAGAGCTGAAGACGGTAATGCAACAGCTTAGGGGGAGATTGTAGAGTCATATCTTATGCATAAGCTGTTGTCATTTATTGTTTGTTTAAACAGTTTTAGACTAGTTTACTTTCTGTCATTTCATTAAATGTAATTTCAGTCTTCTGTAATTTACTGTTTTTATTTCTAAGTCTGGGCCATCGAAACTACTTAGTTTCGATTGAGTTTGTTCAATCGAAACTAGTAGTTTCGATAGATGGTAGTTTCGACAGTCTGTGTATCACTTGTAAATGGTCAATCGAAACTAGTATTTTTGATTGAACATAGTTTCGATACCTGTCACTACTATAAATAGCCTAGTTTGAGAATGTTTAGGGTGTGAGTAGCGGCTGTAACCCTGAACCTTCTCTTTCACATTGTTCTTGAATCAATACAATTTGCAGTTGTTTATTCACTGTGTTCTTACATTTTTCATACCATTTGCGTGTTGATTCATAGTGTGGTTAGCCTGTTATCTTCACCAACACTGTTTCTATCATCTGTTTCACCACCATACACACAGTTTCCGCCTGTGTGTGCGTAATCGATCAAATTAGTGATTTCAGAGCGAAATTAGTGATTACTTGTTTTCTAGATATCGTAGTGAATTTTAGTCAAATGCTTTTCATGATTATGTGTTGCCTAAATTTGTGGACAAAAAGGTCTAAAATAGTCCAAGATGTGTGAAGAAACCTAACCAACCGAGCTATTTTGCTAAAGAATAATTTACTAAGAAATATGGGAAAAGTTTTGGTTGTTTTTGGAGAGTTAAAAATGAACAAACTTCACATATTGTTGGAACAAAGAATGTTGTGAGTTTGAAGGAACAAGTTGTTGTGACTAAGACTGTAAAAAGTCATAGTCAGCTCGGGTCAAAGATGATCAGGGTACCTGTTTCTCATTAAGTTGTTATAATATGTGCAAAGTCAAACCAGGAAGACTATTAATAATGCATGACATGTTGATACCGGTTGCTCAAGGCATATGACGGGACAGAGAGAGATTCTTAATGATTTTCGATCTTTTGATGGTGGGTTTGTTGCTTTTGCTGGAGATAAAAAGGGTGGAAAGATTACCGGTCAGGTAACAGTTTCAAATGACCTTATCATGCTTGAGAAAGTGAATTTTGTATCTCAATTGGAATTTAATCTACTTAGTGTTTCACAAGTGTGTGACTAAGACATACCGGTTCATTTTACAGCAAAAGAATTCTTGTTCTTAAAGCTAAGACTGGTTATTCCTGAAGATATGATTTTGATGCGTGCTCCAAGAAAATTCAACACTTACGTGGTAGATATGAATGATCATTCAACACCGGTAAGCGTATATTGTTTGTTGTCAAAAGTCACAGGCTCAGAATCCTATTTGTGGCATCGTCGAATGGGACATGTGAATTTGAAAAATATGATCAATCTGGTTCATAAAGATCTGGTGCGAAGTTTACCTAGGAAAGAATTCATAATTCAAGATAATTGTATGTCATGTGAAAAAGGAAAACATCACAAGAAATCCCATCCGAAGAAGACTTTGACAACATTTACTCGATCTTTATTTCTTATTCATATGGAATTTTTTAGTCCAGTTCGAGTCAAGAGCATTGTGAAGAAATCTTACTGTAATTTTCAAGATTTTCTTGGATGTTTTTCCTTGCAACAAATGATGAAACACCTGAAACAATAAATGAATTTATAAAATGAATCGAAAACATCTGTTATAGCAAAGTGTCAATTATCCGCAGTGATAATGGAACTAAGTTTAAAAATAAACTGATAAATTCCTTCTGTGTAGAAAAAGGCACAACTCATCAATTTCGTGCAGCAAGAACTCCGCAACAAAATGGAGTGGCTAAAATAAAGAATAGAACTTTAATTGAAGCTGCTCGTACAATGCTTGTGGATTCAAAATTGCCCATTATTTTCTGGGCTGAAGTAGTGTGTTGAACAGAGTTCTCATGGTGAAGCAACACACAAAGAGTTCATATGAGTTGTTTTATTAAAAGAAAGCCATACATCAAGTTTTTCAGAGCTTTTGGATGTTCATGTACACTTCTGAATACACAAGATTCTTTGTCAAAGTCTGCTGCAGTTGGAGATAAATGTTATTTCTTGGGATATTCTTCACATCAAAAATCTTTCAAAGTTTATAATAAAAGAAGGAAGATTGTTCAAGAATCTTATTATGTGGAATGGCAAGAGTTGAATGTTCATCATGAGCAAAATGGGCCAGAATGGTTCTTTGATGCGGATGTAATTTTCAAGACTTTTGATCAACAATCTTTATCTGATTCTGATGGTGCAAGTTCTTCAAATATAGTTGATGAGTCCTTAACAAGGCTTGATCAAACTGTTAACAATTTTATGGTTGGTCCACAACAAGTAATGATACAAAGTGAAAACTCTGAAGATGTTACTTCATCTACACAAACACAAGAAGAACAACTTGAAAATTCAGTTACAAATGTTGATTCTGAAGTACAAGCTCCTATTACTAATGACGAACCAGTTGTATCTGAAGTTCAGCTAGAAATTTCAAATGATCAAGCTGAGAATGTTATTCAGTCAAATTTCGACTCTCAGAATTCATTCAATATTATTAATGTTTCAAGTGACCAATCACCTGATTTAAATTATACAAGTATGCCAGAATCAGTTGGTTGATGAAATTCCGACTCCCAGAATTCATTCAGCTCATCCAGTTGAAAATATTATTGGATCAATTGAAGATGGTGTTAAAACAAGGAGTCAAGCGAGAAACAACAATGTTTGTTTATATTCTTGCTTCTTATCACAAGAAGAACCCAAAAATGTCACAATCGCCCTTCAAGATACAAACTGGATTGAAGCTATGCAAGAAGAACTTCTTCAGTTCAAAAAGCTTAACGTTTGGCTTCTTGTAGATCTTACTGAAGGCAAATACCCGATTGGGACCAAGTGGGTTTTTGTTTTTCGTAACAAGAAAAACGATCGTGGTATTGTGGTTCGGAACAAGGCTCGGCTCATTGTTCAAGGTTTTTATCAAGAAGAAGGGTTAGACTATGATGATGTCTTTGCTCCGGGTGCCCGAATTGAAGCTATTTGTATCTTTTTAGCCTATGCTTCGTTCATGAAGTTTAAGGTTTACCAAATGAATGTGAAGACAACATTCCTTTATGGAGTTGTAAAAGAAGATGTTTATGTCAATCAACCACCTGGTTTTGAAGATAATGATCATCCATTCCAGGTGTACAAACTCGATAAGTCATTGTATGGTTTGCATCAAGAACCTCGTGCGTGATATGAAACCTTGTTGACACATCTTACAACAAATGGCTTCGTTCGTGGTACCACTGACAAGACATTATTTTTGAATAGGATTGATTCCGATTTGCTGTTAGTTCAAGTTTATGTTGATGACATCATTTATGGCTCGACAAATGAGAATCTTCATAGAGAATTTGAGGTTGTCATGAAACTTAATATTTGAAGTGAGTTTGATGGGTTAAATGCAATTCTTTCTGGGATTGCAGGTGGAACAGTCTGATGCTAAAATTTTTATTCATCAGGCTAAATATGTTAAAAATATTCTGAAAAAAGTTTGACATGAGTGATTGCAAATCAACTTCCACCCCTATTGCTCCTCATGAACCTCAAACAGTGGATTCGTCCGGTGCAGAAGTTAATCAAAAGATGTATCGTTCCACGTTTGGCTCATTGATGTATTTGACTGCAAGTCGAACTGATATCATGTTTGCAGTTTGTTCTTGTGCTCGATATCAGTCTGCTCCAAAAGAATCCCATGAATCAACTGTCAAAAGAATATTTCGGTATCTTAAGGGTCGAATTAACCTTTGCTTGTGGTATCCGTGTGATTCTGAATTTAAATTTTATGCTTATACTGACAGTGATTATGGTGGTTGTAACTTAGACAGGAAATCTAAATAAGGTGGATGTCAGTTCTTGGGGGAGAGACTAGTATCATGGCAATGCAAGAAACAGACCAATTTATCAACTTCAACTGCTGAAGAAGAATACACAGCCGCCTCGAGCTGTTGTTCAAAGGTTATTTGGATTCAACATCAACTGTTGGACTTTGAAATCAATTTCTTGGAAACCCAAATCTACTATGACAATGTGGCCGTGTTAGGCATTGTGAAAAATCCAATTCAGCACTCGAAAACAAAAATATCGCTATCAGGTTACATTTTATTCGCGACTGTTTTGAAAATGTTCCGATTAAGGTGGTCCACGTTGATACCTTAGAGCAAAACGCCGACATTTTAATAAAAGCATTTTTAACAGATCGGTTTAACTCTCTGGTAGAAATGTTGGGGATGAGATCTTTCTGAGCTTTTGTTTGTTTAAAATTTAAAAAAAATGAAAATTGTTTTACAAAAATATATAAATAAAGTCGGTGCTTTTGATTGAAAGACCATAAAAATGTTCCTAAAAAATTTATCTTTTAGTGATAAAATTGTGTTGAATTGTGGTGTTTGTTAGAAATGTACGTGTTTGATTAGTTTAAATAAATTGCATCGCAATTTTAGGGGGAGAATAAAATAATATGAAAGAAAAAGAAGCTTTAAATTGTTAAATCTGATTACAGTTTGCTTGATTGTTGATTTCTCCTGAATATGTGATGTTGTTCTGAAACTGTGAATGTTTGTGCAACGATAAACAGAAGAACATGTTAAAAATGAAAAGTTGATATTGTGCTGAAAATTGTGTAACTGATTGACATGAAAATAGGAAATGATAGTATATTTGTGTACTGAGCTTACACATGAATTGGATATGACGGTGACATCGGTTATGATTTTTGATATGTCGGTAGGCTTTGCATGTATAAATTAGGTGATATTTGTGTGATTAACTAAATTGCAATCTTTGTGTTTTACCCGTATCGAATATCTGTATTTTCATCATTCAAATGCAAAGTGAATCTAGTCATACCATGAGACCAGGATCTTGATGAGTTCTTAGCACAATTTGTTTGCTCTATTGACTATACCCGTCAAATATACGACTTAGAGTTAAACACCTCTATACAGCTAATGGTTTTGGTGAAAATCTCGGATGGAAATAGGAAGTCAGTCTGTTTGAATCATTCGTGATTTCAATTGACATATCCAATATCCTATGGCTATCCGCATACCCGAATCAAATCTAATTCAAATATATTCATCAAAGAACATCGCATCTATATTTGTTCACCTGAATCTATCATGATTCTTGACACATTCCATCTCATACGAATCAATATGATTCCATGCTTACTATTTCAGAAACCAAGACAAAAGAATCAGAAAATTCAGAATCAAAATGATTCATATCAAATCCATTTGGATTATTTTTCTGTGCTAAGAACGCTACCCTCATGCTGGTGATTGGATCATGATCTAGTGAAATTTTGTGTTAAATCCTAATTCATTCCATCTTGATTGTGGGGTAGACATTGTATTGATTAATACTACCATAAATGTCACACAATATTTGCTGAAATATGATGTATGAGTTTATGCTGAAAATTATACTGGCAATCAGTGTTGAACTATATAGATCCTGATTTGATATGAAGTGTGATTAATACAGTGTACATTTATGATCTTATGTCTTTTCAGTTCACCAAAAGAAAATAAAGATTCACAATAAAAGAAAAAGTCAAAAAGAATGAGTGCATAAGAAATACTTAAGTGTTGAATTATATATGTGTGACATTAGTCTTAAAATAAATGTGTGTGTAAATGTGTTTCTTGTTTCTTGATTATTCTACTCGATTGTAGTTTCAACATGTTGATTAATTGAATGGATTCGAATAACAGGTTTAGATTTCTGTCAAAGCATGTACATAAATAAGTAATATGTGTAGAATATCTGTTGTGTTTCGTATTTGAAATCATCAAAATTTTGGAACTGGTCTTAATGATATCAAAGTTGGACAAATCAAATAATTTTTTTTGAAATTTCATAAAGTATAAAGTTTTTGGTCGAAATCCTTTGCCCAAAATCTTTTGTCCGAAATAGTTTCCGATCGAAAAGTGTAGGTACGAAATCGATTCCGGTCGAAATCTTGAAAGCTATATATATTAGACACTAGTTTATAACTTGTGTACTACACAGGGTGAAAAAAATATTAATACATAAAATTCTTAAAATCTTTATATATATATAAATATATATATATATATATATATATCTTATAGGTAGAAAATGTAATACATATAGTAACAATATAAAACAAAATCAAAAAATATGTAAAAATTAATATATAATTGATTTTCAAAAATACATTAAATACTATTCACTGTAATTTGATTTTCATTTACTATTTAAATGAAAAATAAGCTAGGTAATTACATTTTAAAATTTCTTATAATATGAGATAATTTAAAATAAATTTATTTTATTAATATAATTAATAATTTGTTTAAACATATATTATTATTGAAAATATGAAAGTGTACTTATTAAGAAAGAGAGGCGGGAAAAATATTTTAAGAATGAATGTGGAGGCGACACGTGGCATTAAGAAACCTTTATTTATTATATAGTATATATTTCGATCGAAAACATTTCACCACCTAAATCAGTTTTCGATTGAGCTATTGAGCGATTTTCACGAGTCAAGAGTTTTTGAGCGAAAAGGTGTTGTTGTGAAGTCATCGAGTTTCTTCAGTGTTTTCGATCATCAAGGTATGTTTTCGTGACTCGTATGCATAGGTTAGATTCACAGCCTTTGATTAATTCAATAATGAATCGTCCGAAATCTTAGATAAATCGACTGAAAAGTCATTTGAATGGACCGGAATCTGTTTCAGATTGAAATGAAGAGACACTGATCTGTCCAAAATGAGTTTTCGATTGAAAAGTGTTTCTGATTCAGTTTTTCGATCGAAAAGTTTTAAGTTTGAAAATTTGTTAAAATCCAAGTTTTTGAGGGTTTCGGTCGAAAAGTTTGTTCAAGGGTTTTTGGTCGAAAAGTTTAAAGTTGGAAGTTTTTGAGAATTTCTGAGTTTCGATCGAAAAGTTAAGGTTTTTGGTTAGCGGCTTTTCGATCGAAATGTCTTTTGATAAGTGAGTTTTCGATCGAAAAGTTCTGAATTATGATTTGGGTTGTTCTGAGTTTTCGATCGAAAAGTGTTTTCGACTAAGAATTTTTTATCGAAATATTTGGAGTTGTAAAATTTTAGAAATTTTTGAAGTTTTCTAATCCTTAATTTCATGTTAGTTCAGTCATGAATCAGTTGAAGTTTGAGCCTAGGCATAACATTTGTGCCTGTTTGACAACATCAACAAGGAAATCTAGATGGTATGAAGAGATAATCAGATTCTTAAATCGATCAAGGATTCACACCGCTATTTCTACTCAAGTACAAGTGTTTGAGAATCAAATTCGAGAGTTTTGGAACAATGTTGTATATCGTCATGTGAATAAAGAAATTTGGATTTAGAGCACAGTTGGTGGAAAGAAGATCAAAGTGACAGACAAGTGATCATGGAAGTACTTAATTTCAGAGATTCACCCGAATTTCGATATAAACTGGGCTACACAAGAGTATTAGGGATAGTAATGACCATGGGATATGAAGGAGATTTTCAGAGAAGACAAGTCACTAAGACAATGCTTGGGAAGCAATGGAGATATCTGGTTCATATGCTTATTCATTGTATGAGTCCAAGAACAATGGCTTTTGATCAGATCGGTGAAGTATTCAACAGAGCCTTCATATGTCTTGCAACATAGACGATTCAACTTCTCGAGGATGATATTTGAGGCAATGATCAGCAACTTTGTTGGTCCAAGGCAAAACTACAAGTTTCTTATGTATCCCAGATTCGTTCAGATGATCATCAACACATTATTGCCTAATCTACCTAATTATTGAATTGAGTTACCGTTAAAGCAAATGCAAGAAGTCATCTTCAGCAGTATGAACAACGTCAGGAAGAGAAGCAAGTTTAGTGGAATAGAAACTCCATTGTTTTCAAATATGACTACTAAAGATCCAGATCCAGAGTTCAACATGGATGATGAAGTTGATGACATAATAGATAGTGATGTGGAGAATGTTGAAGGTGATAATGATGGTAATGATGGTGATGTTGGTGAAGATGGAAATGATAACAATAACAATGATGCTGGAAATGTTGAACTAGTTAATCAACAAAAAAAATGTGGAAGAAACTGAGCAACCCGTTAATGAAGTGACTGAAACTGTCAATGAACCTGCTGAACCACATAATTTAGAGACAGAGATTCAGAATGAAGATATTTTGATTGATGAAATTGTAAGAACTCCAGAAGTGCAAGCACCCTAAATACCACCAACAAAGAAAAGGAAATAATCAGAAGATGAAAAGACCGTCCCTTCTAGACCTCCTCCGTATAAAGGTATTGTGTTTAAAACTCCCGAGAACAAAATATTGAAAACAATGTCTAGAAGAGAAGTGTCACGCAAAGGCAAGGGTAAAGAGATTCCAGATAAGCAACTTGTTAAACCTTCAAGAGATTACAAATTAGTTGATGAAGAATTTTTGAACTATGCAATAAGAGAAACTGTTGATACTGTGAGCCAATTGAAGACTCAAATAGCAAATTTACAGAGAAGAGAAGCAGCAAATTCTAGAGAAATACGAGAGCTACGTACAGAAAGCAGTAGACATCAAAGTGTTATTGATGAACAACAATAACAAGAAATTAATCAACTGCAAGGCATAGTACAAGACTTGATCAAGCAGCTTGGATTACAAAGTCAAACAATGAATGTCACCCTTCAAACCAACAATGCTATCCAATGTGACATGAGCATGATGATCAAAACTGCAGCTAAGTTGTATATGAGAGTTGTTGCAAGATGTCTTTCGATGCGTTATGAAGTGAAGATGATAAAGAAACGACTTGTAGATCTAGAATCAAAGAGAGTCAAAGTTGAAGCCCAGCCTGTAGCAGACAACAAATGAAGTCTTGATGTTCAATGGACTAGGGGGAGATTGTTGGAACCTAGTAGTCCGTAGAAATCAAGCTTTAGTTTTGTGTTATACAAGTCTAAAGTTTTCGGTTGAAAACTATTTCGGTCGAAAACGTTTTCAATAGAAAGTTTCGATCGAAATCTTTATACTATAAATATGTTGTTTGTTTGAACTTGTAAGTAGTGATTACCATTCATGTAATTGTGTGCTTAGATAAGATCAGTTGTAATCATAAGTTCTCTGTATTAGCCAAATTGTAATTACATCTAGTAGCAATAAAATCCTTTCACTCGTATTCATGTTTGATTCGATTTACTCGGATATTGTTGATTCTGGATTTGTTCCGCCTTTCCAGAAGTGTTGCTGAGTGTTGAAGACTTGATTATCACCAGATCAGATGGAATCACAAGAAAGAGTTAGTGGATTGGCGATGATAGTTATCGAGAACAAAATCTTAAAGAGTATACATTGCGAAGAGGTGATCAAACAGTTTGCTATCAAGAATGTGAGGTGATCAAACGATATGTCATTCTAATACAATATTTTTTCTATGTTTATTGCTATAATGTTAATCGCCGTTTAAAAAATTAGTTTATATAATTCGTTAGCGCCTAAGGGCATTTTTTTCGGCTCAGCCGAGACACTAAAATCCTCAGGTACGGCCCTGAATATAGGAACTCGTTGTTGGTAATAAAGACTTGGATATTCTGTCAACCCTATGCCCTTGTTGTTCGGACTACGTGGAGGACACTTAGCGCATTTTGGGTGATGGCATTAGGGCGTGTAAAGTTCGGAATTTTGGTTTTAATTGGCTTGAACCTGGTTGCCCTGCTTCCACTTGCCCCAAGATTATTATGCTGTATGTTGATTGCCTTCAATTACCTAAAGTCTTGATTGAAGCGATTTGTTTTGCTACAGTGTGGGTTCTATGGAGATTTCGTAACAAGACTATCTTTGATATTTTTCCCACAAATGAGGATGGAGTCTATAATTTAAATGTTTTCTAAAGGCTTTGATTTAATTGTTAATTACTCTTTCTTTCTTGTGGTTCAGTAATAGAAACACCAAAGTTATTTTTGGTTGAATGAGTGGGTTAAAAACCTTCTCATTTTGATATAATTCTGTCTGCTCTCGACTGTCTTAGTCGGGTTTGTTTTCTATAATATATTTTGCCACTGTTAAATAAAATATAGAGTTAATGATGTTTTTGTTTTATGTGGTTTGACCATTTTAACCATTTTGCCCTAATAGTTTGAAAATAGCCAAAACACTCCTTGAGGTTACCATTTTGTTGTCATTTTGTTACCATTTTGCCCCTGGCACTAACTCCATTAAAAATTTCAGTTAAAATTAAGGGCATTTTGCTTACCGCCACCAACTCCCCCCCCCCAACACAATCATCACCGCACCAATCGGTTTTGGGTTTGAATTTGGGGGTTTCGACACCACCACCACGCCCTCTATAAATTACAAAAATACCCTTACGTTTAACTGAAATATTTAACGAAGTTAGTGTCAGGGAGCATCATGGCAACAAAATGATAACATCAAGGAGTGTTTTGGCTATTTTCAAACTATTGTGACAAAAGGGTTAAACGGTCAAATGACAAGGAGCAAAAACTAAGTTAACTCTAAAATAATAGAAGGTCCAAATTCCTTTGGAATGTTTTTTGGTACTTTTTGTCTGTTACTCACCAATAAGTTTTTTAACAAAAAGTTTTTCTTTAGCAGATAGATGGTTAAAATCCATCTAATTTTGGTTATCTCAATCAATCAACACCAACAAGTTGAAGTCTGATCTTCTTCCATATTTGTCTGACCGTAAAGTGTAGAGGGGCCGAGGATGGCAACTACAAGGTGATGCGATACTAGGGGTTTTAGAGTTAAGAACGTGACGGATGGAATGAGACCTCTTAGAGCATTCACAGTCGGTCCTGCAAATTTATGTTAGTGAGTCCCCTATATTTTAGGTGGTGGTTTAAAGTGGTTGTGAGTGGAGGAAAAATAAAAAATATAAAAATTTTATGTATATTTGGGGGAAACACTGTTCACCCGCATAAATTTTTAATATTTTTTAAAAATGGTTGTGAGTGAAGGAAAGAGAAAAGATAATAATAAATATATAAAAAAGTATTATTTAATTTAAAAGAAGATAAAAAAGATAGTCATTTTAGTGTAATTATGAAGATAGTGAAAAGAATACTACTCTGAATGCTCTTAACCTATTTATAATCCTCATTAATGAAAATCATCCTCACTTAGCCACCAAGTTTCCTGTGGCCAAAACAATAACGAGAATTAGAGTTTGGCCAAAACTTAGCCACCAAGTTATATTAAATGAATCATAATTATTTAATTTTTAATTTATGTTAAAATGGACTTTAGTTAATAAAAATCAATGAAACATATACATAAGTTTCCAATATATATATATATATATATATATATATATATATATATATATATATATATATAGGGTTAGGTTCATAAGAAAACTCATTTTAATGAAAGAACTAGAAAACCACTAAAAAGAGAAGGGGTGAGATTTTAAAGAGAAATGGTAAAAGTGAAACTAAAAATATATAAATCTTTAAACATTTCTAACTTTGCATACGTTATTATTTTTTAAAAACAATTGCACCATTAAATCAAGAATTTCTTTATCTTTCATTTGAGTATAAATAACGTTATAAAAAATAATAATTAACTCGTCTTTTTTTTTCATACTGCATATGTGTAGTATCACCCCCAAAAACCTAAACCCCTACCCTACCTCACCCAAAAACCTAAACTCCCCACACCCACCCCCAAAAGCCTAAACCACCCACCCAAAAACCTAAACCCACCTACCCACCCCCACCCAAAAACCTAAACCCACTCACCCCCACCCAAAAACCTAAACCCACCGCACCCATCCCTTACCATCAAAAATCTAACTCTAAACGTAATACTGCATATGTGTAGTACCACACTAAAAACTTAACCCACCCCAAAAAACCTAACCCCCTCACCCCACCCCCACCCCACCCAAAAACCTAAACCCACCACACCCATCCCTTACCATCAAAAATCTAACCCTAAACGTAATACTGCATATGTGTAGTACCACACTAAAAACTTAACCCACCCCAAAAAACCTAACCCCCTCACCCCACCCCCACCCAAAAACCTAACTCCACCCCACCCACCCCCCAAAAACCTAAACCCCCCACCCACCCTCAGAAACCTACCCCCCCAACCCACCCCCCTTCCAAAACCCTAACCTAAAAGGTAAATTAAATCCAAAAACAAAACCCTAAAGCTAAACCGACTATTTTTTCAAGTTTTTTTAAGAACGAGGAGGACGTGGGAAACAATGTCTCCGAACCACTTTTTTATTTTTGATTTATATTTTGAGTTATGATTTTTTTATTATTTTTTTTACCTTTAAAGGAGAGTTCTCTAGTTCTCTACCTAAATGTTTAGTTTTCTTATGAACTTTACCCTATATATATATATATATATAGGGGAGGGTTCCATAGAAAACTACATAGTGTAGGTCCTGAACAGATTCGAAAGAACAGATCTGTGGAGAAATCTTCAAACAGTCCGGATCAAGAGGCGGAATCTCTGGATCCGGTATCACTCTCGAATCAGAAATGGTAGAGACGGGTGCGGGAATCACATACACGAACAGAAACATATGAAAATGAAAAGAACAGATAATTGAAAGCATAAAACGTATGATTCTTTGATTGATATGAAAATTAAAATCATACACTAACAATTAGTCTCACCCCAGGGTGAGCTCCCCCTGGGGTGGTGATTCCCTCTACAGACACACACTCCTCCTATGAGATAATCTGATATTTATAGGAGGCCAAGCACATGCGCCTTGTTTTCCAAGCCACCGCCCAATGGGCCTGAAAAACAGGTATCGAAACTACCTAGTTTCGATTGAACAAATGTTCAACCGAAACTAGTAGTTTCGATTGAACAAAAATTCAACCGAAACTAGTAGTTTCGATACTGTAATTTCGATTGACAGCATCAGTCTCGAAATTATACCCAACAATCTCCCCCTAGACTGATGCTATCAATTCTTGTCCGACTCTGTCTTTCGTCTTCATAGATTGACTGATGATCCAATGCCTTTCGTTGTGATTCTCCCCCTCAAGTGTAGACCCTCCTATCTTTTAGGCAAATGATAAAGGTTTGAATCCCAAGTATTTAGCAGTAAATAACCATCTTTCTACAAGGATTCTTGACATTCTCGAACACTTGATCAACTTTTGCCTTTTTTTTTTTTTTTGAAAACAACTGCAGATTGTATTGATTCAAGCAAAATGTGAAAGAGAAAGTTCAGGGTTACAGCCGCTACACACACCCTAAACAATCTCAAACTAGGCTATTTATAGTAGTGACAGGTATCGAAACTATGGTCAATCGAAACTACTAGTTTCGATTAACCATTTACAAATGATACTTAGACCTGTCGAAACTACCATCTATCGAAACTACTAGTTTCGATTGAACAGACTCAATCAAAACTAAGTAGTTTCGATGGCCCAGACTTAACTAATTACAGAAAACTGAAATTACAATAATGAAATGACAGAAAGTAAACTAGTCTAAAATTGTTTAAACATACAATAAATGACAACAGCTTATACGAAATATATGACTCTACAATCTCCCCCTAAGCTGTTGCATTACTGTCTTCAGCTCTTCATCAAGCAGCTGGTCTTTCAGATGTCTTTGGAATGAAAGGTTTGACATGGAGAGAGACAATCCTTTGATAGGCCTTCGCATCAGCTTCATCTTCATCGCTGTAAGCCTGAATGTGATTCTGGAAAAGTACTTCCAGATCTTCCGGTTGAAATTTTAACAGCTCCATTGGATCAAATATGGTGATGTCTTCCTTGCCCTCACATTCAATAACTGCACTGCCAATTACTGGGTTATAGAACCACTTTCTGAAAGTTTGTAGCTGGACAGGTACAGATTTTGGAATAGTGATAGTCTTGTGTGTTTGGGCAGGCTTGTATCTTAGGAACACATATGGCTTTTTAGTTTTAGGATGAAACCTAGTCTTAGAGATCTTCTTCTGAGTTTTCCTAGGCTTCATTCCTTTGAAATCATTGTTGACTTGAGAATGTAGAAACTTCTCAAAGTCATAAGCCATCATGACCTTCCCAGGGTTTTGAAGTGGAAGTTTTGCTAAATCCCTGAGGTCATAGAAAGGAAGGGTTTGGAAGTCAGTCATATTTTTGAAGTGCTGAACTCCCCCTCTAAATCTTCTGATGATAAAGAGCTTCCTTTCAGCATCATATTTCCAGCCAATTGGAGGCCTTTTTAGTTCTTGATGCTCTGCTATCCACTCATATGTCTTAGGAGTTTCCTCCTGAATTATTTTCTTAAACCAGGACTTTCTTGAGATTGGAGGTTCAGGTGCAGTTGAAGGTTGATCTTGTGCTGGAGTTGTTTCAGATACTGGAATGGTTGGTTCAGGAATGATATCTTTGATGAGGTTAATCTGAACATCTTCTTCATCTGATAGTGTTTGAATCTCATCACCTTCTTCAGTAAAATATCTTGTTCGTTCAGTCTCCTTTTCTTCAGTGGTTAGAATTTCTGGATGAAGGTCATTATAACCAAAGTTTTCAATGTCATCTAGAAGAGCATTCAGCTCATCATCAGATGGTATATCTTCTTCATCCAGAATGACAGTTTCAATATCAGGCATAGCTCCCTTCCCTCTTCTCCTTGCTTCTCTTCTTTCACTAGCTGAGGGAAGGTCAGACTCTATCTCCTCAGCCTTTATTTCAACAGACTCCTTTATCTTGGTATCGTGACCGGTATACATAATTAATGCAGATTCAGGATTAGTGACAAAGGCAGGAGATGATGGTTCAACTTCTGATGTAGTCTCCCCCTGTCATGTTGAGGTGGTTGGCTGTTGAGGTGTAGGTTTGAGTATTGAGTCTTTGAGCTGCTTAACTGTTTCAGCTAGGGCTTTGAAATCTTCTTGTTGCTTTGTTATCAGCCTTTGTTGAGTTTTCAGCTGAGTCTGCTGACTATCTATTTGAGTATGTAAGCCTCCAACCTCCAGCTTTAAGTCTTTGACTTCCTCCTTAACTTCATTCAATTTGGACGTCAATCCTTCAATCTCTGTATCTTTCTTTTGAAGATCATCTTGAAGTCTTTTCATTTCAAGACTTAGAGTCTTGACTCTTGGTAAAGGAGAGGTTGAACCATGAAGTGGTGAGGTGGGAGGAGTATGGATAGGTGATTGTTGTGGAGAGGTAGGAGGTGTATGGATGGGTGATTGTTGTGGAGATGTAGGAGGTGTATGGATGGGTGATTGTTGTGAAGATGTAGGAGGTGTATGGATGGGTGATTGTTGTGGAGATGTAGGAGGTGTAGGGATAGGTGCCTGTTGTGGAGAGGTAGGTGGAGTTGGATGTGGGGAAGGTTCTGGAGTAGTGAATGATGAATCTGACGAGGATGACAAATCCTCCAATCCAGTCTTTATCCTTTTAGCTCTAGAGTCCTCATCTTCAAAATCAGACCCTGATTCAATTTGCCTTTTAGAGGAAGATGCAAGTTGCTCCTTTTTATCATCTGAATCAGACTTGTAATAGTCTGATCCATAGATCCCTGCATCAAGAGTCCCACTTGACTCTGCAGCTTCTACTTCAACCTCATGTACATCAGCTTCAGCAATGACTGCTGGCTCTTGAACTACTTGTATTTCTTCAACAAAGGGGGCCTCTATCACAGGCTCAAGAATTTGCTGTTCTTCTTCTTGTACAACAGGAATGTCTATTTCAATTTCAGCTTCCAGCTCTTCATCTGATGATAAGTTTTCTTCTTCAAGGTCAGGATCAATGTCAGGAATGAACTCTTCTTCTTCCCCAATGACATGACCAAACAGGGGAATGTCAGCTATCGCCCTGTTGGTCCTTTTGCTGGTGCTTTTCATGTAGCTGAGAGTTTTGGCTATCATGTTATCAAAAACAAAAGTGTTTCCACCTTGTTGAATCTCTGGAAGGAGATGATTGATGATAATTTGTAGAAATCTAGGATATGCTAGAAATTTCTCCTTTACTGCTCCTGTTAAGTAATACTTCAGCTGAGTGAATATGAAACCAGAAAAGTTGTAGTCTCTTCCCTTTGTTAATCCCAAAATAGCTGATCCCAGAGTACTGTTAGCTGAATCAAAACCCCCTTTCCTTATTGATAGGCAGTGAATAAACACATGCACTATATATCTCCAATGGCTAGGTAAAGAGTTCTTGATTATTTGACCATTCTTAAACTCATCAGGATGACCCATTCTTCTAAAGCATTCTTTCACATAGAAGATTGGGAACTCAACGGGTGCTTCTGGATTGTCATTTAATTGCAGTGCTTCTCTAACTGTGTCTTCAGAAAATAATACTTCTTGGCCATGTACGGTTGCCCTAATGTGCTGCACATCATCAATTGTTATTATCTCAGCAGTTTCCCAGAATTGTCTTATAGTTGCTTCAAAAACCGGCAGGTTGTGGCTGATGGCAAAGCTTATGTTGGAGTTTGCCAGAAAATTTAAGACAGGAATAAATTCAGCAGCTTTCGGATCATTGCTGTTAAGGAATGCACAGACATTGTGCCTCTTCACAAATACGAGATCCATACATGTAAAATTCATCAATGAATAAAGGTTTTGAATATCGAAACTAAGTATTCCAACACTTAGAAAAAATCAGAAATCCTTACTGTCGAAACTAAGTAGTTTCGATAGAGAAGGACGTATCGAAACTAACTAGTTTCGATAGAGGCAACAAGCCTTGATCAACACTTGTAGAAACTCAGAAATCAACACTGTCGAAACTAAGTAGTTTCGATAGAGATGAATTTATCGAAACTAACTAGTTTCGATAGGGTCAATGAACTTTGATCAACACTTGTAAAAATTCTGAAATCAACAATGTCGAAACTAAGTAGTTTCGATAGAGATAAATTTATCGAAACAGTAGTTTCGATAGAGAGATTAGGTCAAATTTGGGTGTCGAAACCAGTAGTTTCGATTAAAAACCTTTTGAAAATTTTTTGAAGGAGTTGAACTCCTTTATCGAAACTAACTAGTTTTGAAACCCAAACCCCCTATCGATTCATTATACTCAGACAATATAAACAATTAAATGAAAGGTTTTAGAGTGGCCTGTGAATGACGGATATTCGTCTTACCGAAAGCGAGTATGATTTCTGCAAGAATACACATAAAAAGTGAGTTCTCAGATGATAAAGATGTATGCAAACACGGATACGACTGAGATTATGAAGATTCAGTCGAACTGATTTTGAAATTTTGAAACTCTAGGTCTGTTGATTCGCAAGAATCATTCAAATGAAATAGTGACTTTACCTGATGATGGAGACGCTGGTGACTACGGGAAAATCAGGTGAATAATCACTGATATCTTGCAACTCAGACCAAGGCTTGATAGGTTTGTGAGAGACGGAGAAGATGAATAAGGTTTGCGAAAAAAAAAGACGAGTGAATAAGAAATGAAGAGAGGGATTCATTTATGCAGGCGTTTAAATTGCGAGGAACAAAAGACAAAAATACCCCTGTCGAAACAACTAGTTTCGATAGGGCAAACAAGTTTCGATATTCATTTTTTTTTTTTTTTTTTTTTTGGAAAGTACTTGGACAGTTCTGCCTGTAGTTTCGATAGGCTCTACTTCAGTCGAAACAAGGCTAGTTTCGATAGAGAGATTCTTCAATCGAAACTAGTAGTTTCGATAGGAGATTCTTCAATCGAAACTAGTAGTTTCGATACCCTCTAGTTTCGATAGCCTAGTTTCGACAGCCTAGTTTCGATGTCTTCTACTTCTGATTTAGGGCAACACCAGTAGTTTCGATAGAAAATGTTCAGCCGCCACATAGTTTCGATTGACCATCTTCAACCTTCAGCTACTTCGATACCCCCAATCCAGGTCTGAAAATTGCTTCAAAAGCCTTACATCTTCAGATTTTGAAAGTGGAAATGTAGAACAGCAGTCACGAACCTGCTACACATCGATTTCTTCATGTTTAACGTCTCAATGGCGGTTTTTCTCTGTTTTTCGAGAGCAATAAGAGCCACCATGGCTCTGATACCACTTGTAGGTCTTGAACAGATTCGAAAGAACAGATCTGTGGAGAAATCTTCAAACAATCCGGATCAAGAGGCGGAATCTCTGGATCCGGTATCACTCTCGAATCAGAAATGGTAGAGACGGGTGCGGGAATCACATACACGAACAGAAACATATGAAAATGAAAAGAACAGATAATTGAAAGCATAAAACGTATGATTCTTTGATTGATATGAAAATTAAAATCATACACTAACAATTAGTCTCACCCTAGGGTGAGCTCCCCCTGGGGTGATGATTCCCTCTACAGACACACACTCCTCCTATGAGATAATCTGATATTTATAGGAGGCCAAGCACATGCGCCTTGTTTTCCAAGCCACCGCCCAATGGGCCTGAAAAACAGGTATCGAAACTACCTAGTTTCGATTGAACAAATGTTCAACCGAAACTAGTAGTTTCGATTGAACAAAAGTTCAACCGAAACTAGTAGTTTCGATTGAACAAAAATTCAACCGAAACTAGTAGTTTCGATACTGTAATTTCGATTGACAGCATCAGTCTCGAAATTATACCCAACACATAGTTAGGCAAAAACTGAGAAAACCAATAAAAACCAATTTTAACCAATAATATGATAATATTTATTTTTTATTTTTTATTTTTTATTTTTTATTTTTTTTATAATAGTATCAATGTAATATTACACATTTTTACCAAAAAATAATTTAAATATTGGCTTACGTATACGTAACCCATAGTCTTACGTATACGTAAACAGAAAACAAAACAATTCTGGTTACGTGTACGTAACCCATAATATTACGCATTGTTTTACTGGTTTTTTGGTTTAACTTTGTGGTTTTCTCTTGATCCTTACCCTATATATTTATATATATATATATATATATATATATATATAAATAAATATATATATATATAGTGTGTGAGTTTTCGCTAAAAAGTCAAAAGTGTAAAAAGTGTTTTAAAACGCTCATAACCGGCTCATACGAACTCCGATTTTACTCATTTCAATGGCGTTGGAACCGTCTCGTCAAACTCTACGATCTTAGCTTGTAGGGTTTAGCTTTTAGGATTTAGTTTTTCCCTTAGGGTTTAGCTTTTAGTATTTAGGCTTTTGAAAGAGTGGGGATTTTAGCTTTTTGGGGGTGGGGTGGGGGTTAGATTTTTGGGGGGTTGGGTTGAAGGTTTAGGCTTTTATGGGTGTTGGTGGGGTTTTTAGACGATTTTTTTGGCTTTTTAGAGTTTTTTTGGTTATGTTTTAGGTTTTTTAGGGGTGGGGGTGGGGAGTTTTAGGTTTTTTGGGGTGGGGGAGGTGGGGGTTAGGTTTTGGGGGTGTTGGGGTGGGGAGTTTTAGGCTTTTATGGGGTGGTGGTGTGGTTTTTAAAATATTTTTTACACTTTTTAGACCTTTTAGAATATTCATCCTATATATATATATATATATATATATATATATATATATATATATATATATATATATTTATATATAGGGTTGAGTTAATGATAGAACTAACTTTAATAAGATAACAAGAGAACTTCTTATTAAGAGGAAAAAAATTAATAAAAAAAATCATAACTTAAAAATATAAATCAAAAACTAAAAAAGTGCTTCAGAGACCATGTTTCTCACGTCGTCCTCGTTCAGAAAAAAAAACCTAACCCACCCCAACCCACCCTCACGTAATACTGCAAATGTGTAGTACCACCCCCAAAAACCTAAACCCCCCACCCCACCCAAAAACCAACCCCCAGCCCACCCACCCCCACCCAAAAACCTAAACCCACTTACCCCAACCTTCAAAAAACCTAACCCCAAAGGCTAAACTGTAACACCCCAATTTTTATGAAAATAAACGTCGAGGGACTAAAAGTGTAAAAGTCCCAAAGTTAAAGAACTAAAACAAAGAAATCGGGAAAAGAGGGTCGGTAGCGGACCGCTACCTAGCTCGTAACGGTCCGCTAGCCGCAATTGGTTCGGACAAGGAGAATTTGACATGTGTATGATGACTCGCCAGAAAGGATTGGGTAGCGGACCGCTACCAGAACCTTAGCGGTCCACTACGTGTACAACAAGTTGGACGGCTGGTAAGAGGCAGTAGCGCCGCTACAGGTCGTGTTCCAGCACTATAAATAGATGGTTATTGTTGTTCATTTGAAACAAGCGTGGTTATTACGAGTATGGTACGCTACAAGTAAGGTTCTAGTCAGAGAAACGTTTAAACGAGGAACAAACTTAGGAACTACCAAGGATAATGTAAGTACACTGGACCCGTACCCTAGACACGGTTATGTGAAATACGTGCTTATATGATATAATTATGTGATATGTGTTATGTGATATGACGAGGGTACTGGGTAATGACAGATTAGTCTAAATATGTCACACCCAGCCAAGGCGGAAACGCGAGGCGCGACGTTCATGGTTTTTCAAAGCATATAATTATTGCAAACGCATACATACAACTGGATACATAAATTAAATTTAAGGTTTTACAGCCCAAAATAGTAGTTGAAGTTACAAAATATTAAGATTTTGCAAATATGACCCGAACATTATGGGTTATACAAGAAAAATCTTCAAAAGTTGTATCCACCGTGTATGCATGAACCCTATGTAGTAATACTCTTGCTATCACGTTCAGTTTCCTGAAAAACATACTTGAAAGTGTCAACACTAGGTTGGTGAGTTCACAGGTTTTATATATGAATACAATGAGCAAACCAATTGCATGAAAATGATCTTTACGCATATGATAAGCAAAACAAGTAATGTTTGACCCATTTGTAAACTAGCTAGGAATACAAATAATATGTACATACATGAGACATAACCAAACCAAGACCAGGTGTTTTGCCCCTCACTCGTACCTCACGAGCAATATTAGAACACTATGCAGTCATTTGGCCAGAGGGACCCATGGTTAGCGCGACTAACCATGACCGGGGGTGTCAGACCCAATAGTACTATCCATAGAATCTCAGGCTAATCTATAGCTAATGGTTATAAATATGATGATCAGGGGACTTTACGAGCTCCAAATGTGTTCACTCATGCATACATAAAGGTCGGGTCTTGTTTTCTTGTTATCATATAAAAATAGTTATAAGTATGTTCTTCCCCCAAATAGTACAAAACAGTAAAAAGGGGCCGTGAAACTCACCTTGAGTTTGTGTATGCTTGTAACGATATTTGTTCTAGTCAACTTGACTATTTGTACCCTAGATACGAAAGGGTAAATTGTGTTAAGACCAAATGTCTCATATTGCAAATTGTTCACCTACTTTGTAAATCTGGTTGTGTTTGTTTAAAATATCTTCTTAGTTGTTCAACACTTGTTTTGTAGTAAAAACAGTTCTAAGTTACTGCTAAATGGGACTGATGACCAGGTATCGAAACTACCTAGTTTCGATTGAACAGGTCAGAACAGAACAGAGGTCGAAACTACCTAGTTTCGATTAAGCAAACTGGGTATCGAAACTCCTAGTTTCGATTGAGTACTAGGTATCGAAACTCCTAGTTTCGATTGAATAATAGCTATCGAAACTACCTAGTTTCGATTGAGTAAACAGGTATTGAAACTCCTAGTTTCGATCAAATAGGTATCGAAACTCCTAGTTTCGATCAAACTGGTATCGAAACTCCTAGTTTCGATTGAGAAACATGTATCGAAACTATAGTTTCGATTACTGCAATTCTGCTTGACAGAATCAGTCCTGCATATTTTTATGTTTTAAACTTGAATTCGACACACTTTTCTTGTTATCTTACTTGCGTTTGAATATTTTGTATGCTTAGCTACGGTTTTTAAAAGAAAATATTGTAGATGGTATTGAGTTTTTACCTTAAAACAGAGATGAAGATGATGAGAGAAAACAGAGAATGATCTTGAATCTTTTGCTAAACTCTTTTCAAAAACACTTGAAATTCTTCTTAAAACACCGAATTTGTGATGGATTTTTCCTTAAAACTGGACTTCGAATTGGAGAGAAATGGGATGTTTGCCGTAAGAAAATGAGTGATAAAAGGGTTTAGTGAGACTTTTGATTGAAAGGGGTATGGTTTCATCTGAATTTTCGCAATAGGCTGTATGGGTTTTAGTATAAAGAATTTGAATGTGAGGTAAATAGTGACGTGAGAATGGGGGGTTTTCTCTGGCTTCGACCGAGAAGGTCAAAGTAGTGGGTTGGGGTTTGGGTTAAAATAAATCAAACCATGATTTAAGTGTAAAATTTATTAAGGGTATTAATATCAATTATAGTTTTAAAAGGGTAATTTAATTCGGTTTAGCTTCTCCACGGTATTATAAATTTATTCTAAAAATAATTTAGTGTTCCACGTAAAGTTTGTGAAATATATATGCCTATATATTTTTCTGGTCATTTGCGATATAAACTGGTAACTCCTAGAATTACCAAAATATAAAATGAGACAATGTACGGTTTTTCTTAGACTTTAATGTCCTAATTTATGCAATTAGGTAAATCACGAACATAAATATAATATAAACTCGTTTATATCGTGTACGGATATTAACCTGAAATGTCGGGTGTCACATTCTCCCCATGTTAAAAGAATTTCGTCCCGAAATTCGATTCGTGCCATCTTGAACTGGTGCATCCTTAAACAAGGAGGGGTATTTCGTCTTCATTTGATCTTCTCGTTCCTATGTATACTCGGGACCACGTTTTGAGTTCCAACGTACTTTAACCAGTTTGATTCGACTACGTCTCAACTTTTGAACTTTCCAATCTGTAATCTCAATCGGTTCCTCGATGAAATGAAGTTTATCATCAATGTGAATCTCGTTAGGCGGTATAATTAGCGTCTCGTCTGATAAACACTTCTTGAGATTTGATACATGAAACGTATCATGTACATTGCTTAGTTCTCGTGGCAACTTGAGCTTGTAAGCTACAGGGCCAACCCTAGCCAGTATTTCAAAAGGTCCAACGTATCTAGGGTTGAGCTTACCACGGTTACCAAACCTTGCAACGCCTTTCCATGGTGAGACTTTTAACATTACTCGGTCACCAATTTGAAATTCTAATGGTTTCCGTCTGTTATCAGCATCACTCTTCTGTCTGTCTCGGGCCGCTTTCAGGCGGTCCTTAATTTTGAAGATCTTATCAGTGGTTTCCTGGATAATCTCAGGGCCTGTCAAGTGTTTTTCACCAACTTCCGCCCAACATAGCGGTGAGCGGCATTTACGCCCATATAAAGCTTCAAACGGAGCTGCATTAATGCTCGTGTGGTAGCTGTTATTATAGGAAAACTCTGCTAATGGTAAATGAGTATCCCAATTACCTCCGAAATCAATTACACACGCACGGAGCATATCTTCTAATGTTTGGATAGTCCTTTCACTTTGACCGTCCGTTTGTGGATGGTAGGCTGTGCTCATGTCTAGGCGCGTGCCTAAGGCTTCTTGTAACGACCTCCAAATCCTTGACACAAAACGACTATCCCTATCAGAGATAATAGAAACTGGCACTCCGTGTCTTGCCACAATTTCTTTAATGTAGAGTCTTGTAAGTTTCTCTGTTTTGTCGGTTTCTTTAATTGGCAGAAAGTGAGCAGATTTCGTTAAACGGTCGACAATTACCCATATGGTATCATAACCACTGGACGTCTTGGGTAATTTCGTGATGAAATCCATAGAAATCTGTTCCCATTTCCATTGGGGAATTTCAGGTTGCTGTAGTAAACCAGACGGTTTCTGATGTTCGGCTTTTACTTTTGAACACGTTAAGCATTTACTGACATATGTGGCAATATCTCCTTTCATATTGGGCCACCAATATAATTCTTTTAGATCCTTATACATCTTATCTAAACCTGGGTGAATGGAGTACCTGGACTTGTGGGCTTCGTCCATAACCAACTTTCGTAAGTTACCAAAACATGGCACCCAGATTCTATTAATGAAGTATAGAGTGTCATCTGACTTCGTCTCCAATTGTTTGATCATTCCACGTAGTGCTTCATTTTGGATGTTCTTTTCCTTAAGTGCTTCTTGTTGTGCTATTCGGATTTGAGTAGTAAGACTCGTGTGACTTGTTAATCCTAGGGCACGAACACGAAGAGTTTTAACTCGTTCCTTGCGACTTAAGGCGTCTGCTACGACATTGGCTTTACCAGGGTGATACTTGATAACACAGTCGTAATCATTCAGTAGCTCTACCCAACGACGTTGTCTCATGTTGAGTTCCTTTTGATCGAAGATATGTTGAAGACTCTTGTGATCAGTAAAGATAGTGCATCTTGTACCGTAAAGATAATGTCTCCAAATCTTGAGTGCAAACACAACTGCGCCCAACTCCAAGCCATGGGTCGTATAATTCTTTTCGTGCACTTTTAGTTGTCGTGAGGCATAAGCGATGACTTTGTCTCTTTGCATTAACACACAACCAAGTCCTTGGTGTGATGCATCGCAGTATACGACAAAGTTGTCGATTCCCTCAGGAAGGGATAAGATCGGTGCACTACACAGCTTCTGCTTCAGTAATTGAAAAGCTGATTCTTGTTTATCAGTCCAATCAAACTTTTTGTCCTTCTGAGTTAACGTGGTCAAAGGCAAGGCTATCTTTGAAAAGTTCTCGATGAATCGCCTGTAATAGCCTGCCAAACCCAGAAATTGACGCACTTCAGTCGGAGTTCTTGGTGCTTCCCAGTTTTTGATAGCTTCAATCTTGGATGGATCGACGTGAATTCCTTCCTTGTTGATGACATGTCCAAGAAAATGCACTTCTTGGATCCAAAACTCACACTTTGAGAATTTAGCATAAAGCTTCTCATTCATGAGTAGTTCTAAGATTAATTTCAAATGATGTTCATGTTCCTCCTTGGTTCGTGAATATATTAATATGTCATCAATAAATACTATCACGAATTTATCCAAGTATGGCTTGCATACGCGGTTCATGAGATCCATGAAAACAGCTGGTGCATTCGTCAAACCAAATGGCATAACTAGGAACTCGTAGTGACCGTAACGAGTCCTAAAAGCCGTTTTTGGTATATCTACTTCCTGAATTTTCAGTTGATGATACCCTGATCGTAGATCGATTTTAGAATAGAAGCTGGAACCTTGAAGTTGATCGAACAAATCGTCTATTCGAGGAAGTGGATATCGGTTTTTGATTGTAAGCTTGTTTAATTCTCGGTAATCAATACACATCCTAAAGGTTCCATCCTTTTTCTTTACGAATAGGACTGGAGCTCCCCAGGGTGAGAAACTCGGTCTTATGAAACCTTTATTAAGCAACTCCTGTAGTTGATTAGATAATTCCTGCATCTCGAAAGGTGCTAGTCGATACGGTGATCGCACAACTGGTGCGGCTCCTGGTACCAAGTCGATTCGGAATTCGACTTGCCTCGGTGGTGGTAATCCAGGTAAGTCTTCAGGAAAAACTTCGGGGTAATCCTTAACGATTGGTAGGTCTTCAAGTCGACGTTTCTCGAGTTTCTTTTCGACGACGTGAGCCAGGAATACGCAATAGCCTTTACGTAGATACTTACGAGCTTTCATGCAGTTTATCATCTTCAATGTCACTCCACTTTTCTCACCTTGTACCGAAAGAACTTCTCCGTTTGGAAGAGGAATATGAACAATCTTCTCAAAACAAACGATCTCAGCGTGATTCTTCGACAACCAATCCATACCAATAACAACGTCAAAACTTCCCAAGTCAATAGGTAACAGGTCTATACTAAAGGTGTGGTCTTTCAAACATAGAGTACAACCCTGAATGACTTCTTCGGTTTTAATTAATTTCCCGTTTGATAATTCAATTGTATAATTTTGGTCTAGTTTGCTGGACTTAATACCGAGTAGGGACTTAAAGTCATTTGACACAAAACTCATATCAGCACCCGTATCGAAAAGTATAGAAGCATAATGATTGTTTATCAGGAACGTACCAGTGACAATGTCAGGGTCCTAGCGTGCGTCCCCAGTTCCCATCACGAACGCTCTTCCTCAAGCCTGATTGTTATTCTGATTATTCAACTTGGGGCAATCTTTCCTGTAGTGCTTCAGATCTCCACATTCGTAGCATCCTTGCTTAATCTTATCGGTGGGGTTGGCATTGAGTCGACATGTCTGCGCACGATGCCCAAACTTTCTACACCTTTCACATTGCGTGCATTTCCCCACATGGTGATACCCGCACTTATCACACCTCGGTTGGGGGCCAGCATAACCCCTTTTCTCCACAGCGTTAGCAGCAAAAGCTTTCACATTCTCTTGTCTCTTATAGGCTTGATTCCTAAATTGGTTATTTGGTTTTCCCACCCATTTCCTCTTTTCTCCTAACTTTCTTTCCTCATTTTCCTTTTTCTCGAACAAACCATTACGAACAACATCATCCCTTAGTTTGTAGGCTAAGACTATGGCACTCTTGGTATCCATGGGGTTCGACGAAGTCACCATACTACGAATTTGAGGTGCAAGACCCCACAAGTACCTTTCAACCTTTTTGTACTCTGGCGTGACCATGTGTGGCACCAAGATTGCTAGTTCATTGAACCTGTCAGTGTAACCAGCCACATCATCTCCTATCATTTGAAGGTTCCACATTTCAGTTTCGATTTTCTGCAATTCATTTCGAGGACAGTACTCCTCGATCATCATGGCCTTTAGATCATCCCATGACAACTCATATGCTGTCTGCCTTCCCAAAGTCTTTACTTGTGAATTCCACCAGGTTAAAGCTTTATCAGTAAGCGTGCATGTAGAATACTTCACCATGCAGTCAGCGGTGCATTCACTAATATCAATCACAGATTCCATCTTCTCAATCCACCTCATCAGGCCTACTGCACCCTCGGTGCCATTGAAGTTGCGAGGGTTGCAGGATAGAAAGGCCTTATAAGTGCACTTCTTGTTCGAAGCCTCTCCAAAACCTCCAGCAGTGCCACTGCCTCCTGCACCTCCTCCGCTACCACTACCATTTCCTCCGACGTTATTCCGATTGGCTTCGTACTGCTCCAAGGTGGCGGCTACACGTTGTGATACGAGTTGCTCAACTTCTGCGGAAATCGTCGTGTTGTTTTCACCAGTAGTGTCACGCGGTGTCCTTCTTTTGGGTGCCATGGGTCTGAAGTCGAAATGGGGTTAGTGTGTGACGATATTCAGTGTCTACGATATCCGTACAATATGATGATAAGTTATGAAATGCATATGCAAAGAAAAACGTCTCAGTGAGTCATTTAAATTATAGACTAGGTTCGATTTTTAGACTCCTAGTTCGCTATAATCAATGGCTCTGATACCAATCTGTCACACCCAGCCAAGGCGAAAACGCGAGACGCGACGTTCATGGTTTTTCAAAGCATATAATTATTGCAAACGCATACATACAACTGGATACATAAATTAAATTTAAGGTTTTACAGCCCAAAATAGTAGTTGAAGTTACAAAATATTAAGATTTTGCAAATATGACCCGAACATTATGGGCTATACAAGAAAAATCTTCAAAAGTTGTATCCACCGTGTATGCATGAACCCTATGTAGTATTACTCTTGCTATCACGTTCAGTTTCCTGAAAAACATACTTGAAAGTGTCAACACTAGGTTGGTGAGTTCACAGGTTTTATATATGAATACAATGAGCAAACCAATTGCATGAAAATGATCTTTACGCATATGATAAGCAAAACAAGTAATGTTTGACCCATTTGTAAACTAGCTAGGAATACAAATAATATGTACATACATGAGGCATAACCAAACCAAGACCAGGTGTTTTGCCCCTCACTCGTACCTCACGAGCAATATTAGAACACTATGCAGTCATTTGGCCAGAGGGACCCATGGTTAGCGCGACTAACCATGACCGGGGGTGTCAGACCCAATAGTACTATCCATAGAATCTCAGGCTAATCTATAGCTAATGGTTATAAATATGATGATCAGGGGACTTTACGAGCTCCAAATGTGTTCACTCATGCATACATAAAGGTCGGGTCTTGTTTTCTTGTTATCATATAAAAATAGTTATAAGTATGTTCTTCCCCCAAATAGTACAAAACAATAAAAAGGGGCCGTGAAACTCACCTTGAGTTTGTGTATCCTTGTAACGATATTTGTTCTAGTCAACTTGACTATTTGTACCCTAGATACGAAAGGGTAAATTGTGTTAAGACCAAATGTCTCATATTGCAAATTGTTCATCGACTTTGTAAATCTGGTTGTGTTTGTTTAAAATATCTTCTTAGTTGTTCAACACTTGTTTTGTAGTAAAAACAGTTCTAAGTTACTGCTAAATGGGACTGATGACCAGGTATCGAAACTACCTAGTTTCGATTGAACAGGTCAGAACAGAACAGAGGTCGAAATAACCTAGTTTCGATTAAGCAAACTGGGTATCAAAACTCCTAGTTTCGATTGAGTACTAGGTATCGAAACTCCTAGTTTCGATTGAATAATAGCTATCGAAACTACCTAGTTTCGATTGAGTAAACAGGTATTGAAACTCCTAGTTTCGATCAAATAGGTATCGAAACTCCTAGTTTCGATCAAACTGGTATCGAAACTCCTAGTTTCGATTGAGAAACATGTATCGAAACTATAGTTTCGATTACTGCAATTCTGCTTGACAGAATCAGTCCTGCATATTTTTATGTTTTAAACTTGAATTCGACACACTTTTCTTGTTATCTTACTTGCGTTTGAATATTTTGTATGCTTAGCTACGGTTTTTAAAAGAAAATATTGTAGATGGTATTGAGTTTTTACCTTAAAACAGAGATGAAGATGATGAGAGAAAACAGAGAATGATCTTGAATCTTTTGCTAAACTCTTTTCAGAAACACTTGAAATTCTTCTTAAAACACCGAATTTGTGATGGATTTTGCCTTAAAACTGGACTTCGAATTGGAGAGAAATGGGATGTTTGCCGTAAGAAAATGAGTGATAAAAGGGTTTAGTGAGACTTTTGATTGAAAGGGGTATGGTTTCATCTGAATTTTCGCAATAGGCTGTATGGGTTTTAGTATAAAGAATTTGAATGTGAGGTAAATAGTGACGTGAGAATGGGGGGTTTTCTCTGGCTTCGACCGAGAAGGTCAAAGTAGTGGGTTGGGGTTTGGGTTAAAATAAATCAAACCATGATTTAAGTGTAAAATTTATTAAGGGTAATAATATCAATTATAGTTTTAAAAGGGTAATTTAATTCGGTTTAGCTTCTCCACGGTATTATAAATTTATTCTAAAAATAATTTACTGTTCCACGTAAAGTTTGTGAAATAAATATGCCTATATATTTTTCTGGTCATTTGTGATATAAACTGGTAACTCCTAGAATTACCAAATATAAAATGAGACAATGTACGGTTTTTCTTAGACTTTAATGTCCTAATTTATGCAATTAGGTAAATCACGAACATAAATATAATATAAACTCGTTTATATCGTGTATATTAACCTGAAATGTCGGGTGTCACAAAATACTAAACGGGAATAATGAAGTGTCACGACGTATCCAAGGGGTGGTGGATAAGCCGCTGGTACTTCCTATATATAAACTTCCTGGTACTTCGTGGTGAAACCATTATGAATGTTTAGGGGTATAGACTAATAAATGATAATGAAAAATAGTAAACGTACGGGAGAACATTAGACCGATATGTAGTTATCTGACAAACGGAATGTTCTGTCTAGGAAAGAGCGGTGTATAAATCTCTCTTAGACCCGTCGCTCTTTCATGGGAACATCTCTGTTGGAGGTACTGCTATGGAAGGAAAATCACCCAGTTTACAATATATGACTAATACAAATATGAGATGAAAGTATACCATTCATAGTGAATATGAATATATGACGAATATGATTATGTGAAATGCATGATGAATATATGAATGTATGATGATACGTGCAAACATGAATGAGTATGATGGAACGAGTCTGAACCCTAAAATGAAATAACGGAGTACTCACGAAGTGTTATAGGGGTGGTGGATATGCCGCTGGTACTTCCTATATATAAATCCTTCTAATATATCGTGGAGAAACCGTTACGAAGTTTTAAGGTGAGGACTGGTTGGTGAGTAAATCAAGCATATACATAACAAATGCTTAATTCATTTTGGAGGATGTGAGTCAGAGATACTCAAGGTCCCAAATGAAATGAGATACCCGGCATGTAAGGTGGATCTCAATAAATAAAGAAGAAAAGAAAAAGAAAAGGAAACTCTAGGCCTACGGGCTGAAAGAGTAAACTTTAGGCCTACGGGGCTGAAAGAGTAAAAGATTCAATCCTACGGGGTTGAGGAATAAATGAGTCTTCGTGACAATGCAAGGGGTCTATACTGACGAGTATAAGGACCATGCCAATACTCGGACCGGAGGTACAGCCTGTGATGGTTGCGAGGAGGTTAGCACACCCATAAATATACGAAAACCATGACCGGTGGTACGTCCATGGTCACGTGGGTGCCGAGAGCCCAAGAAAACTTGAACAACAAGAACCTAAAGGGTTCATAATAAAATGAACGATTCAGTGTACTTACTTAGCATAATCTAATTCAAAAACGTTTTCCAAACACTGCAGGAAAGAAGCACAGGATAATGTAATTATATTATGTTTGTAAAACAATATATTATTATAAATGAAAATGTTACCTTAGCCATTATAGCAAGGTTTTACTGATCCGGAACATGTTTTCCGCATTAAACTCTAAAAAAATAGTAAGTAAAATAAGTAGGGTGTTTCATAAACTCTAAAAGCTAAACCCTAAAGCTAAACCGGGCATTTTTGCATTTTTATTGAACGAGAACGACGTGGGAAATATGGTCTCCGAACCACTTTTTTAGTTTTTGATTTATATTTTGAGTTATTATTTTTTTTTGGCCTTTAATGAGGAGTTTTCTAATTCTGTCTCTAAATGTTAGTTTTTTAATGAACTTCACCATATATATCACTACTAGAAAAAAAACATCTTAGATGACACGCGAAATATGACACACAATGAGTGTGTCATCTTTTAGGTGTCACAACAATAAAAAAAACAGGGAGTACAGTTTATTTATATTTGCGTGTCATCCTTGTTTCTGTCATGTTATATTCCTAAAACTAGCGTCATATTTCTAAACCTAAAACCCGCCTTTAGTCATCTCTAATCTCTGGAAATCTAAAACCCGAAGAACAACCATCGCACAAGCAGGAAGAAGAACCATCGTGCAACGAGGAAGAAAAACCATCACGCAACCACCGGCATCCACCTCTAATCTGAAGGACCATCACGCAACCACCATCATCCACCTCTAATCTGAAGAACAACCATCGCGTAACCACGTAACACGTCGTCGGACCTTCAGATTACCTAGGGTTTCGCCATGCTTGTTGTGCAATCTAAAACCGACAGATTACGTAGGGTTTCACCTTCAGATTACCTAGGGTTTCGCCTGAACGCCATCAATCCTCCCACAGAACGTTTGCCGGAATTAATAGATATAATGCACTGCTTAAACTAGTAATTAATAAATGCACAAAGTTCATTAGCTTTCTTAGATTCATTTAAGTTTAAAGTTTGATTTAAACCGAATTGCACAGATTCATTAGCTTTCTTATACGATTATTTTCTGTTATATTCTGAAACTAGTAACAAATGGTTATGGAGAAATCATGGATTACGTCTGATAGATTATCAAAGGTATATGACGAAAGTGTGGAGGCTTTTTTAGAGTTTGTGCAAACTAATAATCCAAAATCAGATGTTATTCCATGTCCTTGTGTAAATTGTATCAATTTGTGTCACCATTCAATTGACGGTGTGCGTTATCATCTATTTGCCAACGGTTTCAATGAAAGTTATAAGGTTTGGTCTTTCCATGGAGAAAAAACTTCCCAACCTTGATTCTACATGTCCTAATAATTCTAGATCGCCAGAATGTGATTATACAAAGGAAATGCTACATGATGCCTTCACATATGTAGAGAAAGATCCTGATTCATTGAAATCACTTCTTGAAGAATGTGACAAGCCACTTTACGTAGGGTCAAAGTATAGTGCACTTAGTGGATTATTGAAATTCCAACATTTGAAGGGTCAATTTAGCTAGTCTGATGCTAGTTTTGATGCTTTGTTACGTACCCTGAAAAAGGTCTTACTATTAAACAATACAATCCCTAGCTCGATATATGAGGCCAAGAAGTTGCTAAAAGGAGTTGGTCTAGAATATGAAAAGATTCATGCATGTGAAAGCGATTGTGTTCTGTTCTGGAAAGAACATAAGGATGCTTCTCAGTATCCAACTTGCGGCACATCTCGTTGGAAGAAGAATACCAAGAACGTGCCTTCAAAAGTTTTATGGTATTTTCCTCCCATCCCGAGATTTAAAAGAATGTTTTCGTTACCAGAAGTTGCATATGACTTAACTTGGCATGCAGAAGGTCGGGTCAATAATGGTAAGCTAACTCATCCCCGCGATTCCCCTTCGTGGAAGCTTGTTGATAGCACATGGAAAGCATTCGGAAAAAAAATTGGAATCTTAGTTTAGCATTGTCCGCTGATGGTATCAATCCTCATAAGTCATTAAGTTCCAAGCATAGCTGTTGGTCGGTGATCCTAATAACATATAATCTACCATCTTATTTGTGTATGTTAAGAAAGTTCATGATGTTGACTCTATTGATATCAGGGCCAAAGCAACCTGGTAACAATATTGATGTCTACTTGGCACCATTGATAGAAGATCTAAAACTCTTTTGGGAAACTGGTGTTAAGACATTTGATGCTTATAAGAAAGAATACTTCAATCTAAGAGCAATACTACTTTGGACTATAAATGACTTCCCTGTGTACGGTAATCTTTCGGGGTGTGTTACGAAGGTTACGAAAGTATGCTTCCTTGGGCATCGAAGATTCCTCCCATTTGAACATCCTTTTCATAAAAGAAAAAAACATTTCAACATCTAACAAGAGAACGATGTTATAAAAAAATCCATTATATGGTGAAGAAATTTACGACTATCTCGCGGGTTTGATAATACATGGGGTAAGAATAAAACGCTAAAGAATGAAACGTCAAAGAAGGAAACATCAGGGACGAAAACGTCAAAGAAGAAAAACAAAAGTATTGATGAGAGAGCTAAATTGTGGCATAAAAAATCAATTTTTTTTTAACTTGAATATTGGAAGAAGTTGCTTGTTCGTCATCAGTTAGATGTTATGCACATAGAAAAAAATATGTGTGAGAGTGTTTATGGCACATTGTTGAATTTGCCACACAAGACGAAGGATGGGTTAAAAGCACGACAAGATCTTGAAGAGCTGGGCATTAAACTTGAATTACAAACTCAACCGAGAGGGAATCGACTTTGGCTTTCGCCTACATGCTACACATTGAATACCTCGGAGAAACATCTATTTTATGACACCCTGTCTAACATAAAATTGCCTGATGGGTATTGCTCCAATTTCAAGAATCTCGTTTTCGATGATGTTTCAAAGATGAATGGTTTAAAGTCTAATGATTGTCATGTACTCATGCAACAACTTCTCCCATTTGCAATCAAAGGGGTGCTACACATGAAGGTGAGGAAAACAATCATAAGTTTGTGTCATTTTTTCAACGAGTTGTGTAGTAACGTTGTTGATGTTAGTAAGCTAGACAAGTTGCAAAGTCAGATCGTATTAACTTGGTGTTTGTTGGAGAAGTATTTTCCTCCTTCGTTTTTCTATATCATGGTTCAATTGATGGTGCATTTGGTGAGAGAGGTGAGGTTATGTGGCCCGGTTCATTTTAGGTAGATGTATCCATTTGAGAGATACATGAAAACACTCAAAGGGTATGTACGAAATCATCATCGACCCGAGGGTTGCATTGCAGAATGTTATGTGGCAGAGGAGGCTTTAGAATTTTGCTCGGACTACCTAAAAAACATGAAATCAATTGGCAATCCTCATGAACGTGTTGATGAAAGAATCCGCACCGGGTAGTTTTTATCACGGGCTACAAACGTTGTTGTGGATGCATAGTTACCTGATCAAGCTCATCTTTATGTATTACGAAACACTGCCGTTGTAGAGCCGTATATAGAGTAAGAATTACATAAAAATGTATTTTCGTTATACTCTATCTAATACATAAAACCTTTTCTAATTGCTACTATAATTTAAGAAACATATGTTGGAATTGAAGGATCTCAACCCCCGTGCCTCTCAAAATAGTACATGGTTGCAGAGCCAACACAGTCGGGCATTTATTAGTTGGCTTAAGATCGAGGTTGAAAAACGTTTGGCTAGTGGGGAAGATATTTGTGATAGTGTTCGTTGGTTGGCCAAAGGGCCTAGTGTTGCTCTTAATATATATAGCGGTTTTGCAATAAAGAGTATCGGTTCCATACAACATCTCGAGATGAATCTAGACCAACTCAATGTAGTGGAGTATCTTTAGTTGCACATGCTCTGCATATTGCTAGTGCAAAAGACTCCAATCCCGTGTATGGCGCTGTTACTTACTTCGGTCGTATAAAGGAGATATGGGATCTTGATTATCGCATGTTTACCGTTCCTGTTTTCATGTGTGATTGGGCTGATAGTCGTGGAGTAAAAAAGGATGATTTTGGATTCACAGTGGTTAACTTTGCAAGGCTTGGTCACCGGTCTGAACGCTTCATATTAGCTAGTCAAGCCAAACAAGTTTTTTATGTTCAAGATCAACAAGATGAGAATTTGTCTGTTGTGGGTTTCACACCACATAAGATGTACAAGTATGAAGCAATTGGTGAAAGTGATGATATGTTGGAATTTGATGCTACAGTTGATGTTACACAAGATTCCTCTTTAGTAGACATTGACGATGATTTTTTGTGTACACGTCCAGATGGAGAGGGCATGTTAGTTTAAGTTATATTTTTAGTAAGTTTTAGTTTTGGTATGTTTTTAAATTATTGGCTTCACATCGTGCATCTACTAACTATTTTTATTGAATAATGTTGAAACAGGTAGTTTTTTGTGACATGGAATCGAATTCTGCTTCAAATCATGATGAAGATCCCATTCATCAACAAAATTCTGCTTCTAGTCATGATGAGGAAACCAAATCACTTAGAGGTCCGACAATTAAATCAAAAGCTAGTAAAGGGAAAACTTTAATTACCTACAATAAAAGAGGTGTCCCAATTGGAGAGGAATCAAAATCACTCGCTACTTTTGAGGGAATGACAGCACGAACTATGGTTCCCATAACTTATGACTGTTGGTTGGACGTACCCAAAGAAAGAAAGGAAGAATGTTGGCAATATGTTTCGGTAAGTCTAACATCTAGTCTTAACTTCTTATGTTGAAAATAATATTGTTTATGTTTTATGTTTCAGAAACATTTTGTACTTGACCCAAGGAGCCGAAAGCAAAGTCTACAATCAATTGGGATAAAGTGGAGAAACTTCAAATATATTCAATACCACAAGTTCATTAAGCCACACAAAAAAGACCCTAAAGCGTTAGTCAATCCTCCTACAGTGTATAACTTCTTGTAAAAAGAAGAATGGAGATGTTTCGTAGCAATAAGTCTTTCGAAAAAATGACAGGTTCGTTAAAATTTATGTGTCTGTATTTTTTTAAGAATCATTAAGTTTTAGAAACATGCATGACAGTTTAACGTTTCTAACGCAAGAAAAAAGTAAGAAAGGTCAAAATGTCCGTGCACATAATAAATACAATCACCGTTTGAGCAAAAAGGGATATGCTGGACTCATTGCTGAAATTGTATGAATTAAATTAATCGAATAGATTACTTATATTTGTTTATGTTAATTCACATTTGTTATTCTTGATAATTTTGATGCAACAAACTGCAAGACAGAAGAGGAGATTGATAGAGCAACAATGTGGAAAAAAGCAAGAGAATTGAAAATAGGAGGTTTCGACCCTGAAGTCCAAGTGATTGCTGATAAAATTGTAAGTTTTTTTATTATTTAACTGCAATAGTTTGGTATTGTGTTCACATGTTATGCAGTTTGACTTTAAAAGTCAGAATACTTTTATTTAAAGCATTAAAATTCGATTATTTACTGTGTGTGAAAGGTCTAGCATTGTGACAGTATAGAGCTATCTTTTGTTTAATAAAGTACATGCTTCATGCCAAGTATAAAGAATAAACTGCTTTGCCACTATTCAAGACTCTTAGAGATTTTAGTACATGTTTCACTGGTTAGACTCTTTTCAACATGGTTTGCTTCAGTATTATCCTTATTACCCCAGTTGTTTTTGGAAGTGCCTTTTTATTTCCTACTGTTGATAAAGCTTGTCAAGAATTTAAGTTACTATTAAGTTGCTTCAAGATTACATGTACTGTTCTTATATTTCTGATTATGGATAGTTTTCTAGAATGGAGCTTGTCAGAACAATTATGCATCTTGCATTCTGAAGTGTGCTTTAAGTTTAGGCTAGCGGTATTAAACAGCCAGTTTTTTTTTTTTCTTACATTATTATAGGTCATAAGCAATGGTGAGAAGGTTGGAACAATATGGTGTTAAAATTTCCTTTTCTTTTTTTGGTGGGAGATACTTAAACTTGAACATGTACTTAGGACTTAGGTGTAAGTTCCTAGTTGAAATACTGTTAAAATTCTTATCTGGCTTCTGGAGTTCTAATAGTGCATAAGTTGGATCAAGGTGGCACTAGATTGATGATTGGGGAACGGGTTTGGGTAAGGATACCTAAACCTATTCTTTAGGTGTGTATGAAGGATAACATACAAAAGCCCTCTCAAACCTACACCCTCAAAGTTTCTAGTCTTCACTTGGCCTTTGGCAGTTAGCACTGACACCCTAGTTTACCAATAGCATCTTCATGTAAAATGTGGAAGTATTGCATGTTAAGGTTATCTATTCCTACTTATATAGGCAAAGTACTTTGTTTTTTCTATAAACACTTTTGAGTTTTTATGATACTTAAATCAACCTGCAAATTACTTTTAACCAAGATTTTCACCTCAAACCAAAACAAAGGTTAAAAAAAACAATATCTTTAACTGTTAAAAAGACATTTAGACAAACACATCTCTCAAACATATTTGAGATCATTTTAAAACTACCAAATAGAAGATCATTTAGCAAAAAAGTTTTACTACACAGATTTAAAAGGAACTAAAATAAACCTACTACTACTGCCATTTTTTATCGGAATAAAAATGCAATCTTGATCCTAAAGAAAAGGAAACCCACGACTGAGTTAGTGGGTTAACAGCCGTATTTCAGCTCCATCCGACCCGGTTACAACCTGACCCAGACAACTTATGAGTTACTTGACCCGTTAATTATTTTATGACCCATTTACCCGCTGACCCGTGAACAACTAGATTAACTTCTTGAATCTAAATAGTATATAATGCAATTGCCATCTATCCTGTTGACGATTTTATATAGTGATTATTCAACAAATTACAGGATGAGCTACGTAAATCAGGATGTTTTGAATCATGTGGAACCCTGGGTACTCAGGAACAACGTGGGCATGTACGCGGGATGGGTAAATTTGTAAAGCCACAACAATACTTTTTTGAACCTAAGACTGTTAAGCAGTACTCGGACATTGAGAAAATGGTGGATGAACGGTTCAACAAACTTGAAGAGGAGTTACAGACATTGAAAAGAGGTATGAAAATGAAATCCTGAAACATCGATGATGCAAGTAGAAGTGTTGCAGAGCGGTTGTCAAAAATAAAGGACAATGACATTATCTTGATTCCCTACAATCCCGGGTTTGATTATCAAAACCATCCCAATAAACATCCAAGTTGTTTGATTAAGTTGTGACTTAATTTGGTTTGTGGTTTTTGTAGAAGTCATTGGGTGTTGGCCACACTACACATGAAAACAACTACTTGCTATTATTTTGATTCCCTAAAGGCTAGCATTGTTAATCCGTAGTTGAAGCAAACTATTGATGCGTAAGTAATACAAATTATCGAAACATTATATTATATTCTTTGATTATTTTTTTTTTATTTTTGTGTAGGGCAATGGACTTATATGTTGTAGGGTCGGTGTTTACAAGATGGTTCTGTTCTAGTTGAGATTGGCGGAAACAATAACAATTATGCAATGTAAACAAGAAACAATGATAATACTGTTAAATGCAAATTGTATTAATCTTCAAAGTTTATAAGTTACAGAGAAAACTCTAAGGAAGCACACTTGTACAATGAGAAGATACAGTACATATAAAGGAACTTAGAATCAAGACAGACCCTTGATTCTAAGGATCAGATCAAACATAAGTCTTTGATCTTTGAAAGTTACAAGTTACACTACTATTGGTAGACAACTAAAAGACAAACTGCAGCAAACAGTAATAATCAGGTCAAAAGTCTTCTTAGCAATCTTTGCAGGATACTTCAGAAGTAGTAGCTTTGTCTTTAATCATCTGCACCAATAACATTCCTTCTGCTGATAGATGTGTCAGTGTTGTAGCAGAGGTATCAATAGGAAAGTTAAAGTTGCTGATGATTTGCCTATCAGCAGCATCAATGCTTGATGCTGCTGAGAAGCCTATCAGCAGCAACTTTGGACTTCAGCAGATAAGGCTATCCGTAGTAACAATGTTCATCAGCATAGGAACATAGCTATCCGTAGCACTTGCCTTATACGCAGTAACTAGTAAGTCAACAGCAAAATTGTGGAGTGTGCGGCAATTGTACTTGGAGAATTTTGTAGTCATCAGTCTTTATCTCTACAAACTCCCCCTAGACTAATGCTATCAAAACTCTCCTACTGCCTTTGTTGCTAAAGCTTTTGTATGTGTGCAACAATCCCTGCAGTCTCATAGCCTCTTGGGTCTTTGCTTGGATTATCAAGAGGAACTTCAGATAAGGATTTGATGTCTTTGCTTGGCATGATAAAGATAACATTGCTTGAATATCTCAACTTCTGTCCATTGACATCTATCAAAGTGTATTCATCCTGAACATCATTGTAAGGCCAACTGACAAATGGGAAGTGAGATTGGAGAGGTTTAGCATCAATAACCACATCTTTTATAGGGTTGAAGTGATGTTTGATCACTAGCAACAGATGTCTTCCACTCTCATTTTCAGGCTCATGAGCTTCACCTAGCTCCAATATTGTTTGAAGATCAGTATCTGGAAGCTGCATCACCTCATTAACAAATTTATACACTGATCTTTTAACTTCTTGCCTTCCCCTAAACACTTCAAACCACTGATCTTGCTCACTGTAGAACCATATCACAATCTCTCTTGAGTCTTCAAATGTCGTAGGAGGTTTAGCTTTCTTTTTGGGAGGTTGTTGATGAGAGGGAGCTGGGTGAGAGGATTTGGACTCTTTAGGAGGGGAGGAGGGAGGTCTAGGAGGGGAAGTGGAAGGTTTTTGGATAGAGGGAGGAGAGGATGAGGAAGTAAGCTTGGGTTTCTTTGATTTTCTTTCTTCTTTTTGAGTATCTACCCTTCTTTTTGAACCTATCTTCCTCAGCATCTCTGCCTCTTCCTTTTTCATCTTAACATAAAGGGCTTGGAGGTTCATGAAATTCATGGGACCCAGCCTCTTTCCACTTTCTCCTCTAGCCTTTAGGAAGTCCATCATGACCTTCCTTTCTTCATGGGTTCTGACATTGAATGCAATGGCTTTTCTCGCTTTTAGTTTGGCTTTTTCTTCTTCCTCTGCCCTCTTCTTGTTTGCCAATTGACCTTGTTGTCCCATGAAGGCTATGTATATTTCTTTATTTGATAATTTCTCAAGGTAGTCTGCATCCTCACCTTGAGAAATTAGAGCCTCAGTCCACTCCTCTCTTTTTTCTTTTGCAAGTTCAGAATCAGTGATTCTGAACTTGACATCTTCCCTTCTCTTCCTCTCTCTCTTCATCTTCTTTATTTAATTGTTCTTGGAACCGGAGAGCTAAGGCTTTGTCTTCTTTTATTTGCGAAGCTGCAGGAACTTTAACTTTTGATCTATTCAGTTGCCTAGCATGCAACTGGATTTGCTGTTCTCAGAGGAGCATGGCAGCCTTCATTTCTTGAGCCTCATCTCCTCCTCTTCTCTTTCTCTTCTTCTTTTCTCCTTTTCTTTCTTTTCTTCTTCTATCTTTTCTTCTTCCTCAGTTATAATTCCCTTTCCTTTGTTTTTGTTGGATGCCTCTACTTCAGCTTCATTTATCTCAACAACAGATGTGGGGGATACTATTGAGACCTCAGCTTCAGCTTCATTGGCAATTTGAGGAGTAATCAAAGGTGGACGGTCTTCTTCATTTTCACCTACTACCCATTCTTCTCCAGTAACTTCCTTCCAATCTGCCATTACCTTCTCTCTTTCTCTTCTTTTGAATTCTTCTTCTGTGTCCAGGATGACAGTTGGAGAAGAGGGAATGGACAAATCAGAGTCAGATTCATCTATTGGAATCAATCCCTTATTTTCCAAAAAGTTTTTGATAATCAGGATCATTTCTTGACTTCATATTGAGTTGATATTGCAGATATGTGACCTGAGTTCAAATACTTTATGAAGGAAGTCTGAGTTGAGGAGTAGGTTTTCTTGAATGTGGTTGATGATAAATGATGATCCAGCACATAAAAAGAATTGGAACCTTAAAGGCTCAATGCTCGACTATCCATGAACTTCCAAACCCTTGACAACTTCATTATACAAATTTCTTTTCAGACATAAGACTTGTTCTTCAGTCAAAGCCCTGCTCCTTATCAAATGAAATCTTTGATGTCTTTCTTCAGCTGCTCGTGAGGACTCTGCTTCTTCATCCTCAACCTTGTTATATGCCACTTTTGTAGCAAGCCCAAGAAAGTCTTCAAATCTGTGCATGTTATCTTCACATATCGTATGGAATCTTTCAATAGCAAGCATAGCAGACAAATCATCAGATGTGTTGATGCACTCAGTCAGGTGCAGGGATAGGGTATCAAATAAATTCAAGTTTTCCCACTTGTGCTCCTAAACACCAGCAAACTCCCACCCAATCCAGAATCTTTCAGATGAACCATCATATCCCCATGACAAGATGGAGTCAAACTCTAAGTTATGTGCAGTTAGTGGGAATTGAGGGGATATGATCTGTCTTGATATAGCAGCTGGAAGTATGCTGAAGGAGGAAGGCATTTCTTTATCTACATTTTCAATCTCCATTTCCTCAAGGAATACTTCATCTACAGCCCTAGCAACTAGTTTCTATTCCTCAGATATTTGTTCCTCTTCATCTTCTGAGACTGGCAAGTTATGGATTTGAACAAAAGCAGGCTAAAATAGTGTTACTTGAAAGGTTTCCTGCTCTTGTATCTATTCTTCCATGTTGTCTCTATCATCTTCAGCAGTAACTATCTCCCCCATTTTGGTTTTATCAGTGCATAGAGTTGACTCTGTTTGGGTTCCCACTAATACAAGGGAAGGAGAAGTTACCGTTGGGCATCGATGGGCTTCATGCATAGAGACTTGGTGTATAAATTTAGACACTTCAGCCTCTAGCATAGCTACCCTGGCCGTCAATTCCAAATTTGCTAGTTTCAGTTTGTCCTCATCCACAGTTGTGGAATCCTTGGAACTAGATGGGGCCTTAGGCCTAGCCTCTGCCTCCCCATCACCCTGAGTCAGACGCTTCTTCTATTCTTTTCCCTGGCGTAGCTGGGCCATCCTGGACTTGAACCAGAGACCTCGCCCGTTGAGATTCCTCTCAGTGAAGAGTGTTTCAAAAGAAACATCCTCACTGTGAGTTGCCGTGGTTGGGGACTTAGTGATGTTATCACTGTCCTCCTGGTCGACCAGTAGTAGCGATAGCCCCTTCCACATCCACTCTATTATCACTCCCAGAGTGAACCTTCTTGGGTGACGAACTGGGGCTGGGTACATTGGCAGCCAAGTCAATCAATACCTTCGAGATAGTGGCAGTTGTAGAAGGTATATCATCTTGACTAGGTGCCTCTGTACTTAAGTTCAATGAAGAAAGAAAGTGTGTAGGCTCAAGTGGGTATGCTATGGATCTAGGATGTGATCCTTATCCTAATAGAGAAACTTCCAAGGAAGTCTCTCTAACAGTGTAGCTATCCCTTTTGATATTCTCACCAAAATGTTGTGATTCTGAGTGAGGGCTTTTAGGTTGGGACTGGGCCTTGGAGACAAGAATAGAAGGAGTCTTCTTGCTACTTTTTCTTTTGCGGCTATAGCCTGCCTCAACTGGGGCCCTGTGTTCCAGTTGGGCTTGTAGAACAGGGGTAAGTATTTGTTATGCTTGTGCACCCTCAATAGGTTGCACAGAGGTTCGATCAAGGGCAGCAGATGTTGTATGTTCAGGTTGTGAGGTGGAGGGTGTGGGATCGGTATCAGCTCAGACTGCTGAACTGTCACCCTGGGTACTTTGTATGTTCATCATTGTACATAATAATGGAACATTTACCCCTGAGAACTTTGTTGAAACAATTCTCATACTTTGAAAAATATTATTTTTATGTCCCAAAATCATGTATATTCTTACAGGTTTTGAAAGATCTTTTAGTTCATGGTTAAAAACTTCCTGCAAGAACCTTCGGTACATAAAGAAGGCTTGTCTTGCTCCTTTCTGAAGGTTATATCACAAACCTTCAAATATCAAGTGGGAGAAATTGAAACCCTGTCTAGTTACCATACCATGAAAAGTAGAGGCAAGGGCAGAGTTCAATTGATTCCATCCACTCCTCTTCTAAGATATGCATTGTAGAAGAGTGTGGCCCAAGAACTTCCATAGAGGACCCATCAGTGCCTTCTCAATTGTGTATTCATCTTGATTTCCAGTGTATCCTATGGATACAAAGGTCCTCATGTACTCACTCTTGGTGTATGAGTTGGCGGCACCCTCGTCTTGAAACTTGAGATGTTTTCTGAGTGTAGCTTCAATGATTGTGATGTCTTTGCCATCTACCATGGCTTTGATTTGGGGAGACCTCTGTTTGGTAGAGAAGACGATAGAGTTCCAGAAATCCTCCATGTGAGGTATGTAGATTGTGGGGTTGAAAGTTAGTGCAAAGTGTATTTTCGACCGACATAGGAAATCGATCATGTCATTTCTTCCCTTTGATAAGATACGCAATTAGATTATGATAGGTTGAGAACTTGTCATTAGGATTGTTGATGTCAACATCTGCCATTATGTTTAGGTTTGGAGGGAAGGAGGAAGCTTTTGAAAGTTGGTTAAGTATGTGAAAGCTTTGAATGCTCGAGAGAAAAAATGAGAGTTAGGTAAGAATTGAATGTGAAGTGGTGGAGGAGGAAATTTGATTTTTGTTATAACGGCAAGAGAGGGAAAAAAGCAAGTTCACTTGTACTGTACAACCCATTTACTTTTCACTGTTTTATAGCTGTAACACTGTAGCAGTCATGGTAAAGACTGAAAGTGGTTTTTACAGCGGGTAAAAGTTAATTGGGAATCATTTTTACCCATCAGCGACAAACTTGGTTGCTGCTGATGGTTAAGCCTATCAGCGGCAAACTCGGTTGCTGCTGATGGTTAAGCCTATCAACAGCAAACTTGGTTGCTGCTAATGGATGTAATGGTCTTCAACAAATATGTTGCTGCTGATTGCCTTAAAGCTATCCGCATAAAACTTGTTCCTGCTGATAACTTAAGGCAGTCAGTGGCAAACTCTTTGCTGCTGATGACTAAACCTGTCAGTAGCAAAAATGTTTGCTGTTGACTGTTAATTTTTTTTACAAAAAAAGAAAGACAAACACATTTTATTCAAGATTTTAGAGACATATTTTAATCAAATTTCATCATGCCAATGGATTCAACTAAATATCTAAATCTAGTTTCATCAAATGGTTTTGTAAACAAGTCAGCATATTGCTCATTGGTATGAACTTTGGTTAAAATAATTTTCTTTTTCTCAGCTTGATCTCTTATGAAGTGATACCTGATGTCAATGTGCTTTATCTTGGAGTGCTACACAGGATTATTTGTAATTGATATAGCACTCATGTTGTAAATGTGAATGGGAGTTACCATGAAAGTCATCCCATAGTCCAGCATTTGATTTTGTATCCAGATGACTTGTGCACAGCAACTTTAAGCTGCAATGTATTATGCTTTTGCTGCGGATGTTGATACACAAGTTTGCTTCTTGCATTGCCATGAAATCAGTCTTCCTCCCAGAAACCGACATTCCCCTGATGTGGACTTTTTGTCTAAGTTGCATTCTCCATAGTCACTGTCAGTGTATGCATACAAGTTGAATTTATCATTTTTAGAATACCATATCCCAAGTCTTGGAGCTCCCTTTAGGTATCTAAAAGTTCTCTTAACAGCTTGGAGATATGTATTCTTTTGAGCTGCTTGAAATCTTGCACACAGGCATACTGCAAACATGATATCTGGCCTTGAGGCAGTTAGATACATGAGTGATCTTATCATTGCACGGTACTAATTTTAATCAGTGTCTTGACCATCTTTGTCTAGAGTTAGTTGATGGTGCACTTGCATAGGAGTTCTTGCAGCAGAGCAATCAGTCAGTTTGAATCTTTCCAAAATGCTTTTTACATATTTGGATTGACTGATGAAGATTCCATTCGGAACTTGTTTCACTTGAAGGCCCAAGAAGAAATTTAGTTCACCCATTGAACTCATTTCAATCTTTGAGTGCATCAGGACCTCAAAGTCTTTGTACAACTTCTTCCTTGTTGATCCAAAGATGATGTCATCCACATAGATTTATACCAGCAGGATTTATCCCCTTTCATCTTTGATAAACAAGGTCTGATCAATTGCACCTCTTTTTAAGTTGTTGCTGAGTAGATATCCTGACAAGGTTTCATACCAGGCTCTTAGGGCTTGATGTAAGCCATAGAGAGCTTTTTCTAGTTTAAACACTTTGTTAGGATGTGCAGGATCTACAAAGCCTGGAGACTGTCTGACATAGACTTCCTCACCAATCTTCTCATACAGAAAAGTACTCTTGACATCCATTTGATAGACTGTAAATCTCTTGGATGCAGCATATGCTAGGAAGATTCGGATGGCCTCCAGTCTGGTAACAGGAGCACAGACTTCATCATAATCAATTCCCTCTTCTTGAGTGTAGCCTTGAGCTACAAGTCTGGCTTTGTTCTTGACTATAATTCCTCTCTCATCTTGCTTGTTCCTAAATACCCATCTTATGCCAATAGCAGTTTGACCAGGTGAAAGATCAACCAGGGTCCACACTTCTTGTCTCTTGAATTGCAGCAACTCTTCCTGCATTGCTTCAATGCAACTACTATGTTGCAAAGCTTCATCTATCTTCTTTGGTTCTACTTGAGATAGAAAGCAAGAATACATACATATATTTGGCTCAGGAGTCTTGCTTCTAGTTTGAACTCCTTGCTGAACTTGGCCAATTATATTTTCTAAGGGATGTTCTGTGTTGATTCTCTGTGCTGGTACAACATCCAACTGTATTCCTTGCTCAAGATTGCTTTGATTCTGATTAGGAACATCTGCATTCATTATGGAAGAGTCTTGAACATCAGCAGCAACAGATGCTTCTACACCAACTGTATGTCCTTCATCAGCAGCAGATGCCTCTACATCAGCTGGAGATATATCATGAATCTCATTTTGATGTTCATGTTCAGAGAGACTGTTGCTAGTGACATTGGTGAGACTTGTTCTTGCTTCACTGGCTTCAATAGCTTCCACGACAGATGGAGGATCAATAGATGGTCTTTTGATTCTTATAGAGGGACTATTGAATTCCAATATGTAGTCATTTGATGATTTGGAAGCTAGTTCTTTGGAAGAGGTAGACTCCATATTTGAGAAGATGAGAGGCTCAAATACTTGGGAGAATGAGTCTATATCAAAGAGCCGGTCTAGTCTTTTACCCTTTTCACATGGAATGTGTTCCCTACATTCCACATTTGCTGATTCTTCCATTATTCTTGTTCTTGAATTAAACACTATGTAGGCCTTGGATTGAGAGGAGTAGCCCACAAAGTATCATTCATCTGATGTTGGCCCAAACTTGGGAAGAACTCCATGTGTGATAAGAATAGTACATGGAAATCCAAAGGGTTTCAGAAATCCAATGTAGGGAACACTTTTGAACCATAATGCATAAGGTGTTTTGTTGGGAGGCTTGACAATGAGAACTCTATTTTACGCATAGCAAGCTGTGCTAACTGCTTCTGCCCAGAATGTGAGAGGCAGTTTTGAGTCGGCCAACATTGATCTTGCAAATTCAATTAGAGTTCTGTTTCTCCTTTCAGCAACCCCATTTTGTTGAGGAGTTCGTGGAGCACTATATTGTCTTTCAATGCCCTTGCTCTCACAGAAACAATTATAGGTTTGGTTTTTGAATTCTGTACCTTAATCACACTTTATGACTTTGACTTTCTGATTGCTTTGATTCTCCACCTTAAGAATGTAGGATTTAAGAATCTAAGCAGTTTCATATTTTGTTCTCAAGAAGTATACCCATGAGAATCAGGTATAGTCATCAGTTATCACTAAGCAGTATGACTTCTTGCCTATTGAAATGACATTTGTAGGACCAAAAAGATCCATATGTAGCAGCTGTAGTGGAGTGTCATTTGCTACTTGGGTTTTCAGAGACAAAAGCAGCAGAGGTTGTTTGAGGTGGGACTTCAAGGAGAAATGGTGAGTTGTTTGATTGTGAGTTGGGAGTCTAAGGATGGGTAACAATGGGAGGATAGAAGTTGCTAGAACTAGGAACTGAGTGGTCAGAGTGTAGTGCAGAAGAAGTGGTGGTGGATGATGAGATTGTTGAATGACCTGAGCTTCTTTATTTGGCTTGAATCATTTATAATTCATAAGTTTTTAGCATACCAAACAGCTCAGTCATCTGCAGAGTCTTCAGGTTTTCGGTTCTTCTGATTGAAACTGTGTAGAGTATCCAGCAACTTGGCAGTGATCTGATGAACTTTTTGAGAATATCCTCATTCTCCAGCTTTACTTTAGAGCACTATAGTTCTCCCACCAGATAGGTGTACCTGTTGTACAAAGTAGTAAGAGACTCACCATCATTGCAGACAAAGTTTTCATATTGTTGCTTCAAAATGTCTCTTCTATTCTCCTTCACCTCTTCAGATCCAGCAAACATTTTCTCAAGAGCTTCACATAGCTCCTTGGCAGTCTTGTACTATCTGAAGTTATGAAAAACTTCATTTGGCAAGCACATCTGTATGGCTCCCAAGGCTTTGAAATCTACCTCCATCTTCTTGATGTCTTCATCAAAGTACTTTGAAGCTTCTTTAGGGACAGGTGGACCTCCGGAATCAGCAGAGGCCACCATGGGTACATAGGGACCCTCCATTATGGATCTCCACATTCCATATTCTTGATAACAGAAAAAGCTTTCCATTCTGTTCTTCCACATGTCATAGTCTTCTGTAGACACCAGTCTTGGTGGTCTGTTGAGGCTTCCAGTATCATCGAATCCAGTGTTTTGTTCCATACTTTTGGATAGATGATTTTTAGCAAAGAAATAGTAATGAACAGAACCAGAGAGTGATTAAACAAGTGTGAGTTTGTTTAATCTGAGAGCCAAATCTCTGATACCACTTGTAGGATCAGTGTTTACAAGATGGTTCTGTTCTAGTTGAGATTGGCGGAAACAATAACAACTATGCAATGTAAACAAGAAACAATGATAATACTCATAAATGCAAATTGTATTAATCTTCAAAGTTTACAAGTTACAGAGAAAACTCTAAGGAAGCACACTTGTACAATGAGAAGATACAACACATATAAAGGAACTTAGAATCAAGACAGACCCTTGATTCTAAGGATCAGATCAAACACAAGTCGTTGATCTTCGACAGTTACAAATTACACTACTATTGGTAGACAACTAAAAGACAAACTGCAGCAAACAGTAATAATCAGGTCAAAAGTCTTCCTAAGAATCTTTGCAGGAGACTTCAGAAGTAGTAGCTTTGTCTTTAATCATCTGCACCAATAACATTTCTTCTGCTGATAGATGTGTTAGTGTTGCAGCAGAGGTGTCAATAGAAAAGTCAAAGCTACTGATGATTTGCCTATCAACAGCATCAATGTTTGATGCTGCTGAGAAGCCTATCAGCAGCAAATTTGGACTTCAGCAGATAAGGTTATCCGTAGTAATAATGTTCATCAGCAGAGGAACATAGCTATCCGCAGCACTTGCCTTATCCGTAGTAACTAGTAAGTCAGCAGCAAAACTGTGGAGTGCGCAACAATTGTATTTGGAGAATTTTGTAGCCATCGGTCTTTATCTCTACATATGCTACACAAAGTGGATCCAACAAGAGGGTTAAACTCAGTTGGGCCAGCGCTAGGGTGAGCACTTAATTCTTTACTGAAATAGCAGCTTTAACTTCATTATCCGGATGGATTAATGTTACGATGATCATTTATCATTTATTATGTAATTGTGTAGTGTCCATGTCAGTCGGGAAGTACCGAATGTGGCTACTATATGTTAAAGTTCATGCAAGAGATAGTTGATAAAGGAGTTGAAATACTCATCAATGACAATGTAAGTATAGCATCTTTGTGTCTTCGTATTTAAAGTGTTAGGTTAACTATAATATGTTTTTGAACAGTTTATTGAGCTGATCAGCTTGATTTACTTACGTTTTAGTTGTAATTATTTCCAATTGGCGAACTAGGGCAGTGTTTGACCGGTTGACTTTTAGTAATAGCTTGTTTAAAATGTTTTTCACATGTTGGGGAAAGTAAAGATATATACACTAATGATGATGTTGATGAAGTGCGTGAAAATTGATCAGTTTGGTGGCAAACTTCATTTTCCGATAAAACTTGTATATGACATATTTTGAATTAACATATTGTTAACTAGACGAAATTTTTGTTACGAAATTTTTGTTAATATTCTATGAAATGGATTATTTTGGTATTTATGTGCATTATTTTGTATTAATATACATTAATTATATATATATATATATATATATATATATTAATTGTCATTTAATCTGATTAATAGCAGGGATTTATAAATTAATTTTTTTAAATAGTAAAACAGATGACACGCATTTATGACAGAAAAAGTTTGTCAACTTATTTATGACAAACCATCCTTGACACGCATTTATGAAATTAAATGTATGCCATCTTATTTATGGCATGTCATTCTTGACACGCGCCTCTTGTCGTAAAGGCTTCTTATGAATGCGTGTCATAAAAAAATGACACGCACACACGCGTGTCATCTATTTTTCTTGACATGATCTTCCTTGACACACGTTGGCGTGTCATCTAACCCCTTTTATGACGCGAAATGCGTGTCATCTAAGGTGTTTTTTCTAGTAGTGTATATATATATGGGAGGGATATTCTAGAAGGCCAAAAACTGTGAGAAGTGTAGGAAGGATTTTAAAAACCCCCCCACCACCCACCTAAATCCTAAAACCCCCACCCCACCCACCACTCCAAAACCTAACCTCCACCCACCCCAAAAACCCTAAAACCCCCCACACCACCCCCCAAAAACCTAAATCCTAACAAAAATCTCTAAAAAGCCGAAAAAGTCATCTAAAAACACCACCACCACTCCAAAAGCCTAAACCCCTAACTCAACCCCCCCTAAAAAAACCTAATCCTCACCCCACCCCACTCCCAAAAACCTAAAAACCCCACCCCCACCCCCATAAGCCTAAATCCTTAAATCTAAAACTTAAAACTAAACCTTAAGGCTAAACCATAAAATCTAAACCCTACAAGCTAAGATTATAGAGTTCGACGAGACGGTTCCAATGCCTCCGAAATGAGTAAAATCTGAGTTCGTATAAGCCGGTTATAAGCGTTTTAAAAATCCTTTATACACTTCTCATAATTTTAGCCTTTCAAGCGGATCCCTATATATATATATATATATATATATATATATATATAGGGTAAGTATATGGAGAAAACCCACTGAGTTAAGAAAACTATGGAAAATCTCAACTAACGTATGTAACAGCTAAAAATAAAAAAAAATTAGATAGATTCTATATCTAATTTTATAACCTTTGGCCAAAAAAATCAAAAAAGCGCCGAGTGATTTTTTTTATAAAATTGTTTAACGTTGTTACGTATGTAAAACGTGATTGTTGTTATTTTTTTATTTGTTACATATGTTATTGCTGACGTCATGCTGACCAATATTTAAAAAACGTTAATTTCAGCTATTTTTTCAAGATTTTTTTTAAAAAGTACTCGGCGCTTTTTTGTTTTTATGGGTTTTTTGGTGACGAAAATAGTAATATAAAAGGCTAAAAAAATATTAAAAAAATAAGTTACATTGAGTTTCTATGAGTTTTATCAACTCAAAGGGGTTTCCATTCTAACCCTTCCCTATATATATATATAGTTTTGGCCAAGAGTATATATTCTTTCTATGATTCTAATTTATATAAATATTTTTGACTCAATAGTTTTGACACAGAGGGTATCCAAAGTTATGTTGTTCACGAGAGGATCACGGTTTGATTATGCAGTTCGCATGTGGATTCTGGATGAAGAAAGCTTCTTATTGTTGTGTTTTTCATCACAAATATATTGGTTTTGTTGAATATAATCCCAATCATCATTTATATACAAGTCAAAGGTCTACTATGTAAATTAGCCATGATCATAGCTGTCCCCACTGGAATCAAAATCTTTAGTTGGATCGCTACCATGTGGGGGGGTTCGATACAATACAAAACACCCATGTTATTTGCTGTAGGGTCCATCTTTTTGTTCACCACTATGCAAATTAGTCATAGCTATTAGTTTTAGTAGTATTATGTAAACATGTAATAATAGGTCAAGAGTCTTGGTGTAAATACTTGTAATAAGAATAGACATATACGTATATTGAATAGGTTCCAATGAACCGATGCGTCGATTGAAGAAAGACCTATAAGGGCATTGACTTTGTAAAGAACAGGGTAATCCCCAAATTGATAATCAAACCTCTGTTTCTACTCCTTCTCTTGTTTATTTCGATTTCCAATTAAGAAAACTCAACCAATTCTAAGTAATAATTGGTATCAAAGCAAGACCTTGATTCCTGTACTTGATCCATGTTCTTTTACACAGCCCTCGTCACTGAATCCCTAAACGAAGAACAACCAAAATCAAAATCAGAATTGTAGTCCCATTCAATCTGATTACGAAAATTGAAATCGAAAACCACAACCCTTCCTTTTGATTCTCTGTACATCAGAATTGTAGTCCCATTCAAGGAATTCAAGTTGATGGTTGAGACAGAAATATGAACTAAGTTGAAGTTGTTAAGGACAGACAGAGGTGGAGAATTCACATCTAAGGAATTCACACAGTTCTACAAGGAAAATGGCATAGCAACTGCACCATACTCACCACAACAAAATGGAGTAGTAGAATGAAGGAACATGACTATTATGTCTACTACTAGAAGAGAAGCAGTTTGACACGCCATTTATTTACTAAACAGAGTACCAACAAAAGCATTAAAGGATAGTACACCATACGAAGCACTTAAAGGTAAGAAGCTAGACATGAAACATCTTAGGGTTTTTGGCTGCATTACCTATGCTAAAGTGTTGCCGCCTCATCTTAAAAATTTAGACGACATAAGCACTCAAATGGTATCTTAGGAGCTGAAGAAGGATCTAAAGCATACAGATTGTTTCATCCTAACACAAAACGGATTTGCAGCAGCCGTGACGTAAAATTCATAGAGAAAGAATCACTGAATTGGAAGGATTATATAGATGATGATGGAAATGATGAACCTGAATGGACAGATTTCATTATAGATCAGTCCACTAGTATATATCTAAGACTGTATGATCATACGCCATTACAAGGTTTTCGAGCACTAACAGATATAACTAAACGAGCCCCAGAAGTAGACACAAATGAGTCATTACTGGCTGAAGAAGAACCAAGGAAGTATAAAGAAGCACCAGAAGACGGAAAGTGGATGGAAGCTATGAAGACTGAGATAGAATCAATTAATAAGAACAACACTTGGAAGTTGACGAATTTGCCAAATGATCGCAAAACAATTGGACTTAAATGGGTATTTAAGACTAAACGGGATGCAAGTGGAAACATCATAAAGCACAAAGCTCGCTTAGTAGAAAAAAGATATGTACAACAACACGGAATGGACTTTGATGAAGTCTTTGCCCATGTAGCATGAAATGGAGACAGTTCGAGGAATAAGTCTATATCTCACAACCTAAAGGGTTTGTAAAACTGGAAAACAAAGGCAAATTCTACAAACTCTCAAAGGCATTGTATGGATTAAGACAAGCACCACATGCTTGGAATGTAAAGTTGGATCACACACTAAAGTCTCTTGGATTTAACAAATTCAAATTAGAGCAAGCAGTCTACACAATGATAAGTCAAGCATCTACTTTATTGATTCGAGTCTACGTTGATGATCTGATAGTCACTGGAACTAAAAATAAGGAGATAAATAAGTTCAAATCCCAAATGGAAAAGAAGTTTAAAATGAGTGATTTAGGATTATTAGCTTATTATCTCGGTATAGAAGTCACCCAAACAGCCGAAGAAATATCAATCAAGCAAAGTGGATATGTTAACAAAATCATCAAGGATGTTGGACCGGAAGGATGCAACGAAACAAAGATACGAATGGATCTAGGAACAAAATTAACCAAAACTGAAGGAGGAGAGTTAGTTGAAGTAACAAACTAAAGATGTCTGATCAGATGCCTTAGATATATACTACATACAAGACCAGACTTAAGTTACTCAGTTGGATTACTTAGCCGTTTCATGCAAGAGCCAAAGGAACATCATTTGAAAGCAATTCGACAAGTATTGCATTATATCAAGGGAACTAAAGACTTTGGCATAACTTATCAGAAAAATGGAGATTGCAAAATTATAGGTTACAATAATAATAGTTATGGACTTAACACAGAAGAAGGAAAAGGCACTACTGGGATAGTTTTCTACTTTGGAAACTCGCCTATCAGTTGGTGCACATAAAAACTATAAGGCCCCAAACCCGGGAGGCCTCACTCGTTGGATTTACTCATTCACAAACAGTTCTTAGACTTGAACATCAAAATAACGCAGTGGAAAATTTCATTAAAACATAATCGTGACATTGTTCAACATGCGGAAGCGTAACATAGTCTATTACATAAACATAACATAAGATAATCATAATGAGATGACAGTCTTCATATCATCCGAGTAACTCATCAAGCCGCCCAGCATCACCATCCATCATCATAACCTGCCTTAACCTAAATGTGCATACTAAAAAGTCAGCTACGCTGGTGAGTTCTAGCTTTTCATAAAACCTTAACTTCAAATATTTGCCAAAAACATATCATTTAACTTCATAAATAAAAGCGTACGAAAACATGCAATAACATAACATAACATCATAAACATAAGTCAACGAACATATCGAATCTGTGCCTTCTCGTAACCGTCAAATCCAAACGTCACATACTAGTGGAATAACCTAAAGATAACCACCACTAGTGTAACATCCCGTTTCAGAAGCAAATATAAAAAAAATGAAATTGAAATTTAAAGTAAAGTCTGGGGTAGAAAACCTAAAAAAATAAATGAATTGAAAAGGAAGCTAGGGTTATATTAGTAGGCTTAAATAGGTTTGTAAAGGCCCCTTTCCCGGGAGGCCTCACTTGTTGGATTTACTCATAAACATAGTCATTAATCACTGAACTTTTAATTAAAAACATTCAAACACAGCGGAAGCATACATCATTCAATAACATAACATAACATAGCAGCGGAAGTCTTAACATTAAACATAACATTGTCTTAACATAAATAAAAGTGGGATGTCAGTCTCGTGCCGGGTAACCTTCACGCCTTCGCACGACCCTTCCTTTCTATACCTGAAATGTATACTAAAAGTCAGCTAACGCTGGTGAGTTCTAGTTTAAAACTATTAAGTATGATCATTCTTTTCTTTACAAGTATACATAATTATATACATTCGTAACATTTGCTTTTCTTTCATCTTTCTTTTGGGATTACATATATATAAATGCATTCACCTTTTTCTTTTCTTAACTTTCATGGGTCATACACTTAAAGGTGATCAACCCGTCATTTGTTTGCGAATGTCACAAAGACAAACGCCACGGTCCATCGTCATGGTCCGCCATTCTTACAACCGTCCGGCAACTAGTGTCCGTCCGTCATTATCTTACAACCGTCCTACCGAAGTAGTCCGTCATTGTCTTACAACCGTCCTACCGAAGTAGTCCGTCATTATCTTACAACCGTCCTACCGAAGTAGTCCGTCATTATCTTACAACCGTCCTAGCGAAGTAGTCCGTCATACTTACAACCGTCCTACCATCGTAGTCCGTCATATTTGTCTAACTGCCCTAAGCTATCCGTCTCCCACCCGAACTAATTATACACTCGTGCATCGATTTTCAGTACTTACTCCACCGTAGTGGCCTGTTTAGTCTACCTTTCTAGACTTTCATTTCTGGCTGCATAATAGTCGAGTGGTCGTCTGTCTACCGAGGTAGCCGTTATCATTGTTCCATTCGTAACGTTTATTCATTCATATCAAGCAATATATACATGGATATAAAGCAAGATTTCATTCTTACACATTGTGTTGTTCTTTCATTCATTCTATATAATCATACGATTCATTCTTTGTGCATAATTCATTTTTGTACATATATATAGCATATATATTAGTATATCACGTATGATTACATTAGCATTCATATCGTTTATTCATTTAGTGTATACATTTCAGCCCCAAAACATTTAATAAGGTTTGCACATAACATAGAAGGGAGCACATAGAACTCACCTGATGAATAGTTTCTGAGATACACTTAGCTGGTTACTGAGCGTCACTAATGTCACTCACAATCTGTATAATAAAGTCATACAGTAAGGTAGTGCTCCTAGATTACACTAGACATTACTATGCTTGAACCAGTAGTTTCGATGGATTTGCTTATATCGAAACTTGGTAGTTTCGATAGGTTGCTTATGTCGAAACTTGGTAGTTTCGATAGGTTGCTTATCTCGAAACTTGGTAGTTTCGAGAAATGGGTTCATATCGAAACTATGGTAGTTTCGGGTCATAGTTCACATCGAAACTAGAGTAGTTTCGGGTCGTGGTTCATATCGAACTATGTGCTCAATAGAAACTACTTTATTCAATAGAAACTACTTTGTTCAATAGAAACTACTTTGTTCAGTAGAAACTATTTTGTTCAATAGAAACTACTTTGTTCAATAGAAACTATTTTGTTCAATAGAAACTACTACGTTCAATAGAAACTACTTTGTTCAATAGAAACTACTTTGTTCAATAGAAACTACTTTGTTCAATAGAAATTATTTTGTTCAATCGAAACTACTTGTTCAATCGAAACTATTTTGTTCAATCGAAACTACTTGTTCAATAGAAACTAATATGTTCAATAGAAACTACTTTGTTCAATAGAAACTACTTTGTTCAATAGAAACTACTTTCTTCAATAGAAACTATTTGCTCAATAGAAACTATTTTGTTCAATAGAAACTACTATGTTCAATAGAAACTACTTTGTTCAAAAGAAACTACTTTGTTCAATAGAAACTACTTTCTTCAATAGAAACTATTTGTTCAATAGAAACTATTTTGTTTAATAGAAACTAGTATCTCAAGAACAAATTCGGATCTGATCTTTAAATACATAAAGCTTCCAACTTTAATCGTTCAAAAGACTTGATATCATCATATATCCGTAACTCATATACCACTCTTTGCTAAAAGCGTAAACTTTATGTAAAGTTGTTACCTTTGTAAGATTTTGCTGACAAACATACGAGTAGCTCAAAACTATAGCAAACGAACTCCGATTGAGATGATTCAAGCGTCCACGGAACCGTCTCGATGATATCTACCAGATCCCCACTTAGCCTCCACCGGAAACCACCTCCGACGTCGCTGGAAAACCGAAACAGTCGCCGGAATCTCTTAAAAATCGTTGTACTGTTTGTGACAGCAAAACCCGACCTCCAGTCATCCAAATCAAAAACCCGACGGTGGAAGTCTTCCTTTATGTTCTATGAAGCTCCAGTAAAATTTTGAGAATGATCCGACGGTTAAATCTCCTAGGATCATCCGATCTTTGAAGTTGTGTACCCTAAAAACGGGATTTCTTCCCTTCTTCTCTTTTCTCTTTTCTCTTGGTCTAAATATGGAGGAGAAAAATAGGTGGGTTGCACATATTTAAGCCTACTAATATAACCCTAGCTTCCTTTTCAATTCATTTATTTTTTTACGTTTTCTACCCCAGGCTTTACTTTAAATTACAATTTCATTTTTTTTTTTATATTTGCTTATGAAACGGGATGTTACAACTAGGCCCATCAACACCGTACTGTCCTTCGGGTGAAGAACTCCTAGGGCCCGATACTTAGGTTATTCAACACCAAACTTCAAGCACGGCATCACAAGGATGACACGTACCAAACTTCAAGCACTGCACCCCGTAAGGCACAAGTACCAAACTTCAAGCACGACTACCCCGTAAGGTAAATCGTACCAACTTCAAGGATCACGATAATCCCCTTGGTGACCATTATCACCCTAGTTGTACAACAGTTGGCTAGCCACAAAGGCCCCTAAAAGGTAAAGGCCCATAACATACTTCCCATACCCATAACCTTCATTCCCTAAGGGATATTGGCAGATTCGTTTGTTTGTGACTTTCGTAAACATTCACTTCTTTTACTTCAAAACTTCAGTTAAAACATTCGTACGTTTTTATTAAAAATCATTCCTTCATTCATAAACTTCTTTTGGCAAAATATTTCATAAACACTTCTTTCATAACCCTTCCTTCCAAAACATCGTTCATAAACATCATTTTATAAAACGTCACATACAACATTCATAAACATCGCTTTATAAAATAGTCACATCGTTACGTATGCACACCAGCCCAAAAATATTATTCAAAACATTTAAAAGAGGTCTTCTAGAACTCACCGGATAAGCTAATTTGGGTTGTCCTAAACAAAGGTCCAACAACGTCACTTCCGATCTGAATTAATTAGTTAAATACACATCAGACCAAATCCCGACTCTAACGGTTTAACCATTCTAAACATACTGACTTTACTTAACCAGCCTGATGCCTGCGCACTTAGCAAGTGCGCAGGGCCTTATTCTTGCGTACTTAATAAGTGCGCAGACTTCGTTTCATGCGTACTTGGTAAGTACGCATGCTTTGCTTCATGCGTACTTGATAAGTACACAGGACCTTCTTCTTGCGTACTTGATAAGTACGCATAACCTTCTTCTTGCGTAATTGATAAGTACGCATGAAATGCTTCTTGCGTACTTGATAAGTACGCATGACCTGCTTCCCCGCAAAAACCCTAACTTTCGCATGCGGATCTGATCACGTCAAGATCCCGAACTTGTTTACATTCAAAACGTTTTCTTTTCGTTTAAGAACTCAAATTTATGTTTTTCTTCCAGTTTCATCCGTAAAAACGTTACCTTTTCATCCAAAACCCAAAAAACCCCAAAACGAACAAAAACTCAGATCTAGGCCAGATCGTTACCTGTATCGAGCTTCTGATTCGGAGGTTCTTCTCACGAGCTATGGAGCAACACTTTGCTGAAATCTCGGGTCGATCCGCCAACTTTCTCTCTTTGTGGTTTCTCTCTCTAGATGTTGCAAATGAGAGAAAAGGTTGGTGACTTAGGCTATTTATATGGGAGGCTCCCCTATGTTCGCCCCTTCTAGCACGCCGGACCATCCAGCCCGTCATGCCTTTTTCGTTTATTCCGTTCGTTCTCGTATTCTAACCCGTTATTATAACTGTCGTTTTATTTTTGGGATGTTACAACCTATTATAGCACTATCATCATGTGAATCTGAATTCATGACTGCAACAGCCGCAACATCTCAAGCACTATGGTCGAAAAGACTACTAAGTACAATAACCGGTTGGAAAGAAGAAAAAATAACAATAATGGTTAAAAACAAATCAATCATCGCTTTAATGAAGAACCCCATATTTCATGGCAGAAGCAAGCACATTGATACTCGCTACCACTTTATAAGGGAATTCATTGAAAAAGATCATGTTGCTATGGAATTCATATGTGGAGAACTTCATAAAGCAGACATACTTACCAAGGCGTTACCAAGAATCAAATTCATTACCATGAGGGAACTACTTGGACTCAGGGACCTACTACAACATAAAGATGATCGAGATTAAAGGGGAGATTGTTGGATATAATCCCAATCATCCTTTATATACAAGTCAAAGGTCTACTATGTAAATAAGTCATAGTTATTAGTTTTAGTAGTATTATGTAAACATGTAATAGGTCAAGGGTCATGGTGTAAATACTTGTAATAAGAATAGACATATACGTATATTGAATCGGTTCCAATAAACCGTCGCGTTGATTGAAGAAAGCCCTATAAGGGCAGTGACTTTGAACACCGGATAGAGAAACCCATGAATATATAAATTTGTATTTTAAAATAGTTTGACTTTTACAATCTATACTATATAATCTATACAATATAATAAATAAAGGTTTTTTAATGTTACGTGTCGCCTCCATATTCATTCTTACTATTTTTTTACCGCCTCTCTCTCTTATTTAATGCATTTCTTTTAATAATAATATATATTTAAAGAAAATACTAATTATACTAATAAAACACATTTATTTTAAATTATCCGTTATTATAATAAAACTTTAAAATTTAATCATGTAACTTTTATAATAAACAAATAAAAAATAAAAGTCAAATTAAATTAAATAGTAATTAACGTATTTTCGAAACCCAATTATATATTAATTTTTACATATTTTGAGTTTGTTTATATAATTAGTATATGTAATATATTTTTTACCCTGTGTGTAAACACGGGATCTAAACTAGTAAATAAATAAATGTTTTTTAGTGACACGTGTCACATTTATATTCATTCTCATCATTTTTTTCCCGCCTCTCTCTTTTATTTAATGCACTTCTATATTTAAATAATAATATATATTCAAAGAAAATATTAATTACACAATAAAAATATTTATTTTAAATTATTACTTCTTATAAAAAACTTTAACATTTAATTATGTAACTTTTATTTCAATCAAATAGTAATTGAAAGTCAAATTACATTAAATAGTAATTAACATATTTTTGAAACACAATTATATATTAATTTTTACATATTTTGAGTTTGTTTATATCCGTAATATATGTAATATATTTTTACACCTGTAAAATAAATATACATCAAGATTTAAAAATTTTAAATATTGATATTGTTCACCTCGTGTGTAGACACTGGATCTAAACTAGTTAGATAATACATTAACGTATATTTTATTAGTTGGATGGATCTAAACTAGTTATATAACTCATTATAAGTATACCTCATTTACCTATTAAATTTCACAAATAATCAAACAACTCTCATACAACTTTATACATTTTTTTATAAAAATGTTATCCTCTTCAAGCGACGAAGCCCGAAATATGATGTTCCGTGCTTTCTCAACGGCGGCGCTTCAGTGGTAGGAAGAAGCTGAAGCATCACAACCTTTAAAATGAAGGGCTCGTGTTGGAACCTAAGAAATCGTTGTATTCCTGATAAACTATAGGGGCTATTTTGTAATTTTTGTGAACTAGGTTTTTGGGTCAAGAGTTGCTAGCGACTCTTGATGAGTCGATAGGTCGGTGATGGTGTTGCTGCCAAGACTGATCCCGCTGCTTATATTGAGAATGACAAACTTCTGATTCTAAGAGATTACAAAGCCTTCGGTGCTATAAATACGGCTCTTACAGTTGACATCATGAACATGTTTGAAGAATACAAAACTGCTCAAACCCTTTGGCAAGCTTTGTGTGATTTCTATTAGGGAAACTCTAACTTAAAGGAAGGAAAGAAAGACATGCTTTAGAAACAATATGATACCTTCGGTAGTATCAAAAGTGAAGGTATGTCCAAGCACATTTCAAGGTTCATGGAAATTTCAAGCAAACTGAAGCAAGATGGGGTTGTTATCAAAAATTCAGATCTTATAAAGAAACTGCTAGACTCTCTGCCTCAAGAATGGAGTATACAGTGCATGTTGATCAAAAGATAATACGTGAATAAAGCTTCCACCTTATCTGACATAATCAATACCCTGAATTCCTTTGAAATGGACATTGAAAAGCGTCAAATGAATCAATCCGGCTACACCAAAATCATGGCAACAACTAATGTTGCTTTCATTGCTCCATCTTCATCAAACAATGTTTCTGGTCCTTCTGGAACTATTCCCGCTATGGTGTCTACTCCTTCTGTCTCTCAGCAGACTATTCAAAGCAATGAGCAATCATAGCAGAACCTCAACTCCAAACTTATCAAGTGAACACATGGCTCTATTCGGATTATTTGTGAACAGTTATCAAGCACTCATTTAAGGTGAATTAAAAGCAGGAGTGAGTCATATTGAAGATGTTTTTCAAGTTGACCCATATGACATGGATGAAGTTGATTTGCAATGGCAGATGACAATGCTGACTCTGAGAGCTAAAAGAATCATGGATAGGATAGGAAAGAAACGTCTTGGTGGTAAATCTACAGGTTTTGATAAATTCAAACTGAGATGCTACAATTGTAAGCAACTTGAGCACTTCAAAAGGGAATGTCCCTATCCTTTCACCGATGCTTTAACTCTTCCTACCATTGTTGCAATTACCGATGGCAAAGAACAAGCTGAAAAGACTAAAGAACCAGATAATGCACCGGTAGTGAATGACTTTGACTAGAGTAATGAAATTGAAGAAGCTCGGGTGGAGGTATGAAAGGCTTTAGTTGCCAACACTTCATCTGCTCAGTTTGTGGTTCACAGAATGGAAACAAGTTTGGTTGAAAAAGAAAAGAATGAGGTGCTGAGATAGATCATCATTAACACTGACTCTATTAGTCCTGCCACCCTTCTTAGGAAATTTGCTATTCAAGGAACCGAGAGTCATGTTATTGACACTGAAGGAAGTATGACTGAGAATGCCAACATCAAAATCAATGAAGCTATGGTGATGAGTGATGAGAATAAGGATGCATTTCCTAGTTCTAGTTCAACGGCTCGAGTTAACTCTCCAGAGAATGCTAATTTGGGAACTCAACCCGATGGTGATCGAAGTTCTAATCAAGGATGCATTTGCAGGAAAACCGCTACCGAGCTGATTCCGCCTAAGGTAAAATATCATCTCTGTTCCTCTGACTGTGTTGACATGATTGTTCACTATCGCACTTTAAACCAACTCATCATTCGTGAAAATGATGACGCTCTTGCAATTCTTGATTAAATCAAAAAGAGCGAAGTTACTCTCAAAATCAGTTTAAACAAAGCTATTCAAGAAATCCAAACCCTAAAAGAGTTTGTTTAAAGAAAAGAGTTTTTAATAACTGATTTAACTGAAAAGCTAACCTCTTCAAGAAGTGAAAATATAAAATTACAGATTATCATTGACAAATGGAACGTTAGCAAAAAGATACTAGATACCATGTAAATTGTCAACAAACTCCTAGTTATGTGAAAAAGGGGGTCTGATACTTGGATTCTAATGATTTTGAGAGGAAACTATTTCACCCTCTCACACATGGTCACTATGATCCCATTCCCTCTCCACACCATGAAAATAATCTTGCAAAATTATTCGTGTCTGCTACTAATGTAAATACTGCAGGTTTAAAAGTACAGGATAAGGATGTAAGGGATGATTGTAGTGCTGGATTAGGTCACAAGGATTGCAACCGAGAACCTGGCTTGTTTTCTTTTCTAAATTCCTAGAATCCAGAGCTATATAACTCGGGCTCTGTTGATAGTAGTAGTGAAACATGTTCTAGGATAATTAACTCTAGTAGTGACTGTTATGAACACATTAGTTGTAATGATTTATCTTCTATGAATGATGTTTGTTTTAATGATTCAATTGATTACTGAGTCAAGAAATCAGTTTGAAAGATTCATGATAGAAGAAATTCCAATTTTCACACCCGCCTCAACAAGAAATGATGACGAAAGCATGTATGATTCGGATCGATCTATTGAAATATCAAATGAATCATACAATGAATCTGACGGTGTTACTCCACAAAGTGACAAAGTTGAATCTGATCAAGGATCATCAGTCATGTCAAGTGATCAAAAGAAAAAGCAAAAAGGCAAAAGCAGAAAGCAAATCAAAGTGTCAGTTCAGCAACAATCATCCTCAGCATCTTATCAACCATCACATAAAAGAAAATCTTATAAACATGTGAACTGCATCTGTTGTGGGAAGGGAGGTCATACTGCTAGACAATGCAGTAATGCATCTAATTCCAAAAATTGGGTCAAATACGAAAGACCTAAGATGCATAATATGGGAAAGTATGAAAAACATCAACAAAATAAAGAACCTTTTTATCATAAAATCAACAAAATTCGTAAAAATGTAAATCATTTTCTAAAAGGAACATGTTGGTGGAAAGTCAGAACCAAGAAAAATCTTAACACTGAGTTTGTACCCAAGTTAAAAAAGACTTGGGTTCCGGTTTCTCAATAAATTGTCTTGTGTGTGACATGGGTCTCCCATGAGAACTATTGACAATGCTTGGCATGTTGATAGTGGGTGCTCTCGTCATATGACCGGGCTGAAAGATCTACTTACTGACTTCAGAATTATCGATGGGGGATACGTCGCTTTTATGGGTGATGGAAAAGGAGGAAAGATAACAAGACAAGGAACCGTCTGCAATGACACTCTCACCTTGGAGAAAGTCAATCTCATTCCAAAACTTTGTTATAATCTCATGAGTGTATCACAAGTGTGTGATAAACAGCTATATGTGCTGTTCAACAAATCCGAATGCCTGTTTCTCAAAACAGGAATGATTGTTCCAAAATATCTAGTCCTGCTTAGGACTCCAAGAAGAAACCACACCTACATAGTTGACATGAATGATCAAGAAACTAAAGCCTCCATGGCTTGTTTACTATCAAAAGCATCTGACTCTGAATCACTGCTTTGGCATCGTCGTCTTGGCCATGTGAAGTTTAAAAACATAAACCGTTTAGTAAAACAGGACCTTGTGAGAGGTTTACCCTCCAATGACTTCAATTTTTCTGAAAAATGCATGGCATGTGCTAAAGGCAAACAACATAAAAAGACGCATAAGTCTAAAGCAGTGAATTCCATATCAGCTCCTCTTCAACTACTTCATATGGATCTTTTTGGTCCGGTCAGTGTTAAAAGTATCTCTAAAAATTCTTATTATTGGTTGTGACAAATGATTTCTCTAGGTACACTTGGTTTAATTTCCTCACAACTAAAGATGAAACTGCTGAAGTATTGAAGAGTCTAATTCTCAAAATTGAGAAAATCTGCAAGCACCTGATGATTTCTATCAGAAGCGACAATGGAATCGAGATCAAAATCATGTCTTGAATGATTTATGCGAGAGCAAAGGGATTTCTCGACAATTTAGTGCTGCCAGAACTCCACAACAAAACGGAATAACATAAAGAAAGAAACGACCGTTGGTCGAAGCTGCCAGCACGATGCTGATAGATTCTTAACTTCCAATCATCTTTTGGGCTGAAGCAGTTAACATTGCAAATTATGTTCTGAATCATGCTCTTGTGGTGAAGGCTCATAACAAGACAGCTTATGAGTTGTTTCATGGACGAAAGCCCTTGATTGAATTCTTCCAAGCCTTTGGATGTTCATGCACTCTACTCAACACAGCTGAGAATCTTGCAAAGTTTAGAGCAGTTGGTGTCGAATGCTATTTTCTGGGGTATTTTTCATCTCAAATGGCCTATCGTGTTTACAATAAAAGAACAAAGATCGTACAGGAATCTTATTACGTTGATTGGCAAGAAACTAATACCACAAATACAGGAACTGGTCTCGACTGGTTCTATAATGTTGATATTGTCTTCAATAATTTCATTCCTCCTGCACCACTCATTCCTGAACCATCTACTTCCAATGTATCACCATTCATTCCATCCATCCAAGCAGAAGATGAATTTATGCCATTTTCAACAAGAATCACACCTATTGTCGCCGATCCGTTGAATGCTTCTATAAACAGTACAGTAACCTCTTCTCATTATGAGGATATTACTACTAATGCTGTAAATACTTCTGGTGATGTCAATTCTGATAATAATGATGAGCAAATCTCTCCTGATGAAAATATAACCAATCTTCCTTCTCAAATTGATGTCACTGATGGGCTATCTTTTAAAAACATTAACTAATCATCCATTGGAGAATGTGATTGGACCAATCACAGAAGGTGTTCGCACAAGAAGTTACTCCACTCCCTATAATACAACACTTAATGCATGTTTTCTGTCAAACGTTAGTCATTTGAACGCACCATTAATTCTATTACACTATTAAATCACAGGTTAACCTTGTGGTTAGCTAAGCACTTGTGCAACATCTAGTTCGTGTGATTTCCAAGCTACGTATTCCATGTGAGTTTACATAGCCCATTTTTACATTTTTATACTTTTGGGGTGAAACACGTTTACAATTACAATATTTACATAATTCAATACCTTTGTTCTTATGATTTGGTCTTTATGCTTTATGTCTTCAACTGCTAGGTGACCAAAACGTGTGTTCATGTTAGTACCATCATTAAATTGTGTGGTAAGCCTAAGGTAGTACCTTTTATGATCATTTATATGGGAATCTGATACATTACTTAACACAAACCTTGGCGGGTTAGTGTATACATTTGGAACTTCACGCAATCCGGGGGATTGTGCATACATATAACATGGCTTGATTGTACGCTTGAAACCTTGTATGTTTTCACATTTATGCTCTAGACACGCTTTGAACATATTGAATCAAAACCTATGTTACTCACCAACTACATGTAGTTAACATTTACTCACATGTTTCAAGAGTTTGAGGACACTACTTGATCACATAGGACTATGGACCTAGCCTTATTAAAGATTGAATTTAACTTGTGTTGTGTTTTGTTTTCCATTTCTATTTGTAACGGATGCTTTAATTATGATGAAATAATATTATCACTTATTAATAGATGATCATGTGCTTATGAACAACCGCGTCAGCCCCGACGTATAATACGTCGTCGGCCGGAATGTGACAAAAATGATGATCCATCAACATGCATGTATCATATAAGATATATGGAAGACATAAGTCATAAAAGAAAGTATATAAACTAATTTTTACATGATGCATGTTATATATTTTGGTTTCTTTTATTAAAGAATGTAAGTTGTTGTTGGGTGTTATGATTAAGACATAATATTTGAATCAAAGAAATAAAAATCTAAATAAGATAGGTTTCTTACTTAGAAGGATTGAAAAAGATGAAGGCTATGATCCTAGCACTTGAGAAAACACCAAATGAGGCTTGAACACTTGAATCTTGAAATAAAAAATGGTGGATGTGTGTATGGTGGTGGTGGCCAAAAATGGCAAAAGGGAGAGAGTGAAAGGAGAATTCTCTTGAGTTAGTGAAGAAAAATGATGTGAAAATGAAGAAGTATGGAGTTGTATTTATAGTGTGAGAGGAGAGATAACGGATGTATTTTAAAATAATAAAAAAAGAAAATAATTATTAATGTGTAGGGTGGTGTGTAGGGAGGTGGAGTGTGGGAAAAAGGATTTTGAAGATTTTATAAAAAGATTATAATGATTATGTTGGATTATTAAAATATATTTAGAAAATTAATTTTTATAATTAATTTTTAATCATTTGTAAAAAATGATATTATTTTGTATGCATTAGTTAAATACAGTTTTATATACAGTGTTATTCGGATTGCGTTTAAAACAAAACGTTAATTAAAAATTCTCAAACGTTTATTTTTGTAGTGTTACGTATAATTTTTATATTCTAAATCATACTTTTAGTTATCTGTCTTAGATATCACCAACGTTCGTGTGTGACCGGATTGGTGTGCCACTCGGTAATTCTCCGAATTACCAATGCATGATATGAATTGATCAAACTTTGATATGTAACAAATGAACCTAATTACTCTAAATTAAGTATGATATGCACAAGTTGCACGTGATTATGATAGCGACGGAAACAGTCATTGACCTGAGATAGCCGGTTATTACATATTCACCGTGTTAAAAGGAATTTCGTCCCGAAGTTCAGTTGCATCGTCCGTCATTGGTACTGTTTCGAATAGTTAAGGGTATTTGCGTTTCATTTGATCTTCTCGCTCCCAGGTGAACTCTGGTCCTCGTCTAGAGTTCCATTGTACTTTAACCATCGGGATGCGACTCTGTTTAAGTTTCTTTAAGCCCACGAAATAAAGTTGATCGTCTATCTAAATCTCCTCCAATGGTATGACCAGTCTCTCTTCTGATAAGCAGGTCTTCAAATTTGACACGTGAAATACGTCATGCACACAATTGAGGGTTTCTGGTAGGTTGAGTTTGTAAGCAATGAGACCAATCCTTTTCAAGATCTCGAAAAGTTTGATGTATCGAGGGTTCAGTTTCCCTTGCTTGTCGAAACGTATTACTCCTTTCAATGGCCAGATGTGAGGCCCCAAACCCGGGAGACCTCACTTATTGGATTTACTCATCAACACATAGCACTTTTAAACATAAGACATTCATTAACACAGCGGAAACGTTTTAAAATCTCAACATACGCAGCGGAAACATAACATGTCTAAACATAACTTGTCAAATACAACTGAAACTTGTCTTAATCAACATAAACAAAAGAAACATAAACAGGATGCCAGATGCTGATCTTCGGGTAACTCTTCTTGCCAAGCCAAGCATCCACTTCCATCTACTGCCACCTATACTTAACTGATGTGCATACTAAAAATCAGCAACGCTGAGTGAGTTCTAACGTTTACTTTAAATCATTTATACAAAGGATTTACTAATACATACATACATACTGCCCTTAAGGCAAAACTTTACATACTACACTTTTCAAAAACATAATTTAATACATTCATAAAGTATCCGTCAATTCCTTGTCACTGTTGGTACTGTCCTCGTGATCAATACCGCTTAACCGTCAATTCTTATCACTGCTGGTATTGTCCTCGTGATCAGTACCACTTAACCGTCAATTCCTCTTTACTGTACTGCCCTCATGGCTTACATCCATGAACCGACAAGTACCTGGTCAATGCCCCCATGGCTTACACCATGAACCGACACTACCGCTTATCCGTCAATTCTGTTACATACTGGTATTGTCCTCGTGATCAATACCTTCTGGGTCCTCGTGACCCAATGATGTTGTCCTTGCGGGCAACACCACATGACACGATGTTGTCCTCGTGATCAACACCGGGTATTGTCCTCGTGATCAATACCTCTTAACTGGTACATGGGGGATTGCGTAGTCCCCCGAGCAACCGCCGTCACTCATCCCAATTGTACAATTGTTAACGAGCCACCAAGACTCTTACTAATGGGTAGCACCCATATCTGACATCTTGTACAAGTAACATCTGTCCCAAGGACCTTTACAAACTGGTACACATTCTCGAAGGAAAAACTGTTCACTTTACTATTCATAAAACTTTCTGTAAATCTTGTTCATAACTTTCATATATAATATGCCTTTGTTTATGTATATAAAATATAGTAAACACTTGCTATAGAATATAACTTGCTTTCTGAAACATAGCTTATCATATATACATCATGCCTTTGTTTATGTATATGAAAATATAGTAAACACTTGCCAAAATATATATCTTGCTTTACTTGAACATACTAACACATATATTATGCCTTTGTTTATATATATGAAAATATAGTAAACGCTTGCCAAAATATATATCTTGCTTTACTTGAACATACTAACATATATATTATGCCTTTGTTTATGTATATGAAAATATAGTAAACGCTTGCCAAAAATATATATCTTGCTTTACTTGAACATACTAACATATATATTATGCCTTTGTTTATGTATATGAAAATATAGTAAACGCTTGCCAAAATATATATCTTGCTTTACTTGAACATACTAACATATATATTATGCCTTTGTTTATGTATATGAAAATATAGTAAACGCTTGCCAAAAATATATATCTTGCTTTACTTGAACATACTAACATATATATTATGCCTTTGTTTATGTATATGAAAATATAGTAAACGTTTGCAAAATATATATCTTGCTTTACTTGAACATACTAACACATATATTATGTCTTTGTTTATGTATATGAAAATATAGTAAACGCTTGCCATAATATAGATATACTTTCCTCAAAACATACTTTTGCCTCTTTTAAACTTTTCACTAAAACATAACTTTTCCTTTCAGTTTATAATATATAAAATATAATAAACACTTTACACTAAGTATGCACACCACCCCTAAAGAAGGCAAAAAGGGGATTAGAACTCACCTGGTAAGCTAATTCGGGTTGTCCTAAACAAGGTCCAACAACGTCACTTCCGATCTGAATTGATTAGTTAAATACACATCAGACCATTACCGACTCTAATGGTTTAACTACTCTAACATACTGACTTCACTTAATCAGACCTGATGCCTGCGCACTTAGCAAGTGCGCAGACACTGCTTCCTGCGCACTTAGCAAGTGCGCAGACTTCCCTTCCTGCGCACTTAGAAAGTGCGTAGGTCCCTCTTCCTGCGCACTTAGCAAGTGCGCAGGACCTGCTCGGTGCGCACTTAGCAAGTGCGCACGACCTGTTCTTGGCGAAAAACCCTAACTTTCGCATTCGGGTCTGATCACTTCAAGATCCCGAACCTGCTTGCATTCAAAACGTTCGTTTTCCATTAAGGAATTCAAATCTATGCTTATCTTTCAGTTTCATCCGATTAAACATAACCTTTTCACCCAAAACCCGAAAAACCCAAAAACGAACTAAAACTCAGATCTAGGAGAATCGGTTACCTGTAATCACTTCCTTTTCGTTGCTAAACACTCAAGAGACTCTTGCTAATGATCCTTGAAGCTTTAATCCGAAAACCGAGACTTTCTCTCTCTAGACTCTCTCTCTCCTCTCTCTCTCTCTAGAATCCAGAAATGAGGATGGAAATGAGGCTTTTGGGTTGTTCTTGAGGCCTATAAGGGCCCAAACCCTTCCCCTTTCGGCCCATACACTCCGGCCCAAGCCCGTTTCCTTTCTTTTTATTTAAGTTTTAATTCCTCGTGAATTCTCTCGTGCTCTAAAACTCGGGATGTTACACCAGACTTTCAACATAACTCTGTCTCCCACTTGAAATTCAAATGGTTTGTGTAACTTTACTGACGATCACGCACGGCCTTTATGCGTTCGTGTATCTGTACGATCTTTTCTATAGTCTCGTGAATGATTTAAGTGAGTTGGCTATCTCCCACCTCTGTTCAGCAAATTGGTGATCTACACTTTTGTTGGTCTGATGATAGGGTCCCTGAGCTAGAATGATTCTAAACAGGAATCAATCGACAAATTAGCTATAGTAAAGCTAATATGTTGATAATCAAGACAAACACAAGATGAAGAGCAACACAAATAAGAACATAAAAGACACGATTTGATTAGATCCACAATGATAATGATTACAATTAAGATCCTCGATACATAAAACACCACCACAATACTATTGGCTCTCAAATTGACTATAGTAATGACGTATTGAACAAGGGTTCAGAAATTAGGTTTATGGGGTTGCTATTTCTAGACACATACCAAGAGTCGCCATTCATATTACCGACAGTCGACAGTCGGCCGGTAACCCGCATAGCGACTCTAGACACAAAAACCTAAGTTACAAAAGTTACAAACAAGCCCCTATAGATTATAAGGAATACAACGATTTCTTTGGTTCCAACAATTTCCCCCAAAACCGTTGCATTCCTGATTCTTTCAAAGCTCCTTGGGCCTTTCCTCCTCATTCTTCTGACTCACTCTCCTCATCGTCATCCGTATTTGAATCCTCATCATTCTCAACACTGGCAATCTCAAATACGTCATAAAATGTCAGAGGCCTTTTCTTGCTTCCTCTTAGAGCATTTAGCTCTTTAAGAATGTTTTCAGCACCTTTTCTCACCACGGCCAATGCCTTAGCTACTCCAAGCATATTCTTTCGATGAAATTTATTCAATCTGTTTTGTTTGTTCCATCTTTTTTTCAATCCCACGATGTCCTTCTGTTGCTTTTCATGAGATTTTCTGAGAGATTTGATTTCTGACCTAAGATCTTCAATGTCAGGAGGCTTCTTTTCAGAATGATGAGAGGGAGCAAACTTGCATGGTATCACCAATCCCTTTTTTTTACAGGAGTTAATTGTTCTGGATTGCAGGCATGAGGATTGGTTTGTTTATTGACATGGGAGTGAGGTGTTTCAGAAGTCCCTTCTAATTGCACAGGCGGAGGATGCCTAAGTGCAGCTAGTGTCAGACTGGCCAAAAGATGGGTGATAGATTCATCTTGTTGAGTCCTTTCCTGTTCCCTTTGATAGGCCAACCTAGCTGACCTCATCAGTCCTTCTCTTGGAACCTCTATTTTCCTTTGCTTCTTTCCATCAAGAACTTCAACTGCTTTTCCCTTTTCTTTTCTTCTGACAGCATCACTTTTGGATTCATCATTTAATTTTATTCTTTTGCATGGTCTTCCAACACTTTTCAGAGGGATGTAACCTTCTTCGGATGAGCTATCAACAGTTGGGATGATTTCCTTCTCAGCCATTTTCTTGAAAAGAGGCGTGTCCTTTCCTGAGAAGCTTTCATGATTTCTTTGAAGATCGGTAAAGAAGCGAGAATAAAGTTTTGAGAATTTCATAGGAATTCCTTTTGGAGCAGGCTTTTTCAGGATCCAATTTAGATTCATTTGAACGAAACAAGGATACAACAGTCACTTGCTCTTGGAGAGATTATTGTACATGTAGTCAAATATGAGACTAGAAATGTTGCAGGTTTCCTTGTTGTAGAGTTTTATCATAACACCTCCCCATTTCATCCCAAGAGCATTGTATCCCCCTCTTTTGTGAGACATAGAATGAATAAAGATGTACATAATGGCTTTCCATTCTTTTTTATAATGCGCTTTTCAGAATCTACTTTCTTTACCTTTGTTATAGCAGAAGTTTTATATGTCGTGTTTAGTTGTTAGGGTGGAGGTGGAATGCAACCCATGAACTCATGAAGCCTAAGATGTCATGCATCCATCAATGAGACTGTGACAAGTCATTTGAAGGTGAGGCACCCAAGCCATAAAGTCACAAGCTTAATTTTTTTAATTAAAAATCAAAAAACACAATTTAATTAACTAGATAATTTAATTCGTAAAAATAAAATAAACTAAAAAGAAAAATACATAAATAGCCGAAAAAATCTCGCTTTTATATTTTGAGCTCTCAACTAAATAATTATTCATAAGAATCCTTTGAGCCTCTAAACGATCACGTCGCACAATCCTTTTTTATGAACTTTTCGTATCTTCAGTCTCTTCTTCGACTTGGTCGACGAGGGTAAGAAATTCTAACCGGTTAAATTCGGAATTACTTGAAGAGGCGGAGGGAATAATGAGATTGCGTGTCATTTTTTTTAAAATAAAAGTGTTTTGTTAAATGGTTGCATTTATAAGTTTTTTTTCTTTTAAAACCCCAAAGGTCGTTGGGCGCCTAACGGTAAAAAAAGTTCACCTTTGACCACGAAGCACGGCGCTAGAAAGCCGTAAATGGAAGTCGTGTTGTCGTGTGAGTCGTACGCCGCCGCAGGGGCAAGTAACCCCCCCCACCCACCCTTAATGCTCCCACCAAATAGGTAGGTCCATGATTACTGTACATGTTCATTTGGTTTTTAAGGTCATATATACTAAGTTTTAACTTTAAGAGTATATGGTTTTCGTTTGAACCTGACTGGACCCAACCCCACCTGAACCAAATAAAAAAATATGGAAATCAAGTTGATGGACATTTAACTACTGGGCTTTGGCCTAGTGGTTAAAGGCAATGAAGACTCAACCTGCCCACGCAGGTTCGAGTCCGAGCCACCCTGGGTTTTAGTCCGGAGTGCGTTTCGCTAGCGGGGTTTGGCCCGTGTAGCGGCGCAACTGTTGTCAAGTGGCAGCAGGCTCCATGGTTTCCCGGTGATAGCCTATGCCCCTCGTACTGAACACGCGGGCCCAGTTCAGACAACGTAGTGGTCAGGTTGTGGGGTACGGGTCTCCGATTTGGAGATGTAACTGCCACGTAAAAAATAAAAGTTACCTATCAAAAAAAAGTTGATGGACATTTAAACACGGATATTTAGTGACTTCGATGAAAAAGTTTAACTAGTCTGTCACTGGCCTTGTGATTACTTGATGGTGTGCATGGAGGTCAATGATACCCTCTTACAAAAAGTCCTTATTTTCTATAGATGATATATGTTCGTAGGGTCATATCTAGGTATGTCTTACGGGTCAGCCGCATCTCACGGATTTTGTTTTTATATATGCGATGTAATCATGATCACCCCGTAAAATTTTTGACACCACCCCAAGAAAAACTAATTTAAGAATAAAATTTTATAAATGTGAAAGTATTATAGACTAAATAATCAATTCAACCTAATAATTAATCAAATCCAATAAACAATTTAACTCAATAAATATTTAAACCCAATAATCATTTTAACCCATTACTCATTTTAAAAAATTAAGCCTATAAAACCGAATAAACAATTTAATATTTTAACCTATTCATTAATAAAGTAAGCCCATCTCATCACCCGACGGCCATACCCCAAGATAAATGGAGAAAAACTTATACATCAATTATGATATTTTATAATCTAAAAAATAGTTAAGATTGTACTCCTAACCTACATTGATAATTTGAAAGCGAATACAAGATTTGTAAAGTTATATGCCATATCTAGTCCTGTAAAACTGATGGTTAGGGATGACAATGAAACCTGAACCCGATGGAAAAACCCGAAACCCGAAGCATTTGGTACGGGTATGAGTCGGGTAATCGGGTATGGGACCGGGTTTGGGATTACATTTGAAATTTTTCATGGGTTTGGGACGGGTATGGGATATGGTGATATACCCGTTTACCCGCCCCGATTACCCGACAACATATACCTGACGTATCTTTCTTTCTTTTTTATTTAATTTAAGTGTATATACCACATTTATTTTAAGTATATATATACCGTATTTATTTTAAACGCATATACCAAACATGATTTTATTTTATTTTATTTTTATTCTAATTACAACTATATATACCCGACGGGTTTTGGGTCGAGTATACCCAACGGGTATTTTTTACAAACTAACGGGTTTACCCGAAACCCGCGGGTATACCCGATACCCGACAAGTAATTACCCGATAGAAACCCGACGGGTTTTGGGCCGGGTATGGGACAAAATTTTATAACCGGGTATGGGGTTGGGATTACTTAAACCCGTCTCAAACCCGACCCATTGCCATCCCTACTGATGGTTGAGACAAAAAAAAACTTATTTCAATTACATCGGTGTATCGTTTATTGAAATTAGCTCTCGTTTCACACGTCCCAACAACAAGTGTTAGGAGATGCTTTTCTACAATGACGTATGTGAGTCCAACTTGCGGAATCGGATTGGTAAGGAGAATTTGAGTGATAATTGTATTGAAAAAAATTGCTTAAGAATGTTTCTCTATATTATGTAATAATTGGGTTTCAAAAAATGAAAACTCGTAGAGACCAACTATAAGAGTATTGTATTTTTATCATACATTTATACTTTTATTATGTCTTTGAAATTTATTCGGTTTATCTTTTTATTATGTTACCCGACCCGAATCAATAAAATTTAATATTCGATGACAGTTAACCTACTCCAAAAATTTCTGACCACAATGAAAGAAATTCTTGGGTTAGCTGTTGTATGTTTGCTTAAAATTCTTGGGTTAGCCGTATGTTGGCTTGAAGTGCTTGTGGATTTAAGCTTGAGCATGTTTATTAATGACAATGACTCAATGAGGATATGAGCACACATCTTAGCAGACGCTCTTGTCTTTTAGATGGGAGGTCCTAGGTTTAAATCCAGGCATGATGTGAAATATTTGATGTAATTCAGGAGTAGGATATATCTGTCGTTCAAAAAAAACACATCTTCGCACGCCATTAATACCCGAATAATAATAGGTAGATAATTACATACTTAATTATCGTTTTGATAGCTTGATCACTGAAATAAAATGAGAACTGATAATAAAAAGTTGGAAGCCAATTATTTTCATTTGACGATCAAAACATTCTTTTTTATATAAATAAAATATTGTAATGTTAGTGAAAGCAATGGAGTGGTTATTTCTTAACATACTATACACTTGGTGAATTTGTCAAGATTAGAACGAAGTCCTTTTCAAATGATCACATAATCAAGACAAGAAAAAGTTTTATATCAGAATAAATACAATTTTTCACCATATGATAAGTTATTATATACAAAAACATGCATACACCATATATATAAGAATAAACTGTGTTTAAACCATCAAACATAAAGTTGACCTTACGATCTGACATTTGCATTGATTTAAAATAATCAATTTGATCTGGAAGCATATTTTAGAGATTCGGACCTAATGTGTTTAATGTGGATTTGTTTTAGGAAAAATCTGATTAATTATTTTTAACTATCTCCATTTCAGCATTTCTTAACAAATGAAGACTAGAAAATTTATTTACAAATTCATATATCTTTATATATTATTCAAATTTAATTATACTTCTATGCTTATAAATTTAGTAATAAATAGTTTATCTATTAATTAATTTATTAAAAAGTAATTACATATATATAGACATGCCCCAGTTATATAAGCATGCAATTATTACTCTTTACTAAAACAGATTGCTATGTACAGTAACATCATTTTATTCGTTAGTATCGGTGGCAATTCCATGTGTAATATTTTTACTGGCGAAAGTTTTTTTTATTAAAACGAAAATTCTGTATTTTGTAATAATAATGTTTCAAAGGTAATAACAAAGTTGAAATGGTTGGACTTGTTAAAACCTTCCACCTACATACTACGGTTTACATATTATGACATATTTTATATTATACTATGTTAGAATGTTGTGTATCACACGGGTGAGTAAATATATTGTATATTTAGTAACAAGGGTTTACATATTATGACATATTATATAGTTTTTAATATATCATCTAGATAATTATCTAGTTATTTTTTTTAAATATTTCATAAAAAGAATGAACGAAATTTTCAGTTTATAACATCAAAACATAATACATAATACATAATACATATATACATATTATATGGTTGGACTTGTTAAGAGCTTCCACCAACATCTATCTCACATGGATCAGAGTCCTGATGGTAGTCCATGAAGGTATCAAGCATGCACAAGGAGTGGCTATGCTCGCCAACATCCTTCACGGACTTTGTGGCATCAAATGTGACCGACTCTCCCCCCACACGAAGTGTGAGCTTTCCGTCAAAGACATCGATCAATGTCTTGGCGGTGTGTAAGAACGGGCGTCGAGGATGAGTGGGACTCTGTCATCCGCATCCATGTCTAAGATCATGAAATCCACGGGGAAGACAAATTTTTCTACTCTTACTAGAAGATTTTCCACAATTCCCCGTGGATACTTGACCGAGAGGTCAGCTAAGGAAATGCTCATGCGCGTCGGTTGTGGTTCACCTAGTTCTAGCTGCTTATAAAAAGAATATGGCATCAGATTGATGCTAGCACCTAATTCGGCCAACGCGTGGTGGAAGGGAAAACTGCCTAGGATACACGGGATCGTGAAACAACCTGAATCCCCCAATTTCTCGGGCAGCTTGTTCTGCACCACCGCAGAACATTGCTCACTAAGTGAGACTTTAGAGACCTTCTCTAGTTTCTTCTTGTTGGAAAGAATATTTTCAGGAACTTGCCATATTTTGGCATGCGTTGGAGGGTCTCTATCAGCGAAAGACTGACCTTGAGTTGTTTGAACATGTCAAGGAAGTGACCGTGTTCCCTGGCTTGCTTAAATGGCAGCAAACGTGCTGGGTAGGGAACACGAGTCAGGTCAATCTCGAGGGTCTTCATCTCCACCCCCTTCTACTCCACTGCCTTCTCGGCAAGCTTCCCTTTCTTTATCTCCTCGTCCACCTAGTCCTCGGCTATCTTGGCATCTATCTCAACGAATCGAGCTCTCCAGTCGATCTTATTGACCTCCTCATGTGACGGAATATTGTACGCACCGGAGTGGGAGTCATCCTCTACAACCTCTTTCTCCTCCACACTCCTAACCGACACGGCCATCACTGAAGCGTTGGAGCTTGAAGATGGACCTCCGTGCCAATCTTTCAAGCTCTTAGCGATGTCCTCAACCGTGCGTTGAAGATCATGGAATGTTGATTGATGATTCTTCAGTAGAGTGTCATGGTTGTCCAATCTCTGCCTAGCTTCTCTGTTCCTCTGGACCAGGTGGGCAAGCATCTGTGTCTGATTCTCAGTCATCTCCTTTATCGTATTTGCGTCGGCACTGCTTCCTGAGCTAGCTCCTGTATCTCTTCCTCCATTCTGTTGATACTGCTGGCGACCATTAAACCCCAGTGGGTTGTTTCCAGATCTCCATCCCAATCCAAATGAATTGTAGTTGTTATGCCCTCGATTCTGGTACCGGTTGCCAGCATAGCTCACCTGCTCTGGATTATTAACCGGGCAGTCCCGGGTGTCATGTCCTCCCCTGCACACTTCACACCGCTGAGCACTGAGCTTCAGGAGTGACCTAATGCACACCTCTGGACGATGAGGTGGATGATCTAGCACTAGGAATGGAAGTCCTAGTAGATGGAAGCTGTTGTTCAGCTTGAGCGAAGCTCTCGAACATTTCCTCGCACTCAGCAGGCTCGAGTCTATCCATAATATGGCCTCCCACAGCTGTGTTGAACATCTGCTGCTTCTCGAAGGTGAGACCATTGTAGAACTTCTCCAATATCGCCCGGTCAGACAGACCATGTTTGGTACATCGTCTCAACAGCGTGTTGAACCACTCCCAGGCCATGTGATAAGGCTCGTTAGGATCCATCCGGAAGGAGTGGATTTGGTCCCGAAGGCGAGCAGTCCTAGAAGGTGGATAGTACTTTTTGTAGAACTTAGCTTGAAGATCCTCCCAAGTGGTGATGGAATTGTCGGGGAGGGTGTCAAGCCAAGCAGAAGCACGCCCAGAGAGCAAGAATGGGAAGATACGCAAGTATATTGCGTCCTTAGATACACCTGTGGTATTAAAGTTATCACATATGCGCGCGAAGCGGGACACATGTCCGGGTGCATCCTCATCCTCGAGGCCATGAAATTAGGTTGCATGTGTGATTATGTTCATGACATGTGCTGGGATTTTCCATGTATTGTTATTAGGGATGGCGGGGTTAGTGATCAAAGATCTCATTCCTGTAACCCCATCACTGGCTCTCTGGTGCACAGTACGTCTCGCTGGAGGCTCAGCGGCGCCCATATTAGGAGATGGAACTTGTGACGTTTCGGATTTTTCGTTCTCACGCTTGTATTATATTTATTATGAAAATCATTTTCTATTAAACGAATCGCGAGTGTTTTTATTTTGTACAAATATATATATATATATATATATATATATATATATATATATATTATTTTATGGATGTAAAATAATTAAAAATTTTATAAGTTTTAAACTTATATAAAATTTTATATAAAAATCTAGATTTAAAAGTTGCATAACCTATTTAAATAATACAAATAATCGTTTTATAAAAGTTATTTATAATAATAATAATAAAATAAATTTATAAAATATAAATAGATTTAAAAGAAAAATAAATTTATTTAATAAAAGTTTAGGGGTCGTTTTGTATTTAATCAAACTTCAAGGTTTAAAGCAGAATTCAGTTAAGGGACTAAAGGTGTACAAATCAAACTACAAGGACTCATCCGTAACTATCTCAGGGTCTATTTTAAATCAAAAACAAACTACAAGGACTAAATCTGCCAATATTCAAATCGTAAATCCGGTCACCCCCATCAATGGTCCGGCGGTCCAAGACTTTCTCCGGCGAACACCCCGACAAGGCTGTTCCCTACACCTCAACAGCCGACAAAAGCTTCTCTGGCCTCTTCGTCCTCTCGCGAGCAGAAGCCCTCGACAAATTTGTCGATTAAACATAGGGATCAACTGATCCTGTTGGTGGCCGAAAGACCCACGATCGAATTCGCGCTCGACAGGACACCTCCACGCGTGTCGATGGTCTGGTTAGCTTCGTCTCGTTCAGAGCAATGTCGGTACATGCCCAATTACACGTTCTAGCATAGAAATCGATCACGCCCATAAATAGCCATTGTCGACCCTGCATGAACTGGCTACCATCCTTCCACACACTCTCACTCCAAATTGAAGACTGAATCACCTTCGCCGACCCTGAGTGAAGCTGTGACCAGGATTACCAGAGCTAATTCCACTCAGAAATCAATCCCCGCTGTTTACATTTTCGAGTTCAAGGCTTCTGCCGTCCGGGCCTTTCGCGACCAAGTTCGAACCTCATTTCGGTTCCTTTAGTTTCTGTTATCATCAGGTAAGCTTCTCCAATCGAAAATTCGGCAATCGCACGAGGGTGACCGGGCAAACCCAATGTCCTCGGACACGGTTGCCGGTCACCGAGGTCCAGCGACCTGATTTTTGCCTTGTATACTTAAATTATCCGATACACACATAACCAGCGATGGGAAGTAGCCCGGCTGGTTATGCGTGTGTGTGTTTAAGGCGCAGGTCGTGGGTTCGATCCCGGTTGGCCTTCGGCCCAAAATTTTTATTTCTGTTTTCAATTGTTTATTTTATTTAATTATCCTAAATTATTTTTAATACTCTTTTTATACAATAAATACTAAAACGAGTCGGTTTGATCGTTCATTTATTTTGAAAATGATTAAACAATCTTTTTAATCAATAAACTATTCCATTTTTATAAATCTTGTAATATTATTTAAATACATTTTTATATATAAAATACCTTATAAATCTTGTAATATTATTTGAATACATTTTTATATATATAAATATCTTATATTTTTATAAATCTTGTAATACTTTTATAAATTTATTTAAATACATTTTTATATATGTAAAATGTCCTATATTTTATAACTCTTGTAACATTGTTATAAACTTAATAAAATACATCTAATATATATAATGTCTCATTTTCTCTATACTAACACTAAGCAATGTTTTATTTTATAAACTTGTTAAAATAAATTTTAATATACAAAATATCAACATAATTAGTCAAATAAAGACTTATTCTTTTTTTTGTATTTATTATTGTTGTTTAAATACATTAAACATAATGATTAATTATTTAAAGATGTAATATTTAAACAATATATATATATATTTTTAAATTTAAAGTTTTACAAAACCGTTATCATTTTCCACCCTATTTTATACAAATAAATATTAAGAATATTATTATAAAAACCTATACTCATTAGATACGAATACGCTCATACAAACATACAATAATACATATTTATCTACATAGGATATCAACGTGCTTAGGCTTCCACATACTTATCACCTACACGCGTGGAAAATACCCTCTTGCAAGGTGAGTTACATAGCCCCTATTTTACATTTTCATACATTTTGGGGTGAAACATTATACATGCTACTCACATTGTTTATACGTGTTATACATGAGACTATATGCTTATTCTTTGGATGTACATACATTTAAACACAAGACAACCAACTGTAATATTGATAGATCTATTGTGCCTGACCAGCCCACCCGGTTAGGGTGTTTATTACTGCATACTCGGATATAACCGCGGGTTATATTCAAACATATCGGATATAGTGGGTAACTATATTCAAACATACCGGACTTAGCTGTTGTGCTCTGTTCAAGCGCGTCAAACTCGGTTTGAATTGTGAATTAAATAAATGTTACATCATATGCTATGTTTAACAAGATAAACAATGAGTTGCAAAACGATTTACACTACTATTTACTGGATTCACTAAACCTATGTACTCACCAACTTTTTAGTTGACACTTGATTTAAATAATGTTTCAGGTTTGGATATGTGACTGCTTGCCGAAGATCTCTCCACTTAGGAACTATGGACCTAGTTAAAAAAATTAATGTTTTGAACTAGACTAGGTTATTTGAAATGTATTGTATTTGGAACTTGTTGTCTTTAAACTTAATTAATGAATTATGCAACCTCTAGTTATCATGTGCTTTTGAACAATCATCACATTGTCCGCCTCGATGATTCCGCCATCGGTCGGGGTGTGACAGATTGGTATCAGAGCCATGGTTATAGGGAATTAGGTTATTAGACACGATGACCTAGACTATAACCCTAGGACTCCCTTTTATGTGTTATGTGCTAAATGATAAATTGCTATGTGAATTATTTGTAGTTAGGTATTATTTGAATTTTCCCGAGTTTGGTACATGAGACTTATACACATACATACAAGACTTTGATACATGATACATGCTTTACATACACATTTGACAAGCAAACTTATGCAAACAAATACACTATTTATCCTTGTCCATACTCTCTCCTAATCCTTATAAATTGCAACATTCCTACACATTTTATATTCATAGACTCTCAAATCTATTAAAATCTTGAAAATCTTGTCAACGACCTAATTTCCTGAAACCAGTAAAAGACACGTGCAATCTGGAAGGGTGACACCTGTACATTGGGTTTTCTGTCTAGGAAAGCATTTCGTATAAATCCAAATAAACGGACCCGTATGCTTTCCTGGGAATTCCTGAAGTGAGTGTTTACCTATAGGCTAAAGCATGTCTCTTTGAGAGTTTCGGGGAATTACTTAACGTTGATAAGTCAATGTATTCGCAAGGATACAATCCGAATTTGAACTCAAAAGTGGGGACATTATAACAAAATAGGGAAAAACTAGACGAACATGCAAAACAAATCATTATTACGGGTGCACACGTAATAACAATTTGTAGTGCATGCAAGTCCCGGCAATTCCTATTATGCAAATAATGATCTATAACATCATGTCCTACCCGGAAAAGGTGACTTAGTTTCCCCTATCAACTTAGAATAAATACACATGCACTGGCACGCGTCATGATAAATCTCGTATTTCTGCTTACATTATTTCCCGTTATAACTCATATTTATCCGTCTTATCTAAAATATCATTGTCTTTCTTATGGTGTTAGAATGCCTCCTCGACGTGCAAACTCTAGCACTTCCAACCCGGATCTTGCTACTCTTCTTGCCCAGCTAGTAGGGCAAATGACTCAAGCAAATAACAACAGTGACGGGTCTCACAACATCCAAGGAAACGGTGGTACCAACCCGCCTCATTGCACGTTTAAGCACTTTAACTCGTGCAATCCTACTAAATTCTTCGGGACTGAAGGTGCTACCGGCCTACTCCAATGGTTTGAAAGCATGGAAAGCACATTCCTAAACAGTGACTGTCCCGATAATCTTCGGGTTCGCTATGCCACAAGTGTACTTCAAAAGAGAGCCCTCACCTGGTGGAACGGTGAGAAACGCACTCGTGGTGCTGAGGTTGCTACATCCTTATCATGGGATGATCTGAAGAAGGCCATGACTGATGAATTCTGTCCTCGGAATGAAATGAGGAAGCTCGAGGCTGAATTTTGGGATCTTGCCCAAGACAGCGGGGATAATCTGGCTTACACCACCCGGTTCCAAGAACTAAGTCTGTTGGTGCCTCACATGATCACTCCCCTTACTCGAGGAATTGAAAAGTACATAGGCGGCCTGCCTATGCAAATTCAAGATGCTGTGCTAGGAAGCAATCCTCCTACTCTTGAAGCTGCCATCCGCCTATCTGCTACATTATCCGACAACCATGTCAAAGCCGGAACCTTAACAAGAAAGGGTTCCAAGAAGGTTGTGTCTACTCTTGCGGCAGTCAAAGATGTGAAACCCGAGTCTTCTAACCGCAACAAGAAACGTAAGGGTCGAAACTTCGCAGCCGTAACTCCCGCTGTACCTGCTATTCAAGCGGCCCCTTTGGGTCAAAACCCGAAAATTTATCAGGGCCCGAATCCCCAATGCCAGACCTGCAAGTACCATCATCCTGCTAACTTACCATGCCGATTGTGCTCAAGCTGTGGGCGATATGGACATGTGGTCACTACCTGCCGTACCCGTCCTCCTGTCCATCAAGCTGCCCCAGCTAACCGTCAAAACTATCCGGCACCTCCCAATGGTCGGGCATGTTACGAATGTGGAGATCCAAACCATTTCCGTGACCGATGCCCAAAACTTCATCATCAAGGTGGTCCTCAAGGACGAGCGTTTAACATAAACGCTAATGAGGCTCAAGCAGACAACGACGTGATAAACGGTACGTTCCTCGTAAACAATCATTATGCATCCATTTTATTTGATACTGGTGCCGATAAGAGTTTCGTGTCTCTTACCTTTGAATCTCGACTTACTAAGCAAAGAACGAAACTTGACAATCCCTATTCCGTGGAGATAGCAAACGGGAAATCTATTGCTATAAACTCTGTTATCCGCAACTGCAATCTCGAGCTTAATAATCATGAATTCTCTGTTGATCTCCTTCCAATGCAATTGGGAAGCTTCGATATTATAATTGGCATGGACTGGTTATCCAAGCACCATGTCGAAGTTATTTGCTACGAAAAGTGCATTCGTATACCTCTCCCTTCGAGTGACACGTTAGTTATTTTCGGTGAAAAACCGTGTCGTGGTCTTCAAATCATGTCTTGCACATTGGCACAAAAGTACTTGCGGAAAAAGTACGTTGCATTCTTGGCCCACATAGTTGACACAAAGGACAAGGGTAAGAAATTGCAAGACATTCCAATCATCCGAGATTTACCCGAGGTATTCCCCGAGGATTTACCTGGTCTTCCTCCCACTAGACAAGTGGAGTTTCGTATCGACCTTGTGCCCGGAGCAACTCCCGTGGCAAAAGCTCCCTATCGTCTTGCACCTTCCGAGATGCAAGAGCTTGCAAGTCAATTACAAGAACTCTCATCCAAAGGATTCATCCGCCCGAGCCATTCACCTTGGGGTGCTCCCGTACTATTCGTAAAGAAAAAGGATGGATCGTTTCGAATGTGCATCGATTATCGTGAACTCAACAAACTTACAATTAAGAACCGTTATCCTTTACCCCGTATCGACGATCTTTTCGATCAGCTTCAAGGTTCAACATGTTTCTCCAAGATTGACCTTCGTTCCGGGTACCATCAACTTCGTGTTCTCGATGAAGACATTCCGAAGACTGCCTTTCGGACTAGGTACGGTCACTACGAGTTCATGGTCATGCCCTTCGGTTTGACTAATGCACCTGCGGTCTTCATGGACCTCATGAACCGTGTATGCAAACCTTATTTGGACAAGTTCGTGATCGTTTTCATTGACGACATTCTTATCTATTCTAAGATGAAAGCGGAACATGAACAACATCTTCGTTTGATTTTAGAACTCTTGAAGAAAGAACAACTATACGCCAAGTTCTCCAAGTGTGAATTCTGGCTAAAGGAAGTTCAATTTTTGGGACACATAGTCAACGATAAGGGAATTCATGTGGATCCGGCAAAAATCGAAGCGGTAAAGAATTGGAATACTCCTAAGACTCCTACCGAGATTCGTTCCTTCCTTGGACTAGCGGGTTACTATCGTCGCTTCATCTCAAATTTCTCCAAGATTGCGGTTCCACTCACGGCCTTGACTCATAAAGGTAAATCTTACGAGTGGGGACCCAAGCAAGAGGAAGCTTTTCAAACTCTCAAGCACAAGCTCTGCAATGCTCCTATACTAACTCTTCCTAGTGGTAATGACGACTTTGTCGTTTATTGTGATGCATCCAACCAAGGTCTTGGTTGTGTTCTAATGCAACGTGGCCAAGTAATTGCATACGCATCACGTCAGCTCAAAATCCATGAGAAGAACTATACGACCCATGATCTCGAGCTTGGTGCTGTCGTTTTCGCCTTGAAAATTTGGAGACACTATCTTTATGGCACCAAATGCGTGGTTTTCACCGACCACAAAAGTCTCCAACATATTTTCAATCAAAAAGAACTTAATATGAGGCAACGACGATGGGTTGAACTTCTAAATGACTACGACTGCGAGATCCACTATCACCCCGGCAAAGCAAATGTTGTAGCCGACGCTTTGAGTCGTAAAGAACGTATCATGCTTCATAGTGTTTATATTCATAACGATATCCAAGCCCGTATTCTCAAAGCACAACACACCTCGGTTACCGAGGGAAACATGTATCAAGAAATGGCATGTGGTGTAGAACTCTTGTTAGAAACCAAAGCCAACGGCCTATTGTATTACTTGGATCGTATCTGGGTTCCCGATCGCGACGATCTTCGCATATTCTTGATGAACGAGTCCCACAAAACTCGATATTCGGTACATCCCGGAGCTGATAAGATGTACATGGGTCTCCGTCAACAATATTGGTGGCCCGGCATGAAAAAGGATATTGCCCTCTTTGTGGCAAAATGCCTAACTTGTTCTAAAGTGAAGGCCGAACACCAAAAGCCTTCCGGACTCCTCGAACAACCGGAAATTCCCGTGTGGAAGTGGGAGAACCTTGCTATGGACTTCATCACCAAACTTCCACGCGCTTCTAGTGGGCACGATAGTATCTGGGTTATTATTGACCGACTTACAAAGTCAGCCCATTTCTTGCCTATTTGCGAGGACTATCGAGTCGAGAAATTGGCTCGGATCTACATTAATGAGATCGTAAGTCGTCACGGGATCCCTTTGAACATCATCTCCGATCGTGATTCGCGTTTTACTTCCCGATTTTGGCAATCACTGCAATCAGCACTTGGTACTCGTTTGGATTTAAGTACGGCCTACCATCCTCAAACTGATGGGCAAACCGAGCGAACAATCCAAACTCTCGAGGATATGCTTAGAGCTTGTGTTATTGACTTTGGTGGCAATTGGAATTCTCACCTACCACTGATCGAATTTTCCTACAACAACAGCTACCACACAAGTATTAACATGGCACCGTTTGAAGCTCTTTATGGACGAAAATGTCGTTCACCAATTTGTTGGAACGAAATTGGTGAAGCACAAATCACCGGTCCCGAGCTTATCCAAGAGACCACCGATAAAATTTTTCTTATTCGTGACAACATTCGAGTGGCAAGGAGTCGGCAAAAGAGCTATGCCGATAAAAGACGAAAACCATTGGAATTTCAAGTTGGGGACATGGTTCTCCTAAAGGTATCACCTTGGAAGGGCGTAGTCCGATTTGGAAAGAAAGGAAAACTTGCACCTCGATATGTGGGTCCATTCAAGATACTCGAAAGGGTAGGAAAAGTGGCCTACAAACTCGATCTTCCTTCAGAACTCATCAACGTTCATCCGACTTTCCATGTATCTAATTTGAAAAAGTGTCTAGCCGACGAGAATCTCCACATCCCTCTTGATGAAGTACGCATTGACGAGAGGATGCACTTTGTTGAGAAACCCGTGGAAATCATGGACCGAGAAGTCAAGAAACTCAAGCGTAGCCGCATCCCCATTGTCAAGGTCCGTTGGGAATCTAAGCGTGGACCCGAGTTCACTTGGGAACGTGAAGACCAAATGAAGACAAAGTATCCGCATCTCTTTTCATAGCCTCCACTAGTTGAATTTAGGGACGAAATTCCTCTAACATGGGGAGACTGTGACGTTTCGGATTTTTCGTTCTCACGCTTGTATTATATTTATTATGAAAATCATTTTCTATTAAACGAATCGCGAGTGTTTTTATTTTGTACAATATATATATATATATATATATATATTATTTTATGGATGTAAAATAATTAAAAATTTTATAAGTTTTAAACTTATATAAAATTTTATATAAAAATCTAGATTTAAAAGTTGCATAACCTATTTAAATAATACAAATAATCGTTTTATAAAAGTTATTTATAATAATAATAATAAAATAAATTTATAAAATATAAATAGATTTAAAAGAAAAATAAACTTATTTAATAAAAGTTTAGGGGTCGTTTTGTATTTAATCAAACTTCAAGGTTTAAAGCAGAATTCAGTTAAGGGACTAAAGGTGTACAAATCAAACTACAAGGACTCATCTGTAACTATCTCAGGGTCTATTTTAAATCAAAAACAAACTACAAGGACTAAATCTGCCAATATTCAATTCGTAAATCCGGTCACCCCCATCAATGGTCCGACGGTCCAAGACTTTCTCCGGCGAACACCCCGACAAGGCTGTTCCCTACACCTCAACAGCCGACAAAAGCTTCTCTGGCCTCTTCGTCCTCTCGCGAGCAGAAGCCCTCGACAAATTTGTCGATTAAACATAGGGATCAACTGATCCTGTTGGTGGCCGAAAGACCCACGATCGAATTCACGCTCGACAGGACACCTCCACGCGTGTCGATGGTCTGGTTAGCTTCGTCTCGTTCAGAGCAATGTCGGTACATGCCCAATTACACGTTCTAGCATAGAAATCGATCACGCCCATAAATAGCCATTGTCGACCCTGCATGAACTGGCTACCATCCTTCCACACACTCTCACTCCAAATTGAAGACTGAATCACCTTCGCCGACCCTGAGTGAAGCTGTGACCAGGATTACCAGAGCTAATTCCACTCAGAAATCAATCCCCGCTGTTGACATTTTCGAGTTCAAGGCTTCTGCCTTCCGGGCCTTTCGCGACCAAGTTCGAACCTCATTTCGGTTCCTTTAGTTTCTGTTATCATCAGGTAAGCTTCTCCAATCGAAAATTCGGCAATCGCACGAGGGTGACCGGGCAAACCCAATGTCCTCGGACACGGTTGCCGGTCACCGAGGTCCAGCGACCTGATTTTTGCCTTGTATACTTAAATTATCCGATACACACATAACCAGCGATGGGCAGTAGCCCGGCTGGTTATGCGTGTGTGTGTTTAAGGCGCAGGTCGTGGGTTCGATCCCGGTTGGCCTTCGGCCCAAAATTTTTATTTCTGTTTTCAATTGTTTATTTTATTTAATTATCCTAAATTATTTTTAATACTCTTTTTATACAATAAATACTAAAACGAGTCGGTTTGATCGTTCATTTATTTTGAAAACGATTAAACAATCTTTTTAATCAATAAACTATTCCATTTTTATAAATCTTGTAATATTATTTAAATACATTTTTATATATAAAATACCTTATAAATCTTGTAATATTATTTGAATACATTTTTATATATATAAATATCTTATATTTTTATAAATCTTGTAATACTTTTATAAATTTATTTAAATACATTTTTATATATGTAAAATGTCCTATATTTTATAACTCTTGTAACATTGTTATAAACTTAATAAAATACATCTAATATATATAATGTCTCATTTTCTCTATACTAACACTAAGCAATGTTTTATTTTATAAACTTGTTAAAATAAATTTTAATATACAAAATATCAACATAATTAGTCAAATAAAGACTTATTCTTTTTTTTGTAATTATTATTGTTGTTTAAATACATTAAACATAATGATTAATTATTTAAAGATGTAATATTTAAACAATATATATATATATATTTTTAAATTTAAAGTTTTACAAAACCGTTATCATTTTCCACCCTATTTTATACAAATAAATATTAAGAATATTATTATAAAAACCTATACTCATTAGATACGAATACGCTCATACAAACATACAATAATACATATTTATCTACATAGGATATCAACGTGCTTAGGCTTCCACATACTTATCACCTACACGCGTGGAAAATACCCGCTTGCAAGGTGAGTTACATAGCCCCTATTTTACATTTTCATACATTTTGGGGTGAAACATTATACATGCTACTCACATTGTTTATACGTGTTATACATGAGACTATATGCTTATTCTTTGGATGTACATACATTTAAACACAAGACAACCAACTGTAATATTGATAGATCTATTGTGCCTGACCAGCCCACCCGGTTTGGGTGTTTATTACTGCATACTCGGATATAACCGCGGGTTATATTCAAACATATCGGATATAGTGGGTAACTATATTCAAACATACCGGACTTAGCTGTTGTGCTCTGTTCAAGCGTGTCAAACTCGGTTTGAATTGTGAATTAAATAAATGTTACATCATATGCTATGTTTAACAAGATAAACAATGAGTTGCAAAACGATTTACACTACTATTTACTGGATTCACTAAACCTATGTACTCACCAACTTTTTAGCTGACACTTGATTTAAATAATGTTTCAGGTTTGGATATGTGACTGCTTGCCGAAGATCTCTCCACTTAGGAACTATGGACCTAGTTAAATAAATTAATGTTTTGAACTAGACTAGGTTATTTGAAATGTATTGTATTTGGAACTTGTTGTCTTTAAACTTAATTAATGAATTATGCAACCTCTAGTTATCATGTGCTTTTGAACAATCATCACATTGTCCGCCTCGATGATTCCGCCATCGGTCGGGGTGTGACAGAACTGGGCTAGTAGGACGTACCTGATTTTTGCACAGCTCTTTCAAACGCTCCCGGAAGTCGCGGGTACGCTCTTGGAGCTCTCGTTCGGGCTCTAAGAAAGCAGAATATGGAGGTGATCCCTGCGAACGAGTATGGTGCATAAACAAAAAGACACAATATATAGAAGAAAATAAAGACTCAAAGATAGAAAGACTGACACGCAAGTAAGCACAGAAACAAGCACACAGAACAGACTCAAAGGAAAACAAATAAACCAAAATCAAAACAAAGAACTAGTCAAAGTCAATATTGCTATTGCCAAGTGTCCCCGGCAACGGCGCCAAAAACTTGAAGACGTCCAGACGGTCTATAAAACAAACTACTAAACCTAACCTAGACTCCTAAGTAATAAAAGTAATACCTATGAACTAAACCGCACTTACAGGAAAATGTACCTACCGAGTGTAGCATAGTTTAACAGTAAACCTAATTATCGAACCCTAGAGACACTATGAATAACAAAACAAACTCTGACTCGGACATAAGATGATTTGGTTTGGGGGTTTACTACACTACTGATTATTACTAAGGAATGAAATAAACAAGATCAACTTAACTATCAAAAGATAGGAGAAAGGTGAAATCAAGAGATGGGAAGAATACTGCCTACGTCGGAATCCTACTTGCAAAGCACAACTTCTACCGGTTCTGGAACTATGATGGATGTGGCATTCTAAGGATAACTGCTCAGACAACCTAGTGGATCCCTAATCACTCTCAGGGTGTCACCAACTAAGCTCCCTAAAGTGTACTAAACTCACCAGATGGTAGGATCACCTCTCGGGTATTTCCAACTATGACAGTGTACCCTAATTGACAGATTACCTCTCAGTCTCACTATCTACGATACATTCCAAGAATGCACAGGGTAATCCTAGGATAACAACTATGACTCAGAATAGCAACAATCACTAGACACCTACACCAACCTCCTCTCAGATAGTTAGCACTCGGATTCCTAATGACGAAGACTAAACGACTAATTCTCACCTCTCGGGTATTGAACTAGGACACACATTCAACTCTAATCATGGATCAACTAACGTTCTTATGGATCACTACGTATAGCAAACCACTCAAGTCACAAGCAACAAGCAAACAACCTAAACATGCATTTATTTATGAAAGACATTCAACAAGATAACATGAAGAACATTAATCAACTCAAAACCAGAATTAAACATGCACTAACATCGTATTAATTATACCAAGATCTTTACAAAATCAATTAAACCATCACACGAATCCAAAACCGAATAAAAATCATTACTTTAGCAAGTATTCATCAATTGACCTAGGCAATATCAATGTTTAGCCTATAACCATACTTAAAACATCCATGACATAATCAATTAAGCAAAACATAGTTCAAACACAAATATTCGAACTTTAAAACCTAGAACGCTATTATAACGAACCCGGAATCCAAAAGCTTCGATCTTGCACTTTGATTGATCTTCTTACTCCCAAAATCGCCCTAGAATTCTCTCTGGATTTCTAAAAATCGAACTCCTTGAATAATGAGGATCAAATTCTATTTAATTCAAAACTAGGGTTTTTTCTCGGAAACTAGGTCTCTCGCGTACCGCGAGGAACAAAATAGTCGCGCGCGGGTTCTGGATTCTCTCGCGTACCGCGAAGGATCTTTCTCTGATCTTCGTGTAGCGCGAAGGAGTAAAATTCACCATTTTTGCAATTTGAACCCTGGACTTCATTCTCGTCCTCGGTTTCTTTCAGTTTTCACTTGTATTCATCATAAGCACCTGAGAACATAACAAAGACTCAAACCTATACAAAAACGACTCAAAACAATAATAAAACTAATTAAAACGACACGAATACCTAGGAATAAAGATGTGTGTTGTGCGCTACATCAATATACATAATTAGTAACTATTTATTTGCTTAAATATTACAATATTTACATTGTGTAAACTGTCAAAAATGTTACATATGTATCTTATACATGTTACATACGTAACTAGTAGAGGGGTACAGAAAAACAAAAATAATTGGTTGTGTCTTCGTTTCTTCTCTTTCTATCTCATCTCATGGGTTCTGATTTGTGCGATTCGGTTCTGATTTGGACGATTAGGTTGTGATTTTGGATGATTAGTTCAACTCTGCGAGAAGAAGCATTCATCTGTTAACATTATGTAACTAGCAAAATGTTACATATATAACTAGGATTGTTAAATATGTAGCTGGCAAATGTTACATATGTAGCTAGAATTGTTACATATGTAGCTAACAAAAGAGAGTTAGATTTATACCTCTATGGATAGCTGGATTAACATATCTATCTATAACATATAATAAAGGAAAACATTGTGGGACACGTGGCCGATGATGATAGAGGTGCACAAACCGGTTTTTTTTTCGGAACCGGATCCGGTTCGGATCCGGACCAGTTCCGTCAACGTTGGTCAAGAACCGGATCCATTAGAACCGGTTCCGGATCGGATCCGGTTCCGGGTGTGGAGACTTGGAACCTATTAGGACCGGATCGGATATTTAGAACCGGACCGGATAAAAAAAACCGGTTCCACCGGTTCCAGAAAAAAAAAATTAAAAAATTAACAAAGATACACTATAAAATACATGTTTTATTTATTTTGTAGATTTTTTTAAGTTATTTAACAATAGTTCGTACAAAAAACATAATTGAATCACAAAGCATTAATTATTTATCATGTTTTCAATATTCTTCGTCGTAGTCTTTGTAACATCGGTTTTCATTCTTCTTCGCTTGAGATACGTTGGGCTTCATCGTAAGCTTGTTCTTCGTCCGAAAGTGGAGTCGCCGCCCCATGTTCTACTTCGAATTCATGTATTTCTTGTTCAACGTCAAGCTCGCCTTCTAGTTTTGCAACATGTTGTACACGTTCGGCGGCATCCAAATGGTCCTTCAAGCAAATACACATCTCCATAGATTCCGGTGTAAGCCTCGTTCTTCGAATAGATAAAACCCTGCCACTAAGAGAAAAAGCGGATTCCGAAGCTACCCTAGAAGCTTGGACGGTTAGTAGGTCACGGGCCATTGCGGCTAGAACGAGATGTTGGGATTCCCTTCCTTGCCACCAACTCAAGATATCAAAGTTTTCAAACTCTTCGGATCTTAGAGTAGAAATAAAGTCGGTTGCTTGATATCTCCCAAGCTCGCTACTTGGTGTGGTTCCACGAGCTCGTTTAGTATTTTCGTTTCTTAAAGTGTTAAATAAATTTAGCATCGGGTTCCTTGAACTACTAGAAGTTGAACCCGAACCCATTGATTCACGTATGTTTGATGGATCACCACTTCCACCATATTTGCGTAAATAATAATCAAACATATTATTAAAAGCCGAATTGAAATCCCTTATTGCATTTGATTCAAAATTTGGGTCTTCCTCGAACATATTTAAATCATCCGATATTGATCCAATTAATGTTTCAACACCGGTTACATTAATCGTTGGGTTTAAGGCGGCCGAACATGTAACAACGGCCGGCATTTCTGTAAAATAGTTTTTAAATTTAGCTTTCATAGGTTTTACCATTTTTTCAAAAATAGGGCCGTGATATTCAAACTCTTTTAATTTATTACATATTAAGTATAATTGTTGAAGTATTAGCGAAGACGTGGGATAATAAACTTTCGATAAACATGTAGTTGCATTTTTAAAAACCTCAAGCAAATTAGTTAGTTTCTCGATCATATCCCAACTTATATTATCAAATTTTTGTAAACAACGTTTCTTTTGTACAAGTTCATCATGGAAATGTTTTAAAGTAATTCTTTGCCTTAAGGCCGATTCAAACATTTTCCAAGTCGAGTTCCATCTAGTAGGTACGTCCCAATTCAGACCTAAAAAGATGGAATCCGTTTGTTGGCACAAGTTTCTATAGTTTATATATCTTTTTTTGCTTGTGCTAAAAACTTCACGTAACATCACTTTAAAATTTTCTTTTACGTCTCTTATTTCTTGGACGTTTAGACCGTCTTGCACAACCTAGTTAATGATGTGTGCAACACATCGACTATGAAAAAAAACACCGTTACAAGGCGGTTCATATTTTATTTTTAATTTTTCGACCGCGTTTGTGTTATTTGAAGCGTTATCAAAAGATATTGAAAATATTTTTGGTTGAATTTTATAAGTTTGAATTACCGAGTCTAAAATATAAAATAAGTTTTCACCGGTATGTGGATATCCAAAATAATCAAACGCAATCGTACGCTTCATCATTTGCCACGACTCCGGTTGAACCCAATGTGCGGTAACGCAAAGGTACGATTCGGGTAAACCATGTGGAGCGGACCAAACGTCCGTTGTTAAGTTAATGCCGGTATTTAAATTTTCAAAACCTAAAATTAATTCTTTTTTAGCTCTTTTCCACATTTTTAAACAATCTCTTCTCAAAATAGAACGACTTACATTTGTGTAACTCGGTTGAAGCGTTTCTTGTATCATCCTCGTCAAGCGCGGATTATCAAAATGATCAAAAGGCAAGCCTTCTTGAATGACGAAATGTGTCATTCTCTCACGAACCCTATCGACATTGTATTGCCAAACTCCTCCATCCCTACCAATTTGAGTTTGATCTTCACCTTCTTGAGTGTGTCTTGCGTGACTAGCAATATGTTTCCTTAGACTGCTATTTCCCGCCGCACCCAAAAGTCTACCACAACGTTTGCAACGAGCCTTTTGCGAACCGTTCGACATTTCGCATAAATCGAAATAAGCCCATATTTCTTGGTTTCGGGAGCAAGGAAGTATTGACACAACCGTAACATCGCTAGTAGAACCACCAACCGAATTTTGAGTGCTTGCGGAAGCCATGAGAGCGTTTTTTTTTTTCTTAAAGTGAGCGTTTTTTTTGCGTTTTGAGAGCGTTTTTGAGTTTTGAGAGCTAGAATGTTGTGGTGAACTAACACATACACCCAATACCTATTTATACTAAATTTCAATCCTTAAAAACAAAAAAAAACAAAAAAAGGGCATAAAACGGCTATATAGCCGTTTTTTATAACCCCAACGGCTAGAACCGGTTCCAAAATGTCCGAAAAAAACCGGTTCTAAAATATCCGATTTTTATCCGGTCCGACAAAAAACCTAGAACCGGTCCCGAAACCGACGGTTCTCAAAATATCCGGACCGGTTCTAAAAAAACCGGTTCTAGCCGGATCCGGTTTTGAATAATCCATCGGATCGGTTCCGGTTCCGGTTCTTTTGTGCACCTCTAGATGATGAGGGCTCCATTTGTGTGTTTTCCCACCTAATGCCCATGGATCAAAATGTAAAACACGCGGACCTACAGAGTCCGACCCGTTTCTTCACTAACCCATCGCTACCTCTGTTTCGTTTCATTTTCCCCTTTTCTTCTTGACCCTCCAAACCCTAAACACAACACATCCAGAACAGCCTATCTATCCAACCGATTGATCGTCAAATTGATTTCCAATAGCTCTAATCTTTCGTTTGACATACGCTTTCCAATCTGATGGATGTTACACAATACCACACACAATAAAAGCCCTCCCACCTCCGTAATATTTTTTTCTGCCGAATGGATTTTTTTGAGAACGAAAATGGATATGGTCCATGTATCGAGTGAAGGATGCACGAAGAACACGGTACTCTTTTTTCATCACCGTCTCGTCAATCATCACCTTTAATCAGCCGGTGTTGCAGGTTTTAGTTCTATCAGTTTATTCGTTAAGCAAATAGTGTTGATTTCGTCAATGGCGGATGTCGTAGTTGTTTGGGCGAGTTTCGGGTTTTCTAAATTATTTTTTAGGTTTTGATAACTAGATAAATTAGGATTAATTGCAGTTTTTCAAGAGTGATAAGCAAGCCATTTTCTTATGGAAGGAGGTTTTTTGCTTATGTTTGGTCTTTGCCCCCTCTTTTCTAATTTCTTTTAGATATGAACAGGGTTGTTTACAAGGAACTTGGAAAGTATGGAGATCTGGATAATCAAGTTTTGTGTCGTGAGCGCCTTGAGGAACTAGAACCAAGTATGCGCTACTGTTTCCCAGTGATATTTTCGTTTCCCTTTGTTTATCTTTTTAAACCGCCTGCTTGATAAAAAAAAAGTGTTAACTGTAGCATGGTATTAATATTTTCAGGTTCTTGGTTACAGTGGGACATCCATTTTTTTCCCGTGAAGCTGGTTATTTCAAATGCCCCAACAAATGGGTGTGTCTCACTCTATCTTCTTTTATATTTTTCAAAACCGTACGTTGGTGAAGGGTGCAAATATGTGTTTTACATTTTTTAGTTATATAACATGTATATGAAGAAACTGTTCTTCATTTTGTAAAGTATTGAAAAAACTCTTCAACTTAAAAGAGTAGACAAGGATTTGTTGGTGAAACCAGAGTTTGATGTGCAGGTTAGTCATATTACTTTTTTTTCTTTTAAAAACTGTAGATGAAAATATATGATTTTTTTTATTTGCCTACAAAATGTGGTTGGTTATATATGTAGCCTCATGTATGCGTCTGGATGACAAGGTTTCGTTTAGGATGCAATGGCCACAAATTGCATAGCTATAAGCCTACAAATCAACGGTATCCTTTTTACTTTTTATTTAATTCCATTCACTTGATAAAACAATGATTTTGAGAAAAAATTAACTTACAGAGTTCTGGTTTTTAGGGTGAAGGGGGCGCATTCGGGTAGGGGGTTCGGGTTCCACATGTTATGCGGGTACACCGACGCCGTTAGTTCGGGTACCAGCACGGGTAGTTGACTGCGGGTATAAATACCCGTAAAGAACTCTTGCGGCTTTGTGCATGTTTCCTTTATCATTTGCATATTGAAACCCATCTTGGCCCACATATATATATTTATTTACTTTTTAAAGAAGTTTCCGTGATTAATTATATGCATATAAACTTTTATTTATTTACTTTTTAAACAAGAAGTTTTCTTGATTTATTATTTGCTAAATAAAAGTTATAAATTAACAATCTAATTATGAGATAGCGATGAATATTTTTATAAAATATTGTTGTTATTTTTATTTAATTAAACATATGAATTTAGTTTTAAATATATATTAGTTTTAATTTAAAAAATGAAATAAAAAAAATCCTTTTGGGTATTAGGGTTGGATTTGTGTAAAAATGAGGTGACACTCTCTCATTGGGTATTTTTATTACTGGTAGCCAATGGCTGCGATGATGGTCCCTTCACCCTTATATGTTTACCTAACAAGTGTGCCTATGCGTGTAACCAATAGACTAGGTTCCCAATTGGTGGTAGCAAATGGCTGCGATGATGGTCCCATTGTAAGTTTAACTTATGTAATTAACAGTTGAAAGGTTGATTATGACTATGTTCTCATGCATTTTCAATGTTATGCTGATGTTTTTTGTAATTTAAAAGTTTCTTATCTTGAATTGTTTTTTCTGTCACATTACACCATGCACCCAATACGGAATTAATAAAATTATCTCAACAGCCTGTGATTCACATGTGTTTCGTGTGGGTGTTCGAATTTCACGAGACCTTTTTAAAGCTAAACCTCAAAAATCTTCTTTTAACAAAGTTATCCTAAAGTTATCAAAAGGATAACGTAAATTGTTAAGTAATGCACATATTATATCTTTTGTACCTATGGTTGACTTGACCTCAGATGAATAAGTTCATGTTCATGATATTGTTAAAAACCCATTCATAGGCGTCTCAAAAGGTACTTAACAAAAAATAAAAATATGTAAAACTATTTTAATATAACAATTATTATAATATTTACATCTTTAACAATTAATCTAATTTATTTAATATTATACATATATAGATATTTGACCACTAATTAATTAACAGATTACTTGGATCACGGCGACGAGAGTATTATATCTCATATATGCTATTCAAATTTATGGAAATATGAAGTTGGTGAAGGAAAAAAACTCTTGGAAAAGCAAGTTTTTTTTGTGTTGTGGTTTCGGCAAGGTTGAACTTCCACAATTAAGAGACCCGAAACTAAACAAAATATCTTTCGGGGTTTGGATTCTAGAAGCAAGTATTTCTGAAGGTAATATTGGTACTCACACATTTATTCTAAGAATTAATTTGATTACTTTAGACAAGAAGATCCCTTTCAATTTTTAAAAAAGACAATTTTCAATGTTTGTATGTTTTGCAATGATGATGAATAAAAGCCAAAGAGAATCATTATCTAGACCTGGTGATGTAATGCAAAGCACACATCTTTATTCCTAGGTTTTAGTGTCGTTTTGATTAGTTTTCTATTTGTTTTGAGTCGTTTTTTTTATGTATTGAGTCTACTTTGTGTTTGCAGATGCTCGAGGTAATAATGAGTGAAAAGCCAAAGAAATCGAGCACGAGAATGAAGTCCAAGAACTAAAAGTCAAAAAATCTAGAAACTCAAGTCTTCAGAAGGAGATCCCTCGCGGTACGCGAGGGAAACCAAAATCCAGCCCGGCTAGTTTGGCCCTCGCGGTACGCGAGGGGCGTGCCAAATTCTCTCGCGGTACCCGAAAGAGTCGTATTCCGAAAAAAAAACCTAATTTCGATTTTAATAGAATTGTATTCCCATAATCAAGAGAGTTCGATTACTAGCCATCTAAGGGACATTCTAGGGCGATTTTGGGAGCAAGAAGGTCGATTGAAGGCGAAAGATCAAAGCTTTGGATTCAGGGTTCGTTGTAATAGCGTTCTAGGTTTTAAAGTTTGAATCTTTGTCGTTAATTGTTCTGCTTGAGACTATGTTTTGCTTAATTACTTCTGTCATGGATGTTTTAAGTATGATTATAGGCTAAAACTTTAATATTGCCTAGGTCTTATGATGAATATTTGTTAAAGTTGCGATTTTTATCGGTTTTGGATTCGTATGATGATTTTATGATTCTGTAAACAATCCTAGCTAATAATTATGATGTATATGCATGCTTGAATCTGATTGTGTGATTGATTGTTAATTCCTTGCGTTAATTGTGGTTGTCTGCCGTGTTCAGTTAGCGTATCTTGATCATAGATCTTAGGTTTTGTGATTGTGGTGGTTTGCTAGACGTAGTGACCATAGGAGTTGTTGATTGACTGCTGATTAGAGTTAAGTGTGTGTCCTTGTTCAATACTCGAGAGGTGAGAATTAGTTGTCTAGTCTTCATCATTAGGAATCCGAGTGTTAGCAGTCTGAGAGGGCGTTAGTATTAGGTGTCTAGTGATTGCTGCTAGTCAAGTCATAATAGTTATCTTGAGATTACCCCGTGCATTCCTTGAATGTATTGTGAACGGTGAGACTGAGGGGTAATATGTTCATTAGGGTACATTATCATAGTTGGAAATACCTAAGAAGTGATCCGACCGTCCGGTGAGTTAGTAAACTTTAGGTTCCTTAGTTGGTGACACCCTGAGAGTGATTAGGGATCCACTAGGTTGTCTATAGTTGTTATCGTTAAAAGCCCAGATCCATCATTGTTTCCAGAACCAGTAAAGTTGTGCTTTACAAATAGGATTCCGACCTAGGTGGTATTCTTCCTATTCCTGATATCTTCCTTAGTTCTTGTCTTGATAGTTTGAGTCGATCTTAGTTTATTGCATTCTTTAGTGATAACCTTTAGTGTAGTAAACCCCCCAAACTAAATCATTCTTTAGTCTGAGTCTGAGTCTGTTTTGTTATTCATAGAGTCTCTAGGGTTCGATAATCCGGTTTACCGTTAAGCTGTGCTACACTCGATAGGTACACTTGCCTGTCAGTGCAGTTTAGTTCATAGGTTTTCCATCTTATTACTTAGGAGTCTAGGTTAGGTTTTGTTAGTTTTATATAGACCGTCTAGACAACATCAGCTGGTTTGTATTTAAAACAACCGATATTCACCCATGGACATTGTTGTATGCTGCACAATCAAGAGTGAAGACTAGAGACGGAGTAAATCTACTAATATTAGATAAAGATGGTAATGATTCTAACCAAACAACAAATGTAGTATACAAGGAAATTTTTATTTATTATTTTTGCGTGACGTTTAAACTAAAAATAATATAATTGTTTATATTTTTTACTCGCGTTTATTATACTCGGTTAAAAATAATATATTTATTATTTTTCCACACAAATGATTATTTAGATAATCCTGCGAACCTAAAAAATAATATATTAAATTATATTATTTTCCTAATTTTTGTAAACGACTCGAACGTACGAATTTATGTATTTATTTAATTATTATTCGTTATTAACGAACGACACGTAACGCTTCGATCGTAATTTTTATATTAAGAATCTTTATTCCCGTAAATACGTTCGTCTACTCTTAAATCCTTAGAATGCGTTAAGACGTTCTAACTTTCCGTGTCGTCGTCACAAATCCCAACTTGTCCCTAATTTATGTGTTTATAATTTTAGGGCATATTTAAGTCGTCTGAGACTTACACTCGTGGTTCCAACTTATCTCTTGTGTGATCCATTCCACTACTCAATCCAGGTGAGTTTCACGGCCCCTTTTACTGTTTTATTTGGGGGAGAAAACATGTCACAACCCTTTTTGGGTTATTGTAACTCATATGATATCACTGTTGAGGCTAAGCGTAACACACTATCATGAAAAGTCCTCACACACATCGGACCATTAATATGGTATGAGCGAGGTAATTTTGGTAGTACTACTGGGTTTGACAAACCCCACCCGCGTTAGTCGCGCTAACTCGATTGGAGGTCGAACGGGTGTTATATTACCTTAACACATTAGTCAGAGTTGATAGACCTGGCTGGAGGCACACAAACAAACACACTGTCAGTTTCGGTTGCGAGCGCTTTAGCAAAACATGAATATAGGCATGCAATCTATTGATATATATATATATATTGAATGTACATAATCCGCAAACGCTTTATTTGAAATGATTGAAACCTGTGAACTCACCAACCTAGTGTTGACTCGTTTTCTTACATGTTTTCTCAGGTTGGCACTCAGGATCACGTTAAGCCATGCATGTGTCTTGGACTTCAATTGAAATAATTATCTATTGAACAATCTTTATGTTTCGTTTGTATTTGGATTTGGGCTCGTTGTTTTGCGCATTTACTTTCGTTTAACGCTTCCGCATATACATTCTGAACCTTGATCTTTTATGTTATTACTTTTCAAGTCTCATATAGTGTCGTTTGAAGTAACTGGAATTTGGGACCTTCCAAAACGTTTTTATCCTTATAATGAACCTTGATCTTATATGTTTTCCCTAGTTTGTCACCTTCCAAAACGGTAAAACTCCGTTAGTGGAATTTAGGGGTGTGACAAGATGTGGCACCAGTTTTGACATCTCATCAAACTTAGTCGCATACTCCTGATGCGTCATAGTTCCAGCCTCCAAACGCAGAAACTCCTCCTCCAGATTATCAAGTTCATTCTAAGGATAAAAACGTTGCATAGTTAGTTCTTTGAACTCGGTCCATTTCATGCTTTCCACTGCTTGCTCTCCTTTAGCTTGCTTCACAAACTCCCACTAGTCTAAAGCAGGTTTCCAAAGAATTGGCAACATACTTGACTGTTTGATCATTTCTACACTCACTCAATATGATCACAGCTTCCATCTTTGTGATCTATTGAGTAGTATCAATAGCTCCTTTCTTGCTATCAAAAGGCTTGGGTTTGCAGCCATCGAAGGATTTATAACTGCATCCATCATGATTCTCAGTTCTCATTACAGAACTAGTATTGGCATTTCCATTTTCCATTCCAGTGTTGTCGTTGTTTCCTCCTCCAGTCGTGCCAGTACCGATTCTTCTTGACATTACTTCATCCAATAGTCCGGGTAACGTGTTTCGTAATGCCTTAGTGACTTCACTTGCCACGGCATCTTGGAACTGAGTTTCAGACATGACTACCTCTTCGACATGGGGACCATTATTATTGTTATTCTCATTTGGTTCGTGATTGTCGTTAGTATCAGTGTTAATTTCAGCCTGCCTACGGCTTCTAGTAACTGTAGTTCGACCTGTTCCTCTACCACTTCCTCTTCCTCGTCTAACCATTGTTCCATATACATACAGATGTATGATATCAGAATTCGTATAACCAGTTATGATCCAGAAAATCAGAAATTAAAGACATTTGGCCAATAATGTACTTAATATCTGTTTTCTCGACATCTCATGTAATATTCATAATGATAACCAACATCTCAACTTATATCATGTGGCATTCCAGCTATTCTCAGAGCTCTTAGTTTAAGTCTAGATACTAATCTTTCCTATTAGTATCTAAATCTCTTAAATTGCGGCTTTGATACCAACTTGTCACACCCGTAACACAGGACAATCATCCACCAGAGTAGTACCTCCAACAGATATGTTCACAGGTAAGAGCGACGGGTCTAGGAGAGATTTATACACCGCTCTTTCCTAGACAGAACATTTTGTTTGTCAGATAACTACATGCCGGTTGAAGGTCGCCTTTTAGTTACAGTGACGTTGATAATCAAAACACACAGTGGAAGACTTAACAACGTACCTTATTTCATTTCATAACATAAAGAGTGTACAATAGGGACTGATTGGCAAAACATAATATAATCAAACTCTAGACTTATAGCTCACGAAGAATCATTCCAATCACTTAGGCCTTATGGTCACCTAGTGACCTGCCCTCAGTCATCCCTAAGTCCAACCTTTATACACCTCCTGGAATGCCATATACTGGCTAGGGTTCACCTGTGCTCAAAAACATTTGAAAACATTTTCAATCAGCTTATGCTGGTGAGTTCATAAACAAAATCATCTTTATATGTATCCCCGATCAAGGATGAAGGACCCGCATGGGTCTTACAACCATCCTCTCCAACCCATCACCCAGAATCGCCCTTAGATTCCCGGGCCTACAACATACATATATACAGGAACCCTCCCGGTTTGCTGGTCTCATATGTACCAGAACTAAAACAAGAGGATCAATCTTGTCCCTGGGTCCTCCTCAATCAATGTCCACAATAAGTACTTAATATAGGATATATGCACGGATAGTGTTGGGATCTCATATACAAAATCATTTACAAAACATTTCATAGAGCATAGTTTAGAGGAACTCACCTCAAACAGAACCTCCTCTTGTATTGAATATCACAATCAAAACTTCAACAGAACCCTAGATCATAACCCACATTATCATAATTAACATCCCTATCTTAGGTTTATACAAAGAAACCTCAGGGTGTTCAGAAACCTTACCTCAATGCTATCTATGGCAGTTTGTGGACGAATTGAGAGAAACCGGACTCTCGGGAGCGGACTAGAACCTCGGGTATCAAGCTAGCAGCTTAAGTGTGTGTGTTAGAAGTGTATTTGTGTGTGCAAAAGTGGTTGGGATCGATCAACTATTTATAGGGTGGCATTCGGACTCGTAGCGGACCCCTACACAAAGCTGTGTCGGTCTTCCACCCAATGAGGCGGTTTATTTGGCTTGGTGCCTACGTAGCGGACCGCTATGGTTAAGGCTGGCGATCCGCCACCCTTCCACGCGTCGAAATTTGATCGGCGAGTCACAGATGCACGTGTCATCACCCGAGCCTTTCCTTAGCCCGCACGTAGCGGACCGCTAAGGGTTATGGTAGCAGTCCGCTACCCCTTCTATTTTTAGATTTTTCACTTCTAGTCCTTTATCTTTTGGAGAATTAAAATTCAACCTCTGAACTTTATATTTTTGATACTTTTGGCCCTTGGGAATTATCCGGATGTTACACCACCCACCCCCACCCAAAAACCTAAACCCACCACACCCCCTACCCTCAAAAACCTAACCTTAAATGTAATACTGCATATATGTAGTATCACCCCAAAAACCTAAACCCCTCACCCCACCCCCACCCAAAAACCTAACCGCACCCCACCCACCCCCCAAAAACCTAAACCCCCCACCCACCCACCCCCCCACCCCAATCCAAAAACCTAAGCTAAAAGCTAAGATAAACCCAAAAACTAACCCTAAAGCTAAACCGACTATTTTTTCGAGTTTTTTTTTTTGAATGAGGACGACGTGGGAAACAAGGCCTCCGAACCACTTTTTTTTTAATTTGGATTGAAGACTTACAACTAGAAACCAGCTAAGTCCTTTCCAATTCGTTGTATATTTTTAATTTTGTATATTTATTTTTTATTGTCTTTCTTCCTACATTGAGGGCAATGTAGAGTTCAAGTGTGGGAGGGAACACCTTAGTTCATGTCAGTATTCGAGTCTGTATTTTGAGTCATAAAAAATAAAAAAATCCATAAAAAAAATCAAAAATGTCTTTGGATTAGAATTTTTGCAGCTATATGGAAGATGATAGTAGAATTGGAAACTGTGCTTATGTGAAATGAATTGAGTAATAAAAAAAAATAAAAAAAAACGCGTCTAAGTTGTAACGTTTTGGTAGGCCCGACCGACATAAGAGATTAAACATCTTGATAGTGTATCTAGCTTAAATAAATAATTAATTCAGGATGTCTTGTGGGTTCTCATCTTAGGGGTGTCGGTAAGGTCGAAACTGTCAACATAGGGTGATAGGTACCACTGTAAACAAGAATTTATAAGTTTTTAAAATTATTTGGCACACCGATTTCTTTTTATGAAAATAAATCCGAAAGTTGGTGGCGCATTACATCATCCATATCATTCATGAGCTTAATTAATTAAATTGAAAGCTTAGGTTTCGCCTACGTGTTACCCTCCGGGATAGCGACTTGGTTGATACACCCATGGGCGGGACTTAAGTAATCAATATTTTGGACATCTAAGTTATGTTTATGTGTTACCATTCGGGATGGTGACTTGAATGATATACCACTATTCCAAACCTTATGAACGTCATTGTTAGAACTGAAACCTATGTGTTACCCCTCGGGATGGTGACTTGAGGGATACGCCTCTTGGTGAAGTTTATGCATCGTATTACATTAATAAAAGCTCAAAAACATTCATTCATCCATTATCCATATTAATTTTTAAAAATATAAATTCGTGTTTATAATGGGGGAAAATCTATATGGTTTAACCAGGGCCTAAACATGACATTGAGATGGGATTAGGCTGAGTCGTAGATTTCTGAGTGTGAAGCTCATAGATAGATTGTCTGCTTGGTAATAATAGGATAGTAGATCACAGAATCGGGGGCTCGATAGGTCGGTAGTTGGGTTTAATCGGAGCGAAATACAGATTGTTGCAGTTAACGTATAAATATATTTAAGCTGTTAAATGAATGAGAAAGTTAAAACATGTTTCCAATTATGATTCCATTACAAAATATTTTTCGGGACGAAAAAAGATAAGTGTGGGGATGTGATGAGCAGTTGAGTTACCCGTGCTAATTGTATATAATTATATGTTTTTAACCCTAATTATGTGTGAAATAATTTACTTTGATTGGTTTTTATAATTACGAGTTAAAGATGTAAATAAATTAAAATAATGTAATTGAGCTAAAAAACGGTTAAAGTTAATAGCTACATGTTTACTGTCATCATGTTTGCATATAAATTTTGTTATTCTAAATGACCATTTAAATTAAGAGTACTAAATGAATTAAGTTGCTTAGAGTCTTTTTATTATTTAATTGGTTACTTTCAAATTGGTAAATTCACAGGAACTTTAGTGAGGTACATTCAAGATTCAATTTCAAACTTGATGAAACATGAAATTAAATTGCAAATGGGCTTGGAGGTGGGTGGCACAAAACTCACGTGAAAAACAATTAAATAGGTTTGAGGGGTGTTGGACGAGGCTAAGCCTCTTGTGGCGGCTCGCAGGTTTTGACCAAGAAAAGATACGCACGGAAACCGAGGAAACAATTGCATCCTTTTGAACGGAATTTTCAAGATAAAATCCAGAGGGAAGTTTGCGTAGTTTATCTGTTTTAATGAAGAATGTGATTGGCTAATCCATCCGTGGCTTCTTCTTGACGGACGGTTCGTATAGATTTATGTTTTGGATCTTGTTAGTTTTTTACACAAACTTGATGGATTGATATATTAATTAATTTAAACAATTTATTTGAGTGCTTTGAGTTTGCTTGCTTTACGATCTTGTTCGGTTGATGACAAAACCTAGTAGCAGTGTTGGGTGACTAAAGGGGATAACTTGGCACTTGTAAATTGAGTAATTGGATTATATTGGTTTGTGACGGAATTGGTTGTATAGGTTGCTGACAACAGCCTGCCTTTAATTACTATTTTAACTAATTTTTCAACACTATGTCTATGTGGTGTCCAATTGAACAACTGGGTTTTATTTGAAACCTAGAACCTGAAGTTTGAAGGAGGTTACATCTTTGTTTGATCTGAGTTTTAATTATAATTTTCTAATCTAAGCAATTAAACTTTCCACTAATTCCCTATGTATTCGACAACCATACTTCCCTATCTACAGTTTAAGGTAGATAAGTAGTAGTTTTTATAAATGTTTTTTATTGACCTTGACACCGCGATCAAAATGGCGCCGTTGCCGGATAATCGGTGCGCTTAGTTTTGTTGCTTTAGTTTAGTGAATTTTCTAGTTTAGTTGATTTTGATTCTTTTAACAAAAAAAAACAAAAAGATTTCTATTGCTTTTATTTTTATTTTTATTTTGTTTATTTTTCGTTTAGAACTACTCGGTTGTGCTACTTGTGCAGGTCGGCATGGACAGGAATTACCATAATGACCGGTATAACTATGAGTCGTGCAGTAACTGTGGCATCACTGGCCACTGGGCTCAAGATTGCCCAAGGTACAATCAAAATGGTGGTGGTCCTGAGTACCCAAGCTATCAGGAAGATTACAATCAAGACTACCATCTAAACAGGCCACATGAACAAAACAACTATCAGTCTAAACTAGATGCCATCCGGTCAAATATGAAAGAGCTGGCCAAAGTGGTCTATGAAGTGGTGCAACAACAGCAGAGCCAGGCAAAGTCTCATCAAGCTTTGATAGATCAAGTTGCCAATTTAACTAGGATTGTTGCAAGCATTATCAAAGAAGTAGGTAAGCCTTGCAGTGCACATCAGTCCTCAGGATCCAAACCACAAACAGTGCACACCTCGATGCTGTAAATCTCAATTCCCCATTTGAATTTCCTGCTTGTGAAACGGCACTCCTTTTACAGCCGGTGGAATACAGTGAATCTGAGTCTGACCTTAATTAAGATCTTATTTCAAATAATAACTTGAAAACTGAAAATGTTAATAAACCTGTAAAAATCCCCTCTCTATATATTGTAATCAAACCGTTTTTAAAGGAAAAAGATCCAACACAGGATGAGAGATGGGAAAAGTTTGAAAAGCGTAAAATTAACTCACTATTTTTAAACACGCCTAAACAAGATCCTGATAATGTTGAATGTTTGAAAGGTTTGAGTACCCGAAAACTACGGCACAAATGTCCCGAACAGGTAAAGCTGAGTGTTAGTGTGAATGTCGTGTTTACGGGTACCCTTCCCCCGAAACTCCAAGATCCAGGGGCACCTATTATTTCTATACAAATAGGTGAAATTAAACTAGATAGAGCGTTGCTGGATCTAGGAGCATCTATGAGTATAATACAAGGGAGTCTGTATGATCAGCACGAATTTAGTCCATTACAGAGAGTTAACACCACTGTGGTGTTGGCTGATCAGACTCCCGCACATCCTCGAGAGATTATAAAGGATGTGATTGTGAAGGTAAAGGAGTTTTATTACCCAGTTGATTTATTGGTGTTGGATTGTGTCAAGAACACAGAACCAACCATTATTTTGGATTGTGGGTGGGTGGGGTAGGTGAGGGTGGGTGGGGTGGAGGTGGGGGTGGGTGGGGTGGAGGTGGGGGTTGGGGTGGGGTGGGTGGCGACGGTGGTGGCGGTGGGGCGATGGGGTGGGTAAGGGGTGGGTGGGGTTGGTGGGTAGGTAAGGGTGGGATGGGGGTGGGTAGGGGTGGTTGGGGTGGGGGTAGGTGGGGTGGGGGTGGGTGGGGTGAGGGTCGGGTTTGGGGCGGGGTAGGTCGCCGCGACAGGCGGTGGCGGGTGGTTGGCGGTGAATGCGGGTGGCGGTGACGGGTGGGTGGCAGCATAGCATCGAGTGGTGGTGGCGACAAAGCGTCGAACGTAGCATGACGTCGGGTGGTGGTGGTGGTGGTGGGAAGGGGTGGTGTTAGTGGCGGGGCAGCGGTGGGGGGAGGAGTGCAGCGGGAGGCGGCAGCAGCGGGGGAGGAGTGCAGCGGGAGGCGCCGACGCGCCGATGTGGCGGTGGTGACCGGCGGGGATGGTGGCGGCGAGGCGACGGTAGAGTGGGTGGCGGTGGGTGGTGGTGTGACATTGGTGGGGTGGCTATCTCATTTGCATTATTTTTAAGTGAACAAGTTTGATAATACATTTTGACCCATTGACTAATTTGAGGTGACCCAAATTGACCCGTCAACTAGTCTGAGGTGACCCAAATTGACCCGTTGACTAATCTAATATGACCCAAATTGACCCATATACAATTGATTTTTTACCCAAATCAACTCATTCTACCCATTCTTTGAAGAATGGGTCAAGATTGCCACCCCTATTTATACCTACACGTTACAAAAACTTAATTATATTCTACCATACTAAATTAGTTTATATAAGTTTAGAAATACCTTCACAAAAATGGAATAGACTATCACGCGATGTTTTATCACCATCTCCAAATAGTCATTCATTGAGTCAGCTGCCTTCCCGTACGCGAGTTGTCGAATTGCCGACGTACACTTTTGTAAAGCAGTGAATCCAAGCCTCTTTCTGGCGTCATATTTTTGTTGGAAATATTCGAACTCGCGTTCTAAATCCCCAACAATACGAAGGAATAACGGACGACTTACTCTAAACCGACGTTTAAAAGATTTTTCGTTATAATTTTGATTTTCCGTAAAATAATCTCTCACTAGAAGATCATTTGCAGTCGCACGATCCCGGTTTACTCGGACTCGTCTTGAAACTCTAGAAGATGATTCTTTGACTAGATGATTTATAAAAATCACCGACGCTTGAACCGCACTCATGAAAAGCTCTTCACCATCCGATGAGTCGGTTGATGAATCCGATGATGAAGATAAATCCATTGAAACTTGAAACTAGTAGAGAGTATTTTTTTTAACAGAGAGAGGTAGGGAGTGTAGGTTTTTAAAGAAGTGGTAAATGGTTTGTATATATATAGACTGTTTAAAAAAAATTAATTTTGTTAATAGCCCAACGGCTAGATTCCATAGCCAACGGCTATATTCCAACCAATTCGCCCCTCACCACGCCAGTGAACACCACCACCCGCCCCTCACCACGCCCCCCTTCACACGCACCCCGCGCGGTGTTCCACGCCCGTGGTGGGTGAGGTGGCACCACGGCCCGGACCATTATGCTCAGTCTTATGCGTGTTGAATAAAATGTAATCTGTTAACACATACACTCGACAAAATATGTTTTTAAAAATGTATTTTGACGTGACAATTACAAATTACGTTAAGTTAATTTATAAAACATTTTTTCAACCGGGTATTAATCTTTTTTTTGTAATTGATAAATGTTAGTTTATATTAAATTTATTTGGTTAATAAGTATTCATAAATAAATTTATATTAAATACTTAAAAAATATATTATTTTAATATCATTATTAAATAGGAGAGAGAGGCGGGAAAACATGTTAAGAATGCACCCACCGAAACCTTTATTTATTATATACTAAGTTAAAATCCCGTGTATTACACGAGTTGAATAAATAAAATGTTATTTATTTGGTAATAAAAATTTTATATTTTTAAAAACCCGTGTAATATACGGGTTGAATGAACCAGTATATTACATCAGTTGAACTATTTATAAATAAATAATAAGTATCCGTAATTAGATTTATATTAAAAATCTATACATAAATTCTTTTAATATCATTATTTAATATGAGAAAGAGAGAGACGAGAAAAAATGATACAAATGAACCCTAAAGTGACACGTGTCATTACAATTTTATTTATTATCATAAACATTATTATTTGATATTATTATTTAATAGGAGATATAAACAAAAAAATAATATTTAATAGGAGAAACAGACGAAAAAATAAAGATAAGGAGTAACCAGATAGTGTGACACGTGTCACTCATAGTTTTTTTTATTATATAGTATAGATATAGATTATAGATTAAGATATAGATATATATTATCTTAAGAAGCCTAAAATCCCTAAAAGTCTAAGAAGTGATTGTAACCGTCTGATCAAACCAATCAATGGATATAGATGAGGAAATGGCATGATTGTAAATTGAGTTCAAGCTTAAAGCATGGAACTCATTAGAGGATGTGCAAAAGCATCTTTTTGACTCCCAAACATATCCACGATGATTGTTATGACAAATCAAAACCTTTAATAGCTTAATCAATTTAAATTTTGAAGTGAGAAAAATTAGGGATTACATTGTGTTTGTGAAGGTTTTAAATCAGAGATGATTGTGCGTATTTTCATTTTGTGTGTTCTTTACATTCTACTCGATTAGTTTTTTATTCTTTATGTGTGTTTTTGGGAAAAGGTATAAAGAACTCTTCTAAGCTTTGGAAGAAAAATGATGGAAAGCCTAGGAAGCAATTTGTAAATCGGATTGCTGATGGTACAGGTTAGAATTTACATTTTCGAACACAATTCTTAAGTAATTCTTAGCGTTCGTTTGATTAAAATCAGAGCTTGTTTCTTAAGAGTTTAAGGTCACTGCTAAACACCCATATATCTAAAAAGATTGTATTTTTTTTTAATTAAAACACCTGTTAAACAAAGTATATGAAATTGAGAAGACATGTGTGTCCAAAATTGGTAAGGGCGTCCAAATTGCAATTTTGATATATTAGTTCTTTGAACACAAAATTTGTTCTTTGAAGACAGTGCACATGGGCATCCAAAATTAATGTGAACTGGGCGTTCAAATTTTGATGCACAGATGGTCTTATATGATAAGTTCTTTGAACACAAAATGATGCAATCCATAACACAGGCCCAACATTAGCTCCAGCACAGCCCATGTCAGTCTGGTCCAAAAGAGACATCAAGACTCCGCCCATTTGTTGGATTAATGAAATTCTTGTCAACCAAGAGGATTGAGTCGGCAACAACCTTGCATTAATTTAGGAAGTGGTAGAGGTAGGTCACGTTTCCCTTTCTTTTAGCAAGAAGAATAAAGTGCATCTTAGGAATTTTAGTATTTAAAGTATTCGTCATCAAACGATGAAACAAACCCCACCGTCTACGAACAACTTGCACAACTCCTTGCCGCCACCACCACTACATCCATGTTACAACCCAAATGGTAGAACTCATCCCAAAAGACTAGTCTGATGGGAGAGGAATCCATTTGATTTATAAACCCCACATTTGTTGCCCATACAACCGATGTGGGACAAGTCTCATACCTTGCAATAGTTTCAGTCCATAACAATCCACCACATCCAACCACACAACCTCTCAACTCTCTGATTTAATCAAGGCCACCCATAACCTCACCACAAAAATCGACCAGTTAACCACCCACATCACCGCCGAATCCTCTGGGACTAAAACCCCACCACGCCACTGCTCACCAAACCCTCGTCACCCTCGCCAACCAAAAATCACCCTACCCTGGTTTGATGGATCCAACGCACTCGATTGGATTTTTCAAGCAGAAACCTACTTCTCGTACTACCAAACCCCGGTAGACGAACATGTGGAATTAGCAGTTTTCTATTTCATTGGCGACGCTCTATCATCGTACAAGCATCTAGCCAACAACGACTTGCTTGGAACATGGGACGCGTTCAAACGTGAATTGGAATTACGTTTCGGTCCATCTTCCTACGAAAATCATGAAGCCGCACTTTTCAAACTCAGACATACGTCAACCGTGGCAGCCTTCCAACCTGAGTTCGAACGTGTGAGCAATCGGATAGTTGGGCTTTCACAGCAAGCCCTTCGTAATTGTTTCATCTCGGGCCTTCGTACCGATATTCAAAACAAATTGGCAATTTTAAAACCCACAACATTGCACCAGGCCTATGCCTTGGCCAAGCTCGTTGAAGAAAAACTCCAACAATTACCTAAACCCAAACAAACCAACTACTCCAAGCCCATTACTACACCCTGGACTTCTCCATCGTTAACTTCATCATCCTCTCAACCACAAACCCTACGGCTCCACTACTACCAACACCACCAAAAAATACCCAAACCTTAACTTTTACAAAACTTTTAGCCGAGGCTTTACTCCAACGTCGCAAAGACGGTTTATATTTCAAGTGTCCCGAAAAATACTTCCCAGACCACAAGTGTTCACCACCGAAATTCATGCTGATCGTAGGCAATGATGAACGTGATGATGTTCACGAAACCACAACAGAAACCACCATCAACGACCCATCGAAACCTCTATTCCTATCCCTTTGGGATGCAGCCTATTTCGGTATCCACTCACCTCAAACCCTTCGAACCACCGGCCACATCTCGAGCAAACCAATCACCGTCTTGGTCGATTGTGGAAGTACCCACAACATCATTCAACCGAGAGTTGCATCGTACCTTCACTTAACCACACAAACCATTAAACCCTTCTCTGTTATGGTAGGAAATGGGGATCACATTGACTACCTTGGTTACTGCCCAAACGTCCAACTCCAACTTCAAAACTCACAATTCACGGTCCCCTTCTTTATACTGCTTGTCGAAGGAGCGGATGTTATCCTCGGAGTCGGTTGGTTGGCGAAATCTCATTACAATTCACGGTTCTCTTGGTAGATTATCAGCAGATTTTTTCATTCCCGAAATCTCATTAACAAAAGACGGAACCACCTGCACGTTGGTCGGCGAACCGTTAAGCAAACACCTCTCATCCAGCTCCTAATCTGCACTCATAAAACAAGGTTCTATGGCCTCACTACACACCCTCACCTACTCACCCCGTCATGCAGATATCACAATATACAACCTCCTCACTCAGCTCAAATCCTTGTTCGATGAACCCAAAATCCTGCCCCCAAACCGTACCCAAAACAGTTAATGTCAAACCCATTACGTGATGAAACCCAAACAGTTAATGTCAAACCCTACCGATACCCGCACTTCCAAAAGCAAATCATGACCACTCTCATATCCGAAATGATAGCCACGGGTGTCATTCGCCCAAGTCAAAGCCCATTTTCATCCCCGGTCCTCCTTGTGAAAAAGAAAGTCGGGACATGGTGTTTCTGTGTCGACTATCGAGCCTTGAATGCCGTCACTTTGCGTGACCGATTTCCTATACCAGACCATTGATGAGTTGTTAGATGAGCTACATGGTGCAACTGTTTTTTCAAAGATAGATCTACGTTCCGGGTATCACCAAATCCGTGTGGCTGAAAAAGACATTCACAGGACCACGTTTCGTACTACCGATGGCCATTACAAGTTTGTGGTAATGTCTTTTGGTTTATCTAATGCCCGTTCAACGTTTCTGACCACTATGAATGACCTTTTCCGCCCAGTTCTTCGTAAGTTCGTCCTTTTTTTTTTTGATGATATACTCATCTATAGCAGTGATTTACAACAACATTACGCCCACCTTCGGTTTGTTTTTAACATCGTGTTGTCTAATCAATAATATTATGCCAAGTTTTCCAAATGTGTCTTTGCTGTTCATGACATGTCGTTCCTAGGCCATCGTATCTCTAGCAAAGGGTTGCTCCGGAACCGAGAAAATCTAGTCAATCCAACAGTGGCCATGTCCCTCATCGTTAACAAACCTACGTGCTTTTATCGGTCTCACCAGTTATTACAGAAGGTTTGTTCCACATTATGCCGACATCGCTTCGCCCTTAACCAATCTGCTCAAAAGCAAAACCTTCCAATGGAACGATCAAGCCCAGGAATCATTCATTCTTCTCAAGTCCAAAATGGAAAACCTTGTCACCCTAGCACTTCCAGATTTCACCGAACCTTTCGATGTTACCACCGATGCTTCGGGAGTGGCTATCTGTGCGGTTCTGTCACAAAATGCAAGAAACTATGCACCAAAATGCAAGGCAAGGCCAGTCCACATACACCAAAGAACTATATGCCATTACCGAGTCGGTTAAAAAGTGGCGTCCATACTTATTGGGTCGTCGATTCCGGGTTTACACAGATCAACACAGTTTGAAACACCTTCTAACCCAAACCATCCAAACACCCGAACAATAAAAGTGGGCTATTAAACTCATATGAAATTCTTTACAAGCCGGGGAAAGAAAATATCGTTGCTGATGCCTTAAGCAGAGTCGAATTGAAACTTTGTTTTGCAATCTCACACCCAACTGCCACATGGTTAGATGAGCTCCGTAGTTACTTCAAGAATGATGTGAATGGCAAACAATTAGTCGAGCAGATTACCAAAGACCCGGTTAGTTTTCCTTTCCATTCCATTCATGACGGCCTTGTCTATTGACACAATCGCATTATGGTACCACCACTACAGCCGTTACGTGAACAACTCTTAAATGAATTTCATTCGTCGTTCATGGGTGGGCACTCAGGAATCACCTCCACAACCAAAAGAATTGCAGCAACGTTCTCTTGGGTTGGTCTTTGCAAGGATGTCACTGCTTTTATTCAGAAGTGCCAGGTTTGTCAAGCAATCAAGTACCATACTCACAAAACCCTTCGGATTACTACAGCCATTTCCGACACCGGAAGCACCTTGGTTGGACATTTCAATGGATTTTATTACTCACCTTCCTTTATCAAAAGGTAGGACAGTTATATGGGTGATCGTGGATAGAAAATCAAAGTTTGCTCACTTCATAGCCCTTCCAACCCACTATACAACAGTTTCGTTGGCATCATTGTTCATGAGGGAGATCTACAGGTTGCATGGATTACCAAAAACAATCGTATCAGACCGTGATCCCATATTCGTCAGTCGCTTCTGGTTTGGACTATTCAAGCATATGGGTACTAAACTTCTACACTCAAGCGCCTATCACCCACAGACCGATGGTCAATCGGAAGTCGTCAACCGATGTTTGGAGTCTTACCTCCGAGCATTTGTTTTCAAAGAACCATCCACATGACAGCGTTATTTGTACCTTGGGGAATTTTCATACAACACTACCTTCCATTCGGCAATCAACATGACTCCATTTAAGGCGGTGTGTGGTAGAGAAGTTACACCAATTCATGATTATATGTCGGGGGATACAAACAATGGTTCGATTGACGCTTCGCTGCTCGAAAACCAGTGGATCATTTGCCTGCTCAAGGAATCCATTGGTAAAGCTAAGGATCGAATGTCAAAACAAGCTAACAAAAAACGAATGGAGAAGGTGTTGGATTTTATGGACCGACCCGATGGACAACGCGGCTGACCGAGCTATGACCCGTAAGAGTTACACCTAGGGCAACGAACATTTAAATCCACTTAACCCGCTTAACTGGTAATTACGAACTATTAGCGAGACGATATATTTTATATATATTCGTTACACGGGATTTATAAATAATAATTTATATTTATTTGTTTTAATCTTTTATTAAAACAAATTAAATGCTTTTGGATTTTAATATTAACTATTGAGTTTAGGCCCGGTATGGTTTTTATTAGGTTAAAAGGATTAGAGTAATTAATATATATATATATATATATATATTAAAATCGAATGTGTGAATCGATAGAGAGAAAGCAGCCGCAAGCCGCAATTGACTTCTGGTGTTGCTGTCGGAAAAAAAAAAACAAAAAAAAAGGGTTTTTGCCTCGCGACTTCCGGCCACCAAACCGGCCGCTGCCTGCCCGTTTCCGGCCTGCCTCGGCGCTTTCTGTCTCTCGCGTTTTGGTTCGTGATCTAGCATCGGCTCGTTGCACTTAGGTGTCTCGATCGGTTAATCATTAACCACTAAGGTATAATTAATCTCATCAGTAGATTAATAACTGTTTTTTTTTGTGTGTTTGCGTATTCATAACCAGATCCTGTTCGGTTTGTCAGTGCTGTTAAATATGTTATGATTTTATTTTCCGCTGCGTATTTATTAATTAACTGAATTAATTAATTTCTCTGTCAAAACCCGTTTTTACAAAAGTCAAACTGATCACCACTGATTCCCAACAGTGGTATCAGAGTCTGGGTTATAACACGCAAATCGGAACCGGTCTGGTTTCACCGGTTAGATTAATCACAAACTTTAACTATCTTGAAGTTTCTGATCTGATCTGTTTTTGGGGCAATTTTTATTTATTTATTAATTTGGTCGATTTTTTATTTTATTTGACCAAATATATTGCCCGTATGTGATTGTGTTGAATATGTAAATCTGGCCCAACCCATGTGATTGAGTTGTTTGTGTTTATTATTCAGTTTTTGGTTTTATGGTTTTGGCCCACTTTTGATGGCTCAAAGTTGTAATAGAATAGGCTTTTTTATTTTATGTAATGTAATAAAAACCCGAAGACAAATCTGAAGACGCAACAGGAATCATGGAGTCAGTGGGAGTTATCCGAGAAGACTAGATGCATGGAAGTCCATCCTTGTGGTTGTTTTAATTTTGTGGACCCCGTGACCCGTTTGGTCTTGCTAACTGGCTCTAGCAAGATCAAACAAACTTGGCCCTAAAAGATTACATATTTATTTGCTTTATAGTTGCTTTTAATTTTATTTTTTTATAACTTAAATTTATTATAAACCAACCAAACACCAAACGTTTTAAAAGGAGTTTTAAAATGTCACAATCTGTCACCACAAGTTCTAATTTTACAACTTGTAGAATTTTATAAAAATAATAACTGACTTGTTTTTTATAAAATAAATAACCGCTAAAGTTTTGCAATTTAAACTAAATTTAATTTCAAAACTTATAACTTAATAGTTTTCAACTATTAACTGGTTATTCAAGTCGCGACAAACTTAGTTTTAATAGGTTATTTAAAATTAAGTGTCCTGAGAGATAAAAGGGTTCATCAAATTTGTCATGAGTTTAAATAGTAAAACTGGCTTTTACAACACACGTATGATTTAATCATTCGTTGTGTTTAACCCTATTCGGTAAACACTAAAATTGAAACCCATATTTAAAACCAATGGTCTATGCCATCCTATTATAAGGAATACTTGGAGCATAAAACGAAACATCGGTGTTTGGAGCCACAGCACCGCACCGGAAGGCGCAAGGGTTTCGTTGACACATCCGGCCCTTCCGCAAGTACCTGTTTTAGGACGACTATTAGTTTTCTCTCTTGTTACATGCCCCAGCTGTCAAGAGATTAAAAGTGGGCATAGATGAGGCTAAACGTATCAATGCATAGACATGTTTTGTCTTAGCGGCCTCATACACGAGAGTTATGCATCTTTCCACAATTGACACTAATTGTCAGTCTAGTTACCCACTTACTAATGTTGTATGCCACAGCTACCGTTAGTGACTGATTTAGCTAGATTCTCACTCCTTATTCTAATTTCTGTAATTGGGTCATAAATTAATAAGGATTTTTCACTTTCTTTATACTAATTTATTTTCTTTGCTTATCTTGACAAATGTCTACTGAAAATAATAATACTAATAACTCCTTCGCTCTCAAGTCTATCCTTGAGAATGAAAAGCTGGATAACACCAACTTTCTCTCGTGGCAGTGCAATCTGAGAATAGTTCTCAAGATGGCGTGTTCTCGATGCACCAGTCCCTGAGACACCCGATGGTAACACGACTGCCGCTCGTAAGGCCTGGGAAAAACAAAGAGATGATGCCACTGAGGTGGCCTGCCTTATGCTAGCCTGCATGTCCCGTGAGCTCCAAAAGAGCATGGAGGACCTGAGTGTCTTTGACATGATTGAGCAACTTAAGGGCATGTTCCTGAAACAAGCCCGACAAGAACGCTATGAAACCATGTCTCATCTCATTCGTTGCACGATGCAAGAGGGCACGCCTGTTAGTGCTCATGTACTTAAGATGAAAGGGTACATCGACCAGATGAACAAACTTGGATATCCCATGAAGGATGACATGGCTACTGATTTCATCTTAAACTCTCTCCCAAGCTCCTATGCTCAATTCGTAATGAATTTCAACATGAATGGCTTGGAGAAGACAGTGACCGAGCTACATGGTATGCTCAAAACGGCTGATATGAATATCAAAGGAAAGAAAAATCAAGTTCTGATGGTCAGATCTGCTGGTGTTAAAAAGCCTAACCCCAAAAAAAGAGGTTTTAATAGCAAAGGCAAGAATAAGGTTAATGTTGCTGCCAAACATGCCACCAACAATAACAAGAAAGCTTCAAAAGCACCCCCTCCTGAGGAGCGCCAATGCTTTGAATGCAACAAAATGGGGCACTGGAAACGTAGCTGTCCTGAATATCTAGCCAAGCTGAAGCTGCAGAGGGCCAGTGGTGAGGGCACCTCTTCAGGTATTCTCATTTATGTTATTGAAATTTTTACTGTTTCTAACAACACATGGGTATTTGATACCGGATGTGGATACCACATCATTAATGTCTTGCAGGAGCCTAAAAGTTGGAGGAAGCTAAAACAAGGCGACATGGAGCTCATCGTTGGTGATGGGAAAAGAGTACCAGTTCTTGCAACTAGAACATATCATCTCTCATGTCCTTCTGGCCTTGTGGTTGTTTTGAACAATTGTTTGTTTGCACCTGGTTTAACCAGAAACATTATTTCAGTTTCTTTATTGTTTGAACAAGGATTTAAGTACGTTTTTAATGGTATTGCTATTTCTGCCTACTTAAATGATATCTTTTATTTTGAGGCTAAACCTCAAAACGGTATTTATGAGATTGACGTTCAAACTGACAATAACATATATAATCTTTCTAAACGTATCAAATCTGGCATTAATGATACTTTTCTATGGCATTGTCGACTTGGCCACATAAGCAAGGCACGCATTAAAAGACTCCAATCCGAGGGAATTCTTGAACCTACCGGACATGACTCATTTGATAATTGCGAGTCTTGTTTAGCTGGAAAACTCACAAAGGACCCCTTCACCCATTTTGGTGAACGAGCCAAGGATCTGCTAGGCCTTATACACACTGATGTGTGTGGCCCTTTCAGAACCATGTCTAGAAATCATGAAAGATACTTCGTTTCATTTATTAACGATTATAGTCGATATGCTTATGTCTATCTTATGAAAGATAAGCATGAAACATTTGAAAAGTTCAAAGAGTTTCAAAACAAAGTAGAGAAACAACTCGATAAATCTAACAAGACACTTTGATCAAATCGAGGTGGCGAGTATCTCAGCTTAGAATTTCTTAATCATCTGAAGGAGCACGGAATTATTTCTCTGCCCACTCCTCCTGGCACACCCAAACTTAATGGCTTGAGCGAGAGGATAAATCGAACGCTACTTAATATGGTTCGATCGATGATGTGTAGAACTAACTTGCCTCACTCCTTCTGGAGTTATGCTCTTATAACCGCCGCCCGCCTTGTAAATCTGGCACCGACTAAGAAGGTGGACAAAACCCCATATGAGATATGGCACGGGTCTAAACCCAATTTGTCTTACCTTAGAGTATGGGGATGTGATGCATATGTCACCAGCGATTCTGATGACAAGCTCGATCCTAGAGGCAAAAAAGTTGTTTTCGTCGGGTACTACAACAAAAGCAGATATTATTTCTATCAACCTGATGCAAACATTGTTTCCATCAAAAAGAAAGGACGCTTTCTAGAGGAAGATCTTCTAAATCGAGGAACCGGAAATAATATTATGGATCTTGAAGAAATTCGAGAAACACAAACAACCGCTGTGGAAGTCGGAGCGTCTGATCAACAAGAAGTTGTTGCTGATGAATCAGACATAAACACAAGCGTTCGCATAAGTAGCAGGTCTCGTAAAGAACCTAATAGATACATATGGCATCTTGAAGCTTCTAAAGTCTTGTTAGTAGCTGAGTCAAATGACGAACCTACAAACTACAAATCTGCTATCTCAGATCCTGAATCCGAGAAATGGCTTGAAGCCATGAACGCCGAGATGCAATCTATGCGTGATAATCAGGTCTGGGACTTGATTGAGCTACCCCCCGGTTCTCGGGCAATAGGGAGCAAATGGATTTTCAAAAGAAAAACCGACATGCATGGTAATATACAAACCTATAAAGCACGGCTAGTTGCAAAGGGTTTCACTCAAACTCAAGGTATTGACTATGATGAAACTTTCTCACCCGTTGCTATGATCAAATCGATCAGGATACTGCTTGTCATAGCCACGTACCATGATTACGAGATATGGCAAATGGATGTCAAAACCGCTTTTCTTAATGGACATCTCTCTGAAGATGTCTATATGGTTCAGCCTGACGGTTTTGTTGATCCAAAGTATCCTAGTAAGGTCTGCAAACTGAATAAGTCCATTTATGGATTTAAACAGGCATCTCGAAGCTGGAATCTTCATTTTGATCAGAAAATCAAAGAATTTGGATTTGTCAAGAATGAAGATGAGCCTTGTGTTTACAGAAAGGCTAGTGGGAGCACTATATCATTTCTCATCTTGTATGTGGACGATATACTGATCATTGGAAACAACATCCCTGTGCTTGACAAAGTCAAACAATGGTTAGGATCTTGTTTTGCAATGAAAGATCTTGGAGAAGCTGCTTACATTCTAGGAATCAAGATCTACAGGGATAGATCTAAGCGGCTTCTAGGGCTAAGTGAGAGTACTTACATAGACAAAATGATGACACGCTTTAGGATGGAAAACTCCAAGAAATGAGGTGTTCCGATGACTACCTTGTGTTGAACAAATCACAATCTCCTTTCACGGACATTGAAATTAAGGAAATGGAAGCAATTCCATATGCCTCAGCGATTGGTTCTATCGTGTATGCTATGTTGTGCACTAGACCTGACGTCTCGTATGCTTTAAGCATGACCAGCCGTTTCCAGCAAAGTCCTGGCATTGCCCATTGGACTGCAGTCAAGAACATCCTGAGGTACTTGAGAAGGACCAAAGACATATTCTTAATATTTGGAGGAGTGAAAGAGGAGCTCACTGTACGGTGTTACACTGATGCTAGCTTTCAAACTGACCGAGATGACTCTCGCTCACAGTCAGGTTTCGTATTCACTCTTAATGGAGGAGCTGTCTCATGGAAAAGCTCCAAGCAGAGTGTAGTGGCGGATTCAACCACCGAATCTGAGTATATAGCCGCATCAGATGCTGTTAAGGGAGCTGCTTGGATGAAGAAATTCATTACTGACCTCGATGTGGTTCTGAGTATTCGCCAACCAATCGAGATACTTTGTGATAACACAGGTGCTATAGCTCAAGCCAAAGAGCCCAGATCTCATCACAAAGCCATGCACATTCAAAGGAAGTTCCACTATATACGGGAAATTATGGAACGTGAAGACGTCGTGATAAGCAAAGTAGACACAGATCAAAACCTAGCGGACCCGTTCACTAAGCCGATGACTCAGGAAAAGCATGATCAGCACAGAAATGCTATCGGTCTTAGTTTTGCTAGCGATATGTTTTGATTTAGTATTTTGAATGTGCGAACATTTAATCAGTTGTACTTTTGAATTCTTTTGGTTTACTGATTTAAATGCAATTCTAAATTCTTATAACTGTGTTCGATTTTAATACGGTTAATCCATGAATCTTGTATTCTTAATTATCCGTAGTCGATCAGAATCGTGGGAACGACTCTGAATTAAGACTATTCTGAACTTCGGCTCAAGGAGTTGACTCCGAACTTCACATGCCTCATTTTGAATGACGTTGGATGTAACTCGCATCAAATCATCTTCATGGATCTTTGTCATAATATGTTTTGCTATTGGTATACTCATTAGTATCCTCTGACCTGAGATACGTACTAGAACAGTCGTTTACCAAGAACCATTCTTTAATCACTGTCAAACGTTGTCGCGTAACTGCTAGTCATAAAGGCTTTGATTAGGAATAGTTCTGAAGTTCAGTGGGAGTTGTATGTAGTTAATAAGGGATTCTGTACTCTTACATTATATGTAACAGATAGGCATCGTGGCGCCCTCGTTGATTCAAACTGGTGAAGTGTAAGGCCTTACCCAAACTTACTGTGTGTTTGATTGGACCACTTTGATTCTTGATCGAGAACAATAATAATTGAACGCCATATGAGAATGAACTACATCCACGTCTCATTGATTCAATTGATGTTTTATACGGAAATGATGAATGACAACTATTGCCATAAGTCTATTGTCTTGCTTTAGTTAGCTGTTACTAACACCGAGATATTTGGTTAATGACTTTAAAGCGTCATACCTTGTTAGGGACAGCCATGTGCAGCTAGAGCGCCGCTGACTGTTTGCGTTGATTTATCGTGGATCGTCCAAGTGGGAGATTGTTGGATTTTATGGACCGACCCGATGGACAACGCTGCTGACCGAGCTATGACCCGTAAGAGTTACACCTAGGGCAACGAACATTTAAATCCACTTAACCCGTTTAACTAGTAATTACGAACTATTAGCGAGACGATATATTTTATATATATTCGTTACACGGGATTTATTATTTATACATTTTTATAAATAATAATTTATATTTATTTGTTTTAATCTTTTATTAAAACAAATTAAATGCTTTTGGACTTTAATATTAACTATTGGGTTTAGGCCCGGTATGGTTTTTATTATGTTAAAAGGATTTGAGTAATTAATATATATATATATATATATATTAAAATCAAATGTGTGAATCGATAGAGAGAAAGCAGCCGCAAGCCGTAATTGACTTCTGGTGTTGCTGTCGAAACAAAAAAAGAAAGGGTTTTTGCCTCGCGACTTCCGGCCACCAAACCAGCCGCTGTCTGCCCGTTTCCGGTGTCACCCCGACCGATGGCGGGATCATCGGGGCGGGACATGTAGACTGTTCATGAGCACAAGGTTGACTAAATTGTAATATATTAAACATCAATTTCATTTCAAATAATCCAAACACAACCAAATCCAAGAAAGAACATAATATGAATTACATAAAATCCTTTATTCAAATTAACTAAGTCCCAAAGCCTATGTGAAGCAAATCTTGATCAATTTACACATTAGTACCTGAAACATGAATAAAATAAGGTCAACTAAAAAGTTGGTGAGCATACACAGGTTTGTATATAGATAGCATATAGTTTGTAAATAAACAAATCCTTACATATCATGATAAAATAAGGCATTTATGGGGAGTAGCTATTGTGTAACCAAGTACAATCAAACCTTTGTAACTAGCATGCAAAAATTGTGTTGTCGGTAACAATCACCCTACCTGGGTGGGTTTGTCAGACTCAATAGATCTATCATTGTTAACCGTCGGCTTGAATAGATAATGATGGCACATAAATCGCACCCAAAAGTTAGCACAACTAGCACTCGGGCATAAAGTTCAAATTGCACACATGAATGTAAAGAGGATTTGTACTTGTGTAGTTTGTGTAAGTGTAAGCAATAGTGTTGTATATTGTTCATGTTCCACCCCAAAAGTGTAAAAGAGTAAAAGGGGCTATGTAATACTCACTTGATTCGAAGGCGTAGCTAACACGAAATACTAGATAGTAACGAGGTCCTCGTAATGCACCACGTTAACCTAGAATGTAATATGTATTGAATCAATAGTGTGCACAATAGTCTATGTCTAAGTCTAAGGTTAAAATGGATGTGCGTATAACGAATTTGAAGTTGTAGGTGTTAGTGGTTTGTACCAGAATGGTGTTGTATAAAATTTGAGTTTGGAATAACTAAATAATAAAATTATTATTTATTTACTTAATTATAAGAATAATGTAAGTACTAGGGGTAATTAAGTAGAACCTAAATACATAATTTTTGTTTAAATGTAAGTTAAATAAATAATTGTTATCTTATTTATTTATAAAATATATAACTTATTCATTTAGTTATAAAATGTATTGATTGTTTTATGTTAAATATAAACTTTTCTTACTTTATTTTCATAAAGACATGTAATTAAGTTGTGTAAATAATATTTAAATGTAGGGTTTAACAATAAATATAGATTAAATTTTGTAAGTTTTAAATAAATAATTTCTATTTATTTTAGAATAGAAATTTGATCTTTTTAAATAATGTTAATATAAATCTTCATATAATCAACTCTTTTTATTTAAAAATTAATTTGAAATACTTAATGTTTTTAAAATATGGAAATAATTATTTTGCCAAGAATTTTCTCACACACACGACCGCGCTTGGGACAAGGCACGATCGTGCTAGAACCACGGGCGCGACCGTGCTAGTCAGGGACGCGACCGTGTTGACCAATACAGAGGATATAGCTAAGCTGTTCACTAGGCACGACCGTGTCTTGTCCAGGCACGACCGTGTCTAGGGTTCTGAGGCACGACCAAGTCTAGCCAAGAGGCATGACCGGGCCTGAGTGTGAGAGGCACGACCGCGCTTGGGATTAGCACGACCGTGTCTCATGAAGCACGACCTCGCTAGAAGACTAGCGCGACCGTGTTCATTCCAAAACAGGAACGAATTGGCCATTTCTTATATTGTTAATGTTGGAATTCATGGGGCTTTCACCCATTAGATCATCATGAGTCTTTTTGTATAGATTAATTGTATTTAACACGTGTCTAAGGTTCGATTCGATTAAATCATTTTTGAACGAAATATAGATTCGGGTTCGTGGTGATTTCCATATTGCAAACCCAAATTAAAATGGGGCTTTTGATCTATAGACTAAAACGAGTGGGTATGAGGTTTCAATTACCCGGAAGGACGATGAATTGGTGGTGTACGGTAGAAGCGAGTTCCGGCGGCGACGGGCTTGATCTCCGGCGTCTTCTGCTGTAACTCCGGCTAAATCACGTGTTCAGGAACTTCAGAGAGGATCGACAGTGCCTTTGCTTGGGAGAATTGCAAACAAATTGGGGAATTCGATGGTCTCGTGGGCGAATTTGATGATTATGAGATGAATTGATGTAATTCAGTTTATTTGTTGTAATTACGATGATCAAGAGGCTTAACTCTGTTCGTTAATAGTTGAAACGTGTAGAACGGTTACGAAATCGAACGTCTCTATGATTAAAGGCTGCATTTACGTTTCAACTGATGAGAGGCGCGACCGTGCCAAGGCACCTGGCGCACCGTTCCAAAGCAGGGCGCACGACCGTGCCAAAGAACTTGGCGCGACCGTGGCAGAACGAGGCGCGACCGTGCCTATTAGGGTTTCTTGTTACTTTTCATCATAAGACCTTGTAACTTTAGTTTTTGACATATTTGTATAAATAGATCCTTATGTAGCGTTTAGTAGGTTACAACCGAGTAAAATTTGCGGATTTGCATTGAAATATAGTATTTAATTGATGGTACGAATAGAAACAAACAGTGCACTAGAATTGGGTTTGAAATGCATTACATTGAATTGAAATAGGTACTAAAAATCAGAAATGTTACAGTCTTCCCATGTTGAGGGAATTTCGTCCCGAAATTTAGCTAGAGGAAGCGACGGCATCAGTAAAAAGATGGGGGTACTTGAGCTTCATTTGGTCCTCTCGTTTCCAAGTGAACTCAGGACCACACTTAGATTCCCAACGAATTTTGACAATAGGAATACGACTTCGCTTGAGCTGTTTAATTTCACGATCCTTGATTTCTACTGCTCTCTCAACGAAGTGCATCGTTTCGTCAATGTGCACGTCGTCAAGAGGTATGTGAAGATTTTCATCAGCAAGACATTTCTTCAAATTAGATACGTGAAAAGTAGGATGCACATTGCCAAGTGATGGAGGTAAGTCGAGTTTGTAAGCCACTTTCCCAATTCTCTCAAGGATCTTAAATGGACCCACATAGCGAGGTGATAATTTGTCTTTCTTTCCAAAACGGATCACACCCTTCCACGGAGACACCTTTAGAAGGATAAGGTCACCGACTTGGAATTCCAAGGGTTTTCGTCGTTTGTCGGCATAACTCTTTTGCCGACTTCTCGCTACTCGAATGTTGTCACGGATTTGGATAATCTTGTCGGATGTTTCTTGAATTAGCTCGGGACCGGTGATTTGTGCTTCACCAATCTCGTTCCAACAGATAGGAGAACGTCACTTGCGACCATAGAGAGCTTCGAATGGAGCCATATTGATACTCGTGTGGTAGCTATTATTGTAGGAGAACTCGATTAAGGATAAATGTGAATCCCAATTGCCACCAAAATCAATTACACAAGCTCTAAGCATATCCTCAAGAGTATGGATTGTTCGTTCGGTTTGACCATCAGTTTGGGGATGGTAAGCCGTACTCAAATCCAAGCGTGTACCAAGAGCCGTTTGTAGGGATTGCCAAAAGCGAGATGTGAACCGAGCATCCCTATCGGAGATTATGTTTAAGGGAACACCATGTCGGTTCACAATTTCATCAATGTAAATTCGAGCTAGTTTCTCAACTCGATAGTCTTCACGGATAGACAAGAAATGAGCAGATTTGGTGAGACGATCAATGATCACCCAAATGCTATCATAACCACTTGAGGTGCGAGGAAGTTTGGTAATGAAATCCATAGCTAAGTTCTCCCATTTCCACACGGGAATTTCCGGTTGTTCAAGTAATCTGGAAGGACGTTGGTGTTCGGCTTTGACCTTGGAGCAAGTTAGACATTTGGCAGCATAGAGAGCAATGTCCTTTTTCATACCGGGCCACCAATATTGTTGGCGAAGATCTTGGTACATTTTATCCGCACCAGGATGAATAGAATAACGAGTCTTGTGAGCCTCGTTCATAAGAAATGTACGAAGATCATCGCGATCGGGAACCCAAATACGGTTCAAGTAATAAAGTAAGCCATTGGGTTTTGATTCAAGCTGAAGTTCAACACCACACGACATTTCCTCGTACATGTTACCCTCGGTGACTGAGACGTGTTGAGCTTCTAAGATGCGGTTTTGAATGTCGGTTTGAATTCGAACACATTGAAGCATGACAAAGTCCTTTTGACTCAAAGCGTCGGCTACAACATTCGCTTTGCCGGGATGGTAACGAATCTCGCAGTCATAGTCGTTAAGGAGTTCAACCCAACGTCGTTGTCTCATATTGAGTTCTTTTTTGTTGAAGATGTGTTGGAGACTTTTGTGGTCGGTGAACACCACGCATTTCGTGCCATAGAGGTAATGTCTCCAAATCTTCAGTGCAAATACAACGGCACCCAATTCAAGATCGTGCGTTGTATAATTCTTCTCATGAATCTTATGTTGTCTCGATGCATAAACGATTACTTTGCCTCGTTGCATGAGTACACAACCGAGGCCTTGGTTGGAAGCATCACAGTAGACAACTAGATCGTTATTCCCATCAGGGAGAGTCAAAATAGGAGCATTGCACAACTTTTGCTTGAGGGTTTGGAAAGCTTCTTCTTTCTTTGGTCCCCATTCATAAGTTTTACCCTTGTGGGTCAAAGCGGTAAGAGGGACAGCAATCTTAGAGAAATTTGAGATGAAACGACGATAATATCCCGCAAGACCAAGAAATGAACGAACTTCGGTGGGGGTCTTTGGGGCATTCCAATTCTCAACTGCTTCAATCTTAGCAGGGTCAACATGAATACCCTTTTCGTTGACGATATGACCAAGAAATTGAACTTCTTTTAGCCAAAATTCACATTTGGAGAATTTGGCATATAGTTGTTCCTTCCTCAAGAGATCCAAAACCAGTCTAAGGTGTTGCTCATGGTCAGCTTTAGTCTTGGAGTAGATTAAGATATCGTCAATGAAGACGATCACAAATTTATCAATGTACGATTTGCACACACAATTCATGAGGTCCATGAAGACTGCGGGTGCATTGGTTAGCCCAAAAGGCATGACCATGAACTCGTAGTGTCCATACCTTGTTCGGAAGGCAGTCTTTGGAATATCATCCTCTTGCACACGGAGTTGGTGATAACCAGATCGAAGATCAATCTTTGAGAAGCAGGTCGAACCTTGAAGTTGATCAAAGAGGTCATCAATTCTAGGCAAAGGGTAACGGTTCTTGATGGTAAGCTTGTTGAGTTCACGGTAGTCAATACACATGCGGAATGATCCATCTTTCTTTTTGACGAATAAGACAGGTGCACCCCACGGTGAATGACTTGGACGAATGAATCCCTTGTCGGAGAGCTCTTGGAGTTGACTTGCAAGTTCTTGCATTTCAGAAGGTGGAAGACGGTAAGGAGCTCTAGCCACGGGGTTAGCTCCGGGCACAGGGTCAATGCGAAATTCTACTTGTCGAACGAGTGGAAGACCGGATAGATCTTCGGGAAATACTTCGGGAAAATCCCGAATGATGGGAATGTCTTGGATACTCTTCTCTTTGACATCCGTTTGAACAATATGAGATAAGAAGGCCACGTACTTCTTTCGTAAGTACTTTTGGGCGGTAGTGCATGACATTAACTTTAGTCCCTTGCAAGGCTTTTCACCAAAGACTCTTAACGTTTCTCCCGATGGTAGAGGTATTCGGATGCACTTCTCGAAACAGATGACTTCGGCATGATGATTTGATAGTCAATCCATGCCTATTATGATATCAAAACTTCCTAATGGCATTGGTACAAGATTGATTGGGAATGTATGTTCATTAAGTTCTAGAGAGCAGTCGTAGATAACAGACTCAATTGTAAGTGAATCACCATTTGCTACCTCGACAGTGAAGTTTTCTCTAATTGGGATCGTGTCTTTGCAAGTAAGGGTTCAAAACTAAGTGACACAAAACTTTTATCGGCACCGGTATCAAATAAAATGGAGGCGTATTGACTATTAACAAGGAACGTACCGTTGACCACATCATTGTTGGCTTGAGCTTCATTGGCGTTTATATTGAAAGCACGCCCACGAGCTCCGCCTTGTCTAGCATTGATCAACCTTGGGCATTGATCACGGAAGTGATTTGGGTCACCACATTCAAAACATGCCCGCCCATTTGCTATAGTAGGAACACCTAGATTAGCCACTTGTTGATTGGTTCGGTTTGGTGAGTTGACTTGGCCCGCAAGAGCTTTGGCCCTACACACATTGACCGTATGGTTATATTTCCCACAATAAGTGCAATGACGACATGGGATGTTTTGAGGATGATGATAGTTGCATGTGGCACAGAGTGGGTAGATCCCAACATATGGCTTTTTGGCTGGTGCTTGAACCATAGGTGCTGCTTGATTAACAGGAATAGCAGGAGTGACCATATCATAGTTTCTAGCCTTTATTTTCTTATTATGTCGGGAGGGTTCAGTTATGACTTCTTTGTTGTGGGTGGAAGAAGTCGCAGTGTCGGAGACTTTCTTTGTGCCCTTTTTAGTAAGAGTCCCCGCCTTCACATGGTTATCGGTTAAGGTAGCGGATAAACGGATAGCATCTTCAAGTGTTGCAGGATTTCTCCCTAGGACAGTATCTTGAATTTGCCTAGGTAATCCACCAATATATTTTTCAATGCAGCGGGATAAAGGTGTGACCATGTGGGGCACGAGGAGACTCAACTAATGGAACCGAGTTGTATATGCCAAGTTTTCCCCACTATCTTGGGCAAGATCCCAAAATTCGGCTTCGAGTTTCTTTACCTCATTTCGAGGACAGAATTCCTCAGTCATTAGCCTTTTAACCTCATCCCAAGGTAAGGCCATTGCTACATCCACACCCCTATTCCTCTTTTCCTCATTCCACCACGTGAGTGCCCGTTTTTGTAAGACACTTGTGGCATGACGAACACGAAGATTTTCGGGGCAGTCACTATTGAGAAAGGTATTCTCAATACTTTCGAACCATTGAAGAAGTCCCGTTGCTCCTTCAGTACCATAGAACTTAATAGGATTGCACGAGTTGAAATGCTTGAAGGTGCATTGAGATGGGTTGGCACCACCATTTCCACCATTTCCACCATTAGCCCCATGGTTACCATTGGTGGCACCATTAGCTTGAGTGAGTTGAGTTACGAGTTGTGCAAGGATAGTAGCGATGTCGGTGTTGGTGTTGGCCACGGAGCACGACGGGGAGGCATTCTACAGATTTGCACAACACAAGAAAATATGTAAGAACTTATGAGAATTGCTTGGATTAAAAAGGACAAGATAATGAAATAAAATAGTTAATCATAGTTTGGATTGTACTCAAATAGTGATATAATCACTTGAATACTATGACATATTAAGGTTAATTAAACTCATATAATTTTCAAGGAGACATGCTTTAGCCTATAAGTAAACACTCATCCCGGGAATTCCCAGAAAAGCATACGGGTCCCTCGGTTGATTGGGAATTATGCGAAATGTTTTCCTAGACAGAAAGCCCAGAATACAGGTGTCACCCTTCCAGATTGCACGTGTCCTCAAATAATTAACAAATTTTAAAAACCTTAACGGGGAAATAAAGAAATTTTTTTTTTATAGATTTAGATCCATGAAGTTTCCACATGCTAAGAAGATAATGATAGAGGAGTAGGTAAGAATGTTATGAGGTTTTAGGGTATAGGTAGGAATGTTGTTTATTTAGTTATTATCTAAGCATAGTCTAGTAAGTCGTGAATTTTTAATAAGTAGGGCATCAAAAATAAAATAATAACTAATCATAGAAATCATGTAACACATAGCATATAACACATAATATGTAACACATAACATGTAGCACATATCACATAATCATGAAGCATGGAATAAGTGGGTGTCCTAAAGTTATAGTCTAGGTCAAGAGTGTCTAATAACCTAGTTCCCTATAACCAAGGCTCTGATACCAATCTGTAACACCCCGACCGATGGCGGAATCATCGGAGCGGGACATGTAGACTGTTCATGAGCACAAGGTTGACTAAATTGTAATATATTAAACATCAATTTCATTTCAAATAATCCAAACACAACCAAATCCAAGAAAGAACATAATATGAATTACATAAAATCCTTTATTCAAATTAACTAAGTCCCAAAGCCCTTGTGAAGCAAATCTTGATCAATTCACACATTAGTACCTGAAACATGAATAAAATAAGGTCAACTAAAAAATTGGTGAGCATACACAGGTTTATATATAGATAGCATATATTTTGTAAATAAACAAATCCTTACATATCATGATAAAATAAGGCATTTATGGGGAGTAGCTATTGTGTAACCAAGTACAATCAAACATTTGTAACTAGCATGCAAAAATTATGTTGTCGGTAACAATCACCCTACCTGGGTGGGTTTGTCAGACTCAATAGATCTATCATTGTTAATCGTCGGCTTGAATAGTTAATGATTGCACATAAATCGCACACAAAAGTTAGCACAACTAGCACTCGGGCATAAAGCTCAAATTGCACACATGAATGTAAAGAGGATTTGTACTTGTGTAGTTTGTGTAAGTGTAAGCAATAGTGTTGTATATTGTTCATGTTCCACCCCAAAAGTGTAAAAGAGTAAAAGGGGCTATGTAATACTCACTTGATTCGAAGGCGTAGCTAACACGAAATACTAGATAGTAACGGGGTCCTCGTAATGCACCACGTTAACCTAGAGTGTAATATGTATTGAATCAATAGTGTGCACAATAGTCTATGTCTAAGTCTAAGGTTAAATTAGATGTGCGTATAAGGAATTTGAAGTTGTAGGTGTTAGTGGTTTGTACTCGAATGGTGTTGTATAAAATTTGAGTTTGGAATAACTAAATGATAAAATAATAAAATAATAAAATTATTATTTATTTACTTAATTATAAGAATAATGTAAGTACTAGGGGTAATTAAGTAGAACCTAAATACATAATTTTTGTTTAAATGTAAGTTAAATAAATAATTGTTACCTTATTTATTTATAAAATATATAACTTATTCATTTAGTTATAAAATGTATTGATTGTTTTATGTTAAATATAAACTTTTCTTACTTTATTTTCATAAAGACATGTAATTAAGTTGTGTAAATAATATTTAAATGTAGGGTTTAACAATAAATATAGATTAAATTTTGTAAGTTTTAAATAAATAATTTCTATTTATTTTAGAATAGAAATTTGATCTTTTTAAATAATGTTAATATAAATCTTCATATAATCAACTCTTTTTATTTAAAAATTAATTTGAAATACTTAATGTTTTTAAAATATGGAAATAATTATTTTGCCAAGAATTTTCTCACACACACGATCGCGCTTGGGACAAGGCACGATCGTGCTAGAACCACGGGCGCGACCGTGCTAGTCAGGGACGCGACCGTGTTGACCAATACAGAGGATATAGCTAAGCTGTTCACTAGGCACGACCGTGTCTTGTCCAGGCACGACCGTGTCTAGGGTTCTGAGGCACGACCAAGTCTAGCCAAGAGGCATGACCGGGCCTGAGTGTGAGAGGCACGACCGCGCTTGGGATTAGCACGACCGTGTCTCATGAAGCACGACCTCGCTAGAAGACTAGCGCGACCGTGTTCATTCCAAAACAGGAACGAATTGGCCATTTCTTATATTGTTAATGTTGGAATTCATGGGGCTTTCACCCATTAGATCATCATGAGTCTTTTTGTATAGATTAATTGTATTTAACACGTGTCTAAGGTTCGATTCGATTAAATCATTTTTGAACGAAATATAGATTCGGGTTCGTGGTGATTTCCATATTGCAAACCCAAATTAAAATGGGGCTTTTGATCTATAGACTAAAACGAGTGGGTATGAGGTTTCAATTACCCGGAAGGACGATGAATTGGTGGTGTACGGTAGAAGCGAGTTCCGGCGGCGACGGGCTTGATCTCCGGCGTCTTCTGCTGTAACTCCGGCTAAATCACGTGTTCAGGAACTTCAGAGAGGATCGACAGTGCCTTTGCTTGGGAGAATTGCAAACAAATTGGGGAATTCGATGGTCTCGTGGGCGAATTTGATGATTATGAGATGAATTGATGTAATTCAGTTTATTTGTTGTAATTACGATGATCAAGAGGCTTAACTCTGTTCGTTAATAGTTGAAACGTGTAGAACGGTTACGAAATCGAACGTCTCTATGATTAAAGGCTGCATTTACGTTTCAACTTATGAGAGGCGCGACCGTGCCAAGGCACCTGGCGCACCGTTCCAAAGCAGGGCGCACGACCGTGCCAAAGAACTTGGCGCGACCGTGGCAGAACGAGGCGCGACCGTGCCTATTAGGGTTTCTTGTTACTTTTCATCATAAGACCTTGTAACTTTAGTTTTTGACATATTTGTATAAATAGATCCTTATGTAGCGTTTAGTAGGTTACAACAGAGTAAAATTTGCGGATTTACATTGAAATATAGTATTTAATTGATGGTACAAATAGAAACAAACAGTGCACTAGAATTGGGTTTGAAATGCATTACATTGAGTTGAAATACAGGTACTAAAAATCAGAAATGTTACATCCGGCCAGCCTCGGCACTTTCTGTCTCTCGCGTTTTGGTTCGTGATCTAGCATCGGCTCGTTGTACTTAGGTCTCTCGATCGGTTAATCATTAACCACTAAGGTATAATTAATCTCATCAGTAGATTAATAACTGTTTTTTTTGTGTGTTTGCGTACATAACCAGATCATGTTCGGTTTGTCAGTGCTGTTAAATAGGTTATGATTTTATTTTCCACTGTGTATTTATTAATTAACTGAATTAATTAATTTCTCTGTCAAAACCCGTTTTTACAAAAGTCAAACTGATCACCACTGATTCCCAACAGAATGAATTCTAGGTTAACGACATGGTTTATCTCAAGCTACAAAACTAAAGGCAGAATTCGGTTGAGAAGCGAGCTTGCAAGAAACTTTCCAAAAGGTACTTTGGCCCATTCAAAATCGTTGAAAGAATTGGTAAGGTTGCTTACATGCTCCGGCTGCCGAAAGGATCAAAGGTACACCCAGTTTTTCACGTTTCTCTGCTGAAACAATGTCATGGAGATAATCAGGTTGCTACGGATGAATTAACCGAGCTGGAAGATTCAAACCAAACTACCTATACTCCTGAAGCAGTTCTTAATTCACGGGATTCAGAGAAAGGAAGACAACTATTGCTTAAATGGAAGGGGGAGCCAATTGAAGAAGCTACATGGGAATTTGATACAGAGTTCATCTCGGTTTTTCCAGATTTTCAAAACATTGGGGACAATGTTGTTTTTCAGGGGAAGGGTGTTTATGCGATCCATAACACAAGCCCAACATTAGCTCCAGCACAACCCATGTCAGTCTGGTCCAAAAGAGACATCAAGACTCCAACCCGTTTGTTGGATTAATGAAGTCTACCATTCTTGTCAACCAAAGGGATTGAGTTGGCAACAACCTTGCATTAATTTAGAAAGTAATTCCATGTTTCCATGATCTAGCATGCATTTAGGAAGTGGTAGAGGTAGGTCACGTTTCCCTTTCTTTTAGCAAGAAAAATAAAGTGCACCTTAGGAATTTTACTATTTAAAGCATTGTAATTTCATTTGAAGAATTTATGAGAAAATTGCCCCAAAACTTATGTGTTCTTATTCTTGTTTCTTGGAGACTACCCTCTCTAAGGGTAGTTATCACAAAATTTGCAATTTGATATATTAGTTTGAGGTTGTATATGATAAGTTATTTTTCCTTTATTATCATAAAAGATATGAAGAAATCTTCGAAGGTTTAGGAAATAAATGAAGAAATCTTCGAAGGTTACGGGTAAGACGAGTTGTGGTTCTTGCACCGAGGCGTTGTAAGCCAACTAAAAGATGAAAACTGGGTGGAAGTAAACATGTGTGTGTGTTATTATACATGTTATATTGGTGTCGTACTGCCCAAAGATGCAAACGGGTTGGAATGGGTCAGAACGGAAAACGAGTAGTGATGCTCGTATTGAGGGTGGATAAACTAACAAATTAATGTGTGGTCGAAAAACAAATAAATACACGTTAAATACTTGTTATATATAAAACATTGTAGAAATTGGGAGAATAGAAGGTGCTGTCAGATAACATGGTTGTGTTCATCTAAACACAACCATTTCAGCAAGCTTGCTTTTTTCTGGAGCTGAAGGGGAACACGGTTGTGTTCAAGCCTCAGGGAACATGGTTGTGTTCATTCTTAACACAACCATGATAGAAATTTTTATTTTAAAAAAAGTGACTTTTTCTTGTGTTTTACCCATGAGGGGACTTATGGAAAGGTTGCTAAGACTACTTATCTTTACTAACCATATTCAAATTGTTGTTTTGAATGTAGGAAAGCTCTGGAATAATCTCGGGTCTCGCCTAAGGTGGATATTGGATTCTCAAAGTTCGTTTTTGATGTTTGACAAATTATTTGGAGTCGTTACAGGTTGTGGACAACTTCTTATGTTTAAGTTTTGTTAAAACTACTTTTGTGAGAAATATTGTAGTTTAATTCATGTTTGTAAAACTAAAACGTATGGATACATTAATGTTGTATTTGGGACCGCTTTCGCGTCATATTTAAAAAGTTTAAATCAAGTGACTTTTTTCTTTGCTCTTCGACAGCCCGTCACTCGAAGCCCTAGCCGAGGCGGCGGTCCCCAGGAAAGGTTTGCAACTTTAGTTGGTAACCATGGAAATTGTTGGTATGTATATCGCAGCTTCCATCAGATTTAGCAGTGACAATTGAAGATGTTACATTCTATGTTCACAAACATCCGCCACCACCCGCACCGCCGCCCCCCACTGCCCCATCCCCCACACCCCCCCTCCCACCCGCTCTCCGCCACCTCCCACCGTATTGGCCGAACCCGTTTTGACTCGAACCAAATTGTTGGTTTTTTTTAAACAACCCGTTTTGACCCGGACTAATTTTACTTCAAACCCGTTTTGACCCAAAGTGATTTTGTTCATAACCCGTATTGACCCAAACCCGTTCTGAACCGTGACCCAAACCCGCCTGCCCAGCCCAGTTTACCAGGCCTAGCTAGAAGTAAATCATGTCTTTAGGTTTTTGTCCAAAACTCTAGGGGATCTGGTAAAATTGAAATTAGATTCAGCAAATTATTTATTTTAATATAAGATAAATGAGTTAGAAAATAAGGATGGTAAAATGAGAGAGAAAAAAGTAGTTGAAGGAACATGTGATCATGGGTCAGATGGCATATACCTATTTTATTTAACTGTCTAAAGTTTGGGATGAATTTGATGCATAAATGTGAGTTACAATGATTACAATTCCCTTTACAAGTGTTTTAAATGGTTTTATTGTTATACAATTACACTATGCAAAGCAAAACCTTACATTAACAAATATGAACCACTGGTATTTATGTTCAGAGTTTCTTAATTTGTTTAAGATTTGATCAATCGAAATCCTAATCGTGTACCCTTAACTAGGTAATCATCAACCAAATACAAATCAATTATGTTGATTGGTTACTAGTTAGCATTTAAAATAGTGTCTTCATTGTTTGCGTATTAAAACGTCTTAATTTTTATAACAGGTAAATGCTACTATCATAACTAAGAAAGAGTTAACATGAGTATCATTTACTCGCATGAAGATTGTAAAAGACGCTCATGAACACAATGAACTTATTTTTTGTATTTGTTGAACTTTGAACTTATTTTTTTTTTTTTTGCTATTTTGTTAGACTTGAACATATTATATACTAGCTTTTCACCCATGTCTACACACGGGTGAAAAATATCAATACATAAATTTTTTAAATCTTTATGTATACATTTTACATGTGTAAAAATGTATTACATATACTAAGGATAAAAAACAAAATTCAAAATTAATATATAAAATATGTTAATTACTATTTAATGTTATTTAGCTTTAATTTACTAATTGATTGAAAATAAAAGTTACATAATTAGATTTCAAAGTTTCTTATAATAAAAGATAATTTAAAATAAATGTGTTTTATTTGTATAATTATTATTTCTTTAAAGATATATTAGTATTAATTAAAAAATAGAAGTGTATTTAATAAGAGAGAGGCGGGAAAAAAGTTATGAGAATGAATATGATGACGACACGTGTCATTGAAAAACTTTTATTTATTATATAGTATAGATAGGGTTAGGATCAGGTAAAAAGGGATTTTAATGTAAGAATGGTGAGAATGGATTGCATCAAATTTGGGCGGAGGGGCACTTTTGGAATTTCATTTATTATATTGGGAACACAATCCCTGCTCTCTTTAACGATTTGCGATATTGATTACGGAGGAGTCTAATTCCAAAATTCCATATTCTTTCGATTATTCCAAAATCGTTCTTAAATTCCATCATCTGAATCCAAAATCGTTCTTAAATTCCATTATCTGATTCTTTCGGTTTATTTAATGGCGATTGATGAAGTTCAGTCTGGTACTTATTTAATTTGCTGTTTGTTGATCACCGATTGTGTTAGGTTAAATTATTATAATTGTGTATTTTGTATCATCATTGTGTAATACAGTTTGAGAATGTGTATTATAGTTTATCAGTGTGTATTATATAATGTTGAGACATGTGTGTAATACACAATGATGTGTATTACACAATGATGTGTATTACAGATTGATAGACAATGATGTGTATTATATAATGTTGAGACATGTTTGTAATAGACAATGATGTGTATTACACACATTGTATTACAGATTGATAGACAATATGATAGACAATGATGTGTATTACTCAATGATGTGTATTATATAATATTGAGACATGTGTGTAATACACATTACCCAATGATGTGTATTACACACATTGTATTACATATTGGATTTTAATCATAGTGTATTACACAATTATGATACACAATGATGTTGTTACACAATGTATATAACATCATAGTGGTTTATACACAATGTGTGTAATAAACAATGATTGTGTAATACACAGTCATTGTGTATTAAACACAATATATATAACATCATAGTGTTTATACACAATGATTGTGTAATACACTAATCAGAATCCAATATGTGATATAATGTGTGTAACACACATCATTGTGTAATACATAATGATTGTGTAATACACAGTCATTGTGTATTAAACACAATGTATAAAACATCATAGTGTTTATAGACAGATTGATAGACAATGATGTGTAATACACAATGATATGTATTATATAATGTTGAGACATGTGTGTAGTACACATTACACAATGATGTGTATTTCACACATTGTATTACACATTATAATACACAATGATGTGTATTACACACATTGTATTACAGATTGGATTCTGATCATAGTGTATTACACAATTATAATACACAATGATGCTGTTGTTGGGATTCAGTGGTGATCAGTTTGACTTTTTATCAAAAACGGGTTTTGACAGAGAAATTAATTAATTCAGTTAATTAATAAATACGCAGCGGAAAATAAAGTCATAACCTATTTAACAGCACTGACTAACCGAACAGGATCTGGTTATGAACACGCAAACACAAAAAAAAAAAAACAATTAATCTACTGATGATATTAATTATACCTTAGTGGTTAATGATTAACCGGTTGAGACACCTAGGTACAACGAACCGATGCTAGATCACGAACCGAAACACGACTACGGGGCGGCGCCGGTCGGCGGCGGCTTGAAGGTGCCGCTAATGAGCAAAGGCTACTGCCTTTGTTTTCGACAGCAGCTTGGAGTAATAAACAAAGATCAAAATCTTTGTTTTGCTTCTTGTTAAAAAAAGAAAAAAAAAACCAAAATTGTGTTTTTTTTGTTTTCTTACGGCTAAATGATATTGACCAAAAAAACAAGAACATTTTTTTCTTCCTTGCGGCTGTATTCCAACTCACTTTTAAAACCTATTATTAGATTATTATTATATAATAATAATAAACCCTACTAATAGTTTTTGGGCCCATAGTCCAACACGAAATAAAAAGCTTGTATCCATTTAATTGTTTTAATAAAAAAATTAAAACAATAAATATGAATTATTATTTATAAACCTGTATAAATAATAAATCTCGTGTAACGAATATATCATCTCGCTAACAGTTCGTAATTACCAGTTAAGTGGATTTAATGTTCGTTGCCCTAGGTGTAACTCTTACAGGTCACAACTCAGTTAGTAGCGTTAAATAATCGTGACCGGACATATAATTCCAACAGTCTCCCACTTGGACGTTCTTCGATTAAGTTTCTTAACGCAGACAGCCAGCGGTGTTATAGCTACACTTGGTTACCCCTAACAAGGTATGACACTTTAAAGTCATTAACCAAAACATCTTGCTATTGCAAGACAATAAACTTATGGTAATAGTTGTCATTCATCCTTTCCGTATAAGACATCAATTGAATCAATGAGACATGGATTTAGTTCATTCTCATATGGCGTTCAATTATTATTGTTCTCGATCAAGAATCAAAGTGGTCCAATCAAACACACAGTAAGTTTGGGTAAGGCCTTACACTTCACCAGTTTGAATCAAAGAGGGCGCCACGATGCCTATCTGTTACATATAATGTAAGAGTACAGAATCCCTTATTGACTACATACAACTCCCACTGAACTTCAAAACTATTCATAATCAAAGTCTTTATGACTGGCAATTACGCGACAGAGTTTGACAGTGATTAAAGAATGGTTCTTGGTAAACGGCAGTTCTAGTACGTATCTCAGGTCAGAGGATACTAATGAGTATACCAATAGAAAAACATCTTATGGCAAAGATCCATGAAGATGATTTGATGCGAGTTACATCCAACGTCATTCAAAATGAGGTCTGTGAAGTTTGAAGTCAACTCCTTGAGCCGAAGTTCAGAATAGTCTTAATTTAGAGACGTTTCCACGAGTATGACCGACTATGGATAATTAAGAATACAAGATTCATGGATTAAACGTATTAAAATCGAACACATTTATAAGAATTCGGAATTGCATTTAAATCAGTAAACCAAAAGAATTCAAAAGTACAACTGTTTAAATGTTCGCACATTCAAAATACTAAATCAAAACATATCACTAGCAAATCTAAGACCAATAGCATCTCTGTGAAGATCATGTTTGTCCTGAGTCATGGGCTTAGTAAACGGGTCCACTAGGTTTTGATCTGTGTCTACTTTGCTTATCACGATGTCTCCACATTCCACAATTTCCCGTATATAGTGGAACTTTCTTTGAATGTGCTTGGCTTTGTGATGAGATCTGGGCTCTTTGGCTTGAGCTATAGCACCTGTGTTATCACAAAGTATCTCGATTGGTTGGCGAATACTCGGAACCACATCGAGGTCAGTAATGAATTTCTTCATCCAAGCAGCTTCCTTAGCAGCATCTGATGCGGCTATATACTCAGATTCGGTGGTTGAATCCGCCACTACACTCTGCTTGGAGCTTTTCCATGAGACAGCTCCTTCATTAAGAGTGAATATGAAACCTGACTGTGAGCGAGAGTCATCTCGGCCAGTTTGAAAGCTAGCATCAGTGTAACACCGTACAGTGAGCTCCTCTTTCACTCCTCCAAATATTAAGAATATGTCTTTGGTCCTTCTTAAGTACCTCAGGATGTTCTTGACTGCAGTCCAATAGGCAATGCCAGGACTTTGCTGGAAACGGCTGGTCATGCTTAAAGCATACGAGACGTCATGTCTAGTGCACAACATAGCATACATGATAGAACCAATCGCTGAGGCATATGGAATTGCTTCCATTTCCTTAATTTCAATGTCCGTGGAAGGAGATTGTGATTTGTTCAACACAGTGCCTTTAGTCATCGGAATACCTCCTTTCTTGGAGTTTTCTATCCTAAAGCGTGTCATCATTTTGTCTATGTAAGTACTCTGACTTAGCCCTAGAAGCCGCTTAGATCTATCTCTGTAGATCTTGATTCCTAGACTGTAAGCTGCTTCTCCAAGATCTTTCATTGCAAAACAAGATCCTAACCATTGTTTGACTTTGTCAAGCACAGGGATGTTGTTTCCAATTATCAGTATATCATCCACATACAAGATGAGAAATGATATAGTGCTCCCACTAGCCCTTCTGTAAACACAAGGCTCATCTTCATTCTTGACAAAACCAAATTCTTTGATTTTTTTTATCAAAATGAAGATTCCAGCTTCGAGATGCCTGTTTAAGTCCATAAATGGACTCATTCAGTTTGCAGACACTACTAGGATACTTTGGATCAACAAAACCGTCAGGCTGAACCATATAGACATCTTCAGAGAGATGTCCATAAGAAAAGTGGTTTTGACATCCATTTGTCATATCACGTAATCATGGTACGCGTCTATGGCAAGCAGTATCCTGATCGATTTGATCATAGCAACGGGTGATAAAGTTTCATCATAGTCAATACCTTGAGTTTGAATGAAACCCTTTGCAACTAGCCGTGCTTTATAGGTTTGTACATTACCATGCATGTCGGTTTTTCTTTTGAAAATCCATTTGCTCCCTATTGCTCGAGAACCGGGGGGTAGCTCAATCAAGTCCCAGACCTGATTATCACGCATATATTGCATCTCGGCGTTCATGGCTTCAAGCCATTTCTCGGATTCAGGATCTGAGATAGCATATTTGTAGTTTGTAGGTTCGTCATTTGACTTAGCTACTAACAGGACTTTATAAGCTTCAAGATGCCATAGGTATCTATTAGGTTCTTTACGAGACCTGCTACTTCTGCGAACGCTTGTGTTTATGTCTGATTCATCAGCAACAACTTCTTGTTGATCAGACGCTCTGACTTCTTCAGTGGTTGTTTGTGTTTCTCGAATTTCTTCAAGATCCATAATATTATTTCTGGTTCCTCGATTTAGAATATCTTCCTCGAGAAAGCGTCCTTTCCTTTTGATGGAAACAATGTTTGCATCAGGATGATAGAAATAATATCCGTTTTTGTTATAGTAACCGACGAAAATAACTTTTTCGCCTCTAGGATCGAGCTTGTCATCAGAATCGCTGGTTACATATGCATCACATCCCCATACTCTAAGGTAAGACAAATTGGGTTTAGACCCATGCCATATCTCATATGGGGTTTTGTCCACCTTCTTAGTCGGTGCCAGATTTACAAGGCGGGCGGCGGTCATAAGAGCATAACTCTAGAAGGAGTGAGGCAAGTTAGTTCTACACATCATCGATCGAACCATATTAAGTAGGGTTCTATTTCTCCTCTCGCTCACTCCATTAAGAGCAAAACTAAGTTTGTCGCGACTTGAATAACCGGTTAATAGTTAATAGTTGAAAACTATTAAGTTATAAGTTTTGAAATTAAATTTAGTTTAAATTGCAAAACTTTAGTGGTTATTTATTTTATAAAAACAAGCCAGTTGTTAATTTTTATAAAATTCTACAAGTTGTAAAATAAGAACTTGTGGTGACAGATTGTGACATTTTAAAACTCCTTTTAAAACGTTTGGTGTTTGGTTGGTTTAAGTTATAAATTATTAAAAAGCAACCATAAAGCAAATAAATATGTAAATCTTATAGGGCCAAGTTTGTTTGATCTTGCTAGAGCCAGTTAGCAAGACCAAACGGGTCACGGGGTCCACAAAATTAAAACAACCACAAGGATGGACTTCCGTGCATCTAGTCGTCTCGGATGACTCCCACTGACTCCATGATTCCTGTTGCATCTTCAGATTTGTCTTCAGGTTTTTATTACATTACATAAAATACAAAATTACATAAAATTAAAAAGCCTATTCTATTACAACTTTGAGCAATCAAAAGTGGGACAAAACCATAAAACCAAAAACTGAATAATAAACACAAACAACTCAATCACATGGGTCGGGCCAGATTTACATATTCAACACAATCACATACGGGCAATAAATTTGGTCAAATAAAAAATCGACCAAATTAATAAATAAAAAATTGCCCCAAAAAACAGATCAGATCAGAAACTTCAAGATAGTTAAAGTTTGTGATTAATCTAACCGGTGAAACCATACCGGTTCCGATTTGCGTGTTATAACCCAGGCTCTGATACCACTGTTGGGATTCAGTGGTGATCAGTTTGACTTTTTTTTATCAAAAACGGGTTTTGACAGAGAAATTAATTAATTCAGTTAATTAATAAATACGCAGCGGAAAATAAAGTCATAACCTATTTAACAGCACTGACTAACCGAACAGGATCTGGTTATGAACACGATGAGATTAATTATACCTTAGTGGTTAATGATTAACCGGTTGAGACATCTAGGTACAACGAACCGATGCTAGATCACGAACCGAAACACGACTACGGGGCGGCGCCGGTCGGCGGCGGCTTGAAGGTGCCGCTAATGGGAAAAGGCTACTGCCTTTGTTTTCGACAGCAGGTGGGAGTAATAAACAAAGATCAAAATCTTTGTTTTGCTTCTTGTTATTTGTTTTTTTGAAAAAAGAAAAAAAAAACCAAAATTGTGTTTTTTTTGTTTTCTTACGGCTAAATGATATTGACCAAAAAAACAAGGACATTTTTTTCTTCCTTGCGGCTGTATTCCAACTCACTTTTAAAACCTATTATTAGATTATTATTATATAATAATAATAAACCCTACTAATAGTTTTTGGGCCCATAGTCCAACACGAGATAAAAAGCTTGTATCCATTTAATTGTTTTAATAAAAAGATTAAAACAATAAATATGAATTATTATTTATAAACATGTATAAATTATAAATCCCGTGTAACGAATATATCGTCTCGCTAACAGTTCGTAATTACCAGTTAAGCGGGTTAAGTGGATTTAATGTTCGTTGCTCTCGGTGTAACTCTTACGGGTCACAACTTAGTTAGTAGCGTTAAATAATCGTGACCGGACATATAATTCCAACAGCTGTTACACAAAATATATAACATCATAGTGTTTTATACACAATGTGTATAATACACAATGATTGTGTAATACACAATCATTGTGTAATACACATTGTGTATTAAACGCAATGTATATAACATCACAGTATTTTATAAACGTCAGAGTGTTGATTTGTTTATATATAATTGTATTTGTATTGTGTCTTATTTTATTCTGTTTATATGTTTTTGTCTCTTCATTGTTTCTAATGTTACTTTTACTTATGTAGATATCCAAATTTTCAATGAACTTGGTCAATAACGTGTATCACCAAATTTTGTAGCAGCCAATATCCCAAGGAAGTTGGTATTATATGCAACTTTAGTAACAAGGTTTTTCCAATACCGATTTATTCAACAACCTTTCTCTGAGATTTTGTTAAGTTATGAAGGAGATTGATGAGGTTTCCCGGTGCATGTCACACCCCGACCGATGGCGGAATCATCGAGGCGGACAATAGAATGATTGTTCATAAGCACATGATCTACTAAGGTTGCATAATTCATTAATAAGATTTAAGTACCAAATATCCAAATACAATTCAAGTTACAACACCCTATACTAGAATATTACACATAATTATTTTACTAGGTCCAAAAGCCTTATGTGTAGCACCTTCAACACATAGTCACAAAATCACATATCTTCACCTGAAACGTAATCCAAAACAAGTGTCAACTACGAGAGTTGGTGAGTTTACATATGTTTAAATAAAGTAAAAGTTTAGTTAAAAACGTTTATACAATTCATAGTTTGACATGGTATGATATGGCATAATGTGGAGAATTCACTATATGTAAACCAATTGTAAGCATGTAATTATGTATATAAGCATAAAGGTTTAACGTGATAGACATAGCATACCGCTACCCTAAAAGTGATAGGCATGGAATCAAGACTATGTGGGTTACACATAATTTAAACCATCCTAAAAGTATTCATAGCATACAATTGATCAAGCACAAAAGCACAATAATCTACACATGTAAACACAAGTTGAATTGTATGTAAGTAAGCACAGATTACGTTTCACCCCAAAATGTATAAAAATGTAAATAGGGGATATGTAACTCACCTTGCAACGAGGGTTTTACTTCACGCGCGATGGTGATATTGGTATTGTTGTTATACACGATGAAATCCTATGCAAACGAATATGTATCAAATATGTATTCGCGTACGTATATATTTGTTTAAATATGTGTGGATTTGTAAATGGAATAACCTTTGCGGAAAATTATATGTTTTTAAATCATTGTACAAATAAATATTAATTTTTGTAAGACTTTGTATTTTTATAAAATTCTACATTAAATATTTAAACTTCTTGAAATATATATATATTTAATAACACTTGCATTTTATAAATCATAATTTACCCATTTTAAATCTCATGAAAATATTATATTTTAAATAACGCGCATTTTTATTTATTTATAAAAATGTTATTGTATTAATTTTCGTGGGTTCAAATAATTAAATAACTTATGAAAAACGTCGGTTTTATTTATTTTATAAAATTTAACGGGTTTGAATATGTTCAAAAGTTGGGTTAAAAATAAACGGGCCGAGTCAACGGGCTTGAAATAATTTTTAGTGGGTTATAAATATTTAGAAATAATTAAATGGTTTTTAAAACATTTAATTTAGATAATTAATAATAAAGAATATACAAATGGTTTTTAAATTAATTAATTTACTACATATACAATAAATGAAATAAGATTTTAATAGCCAAATGGGTCGGACCGGGTCGGCCCAGACCCGAATCCAGGTTCAGGAAGTGAAACGGGTCAGAGGGGGCCCAAAATGAGAAAAAAGGGGGTTGGGCCGGAGGCCATAGGTTTCGAACCCGGGACCTTATACTCATCGCACACGACACTGACCAGCCGGGCTATAGCCCATCGCTGGTCAGTAACACGCTAATTAATTGATAACCACTTCGAGGATTGCCCACTGGTTCTCGGCAACGACTAGGAGTCGTGTCCGGGTAATCTCGTTTGGCCGGGAATCAGTGGGCTATGGCCTGGATTATGCTCGGAATTTTTAGCACTAGGATAGACGAAGGTTAAGGGATGGAATGTGATGATAATACCTGAACCGAAGGGGGTCGGCGAAGTCGAGGACGAAGCCGAGAATACCCAGAGCTGGAACCAGACCTTGGGGTCGAATTGGAACTCCAATTTAGAGGTGGGGCTTCGGAAAAAGGCACGAGTCTGAGGGTGATGCCAATTTAGGGAGAGAGAGCGATACGAGGGAGAATAGGGTTCAAGAGGGACCGGTAATGGTTTTTATACCCGAAGGAAATCCGTATGATGGAACCAGAAATTGGCTCCACAATTGGGTTCGGACAGGTCTTACGAAACTAACGAGCCCTCTTTTAGTCGTTGAGATACTGTGTGTCGGCCGAATTTCATTGGGTTGACTTCGGTTTCATTAATGGCGTCGTGGGAATCTGATGATGAAAAAGTAAATTGGTCGGGGGAACATGGTCGCACGAGGAAGGCGAGTACGATGGTGCAGGTTTTAGGTGTTGAGGTGTGGAGGGACAGGGCTGTCGGGACTCGCCGGAAGGTTCTTGGTCCACCGGACAAAGGGAAAAGGGTGACCGGGAATACGAATTAGGATCTGGCAATTATGGTCCCTAGGGTTTTCAATTGATTTAAATTGGTCCCTGCGAATATTACTGATAAGTCCCTGAGGTTTGATTTGTCCCTTAATAGTCCCTTGACTTAGTTTCTGTACAAACCTTTAAGTTTGATTAATTACAACACGACCCCTAAACTTTTTATTAAACAAATTAATTTAGTTTCTTTTAAATCAATTTAATTTAATATTATATTTTAAATGTTTTTATAAACTTATTTTATTAAAATAAATTATTCAACTCATTTTTTGGCAAATCATTTTATTTGTTTTTAAAGTCATTTATTTTTATAAAATTTATATAATTCAAATATTTTTATTATTTAAATTAAAAAATACATAATTTATATATTATTAACACATTAAATTGAACAAATGCACGTGTATATTATTGAATTTAAATTGTTTATAAATACAGGATAAATTTATACCATCATTTTAATTATTTAATTTATTAAAAATAATTGATATACTTTTTCATATATTTTTAAGACTTTAATTTAAAAATACATAAGTTGAAATTTGTAAACACACTCTTTTGTATAAACTTGGTTAAATTCACGTGTGCATATTTGGAATAAAATGTTGAAATTTTTACGTGTTAATATATTATAACTGAAATTTTGAAATGTCACGGTGCACATCTCAACAATAGCTTCTTGCCAGTAAAATGAATATGCTTTTGCATTGTTTCTGATGTTGAAGTCTTCCTTTTTTTGCAATCTGTTATTTTTCCTTGACCTTGACCTTGTTCTAGTTCTTTTCTTTTCTTTCCAGAATCCACCTTTAGCTGAAGTCCTTCTTCCACCTTCTCTTTTCCTTTTCCCTTTTTAACTGATTCTAACTTCTTTCCACTCCTCTTACCCTCGTCTTCCTTTTCAATTTTTTTTTGTTTTTTTCCTTTAGATAGATTTCTTATCAACATATCATCCTCCTCACCTGCTTCTTTATTCTTTTTTTCTTTATGTTGCTTTTTTCCTTTGGAATGATCCTTCTCACCTGCAAATTCAAAGTAAAATATTACTTGTTACACACTAATAAAATGAAAGTTAATACAGTAATATTTTTGTACACTAACATTCACTGTCAGTTTCTTCATTTTCTATGATAATTGGGTCTAACTCATCATTAGTAAATTTGCTGAAACATTTCATTTTTATTCTTTCACTGTCTTTTTCGTGTTGTACCTATCCAAAAAAAATTGTTATTATTTAAACATAATGTGTATAGTACACAATGATGTAATATACATTGTGTATATTACATATTGATTGTGTAATACACAATGATCAGAATTATACAATGAAATAAACAATAGATGAGTATTACAATGATCAGAATGATTGTGTAATACACATTGATGGGCAAGAAATACACATTGATTGTGTATTACTCTCAATGTAGATTACTCTCAACGGTAATCTGAAAATTCAAATTGATTGTGTATTACTCTCAACCGTAATACAAATTGAAGGTGTATAACTCTCAACCGTAATATGAAAATTCCATCATCACATTGATTGTGTAATACACATTTGATCATAGTGTAATACACAATGTATATAACATCACAGTGTTTTATGCTCAATGTCTGTAATACACATGGATAGAACACAATCATGATAAACAATGATAATACACAATCATCCACAAACCCTAGTTTTTTTAAAAAACACAAAAAAGTGTTATACAGAAGGCATTTTTACCGATACTTGAAGCGTCCTTCTTCGTTTTTCGATTTCGCTTATTTCCGTCCGATTCGCCTGAATTTCCTTCCGATTTTGTCTGTCGTTCTCTGTTGGATTGCTTTGCGTAAAAGGGTGAGAAGAGTTGGTATGCAAAAGTACTGATATACCCTCTTGCGTGTTCCTTTGTGTTGTAAAAGTTCCACTTATTTACAAAATTGCCACCGTGTAAAAAGTAACCGTAGATCATATTAAACAATCTAATCCAATGGGCCTAAATCCTTCTTACCCTTCTTATTTTAAAATCCTTTTTTACAATAACCCAACCCTAGATATAGATATAGATATAGATTTTCGTAAACTTATAATGTGTATACATTTTGAACAAACTATTGAACTTGAAAGGTATGTATTGAATTTCCTTGTCCGACAATTAATAGCAGCCAATAGGTTTCATAAAAAGTCTTGTGTTTAAAATACTTCAATTTTGGAGACTGATTTTCAGCCTCTTATTTTACTTTTATAATAGTCACTAGTTCTTTCGTCTGTATAACACGTCAGAGACTAAATATCAGTTCCGAATAAGATTACGAAAAAAGATCTTTGACACTAATTTTCAGCCCCCGATACCTCCCAACAAATGGTAGTATATGTGTAACATACTTGGAGACTGAAAATGAGTCACTACGCATTTCCTATACCAAAAGGTGTTCGAGACTGATTATCAGTCCCTAATTCGGTCCGTATTGAAAATACTAAGCAATGATATTTAGTCTCGAATGCATTCTCTCTGTATTAGAGACTGAAGATTAGTCTCTAACACATTTGCGTCATTATTCATATACATGGTATATATTAGGGACTGAAATTCAGTAGCCAATAAGTTTCCCTCCAAAAAAAACTTTACGACACACACATATTTGCGACATAAATTTAGTCTCAAATAAGGAGCCTAGATATTAGCGACTGATTATTAGTTGTAGAATATGTTGTGTAAAAATTAGTCTCAAATACCTCCAACAACTGATAAATTAGTCCCAGATACTACTTATTTGAGACTGATAAATCAGTTCCTAAGACTTTAGTCCCTAATGGTCACTTTTCTTGTAGTGAATCTAGCCAGGATTTCATCACCAAACTCCCTCGTACCTCAAGTGGTCATGATAGTATATGGATGATCATTGACCGTCTCACCAAATCAGCTCACTTCTTGTCAATCCGTTAAGACTATCGAGTTGAGAAATTAGCTCGAATTTACGTTGATGAAATTGTGAGTCGTCACGGTGTTCCTTTGAATATAATTTCTGACAGAGATGCCCAATTCACCTCTCGATTCTGGCAATCCCTCCAGACTGCCCTTGGTACACGATTGGATTTGAGTACGGCTTACCATCCTCAGACTGATGGTCAAACGAGCGAACAATCCAAACTCTCAAGGATATGCTTAGAGTGTGTGTCATTGACTTTGGTGGCAATTGGGAGTCTCATCTGGCCTTGATTGAGTTCTCTTACAACAACAGCTACTATACGAGCATCAACATGGCTCCTTTTAAAGCCCTTTATGGTCGCAAATGTCGTTCACCTATTTGTTCGAACGATATTGGTGAAGCACAGATCACCGGTCCCGAGTTGATACAAGAAACGTTCGACAAGATCATTCAAATCTGTGACAACATTCGAGTAGCGAGGGGTCGGCAGAAGAGTTATGCCGACAAATGATGAAAACCCTTGGAATTCTAAGTCGGGGACCTTGTACTTCTAAAGGTGTCTCCTTGGAAGGGTGTGGTTCGTTTTGGGAAAAAGGGTAAGCTAGCACCTCGCTATGTGGGCCCATTCATGATCCTTGAAATGATTGGAAAAGTGGCTTACAAACTCGAGTTACGTCCAGCACTTGGCAATGTGCATCCTACATTTCATGTATCCAACCTAAAGAAATGTTTAGCTGACGAGAATATTCCTATTCCGCTTGACGAATTGCACATTGATGACACTATGTACTTTGTTGAAAAACCCGTGGAGATATTGGACCTGAGATTAAACAACTCAAGCGAAGCCGTATTCCTATTGTCAAAGTTCGTTGGGAATCTAAATGTGGCCCAGAGTTCACTTGGGAACAAGAGGATCAGATGAAACTCAAATACCCACACCTCTTTCCTGATTCAGTAGCTTTAACTAGTTGAATTTCGGGACGAAATTCCCTCAACTAGGGGACACTGTAACATCTAGGGTTTTCTCATGCTTTGATTTGTGCAATAACATTATTTCAAATTCAGTTCTGGATCATTTCATTTTGTTATATTAATTACAAGTTGTGCATTCATCACTATGGTTATATATAATACAATATACATACATTTATTTCATTTAATCAAGAATTTAACTTACATTATGATGCATATAAATAATACTAGCGGGGAACCCGCGCGTTGCGGCGGTGCATAAACTTAGGAGTTTTACGGTGGGCTTGAAATGTGGCGACAATACTTTTAGTATTATTAGGTTTTAGTTTTACACTTCCCCGCATTCTAAATGTTGGTGATGCTATGACGACAATACTGTTGGTATTATTAGGTTTCAGTTATGCAGCGACGACAACTTGCGACGCAGTACTCGTTGCGGTGGGTATTTTGTACACATACATTTGGAATCCGACCTATTCCAACAAAAATAGTGCATAAAATAAAAATAGCTAGTGGAAGTCGTCCAAAGTGTAATGTTAGGGGCATGTAACCTACCAAAAATTGATTTATCTAAAACAAAACTAATGAAAAAAAAAGAGTAACAGGTCACCCTAACCCAGTACGTTTTGACTGAACTCGTCTTGATATGAAATCATCCCTCTCCATGGTGCCACCTCTAGTAATTAACAATGGTGTGTGTGTGTGTGTTGAGGGAAGGGGGGGTATGAGAGGGGGCAATTTTAAACCAGCTATCTAAAAAAGAGTCAATTTCAACCAAATATTAGCTATATTTTACATGACACATTCGACATAGAATATAATTCAAATCGGCTCATTTAGAAGTAAACGGGTCATAATTGCCACATCTACATAAGTAACAATTATCAACCATGATTTCCAAATGAAATTGCAATCTGTTTGCTAACTATAATGCAATCAGCTAATAAGTATGAACAAGGATTGTACTGAAATTCAGGGGGGGGGGGGGCATGAGTATGTAATTCCTAGAATAGATCCTTTGACCCCGGCCTAAGGTTGTAAACAAACCAAACTTTTAGTGAACCAATGGCGGGAAGATTGTTTATGTTCATTTAAAAAAAATAAACTGGCATAGCGACATGAACATGTTTTATTCATTTAACTAATAGAACCAACACATGGATATCATTCTTACATCAAGTCCTGGTTTATAAGTTCATTTGCTGAAAGGTAACTGCTTAACACCTTTCTCCACTGCATTTCTCCATAACTTGTATCTTACTCCTAACTTATCATATGATACTGTCCAGTACCACACGTTCGCCCCGTTGATCATCCTATACCGGTGCCCAAGCACAAACCTTAAATCCTCATTTAGAAGCTATAATGTTAAAATCATTAATTGAATCCTTGAGTATTTCGTAATACATGGAATTTGACGAACCTTGTTTTATTTACAAAAATGGAAAGCATATTGTTACAATAAAGGTTGCAATTTTTACCCATCTACTTGTCAATGGGTCGATTTGGGTCCTATTTTATCTTATACGGATAAAATAAAAAATTTCCTAGAAAAGGAACAGTTTAAATGTGTAGAGTGGGTTGAAAGTTGTCCAACGTGGCCATTTCAACGCATGCTAAAAAAGGACCTATTTTTCAACCGGAACATTTTTTTGACCCGTAATATGGCCAATATGTACCAATAAGAAAAATATTAACATTTTTAAGGTTGTAAGTGATGTTATCTTTTCTGCAAAATGCCTCCATAGGTAATGCATAAAAGGAATGGGTTGCAAAACATGAGCAAAATCAAGTGACATTGAGTATAATAGCCTAGTCTTATTTCTTGATGATGGTAAACAGACATGTAGCTGGTGAAGATGTGTTGGACACTGTTTGGTGCTCTGGCCCTCTAGTTTTCCTGGTTTTGAAATCCCAATGGTTGATTAAACCATACAAGGCGGTCTAAATTCCATATCAATAGGATATGGGTCCCAGTATCCTTGAAGCCCAAATTCAGGTGTCAAAAACTTTACAAAGCTGTAACACGAAGAAAATGTCAACAAACTAAATTGTATAATGTCCAGAGTTTATTATTAATGTGAAGGTAGGAAGCCTGCCTTGGTACACTCCGGCCCTTTGCAAATGTGGAAGTGTGAGTGAAAGACGTGTGCCCAAAGCGAAGGGTATCACCGAGGCTCTTTATTAGTAACTTAAACCCTAGTAGAAAGCCCGCGCGTAACGTAGTTGCAAATCCACCGCATCTTTATAACGTTTTACTAAAATATTAAATAAAATGCCCAGATGTTTAAAGCTCATTAAAAATGATGTTGCTAACAAACGGTAATACACAAATCATTATGGGTAAATGGTGATTTTGAGTGACCTTTCATCCTGCAACAGATAAACACAAAATTCTACATACTTGATTACTTCATGGGTTTCATTCCTGCATAAGAAAATTGGTGAGGAGATGCATCAATATATTTATAATTAAATTCATTACGTTTCTAAAACAGTAGAATTACTTTGCTTGGGATGCTGCAATAAGTCTTGAACAATATCTTTGGTTCTAATACACAGTATTTCATCCATTATGAAAAATATGCTGATCCGATTAACCATCAAGAAATTGAATCCATCACATTAGACAACTGAAGCTTGAAATGAAGTATAAATTATAATCAAACATTAATGTTACACAACGACAATGGCAACATAGCAACATACCAATAAGCTCAAATGACATCAAAATTCATAAATAATTCTATGATGATGCAATAAGTTTAATGAAAGAAGTTTACCTAATTTAATAGCCTCAAAAGTAATTTCACGCACCTCTTGTATTCTTTTTCCTCATGAATCTTGAGAGCAAGAAGAAGTGTGTTTAACTCTTCATTGATGGACGTCCCAATTGTAGACCTGAGCAATTGTAACCTAATTTACAAGAGTAAATCTGGTCCAAATTAAGAAGAATGTGTGAGTATATAATCTTTCGATTACATAAGTTAGAAGAAGGTTTAAAGTGTATATTTTCTTTGTTTGAACAAAAGTATGGTTAAACTTATAGATTGAACAACACAAAAACACTAACAAAATCAACAAAGGCATCATGTGCGGCATGATAATATAACATGAGGAAAATAATAGAATAAAATCAAAACAAACACCTAACTTCTTCAACTAAATATGTCTACCATAGTTAACTATGTTTTAAAAAAAAGGCGTCTATTAAAAAAATGAAACGAACCAGCGCCTTAAACTTATTTTCAGCTGTTACAAATGGTAATCTTGTTTCATCAGCTACTGCTGCAGCAAACTTTTCATCAAATATGTACAACAATGATCTCACCATATAAAAGGGAAGAAAAATATATTGAAGAATGAGAGATTTTAAAAATAAAAAATGAGCACCCTTTCTTTGTGTTTAATCTACAGCAGTGCCACCTTATGCAAGCTGAAAACATGAAAACCTATATCGATCAGGATTCATTCACATACAGACATATACAGAGATACAAGGATTCACATATATATGTTAACGTAAAAGACATGATTGGCAACCTGATACAAGCGGGAAGGCTGCATATGATCCGATCAATTCCATACTTTACCTGTAACAACAAAATACTTATTCCTGACCATAAAATATTTGGTTTTATCCTTCCAAATTCAAACTATTAGCGAAACTAATTTTTAAAGGGCGAGCAGGAAAAGCTTACTTGTGAAGTATAGACACTGAACTCTTACCCAAGAGTCAAGGATGTTGCATCTTGGGGAATAAATTGACAATTAATGTTTTCACAATAATGGCAACAAGATACGAATGCATAATCAGACAAAAGCCTCATCATAGTATGCAGGGGTGACTCTGCAATATAAAAAAAGGCTGAAGCTTTGGTACATGTTTAAAAGGTTCCCAATTTTTAAGGTTCAACTTTATTTAATTTTCATTATATGATATTTCACAAATGTTTAAACGTGCGTTCCGAAAATGATTACAATGGATTAATAATGGTAGCTAAATAATTGTTCTGCTTTATTTAGATTTTAAAAAAATTAATAGATAAAAGAAACAAAAATGAAAAAAAAAGTGACAAATGCAAGAGAAAAGAGCAATCAAATTCAAACCTAGATTAATTCCATCTGTATTAGGAGAATCTACAGGTGCACGAATGGTTAAATCTTGAATAATTATACCACTGAAAATAAATTCAGAACATGTATGAGCTTTTAAATTAAAAGAAACTAAAATCAAAACACATAGTATGATCAATGCCTTTCTATTTACGAACCAACCTGCTATAAACCGGATGGATGAGCATTGCCTATCTTTCTATCTTTAGGGATCTTAAGTAATTAACAGGAGCTTACATATTACTACGAGCCAGCTCCTTTGCCCATTTTTCTGCACGTGTGACTAACTACAAGAGTAAAGAATACTAACATTACAAATACTGGTGCAGAATAATACCAAACACTAATCAAGTTATCAAACTACATAAATTTCAATAAAAAGTATAAAAAACATTTGCATACCTTTTTTTTGTATTTCAAGACCCATATAGAAAATACATGAACAGATAGCTAAGTTTTATGATAACCCAAGCTGGTCAGAGAGGGGAGGCATGCGTTCACTCCCAGGTACTGCATCCTGGACTTTGGTGAGCTATAAAACCAAGCTTTCTCTCTTTGCTGCATCATAGATTCCAAAGACCATAAAGAACACACATATTTGCTGAACTTTTGTGAAAATTTTATAAAAGTTTCAAAACTAAGGATTGTGGACAAAAACTCCATTAAGAAACAGAGTTCTTAAGCTTTTGCATTCAATAATCACATGTACCATTGATCTTCAAGTGTTAACATAGGGAGTTTTGTTTAATTTAAAAGAAATTCAAGAAAAATAAGTAATGTTGAACCAAATAAACTATAAATTTAGGGCTACCTGGATTTTTATGGAATCGGATCCATCAATGACATCAACTATACCATTTATCCGAAATTGTTCCTAGGAATCCATGAAATACAAACAAATCTAAATCACAACCAACCGATTACAAATGTGAGAACGAACTATAAAGAAAAAGAAGAGATAAATTACAGTAAAGTAGGGTTTCAAAGCATACATACTTCAGTGAATGGACCACGGTTGAGATCTTCAATCTACAGTTACGTTTTCCAAAATCTAAACCCCAATTTCGAATATGCGACTAATATCTAAACTAAAAGAACCAACCTTGTGAGTTCTGATGTCTTCGTTAATTTGAATTCTATTGGTCGTATCTTGAAATCTCCTACAAAACAAACATCATAAAACCCCAAATTCAGTATTGCATTAACACCATACATCGATTGAGGTATGAGTAAGATACCGTAAAACAACAGTGCGAGTAGCAGGCATGCCATTGGGTATGATTGTTTCCTGCATAAGCCCAAATTCAGAGCACGGTTTCTAGGGTTTGATCGAAAAATCAGAGTATACCTTATCAAATGAAATTGATTAGGGTTTTACATTCAAGAAGATGTGAAGAAGCGGAGGCTTGCGGCAGAAGAAGATGATGGTGGTGGCGGAGGCTTGCGACGACGAGGCAGCCAGCAATCTGGAACCAAATCGTAGAAATTGAAGCCAAATCGATTGTTATGCGGGAATTGAGGGAGGGAAGCGTAATTATGTATTTTTTTTAAGATACTTTTAAGAGATCCATTTAAAAACCGAGATGATTACAATAAAGTCACCGGTAAACGGGCAATAAGTTGCACCACAACCACCTTTTATATAGCAAAACTGATTCTACTAAACACGAAGTTTTAAGTCTTAGGGGCCAAAATATTACTGTGCACGACCCGTTGAACCCTATTAAAAAATTCCACTGTCTCCGGGACTAGGAAACCAAATGTATCAAAAGCAAAAGTGATAAACACGTGTTGATTCTCCAAACAAGCTTTAGCAACTTTGCATGATTCTGCCTTCAACGCAGCCTGGCCCGCAACAAACCCATTATCCCTGAGCCCCACAAGAGGGGACACTCCAGTAAGGTCCACACAAGCGTGTTTACCCCCTGCCCACCCAAAACACATTCGATGGTTTTGATAAACAACTGCCATTTTTTAAGAGTTTCTAGGGTTGGGATCTTTTCTTAAGGCGGTTACACGTAATTTAAACGAACAGGATCTACTTTAAACAAACACAGAGAGCGGTTGACTCACCGTTGTCTATATAATTATATTTCATGTAAATAATTGATTTCATGCTTAATCAATAAGTATCCAGGGTTTGACATTCAAAACAACAAAACCCATATAAACCCCAATTTGTGTCCATTCAATACAAACAAGTGAATTATGCTTGCACAACACAACTTCCTTATAAATTCAAATGAAAAGTAATAAACCCCTTCTCTCAATCCTCTAATCCCAAATCAAAACATTAAAACCCCAATGCTAAGGAACTTAGAAAGGAGAAAGATCTTAAAAGGTTTAATAATCTCACCCAATGACCTGCATGAACCTCTATTTACCTTCGGCTTCATTTCCGTTTCCGTAATTTCCCAAACCGGCACGACATCTCATCTCAAGCCTTCCAATTCAGAGATTGATTCTTGAATTGTTTTTTTTCCTTTAGTGCATCGTAATCTTCTTCTTCCTAGAAAACAAAATCGGTGACCAAATTGAGGTTGAAGAAAAAATAAAAAGAAAAACGAAGCGGGTACCTGGATGGCCGGAAGAGAGCGATGCAAATCTCCATCGATGTAAATGCCGGAAGGACTATTGACTTGAGAAACTTACCTTGATGGAGAGATGGTTCAACCCAGGGTGAAGATGAAGAGGAGGAATCGCAGAAGGGTGATTAAGGAGGAAACTTATTAAGGAGAATGGTTGTTGGGCTTGTAAACGTAAATAGCAAAATTGATTGAGCTTTAATGGTAGAAAAATTGATTGAGTTTTATTTAATAAACATGAGATTAAATGAAGTTTTATGCTTTACTAACTTGTATCCTATGCAATAATATTATATAAATGATTTAATTCTAATTATAAACTAAGATTAAAAAGAAACCTCTGTGAATATTATAGTTTTGTTTCTTTTCATTTTCGCCATCAAACTTTTTTTTTTTACTTTTCGTTTTCAACCTTATGCTATATAATATACGTTTTTAGCCCATTTCATTTTTTATTAATTTCGTTTATTCTTTAATAGCTTTCGTTCGTTAACTTTTTTCAAAATACGGACTTTTTTAGTTCTTTTTGTCAACATTCAGACATAATTTTTTTTTGTTTTCAACCCTTATACTATATAATATACGCTTTTAGCCCGTTCATTTTCTATTAATTTTGTTTTCCTTTAATAACTTTCGTTCGTTAACTTTTTTCAAAATACGGAGGGCGCGACTGTTTTTTTTTTGTGTACGTTCCGATATAATTTTTTTTAAACGGAGTTGTATTCAAAATCTAAGGTTTTTTATCATTACCTATAACGAGAGCCGTTACCGTTGTCGTACCGTGACAAGCCGAACCTGTTATGAGCGAACAATATCATTTTCGGTATTGATATTATCGGAAACTGTATCGATATTCGCTTTTATGGTTTTCGACGACCCGATCCATTAATTTTTTTATTTTTTTATTTCTTTTTTTATTATTTAGTTTTATGTTTTCTCTTTGATTAATATTATTTTTATCGTTGCACTTACGTCTTAAAATTGCCAACGTTTTGCTTTAAATTTTATTAAAAACGGAGTTGTATTCAAATTCAAGTGTTTTTTCGTATCATACACTATAACGAGTCTACGATTCGATTTAAGTTTTATCCGCGCAAACGAGTTAAACCTATAACGACCAGGCTCTCGCCGCGAAGCGCGGGAGTTAAAAACTAGTTATTATTTATTAGAGATTTATTAATTCACTTAAATCATTGATTAAGTGAATTTATTTGAGCTGTTAAAAGATATGTATACCCTTTCAACATGTTTTAGTTAAGGTTTAAGAGAATGGGTTAAATGGTAATTAATAAGTTTTAATTATAAATAGGGGTTAGAAGGTAATTATACTCATTTGAAGCTTTATGAATGTGTATATCATACAATAATAATGGTACAAGGTGTATTAATTTTTTTTTTAAATTTACATTGTTATCCTCCTAATCCCTATTAACCCCCCACCTTTTTGTGGCGCGTGATTCATTTCTGAAACCTGGCCCCCACGCAGGTACGAGTTTATCAATTAAAGGACAAGTCATTTAACCACTAAGACCCCTGGTAGGGGTGTTCAAAAAAATCAGAATCCGAAACCGAACTCGAATTATCCGAAATTCCGAATCCAAATTATCCGAAAATTCGGATATCCGAATTTTCGGATTCGGATATTAGTATTGAAAAATTTCGGATATCCGAATCCGAAATATTTTTTTTTTAATTATTTATTTTATTTAAATAAATATATATATATATAACAATAGAAAATAGAAACCCTGAATCCCTGATTTTGTTTTACTTTTCTTTTCCCCTCTACTCCTCCCACGCAGATGTAGCCTCACTCAAAGGCTCAAATCCGACCCCCTCCTCCTCCTGCTACCCTCAGATCCGACTCCCTCCTGCCAATTAACACTTGACGACCGCTTGCATTCCGAGTTCCGACGGTTGGCGCGTGCTCGACGGTCTCCGCTTCCGTGTTCAACGAATCTAAATCAAATCTCCATGTGTTCTACGACTTTGTTCTATACTTCAGAAATGGAGTATGATTCCATGTATGATTATATATTATTTTTCTATTTCACATATTTAAAACTCCATGTACACTTATATCATAGTGAAGAAACTTTTAGTTGGTTTGTTTAGAAGTTGAAACGATTAAATTTATTCAAAATTAAAATAAACTATACAATTATTTTTTTAATAATTAGTATATCCGGTTTACTATCTGAATCCGTATTCGAAATTTCGGATACGGATTCGGATATTGAAATTCACTATCCGAAATTTTCGAATATCCGAAATTTCGGATATCCGGTTTTGAACATCCCTACCCCCAGGTCTAGTGGTTGCGCGCCTGTGATTTCTCCGGACATACCCGGGTTCGAGTCCCGTGGTCTGTTTTATTTTTAAAAGTCATTTTAAAACCTATTTTCAACCCAATTAATTTTATAAACATTATTTTATAAAACTACCAAGGCTCGAGAATATTTTATGAAACAAACCAATAGTGTATCAAATATAAACAATTATTTATTCATTTTAGAGATTTAAAAACAAATAATTTCTAATTAAAAACTTATATAAAATTATTTAAAATCTCTACGAGATACTCTTTTACACCTAATTATTTTGTATGACTTATATTCACTTCATTATTTATTTTATCGAAGAGCTAATCTAACTATTTAGTTAATTGAAACACTTTAATTTATTAACCCAGTTACTTATTTATTCAAGTTAAATATTATATAACCACTTATTCGTTCATTTGTAAACAAAAATTGTTATTTGTGTATATATATATATATATATATATATATATATATATATATAAACACGTATTCAATTTATTATTAACAAACATATTATTTACTACAAACAAATACATCCTCATTCAACCAAACCCAATTAATTAGTCTCTTGTGCATATTATTAATACATATATATTATTCAAACATAGGTTAGCTAAATACTTATACAACTACTCGTATTCAGTGTTGTAAAAATCGGGCTTAGGCGGCGCCTAGGCGCTAGGCGGTCATTTAACTTGTAATTTTGAGCTAGGCGGACCATTAATCGGAATCGGGCCTAGGCGGCCAGATTCCGGCGAAAATTCCGGCAAAAACCTGAAATTTTCGGCCAAATTCCGGCGAAAGCCTTGGATTTTCCGGAAAAACCTTGGATTTTCCGACCTACCCCTTCAAATTCCAGCCAAATATGTGTATAAATATTTAAAAATGAACATTTTTATAAAAATTACTGATAAAAATGTGTGTGTATATATAAAAAACTAAAAATTACATATAAAAATTCCAATCCGATTAATCCCGCCTAGGCCCCGATTAATCCCGCGTAGGCCTAGGCCCCACCCCACCGCCCGACTAGCGCCTACGATTTTTCCAACCATGCTCGTATTAGTGGTTTTCAAGCTACATGCCCATTGTGAGTTTACATATCCCCTTTTTCATATTTACATTTTTGGGATGAAACATCATTACATTCAAACTATTTGCAATTATTATAATTCAAACATATTGATCATATGTGTAATTTGTGCCTTATGCTTGAACACTATTAGAGCAAACTACATTTACATACTTTTGTGCATAGTGCAAGTGCAATCATTAACTCAGTACAAGCCGACGGTAAACAATGATAGATCTATTGCATCTGACCAATCCACCCGGTTAGGGTGATTGTTGCCGACATCACTTAAGGATAACATTAGTGTTACGCCTATCAGTCACAATGTTTGATTGTGCGACCCAGTTGTCCGCCCCGACATATCCGTCATCGGTTGGGGTGTGACACGCAACTTCTGATCCACCTGTACAAGACCGAATCTCTATCAGTCTTGTCTCTAATCCTCCTGAATCTAAAAACTAATCTCTATTTGTTTGCTCCAATCACCCGGTGTCATCACCTATGAGGAAAGTGATAAGACTCACCTAACGATATCTGTGGTACACGGTGCTCCTTAGAGGCTTACGTAGACAACCCAGTAACTGGGTTTCGCAGTAACCGGTAACTAGACGACGCAAGAAAGGGAATGAAAATGAAAACCGCGCCGGCTGACACGAACGACGGAGGTAGCCTGCGAACGACGTAGGGAGGGCAGCGCAACGATCAGCGGCGACGACGGTCTAGCTGGTGATGGCGGATCGCGCAAGATAAAGGGGGAAGGTTAGTGTTTTTCTTTGCCCTGCATCCAAGTTATTGTTACTCCTAAAACCCGTGCATGCTCTTTGTATTTATAGATGGTTAGAAACTTATTCCCATGTAAGGGTTTAAGTTTAGACTAATTACCTTTTAATCCTTGCGATTAGCATATAATCACTAATAACCAAATACTTTGGTTAATTACATAAAAGGTCCGTATAAATACATTTAATTAACTTTTATAGTTAGTTATATATATATAGTATATATACATAACTTAATTATTCTATAATTCTGAATTATAGAGACATTTAATTTGATCGTTTGTAACTCTGAATTACAAACTCCTTTCTTGCTTTTGATTATCCCAGATAATCAAAATAATTATTTCATAAATAATCATTCTGTCACGTACTTTATTCGTATAAGGTTCGTTTAACTCTTTAAACAACCTTATATGTATACATATTTTTTTTCATGGTGTAACTCTTTGGATCTTATCTTGATGGCCGTGTTGACGAATGTCGTTACTCGGGCATACAAGTCCAACATAGCATGTCCTCCGGAATTTGAATGGTCCTTTCAGATTCGCCATCTGTCTACGGATGATATGATATGCTGATATTTAACCTTGTCCATGTGGACTCGTTAAACCTCTTCCATAATCTCGACGTGAATCGTGTATCTCGGTGAGACACAATTGACAACGACACGCCATGTCAGGCAACAATCTTTTTGATGAAAAGTTATGCTAATCTTTTCGAAGTATAGGTCTCACGAACTGGCAAAACGTGAGCACTATTTGTTAGACGGTCCACAATCACTCAAATGTTATCATAACTCTTAGCTATACGGGGTAGTTTAGTTATGAAATCCATGGCAGTGCATTCCTACTTCCACTCAGGTATATCTAAGGGTTGGATTTTACCATAAGGATAACAAGTGATGGAGAATAAGAGAATCGTGGGGATGGAGAATACGTTCCCACGATTCATGCCTTATAGTAAAAACCCATTTCTGAAATTCTGAAATTCCCTTTTCCCTCCCATTTTCCATCCCCGATGGTCGAAGAAAGAGACGATTTTCTCCTTCCTCCTTAGAACCAGGCCCCTAGCCTTCGAACACCACTACACCAACCGCTTCTTGATTCACAACAACTATTGTGGTAATATGCTTTTGTAACTGATAGATACCCGACATGTACACATAACATGCATTTTTATGCAACTAACGGGGTATACCCAATTACCTACAGGTATGCCCAATACTCGATAGATACCCGACGTGTTTTGGGCCGTGTATATGACACACTTTTATAATCGGGTATCGGGTTGGGATTAACTTGGTGAGCAAACAAATTAGACTGAATGTAGGTAGATATTATATGTGAAAAAATGGCGGCAAGGACGTGTTGGGTGTCAATTTAATACGTGTTCATGTTGAAACATGGTTATGTCTCCATACAACAGGTACCTAGAAAAAATGGGTTGTATTAATAACTAACCGTATGCAATATAAATGTGTAGAAAAGGTACCTGGGCAAGCCCTTACTCACGGACTCTCTCTTAATGCCCTTTTCCTGAATGTGAGGTAGACAGAGACAGAGTATTGCCCGTGGGAACATATATATACTATTTTAATTTCTTAGGGAAAATAACTACTTCATGGTGACTAAAACATGTCTAAATCAACTAAAAATAGCCTGAAATACACGAGCACCTTGCTTGTCTCGGGTGCACATTGCTTAAGCGCCACCCTTTACACCTTGAGCCTTTGACTAATATGGATGATGGATGTATGTGTATGAAAGTAGGGACTAACTTTAAGCAATTGAATATACAAACTATATGCGTTCATAAACTTTGTCGAACACCACAATTGATTTATATCACAATCGTGAATTTGATTTTCTCATGACTTGCAATTGATTTATAGAACACCACAATTAATTTATAAAACACCAACTTATTGTCATTATTTTTTGTCCTTAACATGCCACTTGTGCTTTTTAATTGGTTCACAAAGTCGATGTTTAGGAGATGAAACCACTCAGCATGCCTTAAACTGGTCATTTTAACATCTAACACCAATTGACTATTTATCTTCATAAAGTTTTCCAGCTACCCAAAATAGAAATTATTTGAATATTTTGACTTTTTTAGAAGAGAGAAAATATTATATTACCCACAAAAAAAACTCTGTTACCTTTTTATGCATTTATAGACAAAAAAAATAGAAGGTAAAAACATGCACCTTTATAAATATATATTGTATCTTCATCCGGTCTAATTCCAACATTCTTTTCTCTTCTTAGAAGTTCCATGATCATATCTGTTATCAAGTATTCATAGTACAAAATTATTATATTTAAAGGACTAAATTAACAAAAAAATAAACATAAAGAAGCAGACAACTTTACTCAAACTTCAATTTTGGGTAATGGATTATTTTTCTTACTTGCAACAATTTTACTCAAAATGTGAATATTCAGGTACAAATTTGACATAAATATTTACCTATAAGGTCTAGTAATAATACTAACACCATCTAAAATGCTCATCCGTTCTTCTGCGAAGAAAAATCCTCAATTTCCTCAAGAAAGCCTTAAGAAAGTGTAAGAAAGTAACATAATATATGCAAAACATTATATCCAAAATAAATAATTTAAAATACTGACATGCCAATGAATATCCAATCCATGAAAAATTAAAGTTGTGACTTCTTGAAACTTCCTACAAAACCAGTCTAATAGATTAAGGAACCAAAATCTTTCCCTCAAGATTCAACTCTTTTGTTCCATATCCAAAAACTTCCTACATACACATAGATTACCAAAAAGGTTGAACAACACAAAATCATGTATAAATGAAATCTTCAAGGAAATTTTAGTCTAATATATATTCACAAGATTTATTATGTGTTATTAAAACTAAATCACTCTTGAGTACCCTCAAGAAGCTAATAAACATGGACTCCATGCACCATTTTCTTAATATTTTTCTTTAAACAGGGACCTAATTGTGTCTTACTTAGGGTTACTTTTTTGATAATAAGAAGATCAATTAGCTTAACTATGAAAAGCAATTACAATACTACACACTATACCTTGCTTAAAAACCCTAAATAATAAATTATTTGAACATTGAAACATAACTATTTTATGAAATTGAATATATAATACCTGAACAAACAAATAGTTGCCAATGTGAAGGATTATCCCATGACGAATAGCCATGGAATCATCAAAAGGAAAAGAGCAAGTTATAGCTCTTTCATTGTCCCCTTTGACATAAATAAATTCGAAAAACTACAATAAACATACCTGCAATTTGAAAAACATGGTGTGAAACAGAAAATCATGAAGATAAAAAGGCATAAATAATAGCTAAAAACGACAGATAATTACCATTCTTAACCTGCAATGTAATGTACACCCATGTCAATAAAGAAGAAATCATGGGATTAGGGTTTTTGGTGGGTGAGAGCAGGAAGAAGGGGATGGCGGGTGAAGGAAGATTGAAACTGTTGGGGTAGAATTGATGATTTTTGCAGGGTGGAGGATGATCTCGAACACCAGCGGCAACATATGGTGGTTGTGGCGGCAAGGGGGGTAAGTTTAGGGTGTCGGTAGCAGATGGTGGTTGCGGATGGTGGTGGTGGCGGCAGCAGATGGTGGTTGCGGCAGATGGTGGTTGCGGCAGCAGCAAATGGTGGTGGCGGCGACAGATGGTGGTGGTGGAGGAAGTTTAGGGTTGAAGATGAGAAGATGAAAGTGTCGATGTGTTGAAGGGTTGGTTAATTTGAAACCCGGTATAGAAAGGAAAATGGGTTACCCATTTACATCCGGATCCAGATATGTCTTTAAAACATGTCAAGTGTCCAAGTATGTGTAAAAAGTTGCCAAATGTCTATATTGTCTTAAAATTTTATTAAGTGGCTCAACCTTTCTTTTTTATTATATATAAAGATAAAGATTTTATACTCGAAGTAAAAAAGAAGCGAACCCTCGATCCATAGAATATTGTTGTCAAACACCAACGTTCAAATTCGAATTCAAAAACCCTCATGCTAAAAGGCACACAAGAGAGCCAATATTCAAAATCCATAAAAAAAACACAAACCCAATGCCATTCCTATTTACACTTTCCCCCCTCACTTTCAAAAAATATTACAAAACGACTAACTCACCCTCGGCCCAATGTACAAAACAGACAAGAGCCCTGTGGGGCCCATCACTTGTCCGCTCCTAACGAATCCCTCGCTCTCATCCAACGGCCAGGATCAATCCTTATTTCAAATCACCTTCTTTCCCTCTTTCAAAAGTACCATTAAATAACGCCCCTCTCTCACTCTGCTTTTGAATTCGTTAAACCCTCCACTCTTCTGACAAAATCAAACGGATACTTTGATTCAAAATCGAATGAATTCGTTTCTTTTTCTTGAGATTGCTTTTTAATTTCTTCTCAAATTAAAACCCCCAATCGCCGTTGAATTTCTAGGGTTTCTGATTTTCCTTCTTATTGTTGCGGTAATGTCGATGGTAACTCAAAATCGGAAGCCAACGTTGTCTCTGGCGAAACGACAGGCGTCGGAGAACGCCGCCGGAAAATCCATGGCGGTGCCGCCGTATATGGCGAAGAAACGCCCTGCTCTGGCCAACGTTACGAACCATCGAAACCCTAATTTGGTATGAATAGATTCTTTCTTTATTAATTTCTTTTTACGTGGTTCAATTTACGAAATTGATTTTTCTTTAATTTGAAATTCAAAATCTAGGGTTTGATTATTTATATCACTGAATCAACTGTATTCTGTTCAGATGGTACCGTGTGTTTCGAAGATCAGTGAGACGAAGAAAGGATCTTCATCGTCTTCGGTGCATTTGAATCCCACCAGATCAAGAAAAGATGCGCCTGTTTCCAAGATCAATATTGTTGTTCCTCCTGTTCAAACTAAAATGGAACTCTCTCCATCGAAATCAGACGGGTTATCGGTCTCTATGGATGAGACAATGTCCACATGTGATTCTTTAAACAGCCCAGATGTTGAGTACATAGACAGTAATGACATTGCGGCAATCGAGTCCATCGAGAGGAAAACAAGCAGCAAACTCAACATTTCAGATCATGTGGAACCAACAGGTTTTGATTTCTATGATTGTTTAATTTGTAGGCTTTCTTGTTTTAAATCTTAACCGGTAAAAACATACCCTCGCACAGCGGCGACTCTGTTATAAAAACGTAGATAAAAATAAACGAACCTAAAAAGAACATATAGTATAAAGATTTAAATTATTAAAAAAGTAATTATAACGTCAGTAGGGCATTTGAACCTGAAAGGGAGGGGGGGTGGTAGCCCTGGATGGAGCCGCCACTGTCATCGTCCTACAATTTTATTATTTTAATAAGATGTATAATTTCTATTTTCAAATGTTAATGTTGATAGGGAATGTATGCAAGAGAGAGATCCTTGTGCAGATGGGAACAGATGAGAAGATTGTTGATCTTGATGTCGATTTCATGGACCCGCAGTTGTGTGCAACTATGGCTTGTGACATTTACCAGCATCTTCGGGCATCTGAGGTTAAGAAAAGGCCAGCGGTTGATTTCATGGAGAGGGTGCAGAAAGATATTAATGCCAGCATGCGTGCGATCCTGATTGACTGGCTTGTGGAGGTTGCTGAAGAGTATAGGCTTGTGCCTGATACATTGTATTTGACCATCAACTACATTGACAGATATCTTTCTGGAAATCTAATGGATCGCCAACGACTGCAGTTGCTTGGTGTAGCTTGCATGATGATCGCTTCGTAAGACATTTTTCAAATAAGTTTTGAATAATTTGGATTATATGCATATGTTGGTTTATGAATTTGAAATGATTTGAATAAATTGCAGAAAGTATGAGGAAATTTGCGCGCCTCAGGTGGAAGAATTCTGTTATATAACTGATAACACATACTTCAAAGATGAGGTGTGTGTTTTGTTTATATTAACATGAGTTGTTATTAGAGGGTTCATTTGACTAATCAGTTTGACTTGTGCAGGTATTGCAAATGGAATCTTCAGTTCTAAATTTCTTGAAGTTTGAATTGACAGCCCCAACTGTTAGATGTTTCTTGAGAAGGTTTGTTCGTGCTGCTCATGGTGTAAATGAGGTATAAAACTAAATTTTTATACTTGCCTTTTTGCTAAAATATGGAGTAAATGGGTCAATCAAATCTTGGGCTATAGTGTAATGGTCAAAAGGCGATCATGTTTAAAATGTATAAAACCTTTTTAAAATTATCTTAGGAATGAGTGATTGTTATTAAAATCTCTAAAGGAAAAATAGTGTTCCGGAATGCCCCATCTCTGCCTGCACAAAGAGGACATGTTTGACTGGAACATGTTCTTACCCGCTTAAAAATTGTTACATTTTGTTTCTAATGTATCAAATGGGTAAATTAAAACTTGGGCTATAGTGGGTAAATGAACACTTGGGCTATAGTGGAACGGGTCGAAAGTCATTTATGTTTAAAATGCCTAAAGCCTTTTAAATCATTCTATTAATGAAAAACTGATTTTTTACGAATTTTAAAGGCAAAAAAGTGTTTTCAGGAATTGCCCAATTCTACCCGCACAAAGAGGGACTGATTTGACCTGAAAACGTCTTGACCCGTTACTCAACCCGTCCATTTTTGTCACATTTAGTAGTCTCCATTCAATACCCTTAATCCTATTGATTTGCGGTAAACAGGCTCCAATGCATTTAGAGTGTATGGCAAGCTACGTATCCGAGTTATCTCTTGTAGAGTATAACATGTTGCGTTACGCACCTTCTCTTGTTGCTGCATCATCCATTTTCTTAGCAAGATTTATACTTTCTCCATCCCAGAATCCTTGGGTACGCGCTATTAAATAATTAAACTTAATAATTATCATCTGCTGCCTTCTTTCCCTTTGGATTATGCTGTATTGAAATATTAATAAATTCATAATAATTCTACAGAATTCAACATTGAAGCATTACACTCGGTATCAAGCATCAGAACTACTTGAATGTGTCAAGGCTCTGCATACGCTTGTTTCTGAATGCCCGAGTTCTAGTCTGCCAGCAGTCAGGGAAAAGTACAGTCAACATAAGGTAAGTAAATTACTAATACTAAGTTATTAAGTCATTTGATAAATTTAGCTTTTGGGTTGAAGTTAATTTGGTGATTTCGATGTGAAACAGTACAAATTTGTAGCAAAGAAGTACTGCCCTCCATCCATACCAATGGAGTATTTTCAGAATAGCTAGTTGACAATGCAGCAATGGGCAACTAATTGACAGAGATGAGAAACAGCAAACTTGTTTTTTCAACGTTCAGTTGGAGGGTTGCTTGTGAATGGTGATTTTGATATTAGAATCTTGAAGATAATAGATGCTATATTTTTCTTATTTCTGTTCAAAATCAATGAATGCTATAAATGCATCTGTTCATGATTCGGTTGCTATGTGTTGGTCGCTCACTTTTCAGAGCTGGGATAGTGATTAGAAAAATTTATTCTTTCAAATAAACAATGTTTTTAAACCCGGACCGGTCGGACATGGTTGTATATGTAGTATTTGGAATTTTTTATATTTTTCTATATATTTTTATGAATATTTATATTATTTATTGCGTCATCCGGTTCTTGAATCCGGTCCGACCAGTGAACCTCTAAGACGTCCGGTTCTGAAAACATTGCAAATAAAGAGTCTAAAATATAAGGTCCTGACGATCATGAGGCCTCGGCCGGGGTCACTTATGGAGTCGATCTTGACTAGTTTTGACCATGAGAGCAGATTATGGGTTATATGTGACATCATATTTTGATTACGTAAATCAAAGTTCAAATTTGAGTTTTTTTCTTAAAAAGTAAAAGTTAACATGACAATTGAGTAATTAACCCATATTTCTTTTATTTGTTATTGATCTTGTGATTATAATGGTTTGCTGGTTCAGCTGATCATGATAACTAAATGACAATATATTTCTAGATAGTTAAAACTTTTTAAACGTAAAAGAAACTAAAAAATTTCTTTTGACTTCAAAAAATTTTAATCAAACACAAACAACGAATTAGAATTGTCACGTGGATGGTTGTCTTAATACAAAAATTTACAAGGTATTAAAAGGTTTAACGGGCACTGTTCTTTGAAAGGCAGGCTTAGAAAATTTGCAAAGGAACAACGTGAGAACTCTTTATAATCATATTATTGAAACATACAATGGACAATTAACTCAAACAAAGCCATAAACTCGAACCTTTTTCATAGTCTAAAAAAACCCGATTATTGTAATCCAACAAAGCATTGTAGAACAGAAACTTAAATGCGAACGTACATTGCTCATAATTAAAGATGATGATGATTTCTTGGTTCTTACATTATACGATTACTCGATTAGGATGCAATCGCAAGATGAAGATGAAGATGATGATGATGATGATGATGATTATGATATGTGCTCGGAAAGTTAAAAACAAAAAAAACTGTCTTCAGATGATGATGATGATTCGAATGCAAGTGGATGATGATGATATCTCAATATGATAAGAGGATCCACCCATCCACCAAACCAAACACGTCATATTAGCTGTCACATCACATTTTTACTTATTCTTTAAAAGCTCATTTTTTTACTCCAACTATTTATTCACTTTCAAACACCCTTATATTTCCACATCATCACCTACTTTTATATTTATATTCTATATACCAATAAACTTATTTATTATAATCTTATTTTTTATATTTCATATTATTTTAAATAATATAATATTCCAAAATAAATAAAAGTGAAAAAAAAAATCCATAAAAATTTAAAATTTCATAACATAAAAACTAAAAATTACATAACCTAAAAATAAAAAATTATATAACCTAAAAATTAAAATAACACAAATAAAAACATTAAAAATTAGAATACCACCAATATTTGATATAAAAGAAAACATTTTATTTGATATAAATAATATAATTTTATTTAATATAAAAGAAAATATTTGGTATATTCTTGTAGTTATGTTTTTTTTCTCTAAATAAACAATATAATTTTATTTTATATAAAAGATAACATTTAAAAATTGGTTTATATGGACATGATAAATAGATTATGTTTAGAGAAAATTACCAAAATGGACATTTGACTAGTCAAACTTGTAAAAATGGGCAACCTTTTCAGCCGGCTAACTCATGGTCATATAGGCTTATAGCCGACTGAAGACGGCTAGTTCAGCCGGCTTGGTTTTTAGCAATATGTAAGTTTTTTTTAGAATTTTAACCTATTAGAAATTGCCACGTGGCAATGCGTATTCCCTAGGCGGCTAAAGCCCGCTAAATAGCAGGCTTAGCCGACGTACTTTTTTTTTGCATCGCTTAGCCGGCTTTGTTCGAGATGGCTTACACGGCTTGGCTTAGCCGGCGCCGAAGTTGTTATTACACTTCTTAGCCGGCTGAAGTGGTTTTACCAGCCTACTTCGAGTTTTTCTCACTTATTTAACTTTGTTTTTTCCATTTTTTTCTCACAATTTCCATTGTTCTAAGCAAGTGAAGTGTTTCGAGATGTCTATGGACATTGTAATTTACAGCGGGGGAGGTGGGAATTAGTTGGCGGTGCTGTTGAATACGTCCCGTTCGATTGTGCAAAGCGCGGTATAAGGTTATCTACAAATATTACTTACAATGGTTTGTTATCTATTATATCTAATGTTTGTGGCGAGAATATTTATCGGATATCTTATAAAATGTCAACATTCACCGACCTAATCGACATATACGATGATAGTGATATTGCGTTTTTTTTGTATATTTCATAAAAATCCGTTTGAAATATACAAGTTGTATGTTATCCAAGAAGATGGTGTTGGTTTTTCTTCTTCCAAAAAACCTGTGTCTATTGGTTCTTTTTCAAAAAAACATGTGTCTATTGGTTCAAGTAGATTACCTTCTGGTTTACCGGGATCTCAACACATAGGAAACGAAGATGAATTTAAGTTCCCTTTTGATTTAAATGTTTATGTAGATAACTATGAAAAAGATAGTTACTTGCATTATGAGCCGAATATTAACAACTTTTATTCTTATCCTAGTAATACCACTTTTTACTCAAATCCGGGGAGTAAAGATATGTTTCTAGCTCCTAAATCCGAGCCGTTACCAGATTTTATTCCAGACCCTACACCTGAAAATTCTGTTGTTAGAAGTGATAAATCAATTAATAGTGTTTTTGAAGGTATGTTCTTTAGAGATAAAGAACATTTAAAGTTGGAGTTGGGGAAAATGTGTGTTAGAGATTGTTTCGATTTCAATGTTAATATATACAAAAAAAATAGGTATGAAGCATCATGTATTATGCCTAATTGTGACTGGCGTATAATGGCCTACAGTTATGATGAATCTGGGACGTTTCATGTTAGATATTTTAATAACCAACACACGTGTTCACGGACACAGACGTACCCTCATATCCATAAAGCAAATAAAAAGGTGATTACTGATTTGATAAAAGATCAACTTAAGGATCCCGGCCGTGTCTACAGAGGAAAAGACATAATGAAAGATATTAATTCAAGGTTTCCTATCAAAATTACATACCACCAAGGTTGGCAAGGAAAGGAATGTGCATTGCAGATGTTGAGGGGAAATTCACATGATTCATTTGCCGAACTGCCAGCTTATTTTCATAAATTGAAGAGGGCCAACCCCGGAACTGTCACTGATATTTTAACAGACAACTTTAGCCGTTTCAAAATGTGTTTTGTTGCTATTGGTGTCGCGGTTAGTATGTTATTGTTTTTTTTTGTTGAAGATTTAATGTGTTTCTGACGCTTTGTTTATGTATTACATATTGAAAGTTTTAGGCGTTATCTTCGACCGGTAATTATTATTGATGGCGTACATCTGAAAGGTAGTTTTAAAGGCACGAAGTTTTTAGCTGTAGCCATGGATGAGAATAATCAGATTCTTCCTGTTGCCTATGGTGTTGGAAAATAAAAGAGTGGTGATTGTTGGACATGGTTTTTAACAAAGCTAAAAGAATGTATTGGTGAAAATCGTGAACTTGTTATCATATCAGATAGGGCAGCTTCAATTGACTTGGCTATTAGAGTCGTTTTTCCATACACACATCATGGGCTTTGTTGTCACCATTTATTGATGAACATGCGATTAAAATCTTTGGCAAAAAAACACGATTACCTTTGATGGAAGACATGAAAAGCCTTTATTGTGTCTGATTTTGAAGAAAATTTCAATGCACTTTGTGAAGTTGTTCCTACTGTTCGTGATATGTTACTAGCTATTGGTTTGCATAAATGGGCACAAGCACATTTTGTTGGTCAACGCTATGGCATTATGACATCAAATAGTGTTGAGTCTATTAACGCATTATCACGTAATGCTCGGCGGATGCCTATTACCAAACTAATAGAATTCTTTCGTGAGTCGGTCCAACAATGGTATTTCAACAGGCGGCGCCAAGCAGGTGAATAAGTTTTTGTATAATAGGCTAAGTATATTTTGTATACTAGGCTAAGCTATCAGATATAGCAGGCTATAGTATAGTAGGCTAAGTTATACGATATAGCAGGCTAACATATTTTTTTAATTACAGCTAAAAATACACATGATATTACCGTTTTGGCGGAAGCTAAGGTTGCAAAAAGAATATCAAAATGTGTGACATGGACAGTGCATGGTATTGACGGCTACAAATTTGAAGTTGCATCCCCGTCACGAAGAGGTTTTGTGGATTTGCTTAATCGAACTTGTAGTTGTCGACAATGGCAACTTTTTGATTTACCATGTGGTCACGTGATATCTGTTTCTAAGTACTTAAAGCAAACTAATTGTAGCGCTTGGGCGATGCATTGGTTTACAAATGAAGTCTACAAAAGGACATACGAAGGAATAGTCTATCCGGTTCCTGATGAAGTAGAATGGGATCGACCCGATAACCTTATTATTGTCAAGCCACCACATATGGATAAAAGACAAGCCGGACGTCCTCGTGCAAATAATCGTATCCCATCCCAAGGAGAGGAAATAACACCGTTGTTTTGTGGAAGGTGTCACTCAAGAGGTCATCCTCGAGATACTTGTAAAACCCCTGTCGCGTCTCAAATTTCAAGCAAATCCAAATGCAAAGAAGAACGATTTATTCCGAGAGAGCCTACCATTGTCGAAGAAGAAGATTTCCGTAGGTATGTGTACGAGTCAACCACACAACAATTCAATTATGATTTGAATGATGATGAGTAGTTGTTTGTTTTGTTTTCTTATGATGGTAATCAATATGTGTACGCGTACTTGACATTTATAATGTATTGTTTTGTTGTCTTTTTAATCTTATGAATATATATGTTTCTTAACATATGTAGCAGGCTAGCATAGCAAATATATAAGGCTAAGTAATAACATATTGTAGGCTAAATATATAAGGCTAAGTTATCAAATATTACTAATCAAACATTGTCTAAAACCAAATATTAACAACCATTGTCTAAAACAACCATTATCATCGCCAACCATTGTCACCACAACCATTGTCACCACCAACCATTGTCACCACAACCATTGTCACCACCAACCATTGTCACCACAACTATTGTCTAAAACCAACCATTGTCACCACAAACATTGTCTAAAATAGGATACCCAGCCAAAGAAACACCCAAACAAACATTGTCTAAAAAATGTACTAGATCAATCCTCAAGCAGATGATCAAAACAGATCTTTGCAAAACGATTTCAAAATTGTGTCGCTGTAAACTCCGCGTCCGGATCATCCTTCACTCATTCGCCGTTTCCAATCAATCTCTCCATGAATATGCAGACCCACGGGCCACAGTCACCTCTTCCACCGGACGAGAATTGTTGAGGACAGTCAACGATTTCTCTTGCAAAGCCCATCAGGGGGTGGTACACGGTAACTCCTTGTGGTTTAAAATAACCAACAAAGTGTAACCAAATACCAAAGGCATATTCGATGAACACGAGTAACTCTTCTGCCTTTTTCCCCAAATCCGAATCGGGACCAACTTGTAGACTATTATGAATAAAATTGTGTTATTTCTCATTTTGAAAGAGACAAATGATATATAGCAGGCTAACAAATGATGTATAGCAGGCAAACATATGAAATCTTGCAGGTTAACATATAATGGCCATTCAAAATGTTGGACAACAAATCAACAAGGCTAACATATAACATCTTGAATGATTGCATACAATTTATATCATTTGTTAGGCATGAGTATAGTGTATCACTATAAATCTTGGACAACAAATCAACCAGCCTAACAAATAACATATTGCAGGCTAACATATAATGGCCATTCAAATCTTGGAAAACAAATCAAAAAGGCTAACATATGGTATCTAGCAGCCTAACATATAACATATTGCAGGCTAACATATAATGGACATATAACATCTTGAATGATTGCATACAGTGTATCACTATAATACCTGTCATAAATTCTCATTTGGCCTGTAGGAAGGTAGAAGGAGACTAAAAAACAATGTAACCTCTCGATATTAATTGGAATATAAACCTAAAAAATACATATTTTATTGGCAAAATCAATAAAACAGTAAAATGTTATTGGCAAAATAAAATTGTATTGTATTATAAACTTACAGTGTCAACTGTTTTGATCGATGGGTATGGTGGATAATCCCCGCTTCCTAACTAATATTGATGATCTTCATGCTTCAATCCATGCACAAACCAGGGTGGCATTATACTCCATTTGGCGTCCTCTAGTCGCGAATAGTATAGATATGTCATCCACGATTGAATATGTTATTCAAAACAGTAAAATAAAGTTAGATGAATTTATATAAACTGTTAAAACACTTAAATGATACAAACATCTGTCTCGAACCATCCCGCCGACTGATCTGCCCCCAAAATGTCTTTCCAAAATTCGGGTTTCAATGGTGATCCATTGTTAAGTGAGATTTTGATTTCATTCTTGGATTTATATATATCTTTTATTTTTTTCAAATCAAATGGTTCGGTTTTCTTCTAACGAGGTTTGTTCTTATACACAATATATGGAGACACCATTTGTGCAGACGACTTCCTCATCCGTCCTCCAACTCTTTTCTTCAACTCAACAACTTGGTCGGGACTAAGAACCTCAACACTTGGACCAGGTGTGCCATAAGCTGTAGCATAATCCTCATCTAAAATCTAAAACAACAGGGTAAGTTAGAAATAACAGGCTAAGTTATGAGAAATAGCAGACTAAGTTGTGCGAAATAGCAGGCTAAGTTATGAGAAATAGCAAACTAAGTTATGAGAAATAGCAGATTAAGTGGTCTGAGTTACATACATTTTTCACAAACTCGGTATCAATCTCTTCTTCCTCTTCACCTTCCACAACAAACTTCCGTTTTCGATACCCCTCCTCCTTTAAAACAACATAAAAATATTATAGAAGGCTAACTAAGTTAACGTTTATTTTGATAAGTTTACCTCAATATTAGACACAACTTGTTGTACAAGCTCCAATAATCTGTCAACTTTGCCCTCATCTTTCAACCCCAGTTCCAACAATTTATCAAGCTTCTCACCAACTTTCGGTATATTGTCACTCATTGGCATTGGTTCAGAAACAACAATCCCGTTCCTATGAAGGGTGTGGCGATCCTCAACATTTTGTTGTTTACGGATATACTCTAAGCTTGAAATCCACCATTCCAATTTAATTTCCTCCTCATTAGGCTTAAGTGCAACCGACCTGTTTTTTGGCTAAAAAATTAAAAGGCTAAGTAAAGCTTTTGAGTAGGCTAAAAGAAAAAATGTACAAGGCTAAGATATGAAACTAACATGCAATGCATTTATCAGAATACCAGTAGCTTTCATCCACTTTAGTCTACCACTAACACCCCAGCTGAGACATCTAGGAACCTTTAAGTTGTATGTGTCAACCAAGGTGCGGCACTCCGGCAGAACCTCACAGATCCACATATTTTGAACATACAATTCAAATGAATCAGTAATAGCGAACACATATATTGAAATGTATTAAATTTGGTTACCTTAAAAGCCCAGACAAAACCATTCAAAGAGTAATGTATTTCTGTCAACTTCTTTTCTTCCATTTGTTGCTCTTCAAGTGAAAACATCTATGCAGACTTGGATAAGTAACATCCCATAGATAGTTAACCCAAGTATATTGGTCCCACTGGTTTAAATCATTAACCAATTCAACCAAGAAGTCGTCAATGTAAGACGTGGTCTGCGTTCCTTTGAAGCCATATTCCACCAATAACAACGACAGCCTCACACCATCATCGTCTTCTACACCAGATAAATCCCTATCATAAAATTTCACTAGTTCTTTACAAGTCAATCTAGCCCCACCTAACACCCTATCCTTAAATTTTACATTTAAAGTGGATATAGGCTCACTGCAATCTCCAAATCTAAAGCCTGTCATGAGACAAAACTCTTTAGGTCCGAACCTCAATGTCTCTGATCCAATAGAATAGTACAACTCGTCCGTTCTTGGATTAAGTTTTGTTAAAAATTCATGTTGAAACATGACGTGTATTAACAAGCTGTCAGCACTCGTACATTTGCATCCTAACCACCTACTAAAGCATGTCCTCTTCCATATCTTCATTTGATTTTGACTCAGCTTCCTTCTAATTGTATTTACAACACCTGGTGAACATCTTAATTTCACCTTAGCCTGCCAAAAATAACAAAGAGTTGCATATTACCATATTGAATGATTGCATATAATGATATAAACCAGGCTAACAAATGATATAAACAGGCTAACAAATGATATATTGCAGGCTAACAAATGATATATTGCAGGCTATCATATCACATATTTAATGATTGCAACAATGGTCATTCAAACATTATTCTGATTGCATTAGGCATGATTCTAGTGTATCATTATTCTGATTGCAATAGCAATGAGTATGGTGTATCACTATAAATCTTGGACAACAAATCAACAGGCTAACAAATGATATATAGTAGGCTAACATATGACATCTTTTAGGCTAACATATAACATCTTGAATGATTGCAACAATGGTCATTCAAACATTATTCTGATTGCATTAGGCATGATTATAGTGTATCATTATTCTGATTGCATTAGGCATGAGTATAGTGTATCACTATAAATCTTGGACAACAAATCAACCAGGCTAACAAATGATATATAACAGGCTAATAAATGATATATTGCAGGCTAACATATCACATATTGCAGGCTAACATATAACATCTTGAATGATTGCATACAATGGCCTACAATGGCCATTCAAACATTATTCTGATTGCATTAGGCATGATTATAGTGTATCATTATTCTGATTGCATTAGGCATGAGTATATAGCAGGCTAACATATGACATCTTTTAGGCTAACATATAACATATTGCAGGCTAAATCTTGGACAACAAATCAACAAGGCTAACATAAAACATATTGCAGGCTAACATATGCATCAAGCATTATTCTGAACAAAAATACATTCGAACATATTGACATATTACCATCATGTAGTCAAACTCATCAGCCATGATCGTCTGAATGTTAGCCTTCACGAATGTAAGATTCAGCCTTCTGATTGCAACCTTCAACCTTCGCCTTCACGAATGCAAGATTCAACCTTCAAGCCTTCAAACCTTCTAAACCATTCCCATCCTTCTCAAAACACGTGGAAGAAACAAACCCGGCTAACTCATCCTTCTCAAAACTTGTTTCAGCCTAGTTCACATAACAGGCTAAAAAAGCCGCCTTCAATGTATTAAATTCAAAAGTACGCCGGATAAGCCGACTTTGATAAACGTGAGTGTTTAGAGATTTAATTAGCCGTCTATATAGTAGAAAATTTGAATGTTCGTCGGCTTAGCCGGCATCGATAACCGGGAATGGTGTCAGGGTGTTGGGAAGGTAAGAGTGTAGGCTGATAGGGGTGTAAGAGTGGTGTCAGCTCATTTATTAGCCGACTAACTCCCAAGGTTAAGAAGGCTGATTTGAAACGTTTACCAGGCTTTTTAATTCAGTAGCCGGCTAATTCCCAATTCTCACTTTTTAATTTTATAAATATTACCGGGTGAGTGAGTTGTTTGTACACCAAAAATGGATAATCGAGGGGATTTAGAGAAAAATGAAGAACAATATAATTCCCAACCGTATTTTGCAGCGTCAAAGTGGACCACTATAAGGTGGAGACGTTTATCAAAAAGGCAGGCTGGAGAATCATCGACAATACATCAAAATATTCTAGAAAAACCAAAATGGTTGTTTCCATGCAATGAGTCAGATAATTGGTCAGAAAATGTTGTCGAATTTTATAACAACAGAGATGCAACATTTTGTTATTCTGCTTTACTCGAATCCACAAAAAAGTTGAGGTACGAATTTTGGGGAAGTCTATTGGATAACAACGGTTCTTTTTCCCCAATCGTAAAGCATCTAAACTTTTTAATTTGTTACATTTATTATTAAATAGTTACTAATCTTCTAGCTATTTTTTTACAGCATATCGAAGCTTGGGTTGGTAGAATTATGTGTATTCGACACGTAAAAGTGACGAAGAACGAATCACCACAAAATTTGCGTTGGACCGTGTTTCCACCGCAGTATTATAATAATTTATTAAATCAATCGTCGAAAATAGCATTTTCATTTTCTATGTGTCAGAAAAAATATTTTCCTGCCCTTTGGGAAGTAGATTACGTTTATGTCCCGCTATTAATAAATCAAAGACGTTGGTTATTATTAGGAATTGATATGAAAAATATGGAAATACAACAATATTGGACTGAAAATTTTTCTGGAGTAGTATATCGACACTTAATTTATCCGGTCGTGACAAAATTTGCAGTACACTTCGGAGCTTTGTTGGTCAGTATTCATTATTGGAGGAAATCTAAGCAAAGTGAGAAACAGTTTACGTTTTTGAGTGAAGAAAAATACATCCAAAGCCAGCACCGTTTCCTAGTTGAAAATTCAGGAGTTTTAGATTTATGCTAATGGAGCATTTAACTCTAAAAAAACCTTTAACTTTAGATGGAGATATCGGGGAGAATGTTACCAAATATCGACGACTGATGGCTGATAAAATTTATATTTGTCGATGTTTACCTACTAACGTAGAGTGAGGTTGTATGCTATATTATTTTGTTATAATGAAATCTTATTATGTTTTGTCCAAATATTCTTTTGTTTTAAATTTTTATTTTTCGTTTCTTATAATTTTGTCACTAACATAAAATAAAAATTAAAAGCTACATAACATAAGATTAAAAAACTTACATAACATAGCCTAAAAATTTGAAAATTACATAAACTAAATGTAATAGATTACCTAATAATTAAAGATGGAATCAAAGGAATTATCCGAATGCCACAACCGCTCGTTTTCCCATGGATCAAAATAACTTGGACGCTCGTCCTCGGAGACGTATTCCTCTTCATCTTCGGACCTTGGAACGTACTCCTCTCCGGGGTCGGTGATGTAACCCTCCTCAGAGTTTGGGAGATGCTCGAAATAATTAGGGACATATTCGTCGTCAGGGTCAGTGACATGCCCCTCTTCAGAATTCGGAACGTCCCTAATTTGTAGTTGGCCAAAAACCTGATTAAATGCCCAATTCCACTTTTCATCAGTCCAGTTCAATGGTTCATCAGGTTGAGCAGCTGCCGGAGAAGGGTTGACACTTTGTCCAGGTTGAATCGGTGGAGAAGAGTTTACAGGTTGAGACGGGTTTGATGGTAAAGGATATCCTCCACCCATATTTGAGAACTAAAACGTTATAATGATTTGAAAAATGAAAATAAATGTTGAAATGAGAAGATTTTTATTTATAAAACTCGAAGTAGGCTAGAAAGACCACTGCAGCCGGCTTAGAAGTGTAATAAGACCTTCGGCGCCGGCTAAGCCACGCCTAGCCGAATTAAACAAGCCGCCCTGTAAGCCATCTCGAACCAAGCCGGCTAAGCCATGCAAAAAAAAAAGTTCGCCGGCTAAGCCATGCAAAAAAAAAGTTCGCCGGCTAAGCCTGCTACTTAGCGGGCTTTAGTAGCCTAGGGAATACGCATTGCCACGTGGCAATTTCTGATAGGTTGAAATTCTGAAAAAAGCTTACATATTGCTGAAAACCAAGCTGGCTGAACTAGCAGTCTTCAGCCGGCTACAAGCCTAAATGACCATGAGTTAGCCGGCTAAAAAGGCTTGCCCATTTTTACAAGTTTGACCAGTCAAATGTCCATTTTGGTAATTTTCCCTTAAGTTTATATGGACATATGTGGCCCACCATATTCTTGTTTGGATGCATCTGCAGAAGCGAACGTAAAACTGGACAAGCTTAATCTCATATACGAAAGCAAAGCAGAGATGATGACATGATGTTTCTCAACAAAGGAAAATAAACCCCTATCATTTGTGTAAGAATTTGAGCCAGGCCTAGCTTATGCCTATAACACCACGGTAGGAAAAATTGGCAGCCCAGTTCAAGAGAAGGAAAGAGACCAAACTTGGAATGAATTGAACATGGAGCACCTGTCATATCCAAATTTTTTTAAAGGATTCACTGTTTTTATATGCTCCAATTTTCTTATGAATTCAATCTAAGCCGATTACTTTCATAGTTGTTGTGCTTGATTGCCTAGCTTTTATCGAATCAGAACAGGGTTGGAGACCCTGGTTACACCACTTTCACAGGTGAAAAGAAAAAAGACTTCAATTTGTCATCAAACTATTTCGAAGAGGTTGAAAAAGAAAAATTAAGGCGGTTAGTGTGGGCCCAATACCTATCAATGTATTAACCAGGATTGTTATTTGAATTTTGTATATCACAAATCATTGAAGCGGCTGATGTACTCAGATGATCGTGTGGTCGCGTCACCATGTAATTTAGACAGGGCCGGCTCAACGTAATTGGTGACCCTAATCGAACTAAAATTTTAGGGGCCTTTTTCAAAAACATCAAATTTATAGTAGTCGTATTTGTGGTTGTTACAAACTTTAGTAGCGACCATTTTTGTGATTCCTCTAAACATCTTGTTAGCTTTTCTTTTTGTCCTTTTTGATGCACCGGATTCAAACTTATGGGTTCGGTTTGACATTTAGGGTTTTTTTTAACACTATGCAATTAAACAATAAGCAAAACAAATACGACTAAAATCAATAAACAACTATACCTAAAAATCAATTATGAACAAATGAACAATAGAACTCAGACACTCAGATTATGAACGGTAGAAAATAAACCTTACCTAAAACCCAGATTATAAACAATAGAACAACTATACCTAAAAATCAATTAGGCAAAATGGTGAAGAAGGAAAAAGGAAACAGAAAACTAACCTTAAATTAGGCAAACTACAAGTCTGTTGTCTGCGATCGGTATTTTAAACTGAAGCCTGAAACCACTCCAAATCTCCAATCGGTTTGGAACCACTCCATATCTCCAATCGCTGAACAAGAAAATGGTGAAATCGACAAGTGTGAATTATTTAGGTTGTATGTTCCTGTGGCTTTTCATTGCTATATTATTGTTTACTTTTGTGCTGAAATGGGGTTGCAAGACTACATTAAATGCATTGACCAGATTTCTAGTGACTGTACCTGTTGTGTATGAATTTCAACACAACTAAGTATTGATCGAAATAGGAAATTAGCGACTTGATTTCTCGGGAACTAAAGGAAGAATTACAATATGAAGAAACTGAAATCAAATACAGTAATAAGAACAAATCCAATTACAGAAGGGGATGGGAATTAGACTAGAGATTGAGATGAGAAGAGACCACCAATTTGCTAACAATATTCATGCCCTGTTTCCTTCATCCCTTTTGCTTATATTCTGCAATGTTCCTTTCCATGCCCCCGTTTCCGTTCACTTTGCTGGGCCACCTTTAACCACAACAAAGTTTGAATGGGGAACCAAACTTTGCACGGCTGTGCATTGGCCCTCCTGGTCCCCCACGGCCCAGTACCGTGTCCTGTTTGATTCCCTGGGTCTTTGCACGACCGTGCAACCCATTGCACGGCCGTGCATTGCACATTTTGAGGCCTATAAATAGGAGACTTAAGTTCTTCATTCCACACACCAATCCAGACCTAAAAAACACTCAAGAAGAGAGCATTCTCATAGTTAGAGTAGAGAGTAGATGGGCTCTTCCTCCTTGTTTCACAATAGGGGAGCCTGCGAAACTCATCATTACGCTAGTCGTTATGGCCATTCGTGGCTAAAACTTCTTTGTATTGTTAGGATGAAGATAATGTTTGGTGCATGTTAATGTTTAACCTATTAATGAAGTGGAATGTTTATGTCTTTAACTAATTCGTTCTCAAAAACCATCTTTTGATGGGCTTTTATTATTGTCTAAATCCGTCTTTATATTTGTGAGTGTCTTGATTTTAAAGAGTAAGATCGTAAAACCCTTTTTAATCAAACTTCCTTTGAAACTCGTACGTCTTTATACCAGCAGAGATTGATAAGCCAATGCTTGGTCTATACTTCTAAGATCGTACGTCTTTATACGAGATTATTATGCGACCAAGAATTGGTGAACTCATGTTGAGAACGGTACGTCTTTATACTTGGTCCCATTGTTACACCTCCTCCCGTTGAGCAAAATATAATCACCTATTTAACTTTAATATAAAGCATTTTGAGTCCGATATCTTAAACCAACCCGGAGATAACCATTCGATGGGTTGAGGGTAAATGTTGTCCCTAACGGGAGGCACTACCACTTTTTAAAGAATATAATTTGCAAATCAAATGTAGTGAGTACGAGGCTTTAGCGGTGACCCGGGTCACAAGTTTGTAGTAGTCATACCACTGAATTAGTTAACTTAACATTATCACGTACCAAGCTGATTCGAATCCCGAAGCAATACATTTCGTAATCTGATCATTTTCGCTTTATTTACTTTTCTGCTATTTACTATTCTGCTAGTTACATTTCTGTTACACACTTGACGCACATTTTTACTTTTATGTTATTTACTTTACCGTCATTTACTTTTCTGCTTCACAAGCACACAAAACTCACTCACTAATTAATCCGGCTAAACGATAACAAAAGTTGAGTATTGAAACTCGACCGTGTCCATTGGTTCGATACTTGGTTCTTACCTAACTATATTACGCTGCGATAGGTACACTTGCATATTGTGTGTTTTAAGTTAACGTAATTATTATTTTATAAATTTAAAACCTGATCTTGTGAAGTTAATCTAAAAATATATTTATTCATATTTTTACTATATCAAAACATTCACATCACTTAGTCATGCACCAATCTTAGCACTACTTGAAAGAAATGATGATTTTGTCATCTATTGTGATGCTTCCCGAACTGGTCTGTGTTGTGTGCTGATGCAGCGAGACAAGGTTATTGCCTACGCATCACGACAACTTAATATTCATGAGAAAAACTATACTACGCATGATCTTGAACTTGGTGTCATAGTGTTTGCTCTAAAGATTTGGAGACACTATCTGTATGGTACTAAATGCGTAATATATTCAGACCATAAAAGCCTCCAACATATTTTTAATCATAAGGATTTAAATATGAGGCAAATGAGGTGGATGAAACTTATCAACGATTATGAATGTGAAATTAAATACCATCCCGGGAAGACAAACGTAGTAGTAGATGCTTTAAGTTAGAAAGAACAAAGTCAACCGATTAAAGTAAAAGCACTCCGATTGGATCTGAAGTTAGACTTAATGGAACAAATTAAGGAAATCCAACCAAAAGCACTAGAAGAAGGAAACATCAAGAAAGAACGTATGGTTAGAAAACAAAAGTTACTATCCAAAGGAGATGATGGAATCATGAGATTCGAGCAATGAATCTGGATTCCTACACTTGGAGATATTCAAGAAAAGATATTAGATAAAGCACACAAATCAAGATATTCCATGCATCCTGGTGCGAGTAAGATGTACAAAGATCTGAAGACTCATTACCGGTGGCCAAACATGAAGAGATCAATAGCCCAATATATAGATAAATGCTTAACTTGCCTTCAAGTTAAGATTGAACATCGGAAACCTGCAGGACAGTTACAACAAATAGGGTTACATGTCTGGAAATGGGATCGAATTACAATGGACTTCGTAATTAAACTACCCAGAACCTAGAAAGGACATAATGCCATATGGGTTGTGGTTGATAGACTGACCAAGTCAGCCCATTTTATACCCATCCATGAGACATACTCTATGGATAAGTTAGCTAGAATATATATCAATGAAATTGTGAGCCACCATGACATACCACTGTTTATTATTTCTGATAGAGACAGTCGGTTCATATCTAGATTCTGGACGAGTTTTCAAAAAGAGTTGGGAAATCGACTTACCATGAGTACTGCCTACCATCCTCAGACTGACGGACAAAGTGAGCGTACAATTCAAACTCTGGAAGATATGCTAAGGGCCTATGTTATAGATTTCAGAGGTAATTGGGATAATCACCTTCCATTAATCGAATTCTCCTATAACAACTACCATTCAAGAATTAAAGCTGCACCATTCGAAGCACTATATGGAAGAAAGTGCATAACTCCTGTCTGTTGGACTGAAATAGGAGATAATCAATTATCTGGACCAAAATTCAAACAACATATAATATAGTCCAGATTAAATAACGATTAAAGGCTGCTCAAGATCGTCAGAAAAGTTATGCTGGCAAACGACGTCGACCGTTAGAATTCCAAGTGGGGGATTATGTGATGTTAAAGGTTTCACCTTGGAAAGGTGTGGTAAGGTTCAGGAAACTAGGAAAATTAGGAACAAGGTACATCAGACCTTACAAGATCATCGAAAGAATCGGAGCGGTAGCCTACAAGTTAGATCTACCCGAAGCTTTACAAGGGATTCATAATACATTTCACGTATCATGTTTACGCAAATGTTTAGCTGATCCAGCTCAGGCTATTACACTAGATGATGTGCACATAGACGACAAACTTCACTTTACTAAACAACCAATCAAGATTTTAGATACTTAGGAACGAAAATTGAGAAAGAAAGTTATACCAATGGTATTGGTTCAATGGCAAGGTCGGATCAGAGCCGACAAGACTTGGGAATTAGAGGAACATATGAGAATCAATTATCCTCATCTATTCATATCTTAATTTCGAGGACGAAATTTTTTAAAGGAGAGGAGATTTGTAACACCTTGAAAATTCCTAAGAAATAAAAGACTAAACTTGCCAAATTCATAGTTGAGGGGTAGTTATGTAAATAAATAAAATCCGGGGACTTAAGTGAAAATTTTGAGAATGGAAGGGATAGCGGACCGCCATCCCTGATATAACGGTCCACTATGTGTGGAGCAAGTAATGAATCGGGGAGCGACACGTGCCCTATGACTCATCAGACACCGGGTCCGATAGTGGACTGACATCCGGACCATAACGGTCCGTTTTGTAACCCCGAAGGCAGTTTTGCGGCTAGAGGCGGTAGCGCAGATCGCTACCCTCCAGCATAACGGTCTGCTACGAGTGCGAATTTAGCCCTATAAATAGATGAACGAATTTGAACTTTTACACACACTCCACACCATCCATTACACACACAAACACTCTGATTCTCTGATCCCGAGCCCCGGTTCTCGTGCGAGAGTTCGGTTTCCCGCGTTTCGACTCCAAATTGTCGTAATATAGTGCTAAGGCAAGGTTCTAACCTCCCATTAAGCTTTGATTATGAACCATTAAGCTAGGATTATGTAATTAAGTAATGTTATGATTATCTAGGATCTTTGCCCGAGGTGTTTACCACATTACTGAATTATAAGAAGAAATACTCTCCAGGTGAGTTCTTAAACTTTGATGCATGAACCCTTTCATGACCTTGTCTGGCATGATTGATTTATGAAACATTTTGAGTTTCTTGAAACAATTGTACCAATTGTTTATATATAACGTATTCTAAGCGCTTATTATATTTCACTTGCCCGTGGAACGACATGTTAGACAGGACCCGTGGAACGATCTTTGGTTATATATATACTGAATGATTATTCATAGTTATCTATGAATTTGGGTGTTGAAACCCATGAATGTGTTCAAGATACTTTGGCGGGTCATTTTAATAAACTATTTTAGTTTATGAATTCACTAGCTTTTTGCTGACTCATGTTTTAATAAATTTTTTTGACCGCATCACAGGTAGTCATTAGACAAGGCATTCCAGGACTAGAATGAAATGATGAACGATCCAGATGATGGGCATGACAGGAACTATATGCCCCGAATGACTTGTTACTTGTTAGGAACAGATGATGCAACTTTTGTTGGACATGATGTAAACAGTGTTTTAATGTTAATAGAAGATATGATTTAGTATTCAGCTGTGTGTTTTTGATATCAACGTCAAAGTAAGTAGAAGGCGACCTTCTGACTAGTATGTAGTTATCTGACAAACGAAATGTTCTGTCTAGGAAAGAGCGGTGTATAAATCTCTCCTAGACCTATCACTCTTACCTGAGAAGATATCTGTTGGAAGTACTACTCTAGTTAGATAATCGTCCCGTGTTACGGATGTGACACAAACTGAAGACCCGGTCAAGAGCCATGAACGTGTAACTTTTTTTATTTAATTTTATTCCATGCATAAATATGGGAGAACCACTCTCTTGTTAGTTAGTCTTTTCTATAGTTATTGTTGCATGAGTTAATCCATGATTTCCACTAACCCATCATCCCACGTAGAAGTAGTTTAGTCGTTTTCTTTTATCTATTTATTGTACTTTTTTTTAATGAAAGATATGAAGAAAATTGTAGAAAAAGTTTAGTTGTTCCTTAATTTCTTTGAAAGTGTCTGCCTACTAAAAAATGCTAGTTATATTGGGAGATTGACCATCTCGAATCGGTCTATATCAGCACCCTTCATAGACTCACTCACACTTGCATTTGAGTTATTAGTCTTTGAATTGAACTCACATGAATTAGTTAAATCATTCAGAGGATGAGGCTGGTATTTCATTAAAGCTAATTCCATCTTTTATATATACAGATCTTTGTTTATATCTACACTCTTCAAGCTTACACGTAGATAAATTCCATTTAACAATTATGGTTTGTGCCTTTCACAAGTTCAGCGCCAGCCTGACTTAATTTTCCATTTAAATCATTTATAAAAAAAATCCTTTTTCTAAACAAATTCTTTGTGTTAAATTCTTGATTTATACGTTTTAATTTCTCATTTTCGTCAATTATGAAAATATTTGCTTCGCTGTATCTTTTTACCTTTTCAATGCATGCGTCTGAACAAAGATGTTCTAGTACGTGAATAGGTATGTTTGAACCTTGAACCTAATTGACCTACAGTGATGAATCTTCATGTGCATTCGTCTTAGAATCTTCCTTTCCCAGTGATTGCTCATTTTCATAAGCAACCAAATGTGATTCAATGCGAATGCAATTTCCATCGGAATCGTATCCATATCCGTCTTTGATCATTTTTTTGTTTTTATCCACTTCTGTCTCATTGATTTTAAGTTTCTGATACAATATAGTCAATGAAATAGATGTCAGATCTTCTTTCCTTTTGATGCTCCAACCATTCGGAAACCATCCATATGGTTTAGAATTGAGAAAAGTATCCATTATCTTTGAATTTTCAAATTTGACACCAACATCCAGACGCTCATTGATCAATCACACGTATCAGTGGTATTGATCAGTTAAACATTCTCCATTTGCCCGAGCAAACAGATTAAATCGTTGCTTTAACGTTTCTTGTCTTTCCGTTGAGTTTAGAAACGTCATCTTTTGTCACGAAAAACTGAAAAAAAAATCAAGTCTAAATCTCCAGAAGACAAACCTGTAACTTCTCTTATCAAATACGAACCAACAAAAATTAAGTCCGTAAACCCAAATATAAATCCGTATCCACCAAAATCGAACCTGTAGCAACCGAAATGAGGTTTGAAACACTTGCAACCACTTCCGAATCAAATCAATCTTCTTAACAAACCGTTGTAATTTGTAGCTCCCGAAACTAAACCGTAACCACCAAAACTTATGTATATCCAAAGAATTTGATGTCAACAAACTGAATTAACGTTCATACACTTTTAGTTTGATACGAAACGTATCATCACATATTCAAACTTCTAAAAACCTCGTTGCAAAAAACAAATTGTTTACACTTTTATGTCCCTGACAACAGCACCAATAACGACAAACTTGGCCCACGTCAAATTCCTAGTTCAAAACTCAAATAAATGAAAGCAATGGTCCAAATTCATTTGCTGCTGGCCCAGATCTGCTTATCAAAAATCTCGTAACTCAACAAAATGCAGCAGCCCATATGATGAAACTGAATGCACCAATTTCCGGACTTGAAAAAGAATTTAAAAAGAATTCAAATAGCGGATGTCAAGCACTTTTTCAGTTATATTTCAAATATGAATTAAAACATTGATCAGAAAACAATATATATACCCAGGTTTAGTCCATAATATTTATTAGTTAAGTTGAATCTTTTCCACTAACAAATGTTAATTTTTTTTAGAGTAAACTGTAATTTGCACCCCTATGGTATATGTCTGTTGACACTTTGCAACCCTCTTTTAAAAAAAATGCAATTTTCACCCATGTGGTATGGTTTCTCTCTCTTTTTGCACCCCTGCCGTTATCTTTTCTAATGAAAAGACAATTATGCCCCTGATCCCACCCCATATTTACCTTCTTCTTCTCCGGTGAACACCTTCTCTTCTCCGGTGAACACATTTTTCTTCTCCGATGAACAAATCAAATAAAATATACGCCCGATTAACCATTTCTGACCAAAATTTTCAACAAAAAACGAAATAACAAGGTTAATATATTATTTGCAAAGTATTTACATTTTCCGATCTAACTTCAATGGCCGGAGACGCCATTTCCGACCAACCAAACCCTAACTACTAACCAACCAAAAAACCCTAACTACACTGGAATGGCCGTCGACGCCGGTAACAGACCAAAAAAAAGACCGACAGCGTCTCCGACTCCGTCTTTCATCTCCGAACAAGACCGACGGCACCTTCTTCTTCTCCGGCGACCTCTTCAATCCTTTCATATCTGAACGAAAAGTTCAGATTATGAAAGAACAAGACACTGATCTTGAAATGCACGATCAACCTCTGTGTGGTCTGATCATCCGCTTGGGTTAGCGACCGGCTAACCCTGATTCCGGCTGCAAAACAAATCGAAGATTCTCAAAAAGTTTTGGGATCGAATTTCAGGTACAAAATCATTACCTTTGCGCCAATGTGTATCGATATTGACATCCAGAAGCGAAGTGTTCATGTTTGGCTGTCGATTTAGACGACGGCGGCGTCGGGACGGAGAAGGGAATCCGACGGCGACAGGAACAAAGTGAGGGAGAAGGGTGCAAATTGATATATGCATAAAACCACATTGGCTCACATTGGTTTAGGTTTTTATTTTTGGGTGTAATGACTATAATACCCTTAACGGAGTTAAACGATTAACGAAATAGATAACAGCAGGGGTGCAAAAAGAGAAAGAAACCTTACCACAGGGGTACAAATTGCACTTCTTTTAGTAGATGGTTGGAAAGTGTCCGCAAACATATACCATAGGAATGCAAATTATAGTTTACTTATTTTTTTATTACTTTTTTTTCTTTTTTAAATGGGCATTTTGTCCTTACCACTTAAAGGACCAAATGTGTAAGTTTCACTATTCTTTTTTTTATTTTTATTTTATTATTTTACTTAACTTTCTCTGTCTTCAAAATTTTCATCGCTTTTAGTTATATATTATCATAACAGTGAGATTTTTTCTATTATTTTATTCTCTTCTGTTTTGATTTATAGATTTGATTTGTGATTTCCCTACATTTTGGTTGACTGGTAACACCATTTACTGAGTTTCTGCCAGTCCCGTGTTCGATTCGTAGGGGTTTTATTATTTTCCTTTTTAATACGCTTCTAACTGGACCACAATTTGCAGCCCACTTTTGAAACACGTCTTTCGTTTTTACCTATACGTGTCCTCCATTTGGCCATTAGATTGAATAGCGTATTTCTAACTTTTTTTTTGTTTTTCTTTACATAAAACTTTTTTTTTAGAAATTGTACTACTTTAACTTTTTGACTTTTTTTCTTTTGACACAAAATTTTGTTTTTTATATATTTGCAACAACTTTATATTTTAACTTAAAGTTTTGTTTTTTACGTCGAAACATAAACTCGCTATAGCGTACGATACAAAAAAACTCGGATCGCTCACAAAAAAAAAAAAAACCGTGCAAACCTTTAAAAAAAAAGTTAACGAAAGTTTACTAAAAAATAAACCCATTGAACTTTTGTTACAATTTTATAAAAAATTAAACTTGAGGAAACAAAAACTAAAGTTTACTCTATTGAAGTTTTGTGACAAATCTAAAAAAAAAACTTTTTGGTTAAAAAAAAAAAACTTAAACCTTTTGTGTCATATCTATAAAAAACAACAAAAGTTTGCTGAGTATTTTTTTAATAACTTTCGTTCATTAACTTTTTTTAAACGGGATACACGGGTTTGTTTTTTTATTTCAGGGATCCGAGTAATTTTTTTTATCGTACATTATAGAGAGTCTGTGTTTAGACGTAAATTTTATCCCACAACTTTAATTTTGACTTTTTTTTCTTTTGACACAAAAATTTTGTTTTTTTTTAGATTTGCCACAATTTTATAATTTTACTCATAGTTTGACTCAAAAGGTTTTTTATAATATTGCAACAAAAGCTCGCTGAGTATTTTTGTTTTATTAATAATTTTCGTTCGTTAACTTTTTTTATACGAGATGCACGGGTTTGTTTGTTTTTTTTGTCAGCGATCCGAATATTTTTTTTGTATCGTACGCTATAGCGAGTCTGTGTTTAGACGTAAGTTTTATCCTCGTCGACGAGCCAAACCGATAACTACCAGACTCCCGCCGCATAGCGCGGGAGAGAAGACTAGTTTATCTTAAAAATAATTAATTAATCAATTTAACTTTATTCTATAAAATATAATTTTATTTATATATTTTTATTTTATTACAAAGTTTATTTTCATTTGCTCAAACTAGTTATTTACTTTTTTAAATAAAATCAATAAAAACTAGAGAGGTCATAATATTTTTTTTCGTATTTATAAAAATTAAACTTTGCTTCCTAAAATAATTATATTGATCTTTCTATAATATCAAATCCCTATTATAATAAAAAACTAAATCTTTTGCCACTTGTTATCACCATATTTATCCTCACAATTTCCCCCCTCCAAAGCCACATTTAAATCCACTATTCAATCTTTTCATATTTTGCTTAACTTTTTCAAAAATTTTAATAAACAAACATTTTACCAAATTAATTTATCATTATTACTATTAACTTAAATTTACTTTTAAATTATCATCAAAAGTAAATATTTAAAAAAAATATGAGATTTGAAAAAAAACTATTTTCGTATTTGAATAAATATGTGTTAAAATAAAGTTTACTAATATTTAATTAGAAGTTCTTTAATTAAGTTTAATATTTATAAATAAATTTTTTATTTTGATTTTAAAATTTTAATAGTTATAAATATTTATTTTTAAAAGTGTATTATATTTAAACTTAATTTTTTGATAAACAACGAGATTTGTTTTTCAAAAAATTATGTTTGGCTTCAATTCTAATTTATTATTTTTATTTTTTTTATATTTAATTTTGTAATTTTAAATTCAAATTGTGTCGATATACTAAGGAGTGCGATTTTTAAATTTTGGAGTTTAAAATTTTGAATTTAAAAGATGATATATTGTTGAAATTTAAATTTTATTTTATTTTAATTGAGATATTAAATATTAAAGGTTTAGCGAGTTTTTCCGTATAAAATAAGAGATTTTTAAAAAGGTAACTTAAGTTTGATACATAAATTTAATTACAAGTTAAGCATTTGAAAATATGTTACAACATCAAGGTTTAAGTTTATACAAAAAGGCTGATAGAGTTCAGTTAACTAATAAAATGGAGAAACAACGTATGCAAGAAAATCGTTGACCAATTTAATTATCTTCGATTTCTTTGACTCACTACTGGCTTCAATCAAGTTCGCACCGTTTGTGCCCTATTTTTTGAACGGTTTTGACTATTTCGTGGTTTCAGTAATTGAGGAAAAGAAACTCTATTCTTTGTTGCATTTAGTGGGTATTAAACATTGAAAAGTTACCAATATCACATCAAATGTTATATACAATGAAGTATTTTCAAATTTATAAATCATCATTGTAAGGTTTCATTTTACATGTAATTTAATATATTGTAAAAATACAATACTTATGAAATGTATTTTCATGTATTTTTTTATGTTTTGATTACTATCATCCATATAATCTTAACATTTAACAAAATGAAAAATTTACCAATACAATATCAAATTTGTATAAAAAGAAATGTTAAGATAGTTATCAATATAATGCTAAAGTTTCACCCTATGTAACACATGAGATTAAAACTAGTTATTTAATAAAAAGGAAAATAATTTTTCTTTTACATGTTAACCAATTAGATGAAAAATAAAAAGTTAGAATATTTAACTTCAAAATTTAAAACTTTTCGTATCTAAATTCTAAATATTAACTTGTTTTTTTTCTTTATTTCCTGTTAAGCCATTTAATGGGTTTTTGAAAAGCTAATATTTAGATTTTAGAAATGAAAAGTTTTAAAATTTAAAGTTATATATTATGAGGTATCTAATTTTATTGGTTTTATTTAGAAAAGTAAATAACTAATTTGAGTAATTGAAAATAAAATTTGTAATAAATAAAAATCTAAAAAATAAAAAATTATAATTTATGGAATAAATTAAACTAGTTAGTTAATAATTTTTAAGATAAGTTTATAAATTAAAAGTGATGAAAAATTAGAAGAAAAAAAAGAAAGGTTAAGTAATAAAATAAAATAATAAGTAATAAAATAAAATAAAAAGGAAAGAAAAGAATAGTAAAAATTACACATTTGGTGTGACAACCGTGACATTTTAGATCAACACCCGTGTTCGACGAGTTAGTATAATAATAATAATAGTATTATGTTAAAATATACTTTTAAACGAAAGGAACTCGTTGGAGAACAATAAATAATAGCAAGATTTATTTGGGTGTTATAATGTCAAAATTTGTTCAAGTTCGGTTCTCTAAGTGTTAACCCGAGTCGAGCGGTTTCGTAAAATTTTAATTTAATTCTGAAAGTAACGCCGCTATTTTTATATTTACGAGACGCAAGGACTCGAGGGAAAATAATAAATTATAACGAGTTATTTTTGGGTAAAATAACGCCGCTATTTTTATCGGGTTCGTTTAAGCGAACCGACACGTGATCGGAGACCATGAAGGCTATAAATACCCCAACTCCATCTCCCATTTCTCACAATCCAGAGAACAATTTAGAGATAGAGAGTGGAGAGGGCTGGAAAGGATTCCGGCGAAGTAGTGGTGGTCCGTCGGTGGTGCGTGGCGGCCAACGGTGGTCCGGCGCGGTGGTTGGTGGCGGCCGAAGGCGTCCGAAGCCTGTTTTTCACCCGGAACCATTTCTTGAAGTCCCGAATGCGACGGTAAGCTCTGATAAACTTAAATCTATGCTTAAGTTCGTTAAAAAGAGTTTTTAAAATCTGTCCATAAAGTTTAATGCATGCGCAATTTTAAAGATCGGATGATCCCCATAAATTCGACCGTTAGAAATTCATGAATGATGGACAAAATTTTTCCAACACATAAACGCACAACCCTACCGGATGAATTTTTGATCAGAGCTCTATAGGTATGCTTTTTGTACTCTCGAATGCGACTGATCAGATTTTTCGAATTCGAAAAACTAGGTCTCAAAGAATCGTCAATCGCCTGAGATCCGATCGTTGGATCATGAATATTTTTGGACCGTTGTTTCTAAACACATATATGAATGTTTTCACCGACGTAAATTCCGATCAGATGTTAGGAAGTATATTTTTGAATACGAACATATTGTAACAGTTTCTAGAATCGAAAACAGGAAATTGATCGGGTTGCATGGCCATCTAAATGGCATTGCATGTCAAATTTGAGCATGCGGAAATGCTCGGGAGTTAAAAACATCCTAATGGTGGTTTTGGTTCGTATTTTATGTGAAATACAGGTACACGGAAGGTATAAACTTTACCCGTTGAGCTTTGATTTTACGTTGAATAGTTTTATAAGTCATTAGTTGGATTTGAACACGGAAATATTTAGTATCGAGATATTTGGTATTTTAATTGGTTATTAGGTTATAAACCCAACCCCGGTTCACGTGGAACAAATAATGTAACTAATATATTTATTTGAGTAAACTTCGTTTTTGGCCCCTATGGTTTGGTCAAAATAACGGTTTTGGTCCAATAGTTTCAATTTGACTTTTCTGCCCCTGTGGTTACCTAATTTTCTCAGTTAAGCCCAACCCACTAACTTCGTTAGTTTTTTTTGTTAAAAATAATGGTATTTTAGTCTTTTTACTGATATGAACTATTTGTGTCATTTTTTTAAATTAACAAAGGAACCATTTTTGTAAACTACCCAAATATTTAAAACCCTTCTTCTTCATCTTTATTTTCATCATCATCATCATCATCATCATCATCATCATCATCATCATACCTTCGGCGGGCTCCACCACCGTGACCTGTTCCACCTATGACCACCACTAGCGGTGACATGTTCCGCCCACCACCACCACCTGTCACCTTCTAGAACTTCAAATCCCCTCCCCATCCGCCTCCCCCTGCCATGCACCGGTGACCTGCTCGAAGCCCTGGAAGCCTGCCACTGCCGCCATCGCCCTAGAAGCCCATCGCCGCCGTCATCGCCCTGGAAGCCTTCCCATTTTCGGCTACCCCCACCGCTGCCACACAACCGAAAACCCTAGATCGGAGTTTTCACACCACCGTGGCTTTCGTTGAAATGGTTTGAAAGTTCTAGTAGTGATTGGAAGCCGAGTTCTTTAATTCTTGAGACATTGAAGTTCTTTTTGTGAAAAAATCGGAGGAAGTGGTGGCAGTGACAAGTGGCGGAGGAAGTGGAGATGGAGGGGAGGGTTTTATCTATTTGGGTATTTTACACAAATGGTCCCTTTGTTAATTTTAAAAAATGACACAAATAGTCCCTATCAGTAAAAAGACTAAAATACCCTTATTTTTAACAGAAAAAACTAACAAAATTAGTGGGTTGGGCTTAATTGAGAAAATTAGGTAACCACAGGGGCCAAAAAAGTTAAATTGAAACTATTGGACCAAAACCATTATTTTGACCAAACCACAGGGGCCTAAAATGAAGTTTACTCTATTTTTTTTATATAACAATTGTTTTTGATGAGTTTTTTTTTTAATTGTTGATGTAGCACCCAAAATCATTTTTAAAAATTAGGTTATGTTTTAAAATGAATATCTGGAAATTTTGGTAACCAAACTCTTTATACATTATTTATTAAAATTTCTACAAGTTTAATACATAAAAATTGAGAAAAATACCTCTGTGTATTAGAAAATTATGGAATTTGGACACTAGTTAGTATATTATAAAAGATCACTCTTGTCTAAATTTCGTAAACATTGGAGCTGTTTAAGTAGTTGTTTAGTATTTATAAAGTTTAAACAAATGAATTTGGGATCATATACTTCTGGACAACTTATAGACTTTAAACTTTGAATGAAATCTCATATGGGCCTAAAACTAATATGGTAAAAAGTTGGTGAAGTTTTGACGAGTTTAACTATTTTTCTCGAATTTGTTAATTTTTAACAATATTATATTAATAAATAATCTGGATATTGAAAAATTATGCAAGTTAGTCAGAAAATCCTATCAATGTATATGATCAATTGGTGAAAGTTTCAAGCATTAAAACATTATGGTTTTGGAATCCTATCTAACTTTATGCCTAAGTATCGTTTTAGAATTTTGGTCCATTAAAACGTTATAAAAAGTTACTATTTTTAAGGATTTTTGTATAAAATTGTTTTTATAAAAAGTTTTAGAGGATTTTGGACAGAAGTATGATCACATTAAAAACATAAATTTTTTATTTTCAAATTGGAACGGATCGGATTTTCAAATCGTAAACCAGACTTTACGCGCGTAACCACGTTTTTTATCAAATGAAACTGTGACTTTAGATTTTATTATATATGACTTTATACCTAATGATTTTCTTTATTAAAAGAGTTAAATACGGTTTTAGTACTCGTGGTTTGATAAAAATAACTATTTCAGTCCAAAATTTTAAATTTGACTTTTTTAGTCAAATAGTTTCAATTTTGTAACCATTTTCATCCAATCCATTAACATGAAAATAAAAAAGTGGGGATGGTCGCTATGATGGAGGCCGCCGGAAAATAAAAAAGATAATTGTTTATTTTCTCGTTAGCGAAATTAACAATTATCTTCTACGAATCAGTAAAATAACAAATTTTTGACATTTTTTTCATAATAATGTATATAGCTATCTTTAATGTAAAACACACCTCGTTATTTTTTGGTCATGATACAGATTTATGATTTGCAAAATTAACAATTATCTTCTACGTGGTTCTTTTATGTGGCTAACCCTAATATCGTTGTAAACATGTTCTCCGATGCATTGCGTAAAGGAAATACCTAGAATATTACAAGAACGAGGATCCCCTAAAAAGAATATTTTGCTTAAGTAGCCTAAAAATGATTTTTAAAAATTAAATATCTGGCACGAATGAACTCCGATTAAAGTCATTCCAGTGGCGTTGGAACCGGCTCGTCGAACCCTTAACACAAATCCCTAAACCATAGAGCTACCCTAAAGCTAAACCCTGATGCTAAAACCTAAAAGCTAAACCCTAAAAGGTAAACCTAAAAGCTAAAAACGCTAAAAGCTGAAGCTAAATCCTAAAAAGCTAAACCCTAAAAACTAGATCACCGATGCTCAGAAAGTCGCCATCTATAGCAGCCTCCGTGGCCCGAATAAAGTTGTCAGGGCTGTTGACATGGAGGAGTGGGAACCGGGTGAACAATGATATTTTCAAGATCAAGTTAAAATCCTTAACATGGTCATGGATTTTTGGGTAGAAGATGTTGACTCCGACGACGATAGCGGGACATCTCAATTCTTCACCGGTATGCTTTAGTCGGGAGCGCCCATGGCTTTGGTGAGTACTGTCAGCCATGGCGAAGCTTTGTGAGTCCCTCTGATAGGAAAAAAAAATTCAAGCTAACTTGCTGTTTATAGCTCCGGGCCCCCCTTATAGGGAAAAAAATCTTGACCCCCCTGAGTTTTTCTTCAAGATTCGCCATAATCGTCAACCCCATTTAAATGATTGGTTCGTTCATTGAGTTTGTTAGTATGTTTGGGGTGGATTCATATCATTTTGATGTCGGTTTTTTGGCTTGAAAAAAATCATGCTAACTTGCTGTTAGTTCATGGTAATTTTGTCGTGTTAATTTATGTAATAACTAGTATTGAACTACCACGCGTTGCTGCGAGGTGCGTTGAGACAATATGGTTGTGAGTGTCAAGCCGTACCGTGAGTAGAAACAAATTGCACATACAATTAATATATCATTACTATGTTAAGAACCAAAGCTGATAATGAACTTGCCACACATATAAACTCCTTTAGAAGTAAAATCTAAAATCCACACATTAAGGTACTATAACCATGTTTGAAGCTTCATATTATTAGAGGGAGTTTACCACCTGCATGCATGGCACTGGTGAAGCTTCTGCGGCTGGAGGTAGATCAGATGGCTAAGGAATTGCTGACTTTACATATAACGTTTTCATCCATGTATACTTCTCGTTTAGTTTTAAAATAGAAGGATTAATGATAAAAGAAGGGGCAAATGCTATAAAAAACCAATATACTTTCTAGTTTTTCTCATAAAAGTCTATCAACAATTTTTTACACATAAAAAACCAACATACTCTCTCTTTTTTCTCACAAAGTCACTCAACAAATTTTTGCACATAAAAAACCAACATACTTTCTTGTTTTTCTCACAAAAGTCTCTCGACAACTATTTATCCTAGCAAATGATTCGACAAAAGCAAGGCAAATGATTCATTTGCTCTTGCTTCTATCGGTTGATTTCCTTTGCTTTACTTTTGCGGATTCATTTGCTAAGATAAATATTTGTCGATGGACTTTTGTGAGAAAACAAGAAAGTATGTTGGTTTTTTATGTGCCAAAATTTCTTGAGTGACTTTTGTGAGAAAAAAGAGAGTATGTTGGTTTTTTATATGCAAAAAAATTGTTGAGTGACTTTTATAAGAAAAACCACAAAGTATGTTGGTTTTTTATAGCATTTTTATAAGAAAAACCAAAAAGTATCGAAGTGCTTATAGAATAGAGATATTCAGCACCTTTTTCTGGATTGTTGAAAGTAGGACGAAGCACACGAACAACTATATCTCTATCCCAAATCCCACCACCCATATCAAGCATATGCTGGATTGTACCCTCCAAATTGCTTCATGCAACCATTCTCTAGGCTGTAATATCAGCATCCAACATTAAATTACTTAAGTAAACCTCCTAATATGTGTGTTTATTAATTTAATAATATAATTAGATATCTCGTCTTATTAATGAAATACTGACGGAGCATTCACAATAGCTGCTGGATCTGAAGCTGGAGTGGCTGAAGAAACAGATGCAGGCTTGAAATATGAAAAGTGTAGATTAAATAGCGTAAATTTTAAATACAAAAGTAATGGAGAAATATGTATACAAAATATGTAACAGCATAAAGCTTACTTTCACGCAACTGTAAATTTTGTCAAATAATATAACGAAAAAATTAAAAAGCACTTCATAGCATATTAATTTTCGTAACATCTATACTCCACTTTGTGTTGCTAAAAAAATACACATAACCATTTGGAAGATGATGTTTTGGTGACATTGAAGAGTACCAAAATGCAACTTACTTCACCTTTTTGTCACTAACTCGTTGTACACCAAGAAAATATGATTTCATTAACCCATTGTAACAATTTCAATTTTCTACCATTGTATGAAAGTAACTTTCAGCAAGTTAAAGTTGATTTTTAATGAAGTATTTATTTTACTTGCTATAGAAGGTTTATTACTTTATTTACACACAATGATAAGAAAAAATTTAAATCATGTTGCATACAAACAAAAAAAACTTCTTACATACAATGAGACAGAAGATCAAAATAACATACAATTTGGTGTAATAAACCTTTTTATGAGATAAGAATGACGAAATCTCTTCCCCACATCACATGGTTGGCATCAAAGCTGGAAAGTACTTGAGAAAGAAGAGGGGATAAATCTTCATATGGAAATGGTTTTCTTGAAACTCTGAACATGGCAATAAACTTCATATAAACCTGTTAAATTAAAGAAGAAAACCATAAGCCCAAAGAAATACACAAACAATGAAAAACACTTTACAATGTCAGTTACTAATATTCAAGCCATGATAAAAATGACTTTTCTCTGTAGGTCAAGCTTTAAAAACCATCTGAATTCAGATTTCACCTTGTAAAATTGACTAAAGTTAATGTAGTTCAAAATGACTAAAAAGAACTAAACAAATTCCAAGGAAGAATCAAAGTTGATACAGAAGAAACAATCACAAATGCATAGGACTTTGAGCATTTAAAAACAATCAAGAAAATGACGACAAATTAATTTTTTACCTTTTGCAAATTGGGGATATGAGCCTGTTTGGCAAAATCATGATCAGGTAAGATAAGAAAATGACTACCGCTTTCTACTTCGACAACCCATAGCTGAATGAATATGATATGATTTAAAAAAAACTGAATTAGAGCTGAGATGGAATGAATTAGAAAAATGGTATCAAAGTAGTTATCAAATCCAACATATAAATACGAAGATTTGTAACCGATTCAAGTGTGCAGAAATTGATAACAACTTACCCTCTTTCTAAATCTCTGTGTGTTCTAACCCTATTTGTTACTCAATTCAGACTTAAATTATTTACTTGATTCTCTGTTAATAACTTGTGAGTGGCCATTGATTACAATCTCAATCATCTCCATTTCAATTGCAGTCCTTCCATTACTGCTGATATGCCATCATTTATACATGTTTTACATGCACAATTATCCCCATAATTAGCACAAATTATAAAGAATATGATAAGATATGATACTTAATCCACTTATTTGTGTTACAACAGGATAATTAACCCTTGCATACAAAAACATGAAGAAACACCCAAAAACAAGGCATAATCAGCATCTAGAAGCCAATCGGACGTTCGTGCACCCAAGGAGTCAACCCAGGAGGTCAAAATCAAGCAATAGTCAAAATTGGGCTTTGCACGGTCGTGCATCCCATTGCACGGCTGTGCAAATGGTGCCACGTGTCCTCATCCTTTCCTGCTCTGCCAGATTCTCTCACGTGCAAGAAATGAGTGCTTTGCAGGACCGTGCATCCCATTGCACGGCCGTGCATTACCAAATTATGAGTCTATAAATAGCAAGCTTATTAAAGTGTTTTAGGTGTCCAAGATCAAGAGGTGTGAAGGCCTTAGTGCTCTGCTAAGAGCCGGAACTCTCTCGGTTTTGGTCCATTTAGCCTTTTCTTTTTGTAAGACCCCAACCCGGGCATCATACAGTTGGTTCTCATAACGAGTCATTTTCATTAAAAACGCATTTATTGCAATTCAAACTACAGCGGAAGTCTTTCAAAACTCATTTATTACCAATTAACGTTATTATGCTTGACTTACAAATGCCTGCACACCAATCCGGGTAACACCGCCTCCAAGCCAAGATACGTCAACTCTACGCTTACCTGCAAAACAATCTAACGTACACACAAAGTCAGCTATGCTGAGTGAGTTCTAATAGTTTAATTTAGACAAAAACCATCACGTCATATTCTTTAGTTTATTCCACTCAGAACCTTCCGTTCCTTATAAAATAGTTTTACGATTTTTTAATGAATAGTTAACCCTATGATATCCCACGACATCCCATACCCGTTCATCACCCGGGACTCAGCCCGTACTACCAATAATAATAATAACCTTACCATTACGTCGACATAGACTCAACATACTATACTAATAACTCGTACCAAGAACAAGTATTAACTCAACTCTTGGTTAGCATAATATACCCTAAACACTAACACACACGGCCTTAACCAATGCCCTCACAATTAACTAACACGACAATCATATACGTCACGTCACAATCCTGACACCATGGTCAATCTACTCTACATACCACAATAATATCATCAACACATCATATTAACACTATCTCACACACAATAAATATAACTCATTACTAGCATGCAAATTAACACATATATACGCATGCAAACACATACCTTTTCACTGCACCCTCGTCAGGGTGTTCAACACACCCCGAGCTCATCATTAACCTGTTAAATAAATGTCACCTTTGGTGACTTCCCGAAGGACCTCATCCTTCACAATCCCGTTTGCCGTGTCATAACAACAACGAGGCAAACCCGACACATAAATATAAACACATAATATCACACATCATATACAAGACTCATTAACTACACCTACACCTCACACACGACACTAGAACAACATATCCCACATGCAATCATAACTATTTAACTTTAAGCCCAGCTCTCCCTGACCAACCCTTACCACGTCACACATTAATAACCCATCTCTCTAGCTCACACATTTCTATGAACACACCATAAACCCTACGACTCTTAAATAAGCGTTTTATACTCAAATCATATTGGGTTAGAACCCGAACCCTTAACACGATTAATTATATTAACACCACGTGAATGTATGTACGATTACCCCAAAACAGTAAAACGTTTAAAAGAGGGGGATTAGAAACTCACTGGATATGTCGTGCCTGAGTCCTTACTCTGCAACTCGTTTGTTTGCGCTCGAAACCAGCACCTGTCACACGTATGATCACATGATCACAATACGTTCTAAACTCTACGTCGTATAACAATATAATAACCCTCAACGTTCGCCCACCGTCTTCCTCCCATGCATGCACACTCAAGCAAAACCCTAACCCATAGCGTATGAGCCCAAGTCGGGTTACTCTTGCATGCTTGCAACCAATGTCGCACATCATCTCATTCGGGCAAAACCCTACTCGACCATACTACCGTCCCCAGCCTCCAGTTTGCGCACCATCAGGCCACCCGCTATGTTCGAGCAGCCGACCAACCAACACCGTGTGTCACATCCTTCCTTGTCGGGCAAAACGCTAGCCAAGGTCATCTCCTTGCACCACCGCATCCCCACCACAGCTGCACCTCTCCATCGAGGTCCCCGTCGTCCTTTCCGTCCCCCACCACCACTACCGTACCCCACCGGAATCGAAGTGGTTGCCGTGGCCGACTGCACCTCATCTCCATCGCCGCGCATCATGTCTACACGTGCAATTTTACGTGCCGGAATGACACCATCATCTTCCCCCATCTTTCGCCGTCGTAACGCTACCACTGCTGCCATAAACAGCCGTCGAACGCCACCCGGTGCACCACCTCAGCGGCCACCACCGTCGTACTCGAGTCACTACCCTCTCTCTCTCCCTCCTTTCTTTCCGGAACCCGATCATCACATTCCCTCAGCCACCGCAGTGACCCCTCCCTAATGTCCGTCGCTGCCGCGCGCAACTACCTTGCTGTCGGCCACCGAGCGTACCCGTACCACCACCATAGCCGGTCACCATCATACTCCTCACCACGTCGCCGGCCGTGACCCGCACCTCTAATCCTAGTCGAGTTCTCAACCGAACATGTAAAATAAAAGCATACAAGGATTAAGAGGAGATTACCTTAATGTTTAGTAGAGTCTCGTGATTCAAACCACCGTCGCCGGCCTCCCGTCTCCCCTCCCTTACGGATGCCGTTGCGCAACACCCCTAGGCCGAATGGCCTAGGGTTTTCCCTTTAATTCTTATTTAAACCTTTGAGGTTTACATCCGGGTCCCTCTAATTCTATACTAAGCGCATCGTTCTCGGTTCCCTTTTAGGTGGCTAACTGCGTCTAATTCGGTAGTTAAATGCATCTCCCTAGACTAAGGCTGCTCACCATTACATTAATTATTTATTCGGGTTGTCCAGTAACCCGAACCACTAGGTTACGGATTATCGGGACGTTACACTTTTTATTTTCTTTTCTATGTCTTGTAATATTAATGTATTCTTCTCGTTCGAGTGAAACAAGAGACAACCTATACCCACTTTCCCTTGGTGTTGAAATACTTTCACATATTATCTAAGGGTTAGTGGAGTCAGTTGTATGGACATTCATGGCTAGTCCTCTTGTGTTGCTCGAGTTGGTTGAACTTTAATTAATTAATGAAGTATTTTTAATAAGTTATATTTTTAAAGTCTTTACTATCAGTTATCTAAAAAAGACCAGAATAAGTGATCTTTAAACCAATCCAATAATCTTAAATCTTGTGAGTTACCCAAGCAAGACTTCTTGTTTGGGAAACTTATTCGATGTTTGTACGGTCTATATACAAATCTTGGTGCTAGTCCGGCCGGTTAGTATAGATTTAATATTATGGGTTGATTGAAGGTTTGGGTATTCAACAGGCCGTCTGAGCCCTAACCAGACCGGGCGGTTTGTGTCAGTATTTATCTACTTCTCTTGTATCGGCTTATAGAGGACTTCTAACGGTAGCCATGGGGTTTGATCTTGAGAAGGAAAGTCTTATTTATTTGAAATAATATTATAAGTAAAGACAACTATTTAAGAACATAAATTGTTAGGTCCAAGCGTTCATAAAGTACATTTGGAGGAAGTCGTGCATTCCGACTTACCGGAAGAAGTTACAAGAAAAGACGTACGTCAGTTACAAGGACAATAAGTCCAAATAATGAATTGTGAGATACCGACGGACTTGACGCCCCGTTTAGGGTCCGTTATATTCATTAAGGAACAGTTGGCACCGTATCCACTGTTCCGTTACGAAATACTAACTCCCCTATAGAAAGGGTTAGTACTAGTAACTATGACCAACCTTACTTTAAATACAACATTAATTAACAAGGGATAACAACTAGAGTAACACCTTAAATAGAATAATATTTCTAATTACATTTCTTAACTTTTTATTTTTCCTTTTAAACAAAACCCATTTTTCAACTTATTATTCTAGTCAGACAACAGCGAGGGTTGAGTACGGGATCCGTGTCCATGGTTCGATACTTGGTTCTTACTTAAACTATATTACGTTGCGATAGGTACACTTGCCTATTGTGTGTGTTTTAATTTAAAGTAATTATCATTTTATAAATTTAAAACATGATCTTGTGAAATCATCCTAAAAATATATTTATTTATATTTTTATATTAAAACAAGCACATCAGTTGCATATTGCATCAGGATAAAAAAATATACATACTTGGAAAGGATTCTATAAACTCTTAACAACTTACTCATATCATAATTGTTTATAGACATCATAGCGTTTGATTAGTAACCAAAATCAATTTTTGCATTCCAAAATTTTTTGAATTCCCCATATCAATTATATTCCAATTCTTATAACCAAATTTGAACGACCAAAATAATAATCTTTAATTTAAATAGCATAGAGGGAATTTTCTCTTGTCTAATTCTTTTAAATTGATTTAAAAAACTATTATTACAAATGATCAAATTTACTTTTATCATAAAAGTATAGAGAGTGATAAGCAATACCAGTAAAATTTTGAAATCCATACCCAATTGAGAACCCTAAAGCTTGTAAACACGAAAAATTCATGTAGAAAACTATGAAACGACAGCTAAATGTTACAATATAAACAATTCAAGAAGAAATTCATAAAAAAGCCTTAAGAATTGGGATAAAACTAAGGTTAGATAGAAATAAAATGTACCATACCTACTGGCATATTACAAATGAGTTACATAATCGAAAGCCCTAGAGGTTCTGTCCTCACCTTTGTCGTTGACACCAGGAAGGAGGCATGGAGAAGGAAGAAAAGGGGACACTAAAAAACCAAGAGTGGATCGACTCCTAAAACCCTAAATTGGCAGATGAAATACGTTGCTTCAAGACCCAATATTACAGAGTAACACGGGAGAGGAAGATATGTCGCAAGAGGAATACATTGGAGGAAGACGTGGCAGCAGGTTGTGTGCCACCGCCCAAAACAACGAATAGGGAATTACAACTGTTCAACTCTTCCTCAAATGTTTTTAGTTTCAATATTATGGAAGGAGGGTCACCGGAGGAATGTGGTAAATGATCGGTTCGCTGGCTCAATTTTCTTTCAAGGCAGGCCTAATTTTCGGCTGTTGGGCTTTAGCAGAATTAGATTTCATGTTTCTTGGACCATGCTTAAAGGGGCCGGATTTTGGGGTTTTAGTAAAGTCCATTTTTTCGTTCCCTTGGAATAGATGTAAGCCCATCCGCGGGCCCAATCCCACCCTTTTTTAACCTATCAGATGGTCCAAAGATGTTTGTTTAGATGATAACTAGAAGGCCCAGAGCAAGGCTGATTTGGATCTTTGGAAGGCCTAAGCAGGGTCCATTATTCTGGTTCTCGTGATTGTCATCCATGCATATTCCGATGGCCTGAATAGAGGAATTTGTAGGCCCTAACTTGGTTTTATAAGTTTTACTAGTATAGATCCCGTGTCTACACACGAGGTAAAAACATATTAATATATAAAATTTTTAAATCTTTATGTATATATTTTACCGTTGTAAAAATATATTACATATATTAAGGATAGAAACTAACTCAAAATATGTAAAAATTAATATATAATTGAGTTTTGAAAATACGTTAATCACTATTTAATTAAATTTAACTTTAATTTGCTATTTGATTGAAATAAAAGTTACATAATTAAATTTTAAAGTTTCTTATAATAAGAGATAATTTAAATTAAATGTGTTTTATTAGTATAATTAGTATTTTCTTTAAATATATATTATTATTAAAAGATAGAAGTGCATTAAATAAGAGAGATATACGAGAAAAAAATGATGACAATAAATAAGGAGTCGACATGTGGCACTAAAAACCTTTATTTATTATATATTATAGATATAGATTGTAAAGTGTTTAATTTAGTTTGCCCTTGTATCATCTTTTGTGGTCGTATGTCTTTTGAGGGCCCGGTTTGTATGTTGGAAGGGGGTAGAGATAAAAAGTGTGGTAAGGATACCAACCCAACTAGTATTACTTATTATAGTATCTTAGTTGGAGTGGTATGGTTTCATTGGGTGTGGGTGAAAGTGCACCCCCGTGGTGAAAGTGCACCCCCGTGATAGGTTCCTTTTGATTGTAGTGGGTAACCCCGATGGGTTTTATACGGGTCTAGCCAGTTTAACTGGCTAGTTCCTTTGGGTCTTTTTCTTTACAGTCTGCCCTTGCTTTTGGTAAAATGTCAAGGGGTGGGGGTGGATGTGCGGGTTTGTATTTATTTGTTCCTGTTCTATTTTCCGGGACAAAGCCCTTTTAATAAAAAAGGAAAAAAAACCATAAAACTAAACCCTAAATGCTAAATCCAAAGGCTAAACCCTAAAAGTTAAATACTAAAAGCTAAGATAGCAAAGCTCGACAAGTCGGTTCCAATACCGCTGGAGTGAGTTCAATCGGAATTCGTATGAGCCGGATATCGAGTTTTTAAAAATCATTTTTAGGCTAATTAGACAAAATCTATTTTTCATTTAATTCTGCTTCTATGTTACAATAACTAGCTTAGAACCCCGTATCTACATACGGAGTGAAAAATATCAATACATAAAATTCTTCATTTTTTATATATATTTTTTACATGTGTAAAAATATATTACATATACGAATGATAGAAAACAAAATTAAAAATATGTAAAATTAATATATAATTGGGTTTCGAAAATACGTTAATTACTATTTAATGCAATCTGACTTTCGTTATTATTTGATTCAAAATTAAAGTTACATAATTATATTTCAAAGTTTCTTATAATAAGGGATAATTTAAAATAAATGTGTTTTATTAGTATAATTAGTATTTTCTTTAAATATATATTATTATTAAAATATAGAAGTGTATTTAATAGGAGAGAGAGACGGGAAAAAATGATGAGAATAAATATGGAGACGACACGTGACATGTAAAAACCTTTATTTATTATATAGCATAGATCTGTGGTATATGTTAGATGTCTAAAATAAGGAACCTAGATTTATTTTGAAATGCATATGTTTTAAGGATTAACATGTTTACACCTTTTAAAAAGTATCTTATATTTAAATCCAAGAACATTTAATTAGTTGATATGTTTTATTAACATTGTATGTATAGGTAGGTTCAATAAAAAACCAAAATATCCTTTTACATATCATTTGTACATGATCTTTTAACTATTTTATGTAGAAAACTATTTTTTAATAAATGAGAACATAAATTAATTTCTTTCTCTACCTAAGATTGGAAAACTATTTATAGGATATAGAGTTATTTTAATGCCAAAAATACCAAATCTACTTTACTTCTGCTTATAATTTTATTTTTAAATTACATCAAATAAGTCACATAATACCTGAGTTTGAATAAAAAATCTTTAATCAAAAATACAAAAGTCTCTATCAAAGAAACTAATCTCATAATAGTAAATGTACTTTTATCGGTTGAGATAAAAGTGGACTTAACTATTCTCTTGTTTTTCTTTTAATTTGTTTGAAGTATTACAAATTAAGTTTATGTGTAATGTTATTAAAGAGGTTCGCGTGATACTCGATATATTTTAAATTCTTAATTGAAAAATGTTCCAAACATTATAACAACAATTTTCATACGGCAGGAATACAATAAGATCAATAATGAAATTAATTGAATCCATACACGACATGTATGAACACAATGATATATGTGGTAAAACGTCTCAGTATGCAATGGAATATATTAATTCTTCTTTCAAAGTGATTGATGGTGACATGAAAGAAAATTAGAAATAAAAAACCTTTCATGTGAGACGAAAGGTCAAATACAAAGACAAATGGGTTGCCGTAATGGTTGAATGACCCTTCACTTTGGAGTAATTTATCAACATGAGAATATACGTACGTTGTCCGGCTTCTCATCTAAAGTATAGTTATACGACATTAGAATATCGATACACGACACTAAAGTTTCTTGCTATAATTTAATGGATTCGAACCGGCGACCTTTCATTTAAAAGTCACAAGGGTATCGTCAGGACAAAGACCCTTTGGTTATAATTGGTAATAAGGATGAAGTTGTTATAATTGGTAAGTACCTACGAATAGTAATTTTCTTCATCATCAGCGTTCCCATCAGTCGGAACTTCTTCTTTAGTAGTAAAAACTTATCATGAGTAGTAAGTAGCTCTTTGCGAGCATTAACGTTACCATAAGTAGTAATGTTCTTTGGTCTTTAACCCATCATTCCATGAGCGTGAACAATATTAGTAAAAATCAAACTTCAACATTGTGAAGTACTTTATCTATCTTCACCAAGTACTTCATCAGTAGTAAACACTTATCCAAATCAGACCATTAGTAGTCATTCTCATCAGTATGAACTTTTCCTTAGTTTCTTAAATGAAAGATTAAGTTTTGTTGCTTTCATAAATTTATTTTTGTGTTACTATTTTTGAACCTTTGTGTTTGGTCAACATGTCTTCGTATTATGTTGATTGTTGATTCATTGTTAAAAATCACTTGCGATTTGAATTAGGTCCTCGAAAATCATTTAGAAAGGGTAGGATAGTAGTTCCATTGTATGGATGTCACATCTAATCTCGAGTGCGCACAAAATCCTGTTGGTTTAACGTTTTTTGGGATGGTCAATGTTGTATTTGTGTTTGCTTTGGACGGAGGACACACGGTCTGGTCGTCACATCCACCGTAGGCTTCCTTTTAAAATTTTAGAGGAGAGTTTTCATGGTCAATCCATGCATGGACCGTGGCAATCCTGTGCAAATTTTGAAGATCCATTTTTTGTGGTGTGTGGTTGTTGCAAGGGTCATGGAGCAGCTTTTATTAGGGCCAGTGTTTTGAAACCCGGACCGGACCGGACCGGCCGGTCGGACCGGGAACCGGTGGTCTGACCGGTCCGGTTACATATGTTGAACCGGTGGTCGGACCGGACGAACCGGCGGTCGGACCGGAAACCGGGTGGTCGGATCGGGCGAACCGCTTGACTATTTTCAATTATTTATTTATTATTATTTTTTTTAATCTTTTTTAAGTCTCCTGGCTTCGTATTTCATAGGTAATTGTTAGTTTAAAATTATTGGAATTGACTTGTTGGTGGTTTTTGAAAGGATTAATGGTTGTTTAGATTGATATATTTTTATAATATTTATGACATCGTCCGGTTCTTAAATCTGGTCTGACCGGTAAGGAGACCGGTTCTGAAAACATTGATTAGGGGTGAGCAAAAAACCGAATTAACCGAAAAAACCGACCCAAACTAAAACAGACGGTTTTGTATTTTTTGAAAACTGAAAATTACGGTTTGGTTTCGGTGTTGTATCTTTTGAAAACCGAAAAAACGTAACCGAACCGAAAACATACATATATTTTAATTATATACTATGTGCATACACGTTTCATAATATATATTATTGTGTTGTATGCTTTTTATGTTAAAAGTGTATTCATATTTGTGTTACATGTATTTGCATTAATAGTATGCTATTATTTATATTTATTGAATTTATAGACTATAATGTTTATTTTTATATTGATTTTTTTAAGAAAATTAATAGTTTTTGTAGCCAAATTATTTAGGCCCAAATGTGTAATAATCATTAGTTAACAAAAAAAAATTAGACACAAAATTTCAAATCAAAGTTCATTATTTGGGCCATTTTTTTTACCCCAAAAAACTCAAGCGTAATTGGTTTTAAAACCAAAACCAAACCGAAGTCATTGCGAAAACCGAAAACCAAAAACCGAAAAACCCGAAACCGAACGGTTTTAAAAAAACCAAAACCAAACTTTCAGTTTTCGGTTTGGTTTTACCCCAAAACCGACCCAAATCGACTCATGCACAGCCCTAGCTTTTATGATCTAGTACTTATCTTTAATTGGTATTTGATTTAAAGGATCTAACTTATTTTATAACAATCAAAGTATACCATTAATAGTGGTGATGTTATTTAGACAACCCCAAAAATTAAATGGACAACCCATATACGGGTAGTATAGCTCAATACTACCGGTATATGGTTTCATCAACATTAAATGCACACCTATACGACCAGTATAGCTCTATACGGGCAATATAGGTACGATGTACGAGGTTTGTACCTGATGAGTCTAACTTTCCAGAAGTCAGTCTGTAAAAAGTGTACACTGTACGCGCAGTGTAGGGTTATACGTGTAGTATAAATTAAAAAAAAATACAGTACGAGTAGTATAGCTCGAATTAAAAGGGGGAAAACGAATGAAATTTGGGGAAAACCAAATTTCAAACTCAAATACAGTACGAGCAGTATAGGGCTATATGCCCATTATAAATTAAAAAAAAATACGGCACGAGCAGTATTGGGCTATACGCCTAGTATAAATTAAAAAAATACAGTACGACCTGTTAAAATGGAATTTGGGGAAAACCAAATTTTATAAAAAAAACATTCTAAAAATTTTATAAAAAAAACAAAATTCTATAAAAATATTTGAAATTTTAAAAAAAATACCTATTAAAATTTGACAAAATTTTATAACAATAGTTAAACAAAGAAACAAATTATATATAAAAAACAAAATTCTATAAAAAATGAACTGAGTGAATTTTAAAAAAAACCTATACGACTCGTATAGGGTTATACTAACCGTATAACCCTATATTATACCCATTCTACACTTCTCAGCCTTTTTTTCCACTCAAAAATAATATATGTGACCTATATTGCTCGTATAGCCGTATAGATTTAATTAATTACCAGCTAATCATTGAAAATCATTGGCTATACTGCCCATATAGCCCTATACTGGCCGTATAGGGCACTCAAAATGTCCAAATAAAATGCAAGGATGTCCAAATAACCAACCCTTTAATAGTGGGCATATATGCACCAATTTGTTTAAAAATATAAACATCATTTTTTTACTTAATGATGTCTAATTCATTTAAACTATTATGATCTTATATTTTATTTATCGATTTTCTAGTCATTACAATTGGTTGGTTTTTATAAAATATCCGGGCTTTCGGGTTCTACACCGATGTAATTCTCTAATTGTGTGGTTCAAAAGAAGAATCACGAGAACGTAAAATATCCGACTTGCAATTTCTGATTAACTTGGGACACCTTTCTTAGGCTATAATAATCTGGGCGTGTACTCAGAAAGAATCACATAGTTGGGTAATTTGAAACATGTATTGTAAATTTCGTTTTCATTTGTCCTTCAAATCTTCAATCTTTGTTTCTCTTTTTCTCTTGTGAGAATCTTTATTTTCAATTCAAATATGAGTCGACTAATAAGTGTCAAAAATCGATATTTCATTCATCAAGAAAACGTCTATACGTGATTATTTATTATAAAAAGTATATAAATTAAGGCATATAAAATCATCCCTCCTCGTACAAACTATAAGTCACAATATTCAAACACGAACCTTAGACTGCGAAAACTGCTCTCAACCATCTCTTATAACAAATCAGACATCCACAGATATAGGTGGTTTACAAGCACGACTTAGAAGAATTCTGTGAAAAAGACATGGAAATGTTTTATGTTTTTCAAACTCAATTTTGTGTAAACACACACCCCACAATTAAGATCCACTCAATCAAATTGCCTAGTTTAATTTAAAATGAATTAATATAACGTTGATTTGTATAGGAATCAAATCTCTTACAACTAGTATGGAAATATTAAAAAAAAAACAACCTAAATAACAATCCAAAGAGGTAAACGATGCTAAGGATATTTATAATAATATGGCTAAAGGTGTAACACGATTTTCTTTCTGTACATATAAACTAACAATTATTATAGTAAGAAAAACAAGTACCTTAAAGTGGTTGACGATTTTCATGTACAACCACAACTATAAGTCAATCATAGAACATATCCTACCATTAAAATAAGGGGCCCGCCAGGAAGAATTCTACATTTAATAAAAACTTTGTCACTATCACGGGAGCCAAACTAAATGGCAATCCTACGTTTCCTAGTGCATATGTGTATCGAGAGTTTCTTTGTCCATCAACACGTGAAAGCAAAACCATGACTTTTATTTTATATAGCCAAAATGGAAACATTTTTTTGATCATCTATAAAGAAATAATAAGTAAACTCCATTTATAGGGATGTTGTACAACGGTCCAAAACCAGACCATTGAAAAAAACCAACCAAAGACCAAAAAGGAATCGAAAATTTGAAAATGTTAGAACAAAGAACAAGACCGTATAGTAATTTGGCAGTTTGGTTTTGATTTAGAACTGGTTGATGAGTCCCAAACGAAATTATGAACCGGCCTTAAAATATGATTCTAAACAACTCATTAATAGTTGAATTAAGACAAAGTGTAAAGTTTAGGACGTAGCTTTCGGTCTATGAAATACGATTCTAAACAACTCGTTAGTAGTTGAATCATTAAGTTATCTATGACTTCAAATCAATCATACTTTTGAAAATAACATTTTTAAATATCAAGAAAAAGTGAAATAAAAATGGTCTTACAATTGTTTATCTCGATTAAGAAGTTTGATATCGTTACAAAACTATAATATGAAAGTAGGAAATGAATCATTTGAGAACTCAAAAATATTTTAAGAACTCATCAAAAAACCAATCAAAACCATTTTTTTTTGTTTTTACTAACTTATATACAATATATATAAATGGGTTTATATATGTAAATTTACATGTCTTCACATATTAAAAAAAATCTACACTTGTGTAAGCTTACTACTTACACATGTGTAAATGTTTACCATTTATACATGTGTATAATTTTTTTTAAATAATTTAGAGAGAAAAGATAAATTAATTGGAGAGTTAAATCATTTTTTATATTACATTTTAATAATAAAAGTAGTGAAAAAAATGGTTTTCATTTGTTTTTTGACGAGTTCTCAAGAGATCCTAACCATATGAAAGTAAATAGTTATTTGTTCTTTAGGTTATGCAATCTGGAAGGTTATAAACATTTATACCGGGAACCTCCAATGTCAATTGATAAGATATCTAATCCCGACACGCACATCAAGTTTTATTAAAATATACACTTCTCTAAACCTGCCAGAGACTACACAAAAAGTTTTTTTTCTCATTTTTATTTAAATTCTTTTTCATTCTTAACCATTTAAAATTTATGTTAATTTAGTTTATTTTTTCTTTATCTTTTAGTCATCATTATACCATTACTTAGGTTTGTAGTCTCCATAGGTATACTTTGAGTTGTGGCAACCATTTTGACGTTTTCCTTTTACTCACTCGAGAAATACTGCATTTCCCATACCCTCAACTTCTTATTTTCCCCATTTAAACCCTAGCACAAAATCAAGAAACCCCCGATTTAACTTCCAATTCTCCTAAAAATCAAATCTTTTTGTTTTTATCCAGATCACCGTCATCTTTTGCATTATCAGAATGTAGCATTTGCCCGACTAGACTAAATTATAAAATCCATTGCTAATTTTCTAGAGAATCAAATTAAAAACATCCGGATTTGCCATCTTTACCAACCCCTTCTTTTGTTTGTAATCTCAATTAAACCGTATATAACCTAAAAATAATTATGTAGTTTAAAATTTTGTTAATCAACAACCTGTCTCGTTTGATGGTTTGTGATGGTCTTATAAAAACACGTCAAGCGTCCAACTACTCTTCGGGGGTGTTTGTGATTACTTATTAAGCCTACTTATTGACTTATTACTTTTTGTAATAAGTCAATAAATTATAAGTCCGTTTAAATATTTTAAAAGAACATTTTAAAATGAATTTTAGAGAAGGGTTAATAAGTTTTTTTGAAAAGTTAGAATTCTTTACTTTTCAAATCTACTTATGACTTATTTAGGGTAATTTTCCTGATATATCCTCTAAACTAGGCCTGGCAAACTGGGCGGGTCGGACGGGTTCGGATCACGGGTCATAACGGGTTCATGACCACCCCAACCCCACACCCCACCATGCTTCCACCGCCTGCCCCCCCACCCCCACCCGCTGCCACACCCCACCATTCGATCGCCGCCACCCACCCACCCACAACCCACACCCCACCCCAACACGCCGCCGCCACCGCCCGATCGTCGCCACCACCGCTGCCACCCACCCACCCCACCCACCCACACCCATCCACCCTACCCACCCCCACCCGTCACACCCCACCACGCCGCCACCACCTACACCGTCGCCACCCACCTCACCCCACGCTACCCACCCACCCCCACCTACACCGTCGCCACCCCACCCCACCCCCGCCCGCCACACCCCACCACTCCGCCACTACCTACACCGTCGCCACCCACCCTGCCACTCACCCCACCCACCTCCACCCCACCCACCCTACCCACCCCACCCTACCACCACCACCACCACCGTCACCACTCACCCCACCCACCTCCACTCAATTTTTCAATAAAGTTTTTTTTAAATAAAAGTGTAATTGCTTTATACCATTGGAGTGTTGAATACATCAAGTTCACTAATGCTTAAAAGATAAAATTCACTATCTTTGTCATTCTCATCAACAAGAGCATAAATATTTTCGTTTTCTACGATATTAAATAAGAAGTTTTATCGTTTAAATGTTTTTAACGGCAAGCAGAAGAATGATGGTTAAACATAGTTTTACATGGGCCGCTATTTTCTGAAGAGGAGCATCTCAATTAATTTTTTTTTTCTAAACTGGGTTGTAGGTAAGGTAATTGATCAACAAGCATTCTGTTTATGACTTTGTGTATCCCGACAATTTTTTTTTGTTTTAAAGTTTAAACATAAAATTTTAGTTGTAACTAAAACCGGTATAACGGTATAACCCGATATTACTGGTAATACCGGCGGTTCAACTAACATACCGTTCTTCCAATTTACCGGGCTCAAACTTACCGGGCTAGTGGCTGAGATCCGGTTCAACCGGTATTACCGGCCGGTTTAAACTGGTTTTTAAAACATTGGTTTAAACAGATACATTTTTACGAGACAAATAAGATATAATTGTTTACTAAAAATTCTGTTCTTTTTTTTAGGAGGAAATAACCAAACTTTAGACTGTTTTCATTTGAATTAAAATTATATTTACGAGCACATATACATTATATCGAAAAATTTAACAAGTTGTAAACCCTTAAAAGTTCCGATCAAGATATAATCATGCAAACCAAGTTGAGGAACCAATAACACGCTGAGTCAAAGTTAGGTACAAGTGATGGGGTCCGTCGGCACTATCTAGGAAGCAATAATGGTGGTTAAAGAGCATACAACAGGAAGTTGACCAGATTCTGGTTTGGGACCCATACATAATAGTTGACCAGCTTAGGCTGAGTGGTATGTATATCCGAAGTGTTGGTGGCATGGGAATGACTTGGAAGGGCGTGGCCATTGAACACTGTAACACCCACCACAATTCGGGCTTCGATACAAGTTATATTAGGTAATACGGTCCTGAGTCATTACGAGTCGTACCAACAACCAATAAACTCCGCCTTTGATCGATATGGGTCGTATTAATTTAATTATAAAATGTGGTGTACCGGTAGTGTAACACCTAAAATTATAAAGAATAATAGAGGGGTTTTTTTGGAAGGCTGGAAGTTGAGGGACTAGTTGGGTAACTTGATTTGCTATACCTATACAAGGGTCTTTGTGGCTAGCAAATGGTTATACAATTGGTGTGAATGACGGGATTTGATATCCTGTAAATGTTGTGGGAAGGCATGACCAATGTTACTATCACTGGGGGGGTGTGATTCTGTCTAGGTTAGGATTCTGAACGAGATCAGGCATCTTAGACATACACTAGACCTCGATAAATTTCGAATAATTCCTTTTGGAATTGACGATTACGAAAAGGCGCAAATTTGACACGAATGGTTGAGTTATGTTTACTTTTATTGCATGTATGTACGATTTCATTTGTATTGACGAATGTTATGTTTTGCCCAAACGTTTATGATAATGTAATGTTTTATGTAAAGTTAGAACTCATTAGTGTTAGCTGAGTTTTAACATGCTTTCAGATAAAGTGTAGGTTGTTGTAGACTTGGATGCGGAGCTTGTGTCGAGAGTTTACTCAAGTTGTGACACTGACATTCCCATTATTTATGCTATTTAATTCTATGTATGAAACAATGCTCCCGCTACGTTAAGACAAATTTGTAATGTGAATGACTATTCCGTTGCTTCTATTCTATTTAAGGTTTAATTCATTATGTGTTTTTAAGTAAAACCAATGAGCGAGGTCTCCCGAGTTCAGAATCATACAGGTAGTCGTGAAATCAACAAAATTAATAGGTGACTTTTTAAGTTAATTATTTTAATATTTTGGTTCAAAATAATATTAGGACAACGAAACCAACTGAATTGGTTTGTCTTTTCTGCTATATTGATTTCTGGAGCTTATCATCAATGGAGTATTTCTGAGCTTGGAGAAGAAGGCATCGAAACTACTAGGGACAGTTTCTGATTTTTGTTGATCATCGAAACTTCTTGTCTACGTTTTGTCAGGAGAAGGTACCATCGAAACTAGATTTTTGTCTTATATAGAAACTGTGGTTATCGAAACTTGTCTGTGAATTTTTCAGTATCGAAACTAGTTGTTTCGATAAAAGTTGTCCTATCGAAACTAGTTGTTTCGATAAAAGTTGTCCTATCGAAATTAGTTGTTTCGATAGAAGTTGTCCTATCGAAACTAGTTTCTGTTTAGTTTCGATTCCGAATATTATGGCCACTTCAAGTTCAACAGAACCTTCTGGGGGAAATAGACCACCTGCTCTTGTGTCCACAAGAGAATTTGATGACTGGACTAAAAAGATGAAGCTTTTCTTTCAATTTCACGATTATACATTGTTGAGTTCTATCACCGATGGTCCCTACAAGCCCGTAACTACCACTGCTGATGTTCAACGTCCTAAGTTAGTATCTGAGTATGATGAGAAAGATCTTGCCTTGATTGCCCGAGACAACAAGGCCTACGGGACTATTGCCATGGCTCTTCCTATGGATATTTTCAACATCTTTGCTGAGTACACAACTGCTAAAGACTTATGGGTTGCATTGTGAACAAGATATGAGGGAAGTGAGGATGTCAGGGAAAGCAAAAGAGATTTGATCAAGAAACAATATGAGATGTTCAGCAGTGTAAGGGGAGAATCAATGTCTGATTTGATCAACCGTTTCTCAAGCATTGTATCAAGGTTGAAAGTAATGGGAGTTGAGTACCCTACTCATGATCTAAACAAGAAACTCCTAGATTCTCTTCCTGAGGAATGGAATATGTATCGAATCATGATCAAAAAGACTGAGAATCTGAGTGCTCTGTCTCAACAGGAAGTCTATAGCATTCTTGAATCTTATGAAATTGAGATTAAGAAGGGAGCAGTCACCCCATCAAATCAGTCTGAAACACAGCTCTTATTGCTGGATCAAGCTCATCCGGTAGCCCATACTTTCAGACTGATGTCCCTCCTTCAGCTGCAGCAATTAATTCTACTAGCTCCTCTGCTCCTCAAAAGACTGTCACCATGATTCCTGATGATTATGTCCCAATCATGACTGCTTTCATGTCGTGCTATGATGCACTGATTTCTGGAAATCTAACACCGGTTAGTTTTCAACCTGATGACTTGGAGCAAATTAATCCTGATGATTTGGAGAAAATGGACATTGATTGGTACATGGCCATGTTGACCTTAAGAGCCAAAAGATTCATCAAAAGGACTGGCATAGACAGATTCAAGCAGGGAAAGACACTTGGGTTTGATATCAAGAAGGTGAGATGCTACAATTGTGATCAGCTGGGTCACTTTGCCAGAAACTGCAAGGAGCCGTCCTCCAAGGATCAGCAAGAAAAGAAGATTTCCTCTGGAAAACAAGCTGCCAATCCTCCAAAGACAAACACATCTTCAAGTTCCACAGCTCTTGTGTGTCAAGCTGATGGACACTATCATTGGGGAGAACAAGCTGAGGAAGCTGCTGATAAAGCCTTGATGGCTGATGCGGAGGACATGGGCAAGTGTGTCATGATTGAACCTGCTGAGGATCTCACTGCTGTGCCTGCTGAGGTTATTTCTAAACTGTGTAATTCTAGATCTTGCTTGAATGAAATTCAAAAATACAGATTCATCAATCAAGCCTTAATTGATGAACGAGATCACATTAAGGTGATGTATGACTCTGTGGCCAAAAATGAGAAACTTTACTTAAAGAAAATTCGTGACATTTCTGGTGAAAATCGCTCTTTAATTGTGCAACTCAATACTCAAACCATTAATAATACGATCTTAATTGAAAGAGTCCAAAAGGCAGAAAAAGCCAAATTACAAGTTGATCACATGGATATGGATCAGAAAATTCTGTTTGGGATAATCGATAAACAATTTAATAGAAAAGGCACAGAGGGTCTTGGGTATAACTCTCATCCACCTCCTTATTCTAAATCAGGGAGATTTGCTGATATGCCAACTCCACATGTTTCCACACCTTTTGTTTGTACATTATCTCCTGATGATTATATTACGTTCTTCGATTCTGACAGTTTTGCTTCTTGTGCAGAATCAAATTGTGTAAATTCCGAAGATGATTGTGATAAGAGTAGTAATGATAGAACTATTTTAAAGGAACTTGAGTCGGATGAATGTAATAATATGTCCGTGTCAAAACCAAATATTTGTGAACACGTTAAAAACTTGTATTTTGATTCTATGCCTGCTGAGCATACGGGTTTGGGATGTGATGTTTCTAAATTTAAAAATGCTTTGCCTTTTGTTCCTAAATCTTTGAATGTTATGCCATATGTTACCAAGTTTAAAAGTGCATGAATTATTGTGAATGATGTACCACGTGAAACCATGAGCAACATGGACTTTTTCAGATTAAAGGAAGCACATCGTCTTCAAGACAAAGTTATTGATGAGAAAACCGTCTCATGTTCAGATTCTTCAACATCACAATCATCTTCATCTTGTGATGACTATTATCAGGCTAAGATATCTTGTGAAAACGTTTGTTTTAGTTGTGGTGCCTCAAATCATGTTTCAAAAAGTTGTAAATTGACAACCGCAAATTCTAATGAAGAATCGCCTTCCAAAAGTTCATTAAATTCATATGTGTTGCCTAAATCTTCTCACAGTAGGAAATCTAGGTGTAAAAGAATTAAAAATGCTAAAAATTATTTAAAACGAACTTGGAAAATTAAAAATAATGTTCTATTTGATGACCATGCTTCATCAAAGGATGGTTGTAATTCTGATTCCAATGAGAGGTCATATCCTGACACTAAAATATCTTGATTGAAACAATTTTGGTCAAATCGTATAAATGGTTCATTGTGTATAGGGTCAATCAAGAAGAACCGACGATAACATCTGGCATGTAGATAGTGGATGTTCAAGACATATGACTGGGCACTTTAACTTGCTGCAAGATTATCATCAAATTGATGGAGATTATTTTGCTTTTGCTGGAAACCCAAGAGGAGGAAAGATTGAAGGACAAGGAACAGTATCAAATGGAGTAAATAGTCTGGAATTTGTCAACTTTGTTTCTCAGTTGAAATACAATCTGATGAGTGTTTCACAGATTTGTGACAAGGACTTTTATGCTTTATTCAATTCAAAAGAATGTCTTATCTTGAAGCCGGGAGTGGTGATTTCGGAAGAACTTATTCTCATGCGTGCTCCCAGAAGATACAACACATATAGCTTGGATATGAACAACCCATCGGGCATTGAATCGTGTTTTCTCTCAAAGGCTTCCGAAGATGAATCTTTCCTGTGGCATAAGAGGTTGGGACATGTCAATTTCAAAACAATGAACCGACTGGTTCGAGGCAAACTAGTCACTGGATTACCTCTCAAAGATTTCACTCCTATGGAACACTGTATCTCATGTTCCAAGGGAAAACAGCACAAATCTTCACATAAGCCTAAAACCACCAATTCCATTGACTCTCCTCTCCAATTGCTTCACATGGATCTTTTTGGTCCGGTGAGTGTCATGAGTCTTGGACAAAAGTCATACTGTCTGGTGGTAACAGATGATTTTTCTCGATTCACTTGGGTGTTTTTCCTAGCTAAGAAAGATGAGACGCCAGAGATTTTAAAAACCTATCTGCTTCAAATTGAGAACCTCTTCAATCTAAGTGTGAAGACTATCCGCAGCGATCATGGAACAGAATTCAAAAATGCAACTTTTGATTCCTTCTGTGAAAACAAAGGAATTTCTCGACAATTTAGTGCACCTCGTACTCCTCAACAAAACGGTGTAGCTGAAAGAAGAAACCGCACTTTAATTGAAGCTGCACGAACTATGATTGTTGACTCTAAGCTTCCCGTGACTTTCTGGGCTGAGGCGGTCAACACTGCATGTTTTGTGCAAAATTGGGTTCTTATCACTAAAAGTTGCAACAAGACACCTTATAAGATCATGTACAAGCGCAAGCCAGTTATCGATTTCTTCAGAAAATTTGGGTGTGTGTGCACAATGCTGAACACTTCAGATCAGCTCAACAAGTTTGAAGCCAAAGCTGATGAATGCTATTTTGTTGGTTACTCATCCAATCAACGTGTTTTTCGTGTCTACCATAAGAAGAAAAGGATAGTGATGGAGTCCATTGATATCAATTGGCATGAAAACAATCATACGGACGCAGAAGACGGTCCCAATTGGCTCTTTGACGTCGATTCAGTTTTTAAGTCATTTAATCTTCCTGATTTCTCTATTGAATCAACTCATGCTAATCCTTACTTCTCTGTGAACAATCTAGGGAACATAAATGATCAAGGTTGTTCCTCATCTGCTCAGGTTGAAATTCCTGTGGTTGCTAATGCTGAATCTGATATGGAGTCTTCCGGTTCTGGTGCAACAAGTGAAACTGTTGAAGACAACTCCATTCCAATAGTAGATGTTGCACCACAATCACCTGCTGAAGATCCTATTAATGATATTGCCGATCCTCCTGCTGAAAATCTTACCAATTTGGAAGAAGTCGTGGAAGAAGATGAAATTCCTCAACTGCAAATTCATAAGATTCATCGCACCAATAACATCATTGGACCACTCAATGTGGGTGTTAGTACCCGAAATGCCTGTGAAGCATTTGAAAACAACATGTTTTCTTGCTTCATTTCTCAAGCTGAACCAAAGAACATCAAAGCAACTCTACTAGAAAACAGCTGGGTGGAAGCAATGCAGGAAGAGCTACAGCAATTCTCAAAGCTGCATGTGTGGAATTTGGTAGATCTTCCTAAGAAAAAAGTTCCAATCGACACTCGTTGGGGTTTTCACAACAAAAAGGATGAAGGCGACACTGTTATTCGAAATAAAGCTCGTCTGGTGGTTCAAGGTTTCTATCAAGAAGAAGGGATTGACTATGAGGAAGTCTTTGCACCAGTGGCTCGCTTGGAAGCCATCCGAATGTTTCTCGCCTATGCAGCCTACATGGACTTCACCGTTCATCAAATGGATGTCAAAAGCGCATTTTTATATGGCAAAGTTCAAGAGGAAGTTTATGTCAAGCAGCCGCCGGGTTTCATTGATCCTAATTTTCCAGACCGTGTTTATAAGTTAGACAAAGCATTGTACGGTCTTCACCAAGCACCTCGTGCGTGGTATGAAACTTTATCAAAGCATCTGCTTGAGAATGGTTTCACACGAGGAGCAATTGACCAAACTTTGTTCAAACGGAAGGATGAAAAGGATACAATCATGGTGCAAATTTATGTGGATGATATCATTTTTGGATCTACAAATCCCCGTCTTTGCATAGAATTTGAGGAAGTGATGAGATCTAAGTTTGAAATGAGCTCCATGGGAGAAATGAAGTTCTTTTTGGGACTACAAGTTGATCAGTCTGAGTCAGGAATCCTTATCCATCAAGAAAAATACGTGAAAGAAATTTTGACCAAGTTCAAAATGGCTGATTCCCACCCTGTAAAAACTCCTGTGGAAGTTCGTCATTGTTTGACTCCTGATGTGGATGGTGAAAGCGTTGATCAGCATCTCTATCGCTCTATGATAGGCTCTCTCATGTATCTCACGGCCAGCAGACCCAACATCATGTTTGCAGTGTGCTTGTGTGCACGTTTTCAGGCTAATCCTAAACTCTCTCATTTATCTGCTGTCAAACGTATTTTAAGATATTTAAAGTATAAGCCAAAATTGGGTCTGTGGTATCCTAAAACTGACTTATTTGATCTTGTAGCTTATTCAGATTCAGACTACGGGGGTTGCAACTTAGACCGAAAATCCACTTCCGGAGGTTGTCAATTCCTTGGCAACCGCCTTGTCTCATTGCAATGTAAGAAACAATCCACCGTTTCCCAATCCACCGCCGAAGCCGAATACATTGCCGCAGCCCTCTGTTGTTCCCAATTCAGATGGATACACCATCAGATGCTTGACTATGGGATCACATTCCAGGAGACACCCATTCTGTATGACAACACTACTGTTCCCCATATCACCAGAAACCCCGTTCAGCATTCCAAAACAAAACACATTGAAATCAAATATCACTTTATCCGTGACTGTGTGGAAAAGAAGCATATTCAAATGGTTGAAGTCAAAACTAATAAACAAACCGCAGACATCTTCACAAAGGCTTTTGACTCTACCAGATTTGCCCAACTGGTGGAGATGCTTGGAATGATTAAATTTCAGTGAATTGTGTGAATAGTATTCTTTTTTCTAAATTCTGTTTAATTGTCAAAGAAAATTCCAAAAAGATTTTATTTTTATGTACAGTTTCTACGCAAATCTTTTGGAGGAGAAATATAATATTGAAAAGAATTGCTGTGTATATAATCTTACAAGTGGTTTTGAGTTGCAGAAAAAATTGAATCTGACCTTTGAGAAATGATAGTGTCTGATCTCATCTCTTGGACATGGAATAGACCAAAAGCGATGGTGTTTACTGAGGTATAGCTGGTAGGCCCGACATATGGTTAAAACTTGTAAGTAGTGTGAAAACCTAATATATATCTCATACTTGTGTGTTTGAACCCATTATTGAAACATCTAACCCATTTTTATATCTAAGAAAACCAATTCAATCAGATACAGGCTTACGTATTGGATTCCTATTCATACGCCAAGTGACCGTCAATATAACGATATTTACCACCGATGACCCCGTATGTTTTGCTTACGCAAAGATCTCGGGTGCTCATCCCTTTCCCATCCACTTGGATGATTTGACCCCGTCTGTTTTGCTTACGCAAAGATCTCGGGTGTTCAACATTTTTCTATCCGCTAGGATAATTTTACGACTTCTTCTGTTTTGCTTACGCAAAGATCTAGAATGCTCGTACCTTTTTAATATCTACTTGGATATATTTTATCTTAATTTTCTAAATCCACTTGGATATCTTATTTTATTTTGGTGGTACTTTGACATTACTAAGACGGTACCTTGGTTAACCAGAAAGAGATGATAGGATGAAGATGGGTACTTCTTGAGGATTGATAGGTTTTCAAAATCATTTTATTTTAATATGTGGGGTACACCTTGTATATTGCTTAAATGGTACCTTTTAATCACATGAAATCTTAGTACAAACAAATGTTCGGGTTTACTTTGCACAAATATCAACTATCTTCAGGGACTCACAGTAGTGAATTGCAAAAGGAAGTGTTTCAAGAGACTGACCAGATCTGATCTCATGTTGGATCTTTTTCAAGAAGATAAGTGTAAATATCTTGTGTATAATTTCATTTCTATAGAAAGTCTGTTTTAACAGTGTATATATGTTAGTCTTATTTCTGTTCTTTGAACTATCGAAACTAGTTGTACTTATCGAAACTACTTTGTGCATATCGAAACTACTTTGAACTATCGAAACTAGTTGTTCATATCGAAACTAGTTTGCCCTATCGAAACTAGTTGTTTTGAAAGGGGCATTTTTGTCTTTTGTCTTACGAAAAATTAAATGCCTTCATAATCAATCCCTCCCTTCATACTGAGTTTCACTCGTCTTTTTTCGAACCCTCTTACCTTCTCTGTCATACGCAAAAATCTCTCAAGCCTTTGGTCTGAGTTGCAAGAAATCAGTGTTAATCACCTGATTTCCCCCCGTTGTCATCATCGTCTCCATCATCAGGTAACGTCTCACTACTTCCTACAGATGGTTTTTCAAATCAGCAGACCTAGGGTTTCAAAAAAAATTCAAAATCTGTTCGACTAAATCTTCATAATAACAGTCGTTTTTGTGCTTATCCGCGTTTACAAACATCTCTATCATCTTTGAACTCATGATTAATGTGTACTATTGCAGATAACAGTCTCACATTCGGTAAGATGAAGTTCCGTCACTAACAGGCCACTCTAAACCCTTCTTTAAATTGTCTATATTAGTCTAAGTATCGTGAATCAAAAGGGGTTTGGGTTTCAAAATCAAGTAGTTTCGACAAAAGGGATTCAACACTTTCAAAATTTCTCAAAAGATTCTTCATCGAAACTACTAGTTTCGACACCCAAACTTGCCCTAGTATCTCTGATCGAAACTAGTTAGTTTCGATAAGTTCATCTCAATCGAAACTAGTTGTTTCGACAGTAAGGTTTTCAAATTTTTTCTAAGTGTTGGTACATCTTGTTTCGATTAAGTATATTCAGAAACTTCACTTATTATGCACAACTGATGAATTTTACAGGTATAGATCTCTTATTCGTAAAGAGACACAATGTCTGTGCATTTCTTAATGCCAATGATCCAAAAGCTGCAGAATTCACTTGTGTCTTAAACTTCCTGGCAAACTCCAACATCAGCTTTGCCATCAGCAACAACCTGCCAGTGTTTGAGATTTCTATAAGGGAATTTTGGGAGACTGCTGAGATCATCACAGTTGAGAATGTGGAGCACATCAGAGCAACTGTGCTTGGTCAAGAAGTCGTATTTTCTGAAGCTACTGTTAAAGAGGTGCTGCAGTTCAATGACAATCCAAATGCACCCATTGAGTTTCCTATCTTCTATGTTAAAGAATGTTTCAGAAGATTGGGTCATCCAGAAGAATTAAAAAATGATCAGATAATCAAGAATTCCCTACCAAGCCACTGGAGATACACAGTGCACGTGTTTATTCACTGCCTATCAATCAGAAAAGGAGGTTTTGACTCAGCAAACAGTATACTGGGCTCAGCAATTTTGGGGTTAGTCAAGAGAAGAGACTACAATTTCTCTGGCTTCATCTTCAGACAATTAAAGGACAACCTGACAGGAGCCGTGAAGGAGAAATTTCTGGCATATCTAAGATTCTTACAGATCATCATCAATCTTCTACATCCTGAGCTTCAACAAGGTGGGAACACCTTCGTGTTCGACCATATGATCGCCAAGACTCTCAGCTATATGAGAAGTACAAACAAGAGAACCAACAGGGCTATAGCTGATGTTCCCCTGTTTGGTCATATCCTTGGAGAAGAAGAAGAATTCATTCCTGATATTGACCCAGATCTAGAAGAAGAGGTTGTATCATCTGATGAAGAGGAGATGGAAGTTGAACAAGGTCAAGATAATCAACCTGCTGATGTAGTTGAGATTGAGATGAACATTCCTAATGTTCAAGAAGAAGATCAACCCATCATTGAGACTGTGATAGAGGCTCCGTTTGTCGAGCAAATACATATAATTCAAGAGCCAGCATCATCCTGGATGAAGAGATGAACTAGACCTTCCCTCAGCAAGTGAGAGAAGAGATGCAAGGAAGAAAGGGAAAGGGACCTCTACTGAGATAGAGACCGTAATTCTGGATGAAGAAGACATCCCATCTGATGACGAGCTGAATGCCCTCTTAGATGAAATTGAAAACTTTGGGTATAATGATCTTTACCCAGAAATTCTGACTACCGAGGAAAAAGAGACTGAGAGAACCAGATACTTCACAGAAGAAGGAGAGGAGATTCAAACCTTGTATGATGAAGGAAAAGACGAAGAAGATGTTCAGGTTAATCTTATCAAGACAGTCACTCCTGAACCAACCACTACTGTCTCTGAATCAAGTCCAGCACAAGATCCACCTTCTGTTGCACCTGAACCTCCAACTTCAAGAAAATCTTGGTTTAGGAAAATCATTCAGGAAGAATCTCCTAAAACATACGAATGGATAGCTGAGCATCAGGAGCTAAAGAGGCCTCCAATTGGCTGGAAGTATGATGCAGAAAGGAAGCTCTTTATTATCAGAAGATATAAAGGGGGGAGTTCAGCACTTCAAAAATATGACTGACTTCCAGACACTTCCTTTCTATGAACTCAGGGACTTAGCCAAGCTTCCACTTCAAAACACTGGGAAGGTTATATTGGCTTATGACTTCGAGAAATTTCTGCATTCTCAAGTCAATAATGATTTCAAGGGAATGAAGCCTAGGCAAACTTTCAGAAAGTGGTACTATGACCCAATCATTGGCAGTGCAGTAATAGAGTGTGAGGGCAAGGAAGACATCACTATCTTTGAACCTATGGAGCTGTTGAAATTTAAGCCTGAAGATCTGGAGATACTATTCCAGAATCACATTCAGGCATACAGTGATGAAGATGAAGCTGATGCCAAGGCCTACCAAAGAGTTGTATCTCTCCACGTTAAACCATTCATCCCAAGGACAACTGAAGGACCAGCTGCTTGATAAAGAGCTGAAGACAGTAATGCAACAACTTAGGGGGAGATTGTAGAGTCTTATCTTATGTATAAGCTGTTGTCATTTATTGTATGTTTAAACAGTTTTAGACTAGTTTACTTTATGTCATTTCATTAAATGTAATTTCAGTTTTCTGTAATTTACTGCTTTATTAGCTAGTTTCGATTGAGTTTGTTCAATCGAAACTAGTAGTTTCGATAGATGGTAGTTTCGACAGTTCTGTGTATCACTTGTAAATAGTTTCGATTGAACATAGTTTCGATACCTGTCACTACTATAAATAGCCTAGTTTGAGAATGTTTAGGGTGTGAGTAGCGGCTGTAACCCTGAACCTTCTCTTTCACATTGTTATTGAATCAATACACTTTGCAGTTGTTTTTACACTGTGTTCTTACATTTTCATATAATTTTGTGTTGATTCATTGTGAGGTTAGCCTGTTATCTTCACCGATTTTGTTTTTACCATCTGTTTCACCACCATACACACAGTTTCCGCCTGTGTGTGTGTAATCGATCAAATCAGTGATTTAAAGAGAAATCTGGACCTACAAGTGGTATCAGAACCATGGTGGCTCTTATTGCTCTCGAATCTGCTCAAAATCAAGAAAAACCCGCCATTGAGACGTTAAACTTGAAGAAATCGATGTGTAGCAGGTTCGTGACTACTGTTCTACATTTCCACTTTCAAAATCTGAAGATGTAAGGCTTTTGAAGCATTTTTCAGACCTGGATTGGGGGTATCGAAGTAGCTGAAGGTTGAAGATGGTCAATCGAAACTATGTGGCGGCTGAACATTTTCTATCGAAACTACTGGTGTTGCCCTAAATCAGAAGTAGAAGACATCGAAACTAGGCTGTCGAAACTAGTCTATCGAAACTAGAGTGTATTGAAACTACTAGTTTCGATTGAAGAATCTCCTATCGAAACTACTAGTTTCGATTGAAGAATCTCTTTATCGAAACTTCTTGTTTCAATACTGCCTCTATCGAAATTAGCCTTGTTTCGACTGAAGTAGAGCCTATCAAAACTACAGGCAGAACTGTCCAAGAACTTTCCAAAAAAAAAAAAAAAAAAAATTTTGGAAATTTTCTTAGATAAATATTTTAACAAGATATTGCATAGAAGGAGGGGAGTTTTGGAAGAAAAATTGGAGACAACCTTTTTCGGGTTTTCGAAAATTTCGTTTCTTCGGCAATATACACGATGTTCTGCCTGATTCAGTCGTAATTCCTTTGATCAAAGTTCAAGTTTGGGCAGCGGGTAACAAAGTCAAGCATACTTGTGACAAATCGGATCATTAGTTGTTGATTACATGGTGATTCGATCCCTTATCTTTTGCCTAGAAATAGGAGGGTCTACACTTCAGGGGGAGAATTACCACGAAAGACTTCAAATTATCAGCAGAGTTATGAAGATGCAAGACAAAGTGAGCCTTTGCTTGAAATTGACCTTTTTTTAGGGGGAGAGAAGGCAAAAGTTGATCAAGTGTTCGAGAATGTCAAGAATTCTTGTAGAAAGATGGTTATTTACTGCTAAATACTTGGGATTCAAACCTTTATAATTTGCCTACAAGATAGAACAAGGCGCATGTGCTTGGCCTCCTATATATAGCAGATTATGCCCTAGGAGTGAGTGTGCGTCTGTAGAGGGAATCACCACCCCAGAGGGAGCTCACCCTGGGGTGAGACTAATTGTCAGTGTATGATCGAGCGTTTATTTTCATTTCAATCAAAGAATTATACGTTTTATGCTTTCAATTATCTGTTCTTTTCATTTTCATATGTTTCTGTTCGTGTATGTGATTCCCGCACCCGTCTCTACCCATTTGTGATTCGAGAGTGATACCGGATCCAGAGATTCCGCCTCTCGATCTGGACTGTTTGAAGAATTTCTCCGCAGATCTGTCTACAGTTCTGCTCAGGACCTACACAGTCATGATGGGTAAGTATTCATTAGGGATCATAGTGGTTGGCTTCTATGAAGTATGACATAGTAGAACTGGAGGAGTTTGATCCAATAATGAGGGCGGTGTTTCCAGACTGATTGGTGGGAGTGACAACTCCTTTCTTAATCTCCAGCTCATAAGACTCAAGGATGCTATACAGTTCTTGTTGTGACAAATACCTCAGTTTCTCAGTCTTCTTGATCGTGATACAGTACATGTTCCATTCCTTGGGGAGGGCATCAAGTATCTTCTTGTTTAACTCAACAGTGGGGTATTCAGCTCCCATAACCTTCATTCTTGATACAATGCTAGAAAATCTGTTTACCAGATCAGACATAGACTCTCCACAAACACTATTGAACATCCCATATTGCTTCTTGATAAGATCTCTCTTGCTTCTTGATTAGATCAAATTTAGAAACTTTGAACATTTTACACGAATGTTTATACTTCCAATATACCTGAAACATTTAAATTAGAATTTAACAACAATTAATAATTTGAGTTTAATTTTGGTTTTTTGTATCTGAAAGTTTATGTTTAAGCTGACTTGAACGTTAGAAAACTCCTTTCCATGCAATTCAGGTGTTTAAGTTCATCATTACAGTTCTTTGATCTAATAAACCGTGTGTATATGGTAGTTTATTTGATATTTGAGCATCAAATGAGTTAAATGATAACTTCGTATTTTTATATGCGAGATTACATATATGTAATATGGCAGATTCCCAATTTCTGAAACACTTATGTAATCTGCAATATTATACATATGCAAAATGTAATCCATCATATTAAATATATGTAATCTCACAAATTTCCAAGCTCCAACTCGTTTTTACCCACGTTTCAAAAATCTTATTAATATGTTATATTACTGATGTAGTGCAAAGCACACATCTTTATTTCTAGTGTTTTAATGTGTTTTGATTAGTTTTCTATTCATTTTGAGTTAATTTTGGTTGTTATTGAGTCTATGTTATGTCTACAGGTGTCAAGTTGAATACAAGTGAAAATCCAAAGAAATCGTGCACGGGAATGAAGCCCAAAGATCAAAAGTCAAAAATGGTGAAACTGGGTTCTTCACGGTACGCGAGGGAAAGCGCGAGGAACTCAGCCCAACCTCTCGCGGTACGCGAGGGCCATGTAAAATCGCAAAAAGCCCTAATCGATCAATTAAAAGAACTTGAAGGCTATTGTGATAAAGGGTTCGATCTTACAGCCATTTAGGGATAGTATTAGGGCAATTTTGAAGCTTAGGAAGCAAATTAAAGAGTAAAGGTTGAAGCTTTAGATCCCGGGTTTGTAGTTTAGCGTATTCGGTTTCCAAGATTCAATTTTTGTATTTGATTGCTTTGTTTGTAACCATGGTTTATAATTATTCTTCTGTTTGTTGAACTTAAGTATGATTCTAGGCTAAAACATCTAATACTGCCTGGGTCACAAGATGAATATTTGCTAAAGTTGTGATTTTTATCGGTTTTGGATTCTAGTTGTTGGATGAATGATTTTGTAAACATTATTATGATAAAGATTATGATGAATCTACATGTTTAGTTCTTATTTGTGTTTGATTTCAATTCCGTGCGTTGTTTGTAGATGTCTTCTAGTTTGAACAACATATTTAGGTCATGGACTTTAGGGTTTGTGATTGTTGTGTGGTATGCTAGACATAGTGACCATAGGAGTTGTGATTGAATATATTTAGATTTGAATGTGTATCCTATTTCAATACCTGAGAGGAGAGATAGTCGTTTAGTCTTCGTCATTAGGAATCCAAGTGTCAACTGTCTGAGAGGAAGTTGGTTTAGGTGTCTAGTCATTGTTGCTTTTCTGAGTCATAGTTCTTATCCTAGGATTACCCCGTGCATTCCTTGAAGGTATCGTGGCTAGTGAGAGTGAATGATGATCTGTCTTTCAGGTACATTATCATCGTTGGAGAGACCGAAATGTAATCCACTATCTAGTGAGTTATTACATCTTTAGGTTCCTTAGTTGGTTACACCCTGAGAGTGATTAGGGATCCACTAGGTTGTCTAGAGTTGTTTCATTAGAAACCCAGATCTATCATAGATTCCATAACCAGTAGGAGTTGTACTTGGCAAGTATGATTCCAACCTAGGTGGTATTCTCCCCATCTCTAATATTTCCTTAGTACATTTCCTTGATAGTTGAGTCGATCTTAGTTTGTTGCATTCATTAGTTAATTAGTAGTGTAGTAAAACCCCCCCTAACAAACCAATCTTTAGTCCGAGTCAGAGTCTAGTTTTGTTATCGTAGTGTCTTTAGGGTTCGATAACTCGGTTTACCATTAAGTTATGCTACACTCGATAAGTACACTTGCATATTAGTGCAGTTTAGTTCATAGGTAGTCCATCTTATTACTTAGGAGTCTAGGTTAGGTTTTATTTGTTTTTATATAGACAGTCTGGACGACATCAATTACATATATGTAATTTTCAAGATTGCAAATAAGTAATCTGGCCATACACAGGATCTGAAAGGCTTATGTAATCTGCCATATTACACATGTGTAATCTCACAGATTATCCAATATAAGATCGAGTCTGTCTTGTGTGCTTGTCCTACATGCTACTTGTGTGTCTAATATGGGATCGAGTCTTTATATTTTTGAGTCTTTATTTCCTTCTTTCTATCTTGTGTCTTTCTGTTTATGCACATTACCCGTTCGCAGGGATCACCACCTTATTCAGCTTTCTTAGAGCCCGAACAAGAGCTTCACGAGCGCATCCGCGACTTCTGGGAGCATTCAAAAGCATTGTGCAGCAACCAGGCACGTCCTACTATCCCAGTTCCATCCCTAAAATGGGCGACGCTGACCAACCAGCGAGGCATTCCATACACCAGAGGGCCAGTGATGGGGTCACTAGGGCGAGATCTTCGATCACACACCCGACTATTTCGAACACCAATAATTGGCATATGCCATCGCATGTCATGAGTACGATCACTCATGCCACTCAATTTCATGGCCTCGAGATGAGGATGCACTCGAACACCTGTCCCGCTTTGTGCGTATATGTGATACCATCAATATCACTGATGTGTTTGAAGACGTAATCTACTTACGTCTCTTCCCATTCTCTCTCTCTGGGCGTGCATCTACTTGGCTTGACACCCTCCCACAGAATTCTATCACCGCATGGGAGGATCTTCAAGCCAAGTTCTTTATGAAATATTATCCACCTTCCAGGGCCGATCGCCTAAGGGATCAAATCCACTCCTTCCGGATGTACTCCGACGAGCCTTATCACATGGCATGGGAGCAGTTCAACACGTTATTGAGCCGATGTCCCAAGCACTGTTTATTGGACTTGGCGATAGTGGAGAAATTCTATAATGGCTTTACCTTCGAGAAGCAACAAATGTTCAATACATCTGCGGGAGCCTATATCATGGACAAACTCGAGCCTGCTGAGTGCGAGGATATGTTTGTGAGCTTCGCTCTCGCTGAACAGCAGCGACCATCTATTAGGACCTCCATTCCTAATACTAGAGCATCCACCTATTCTCCTAGGAGTGTGCATCAGGTCACTCCTGATTCTAGCGTGGTTGTTGTACTTGCAGCAATGGGTAACGAGATAAAGGAGCTAAAGCTCAGTGCTCAACGGTGAGAGGTGTGTAGGGGAGGCACGACACCAGAGATTGCCCCGTCAATCATCCAGAGCAGGTGAGTTTTGCTGGCAACCAGAACCAGAACCGAGGGTACAACAACTACAATAATTCGTTTGGCTCGGGATGGAGATCTGGAAACAACCCACCTGGGTTTAATGATCGCCAGAATCAACAAGGAGGAGGAGGAGAAGTAGGAGCAACCTTGGGAAGTAGTGTCGGCACTAGAAGAATCAAAGAGATGATAGAGATTAGACACAATTGCTTGCCCATTTTGTTCAGCAAGACAGGGACGCTAGGCGGAGACAGGATGACCATGACACTCTTGTGACAATCCAGACTTTTCAAATTAACTCCGTTAATAATCCCGTTAAATATCCTATCTAAAACTTAACACCGTTAACTAAACCCAGTTAAATCTAACCCCATGGTCTAATTCTACCATTTTCTGATCTCAAACTTCAGGGACTGATCCTGCCAAATCTCTAAACTTGACATGTTGACTTGCAAAGTCAAAATCAAAGGAAATTGATCCCTGTTGACTTTTAAAGTCAAACCCGTAATCAATTGACTCAAATCCGAATCCCGCAATCGTTCCTGTTGAAATTCCGTAACCGTTATGCACATTATAGCCATAATCGATCATCATTAGATCATTAAACTCAAACATTGATTCGAATTAATCCCAATTATGGGCATCAATCTCATAACCGTCGACTCCCACTATTAATTCATCAAATTCGGCAAATACTCGTATTATTTCCACAAATCTAACTCTCACACACTTCATTCACATCCATTAGAAGCTGTAACACGCATCAATTAGATCGGAATTGTAGCAGAAGTCGCTGGAATCTAACCCACAAGCCGTCGGTACTCGGTTTAGTCGATCACCATCAATCCGTCAACGTTTCTGGTAACTAATTGCATCCCTAGTTTCGTTTGAGTCTATTAACAGAAAGCCCTATGAGTATTGGGGTTCATAACATCAATTGATCGAAATCCAGAATCTAGGGTTCATACGAAATCCAATTTGGGGCTTTTGACTCTGGACTCAATCATAATTCAATTAAACCATATGGCTAGAATCGGAATCACTCGTTTAGTAGAAGCCCTATGTTAATTTGGATTTTCACTATCGAATTTAACTCAAATCGATTCTAGGGTTCATATCCATTCAGTTTAATCGAATCCTAACCTAGACACATTTGAAATATAATTAATTCTTATCAGTAGATTTGCAACTCTCTGTATATTGATAGCCCCATGTCAATTTGATCTCAAATCATCGAATTAATCAAGATCCTATAACTAGGGTTCGTTCATAATCTGTTTTAGGGTTTTTGATCTTAAACCTGTCCTCAATCAAATTAAGTTACACCATCAGATTGACAATGCTCTAATCAGTGAAAGCCCTATGATTCAAACAACTTTTAACATCAGATTTTATCAAATCGAATCTAAGCTTATAAACTAGGGTTTCGGATTCTAAATCAGGGATTAATCGACCCAGACTCAATGATTTCCAAATTAAACGCATTCACATACTCGCAAACACTCGTTTTACATAACCCCTATACTGTTTTGATCGATCTCTATCATCTTCGTTGGAATTGGGACTGGGTTCGATCCGATTTACTTATGGGGGAAGAACCCACTGAACCTTGATGTTAAAACAATTTTGAACTGGTTGAGTTTGCGATTCCCTAGCGAGCGGGACTGGTTAAAGCTGTGTGCGTGTGTGGGAGAGACCCGGGTTCGAGGCCGGGCTCCCACATTTTATTTTTTTGAACCATTTCTATTATATTTAATTATTAAAAATCAAACCCTATATTATTATAATAATATATTGATGTGTTTTAGCCCGGGAAAGCACCTATAGGCTCGAGTTTGGTTTTATAACCCATTTTTATATTATTTCAAACCGTGACTCCTAGTATAAAATAATATATAGTTTTATATTATTTCGTCTCGTTTAATTAATTCGTGTGACGTTTTAAAATTTTAAATAATATAATCTGTTATATTATTTACCCACGTTTATATATCCGATTAAAAATAATATATTTATTATTTTTCCATACAAATGATTATTTGGTTAATCCTACGAACTTAAAAATAATATATTAAATTATATTATTTTCCTAATTTTTGTAAACGACTCGAACGTACGAATTTATGTATTTGTTTAATTATTATTCGTTATTAAGATACGACACGTAACGCTTCGATCGTAAGTTTTGTATTAAAACCCGTAGACACGTTCGTCCACTCTTAAATCCTTAGAATGTGTTAAGACGTTCTAACCTTCCGTGTCATCGTCACAAATCCCTTTGTGTCCCTAATTGTTATGTTTATATTCTAGGGCATACGTGATCCGTTTCAGGCTAACACTTGTGGTTTTAATCTCATACTTGTGTGATACTATCTACTACGAAACGCAGGTGAGTTTTCACGGCCCCTTCTTACTCTTTTAACTTGGGGGAGAGAACATGATTCAACTATTTTGAGATTTTTGTAATTCATATGTTATCAATGTTAAAGCTAAGCTTAACACGCTATCACTGAAAGCCCTCAACACACATCGAACCATTAATATGGATCTTAGCGAGGTAATGTCTAGTAGTACTACTGGGTTTGACAAATCCCACCAGCGTTAGTCGCGCTAACTCGATTGGAGATCGAACGGGTGAAATGTTAGCCTACTCACATTGCCGGGGTTGATAGACCTGGCAGGAGGCAAATAAACAAACAGTCAGCATCAGTTGCGAGCCTTTAAATTAAACATGAACATAGGTTTGCTACCTATAGATACATATTGAATGATCAATAATCTGGTAAACGTTTATTTATATATTGAAACCTGTGAACTCACCATCCTTGTGTTGACATCTTTTCTTGCATGTTTTCTCAGGTCGCTAAGATAAGGCACAGGTGCACGTATAAGACATGCATGTGATTCTCCTTTTTGATTGATGTCTTATTAAATTGTTTGGACTTTCTTTGGACTATGTTTGGTTTGGACTTTTGGACTTTTTGGGCGCGTGTGTTTTGAACATTTACTTTTCTTTACGCTTTCGCATTAAACTCTGATTGTTATGATATTTTCATTTGAGTCCCATGTAGAGTCGTTCAATGTAACTAATGACTGAGATCCTGGTTTGTCACTTCCCAAACGGTAAAACTCCGTTAGTTGAAATTGGGGGTGTGACAGATTGGTACCAGAGCCATTGGTTATAGAGAACTAGGATTGTATACTAGACTATAACCTCACACATTAGTTACATGTCATAAACATTTGGATGTTTGGCACATATATGTTATATTACAGGAACATGTTGTCAACTCCACCACCATCACCTAAGGCACCTACCGCATCGTCCCCGGAGCCCAAAACGCTCCGGACTAGTTCTAGTGACAACTCGGTGGAACAGGGTGAACCTAGTAATGCACGAGCAAGGAACACGACACTTAATTGGGGTGCACATCCGAAGATGATCCAAAGGAGGATCGAGATGGGAAATGTTCCATCACCCTATGTAGGAGGGATTTTGGAGAGAGTGACTAATCTGGAAGCCCAGCTGCAAGTAGCAGATCATGTTGCTGAAGGACTTCAGGAGAGAGTGACTCACTTAGAAGCCCAACTACAAGCAGCCCTATTTCCAGAGGACATTCCACTTTCGGACGACGAGGAGGAACCTTTCGAGGAGGAGCCCTTCGAGGATGAGCCCTTAGAGGAGGAGCCACCCAAGGAGGAACCGATGGAGATCAACGATGCACAATCATACGTTTCTTCCGATGACGAGGATGTTTGATGATCTTTCTATTCTATCTTTCCTTTTCATTCATGCTTCATTTATGTTATTTCTCTTTTCAAACCTAGATGGGTAAGGTTGTTCCCATTCAATAAAAGCGTGAGAATTTTAATGTTTGAGTTATTTATTTTGTAGCCTTAAAATTTATTTAATTTTCAAAATATTAGATCTTGTATTTCCTTACTTGTACATAAATAATGTTTAATATGCGACATATTTCTCATTGTTTTGTATTTGTGAATGTGAAGAATCATGCCGGGAAGAGGACGTGGAGGTCGTGCTGGTGGCCGAGGTACCATCAACATGACAGCAGCTGAGCTGGCGGCACTAATCAACGATAGTGTTGTAGAGGCTCTCACAGCACAGAATGCTGCGGGTAAATACTTTAGCTATTGACTAATGAGGTCAATTCATCTCTTCAAGCACCTTTCCTAAGCTCTATAATCCCATCCCTATATTATGCTTCTAAATCTAGGTCAATAGAATCAGCAGCCAGCCTGCACATTCAAGACATTTATGGACTGTAAGCCCCACACCTTTAGGGGAGCCGAAGGAGCTGTCGGACTACTCTGTTGGTTCCAAAAAGAAGAATCGGTGATTGCCATGTGCAACTGCCAAGTGGCCAATCATGTCAAGTTCGCCGCTGAAACTTTGGAGGGCCCGGCACTCACGTGGTGGAACGATCAGGTCCAGATGTTGAGTCTAGTCATGGCAAAAGTACCCCCGTGGGAGGAGTTGTCTAGTCATGGCAAAAGGACCCCCGTGGGAGGAATTTAAGACAATGATGAAGGAGGAGTACTGTCCTCGCGATGAAATTCATAAGTTGGAAGGAGAATTTTGGAACCTGAAAATGGAAGGTTCTGAAATCGAGCTGTATACCACTCGCTCCCATGAGCTTGCTACCATGTGCCCACATATGGTGACTCCGGACTACAAGAGGATTGAGCTGTATATTGGAGGTCTAGTGCCTCAAATTCGAAGTATGGTTACTTCATCCAACCCTACTACCATCCAACAGACAATCAGACTAGCCCACAAGCTAACCGATCAGGCGGTGACTCAAGGGACTTTACCCCCGAGAGGTTCGGTCTCTAAATCCACCGACAATCATAAACGCAAGTTTGATCACCACTCCAACTCTCACTCCAGCTCCAAAGGACCCCAGGTCAACCAACCTCAGCAACAACAATATCAACGTAGGTTTGAGCCTACTAAGAACTTCAACCAGACAACCTCTCCAAGTCAAACTCAGGGTGGTTACGCGGGGAAGTCTCCCAAGTGTAACAAGTGCAACTTTCATCACTTCGGGGTTTGCAACCGTTGTCAGCGGTGTGGAAAAATAGGTCATGCTGCCAAAGATTGTAGGGGTGAGTTGCAAGCCAAGCAACCTTTTCAACAGCCTGGGTCTACAAAGGGTTGTTTCGAGTGTGGGAAAGAGGGACATTTTTGAAAGAATTGTCCTCAGTTAAAGAAGGGAGGTAATGGAAACCACAACCCTAATTAGAATATCAACAATGGTGGCAACAACAGCAATAACGGAGGGAATGGTGCGAAGGGACGAGCCTTCGTGCTTGGATGTGGAGAAGCTCATTATGATCATAATGTGGTCACCGGTAAGTTTCTCTTAAATAATTACTTTGCTTCTGTCCTTTTTGACACTGGTGCTGATAGGAGTTTTATATCTAAGAAACTTAGTGATATGATAAAAGGAACTCCAACTCTATTAGAAGCTAAGTATGTAATAGAGATAGTTGATGGTCAAATGATTGAAGCAACCCGCATTCTTAAGGGTTGTAAACTTGAACTAACTAGTCATAAACTTGATATCGACCTTATGCCGGTCACCCTTGGTAGTTTTGATGTAATTGTCAGCATGGATTGGTTATCTAAAAACCAAGACAAAATCATCTGCCATGAGAAAATTGTTCGCATTCCTCTCCCAAGTGGAGAAACCCTTTCCGTTCAGGGCGAAAAGGTTGGTGCATTGATGGGCATCATATCCTTTATGAAAGCACAGCAATGCCTTAAAAAAGGGCATACTGCTATTTTGGCCCTCGTTGCTGAGCAGCCATCAGAAGAGAAGAAGATTGATGATATTCCCATCATTCGTGAATTTCTAGAAGTATTTCCCGAGGCATTGCCTGACACCGTCAAGTTGAATTTCAAATCGATCTAGCACTCGGAGCGACACCGATCGCTCGGGCACCTTACAGACTGGCACCCAGTGTATTACAAGAGCTATCTACTCAGTTACAGGAACTGTTGGATAAAGGTTTCATCCGACCTAGCTCATCGCCATGGGGAGCTCCAGTCCTGTTTGTCAAGAAGAAGGATGGAACTTTCCATATGTGTATCGACTCTCGTGAACTGAATAAAGTCACAATCAAGAATCGTTATCCTTTGCCTCGTATAGATGATCTCTTTGATCAACTCCAAGGATCAAGTTTCTATTCCAAGATAGATCTTAGGTCCGGTTACCATCAATTGAGAGTCCGAGATGAGGATATCAATAAGACTGCTTTCAGGACAAGGTACGGCCACTACGAGTTTATGGTCATGCCTATCGGATTAACCAACGCACCTGCGGTATTCATGGACCTCATGAACCGTGTGTGTAAACCATACCTTGATCAGTTTGTCATCGTTGACATTCTTATTTATTCCAAGAACAAGGAGGAACATGAGGAACATCTATGCTTAATTCTGAAATTACTTAAACAGGAGCAGCTATATGCTAAGTTTTCTAAGTGTGAATTCTGGATTTGAGAAGTTCAATTCTTAGGACATGTGGTTAACGAGAAGGGAATACATGTCGATCCATCAAAGATTGAAGCCATCAAGAATTGGTCAGCACCGACGACTCTAACTGAGGTGCGACAATATCTGGGATTGGCTGGATATTACCGTTGATTCATCGATGGATTCTCTAAGATTGCACAACCTCTCACTGCCTTAACTCAAAAGGGTAAAGCCTATAACTGGGGCGATAACCAAGAGTCAGCATTCCAACATCTTACGTAGAAACTTTGCAGTGCACCTATCCTAGCTCTTCCGGAGGGTACGGATGATTTTGTGGTGTATTGTGATGCATCCATTCTGGGTCTGGGTTGTGTTCAAATGCAACGAGAAAAGGTGATCGCATATGCTTCGCGTCAACTGAAGATTCATGAGAAAAACTACAGCACTCATGATCTAGAGTTGGGAGCTGTAGTTTTCGCACTTAAGATATGGAGACACTACTTGTACGGTACCAAGTGCACTATCTATACTGATCATAAGAGTCTTCAGCATATCTTCGAGCAGAAAGAGCTGAACATGAGACAGCGTCGTTGGGTCGAGCTCTTGAATGATTATGACTGTGCGATCCGGTATCATCCGGGTAAGGCTAATGTTGTAGCTGATGCCCTAAGTAGAAAGGAAACTAAGCCCAAACGAGTTCGAGCATTACAGCTTACCATTCACCCCGGATTACCTGACAAAATCCGTAATGCTCAACTTGAAGCTCTGAAAGAGGAAAACCTACCGCTAGAAGGTACACGTGGTATGGAGGCACAACTCGAGGTCAAATCGGACGGTATTCACTACTTTGCTGAGCGAATATGGGTTCCAATATTCGGAAATTTCATGGAACTGGTCATGGATGAAGATCATAAAGCTCGTTACTCTATTTATCCAGGTTCTGAAAAGATGTATCATGACCTAAAGGTGCTGTATTGGTGGCCAAAGATGAAGGCCGATATAGCCACCTATATGAGCAAGTGCCAGACTTGCGCGAAGGTCAAAGTTGAATATCAAAAGCCTTCTAGTCTTCTCCAGCAACCAGAGATTACCATGTGGAAATGGGAGCAGATATCCATGGACTTTATCACAAAATTTCCACGAACTCCTACCGGATGTGATACCATTTGGGTAATCGTTGACCGTTTAACAAAGTCCGCTCACTTCTTTGCAATCAAGGAAACCGACAAAATGGATAAACTTACTCGTATTTACTTAAAAGAAGTAGGCTCTCGGCACGAGGTGCCAATCTCTATCATTTCGGATCGTGATGCATGATTCACCTCTCGTTTCTAGCAATCGTTACATAAAGCTTTAGGCACGCGTCTATGAGCACAACATACCATCCACAAACCGATGGCCAAACGGAGCGTACAATTCAAACTCTGGAGGATATGCTACGAGTGATTGACTTCGGTAACACCTGGGAGTCTCACCTACCGTTGGTGGAGTTCTCCTAGAACAACAGTTATCACACTAGCATCAAGGCAGCTCCATTTGAAGCATTATATGGAAGGAAATGTCGTTCTCCTATTTGTTGGGCCGAGGTTGGGGATAGTCAACTCTCAGGTCCTGAACTCGTACTTGAAACTTCTGAGAAAATCGTTCAAATTAGAAACCGTATGGCAGCAGCTCGTGATAGTAAAAAGTGCTATGTCGATAAGCGTTGTAAACTGTTAGAATTTCAAGTAGGGGATATGGTCTTATTAATAGTCTCACCTTGGAAAGGTGTCATTAGTTTTGGGAAACGGAGGAAGCTGAATCGTCGTTATGTTGGACCATTCAAGATAGTGAAGAGAATCGGGCCAGTAGTGTATCAACTGGACCTACCTGAAGGACTTAGTGGTGTACACAACATCTTTCACGTCTCAAACTTGAAGAAATGTCTGGTAGATTAGTCACTCGCAGTTCCTCTTGAGGAACTACACATTGATGAACAGCTACGTTTCATCGAAGAACCAGTCAAAATCATGGATACGGAGGTTAAAGCGTTAAAACACAGTAAAATCCCTATTGTCAGAGTTCGTTGGAACTCGAAACGCGGACCGAAATTCACGTGTGAGCGCGAGGATCAAATGATGCTCAAATATCCTAATCTGTTCAAGCACTCCGCGTCAAATTATTAAGGTACTATTTAATTTTCGGGACGAAAATTCTTTCAACTAGGGGATGATGTGCAATCCGGACATTTCAAATTAACTCCGTTAATAATCCCGTTAAATATCCTATCTAAAACATAACCCCGTTAACTAAACCCAGTTAAATCTAACCCCATGGTCTAATTCTGCCATTTTCTGATCTCAAACTTCAGGGACTGATCCTGCCAAGTCTCTAAACTTGACCTGTTGACTTGCAAAGTCAAAATCAAAGGAAATTGATCCCTGTTGACTTTTAAAGTCAAACCCATAATCAATTGACTCAAATCCGAATCCCACAATCGTTCCTGTTGAAATTCCGTAACCGTTATGCACATTATAGCCATAATCGATCATCATTAGATCATTAAACTCAAACATTGATTTGAATTAATCCCAATTATGGCCATTAATCTCATAACCGTCGACTCCCACTATGAATTCATCAAATTCGGCAAATACTCGTATTAATTCCATAAATCGAACTCTCACACACTTCATTCGCATCCATTAGAAGCTGTAAGACGCATCAATTGGACCGGAATTGTAGCAGAAGTCGCCGGAATCTAACCCGCAAGCCGTCGATACTCGGTTTAGTCGATCACCAATAATCCATCAACGTTTCTGGTAACTAATTGCATCCTTAGTTTCGTTTGAGTCTATTAACTGAAAGCCCAATGAGTATTGGGGCTCATAACATCAAATTGATCGAAATCCAGAATCTATGGTTCATACGAAATCTAATTTGGGGCTTTTGACTCTAGACTCAATCATAATTCAATTAAACCGTATGGCTAGAATAGGAATCACTCGTTTAGTAGAAGCCCTATGTTAATTTGGACTTTCAATATCGAATTTAACTCAAATCGATTCTAGGGTTCATATCCATTTGGTTTAATCGAACCCTAACCTAGACACATTTGAAATACAATTAATTCATATCAGTAGATTCGCAACTCTCTGTATAATGATAGCCCCATGTCAATTTGATCTCAAATCATCGAATTATTCAAGATCCTACAACTAGGGTTCGTTCATAATCTATTTTAGGGTTTTTGAACTTAAACCTGTCCTCAATCAAATTAAGTTTCACCATCAGATTCGCAATGCTCTAATCGGTGAAAGCCCTATGATTCAAACAACTTTTAACATCAGATTTTATCAAATCGAATCTAAGCTTATAAACTAGGGTTTCGGATTCAAAATCAGGGATTAATCGACCCAGACTCAATGATTTTCAAATTAAACGCATTCACATACTCGCAAACACTCGTTTTACAAAACCCTTATACTGTTTTGATCGATCTGTATCGTCTTCGTTGGAATTGGGACTGGGTTCGATCGGATTTGCGTATGGGGGAAGAACCCACTGAACCTTGATGTTAAAACAATTTTGAACCGGTTGAATTTGCGATTCCCTAGCGAGCGGGACTGGTTAAATCTGTGTGCGTGTGTGGAAGAGACCCGGGTTCAAGGCCGGGCTCCCACATTTTATTTTTTTGAAGCATTTTTATTATATTTAATTATTAAAAATCAAACCCTATATTATTATAATATTATATTGATGTGTTTTAACCCGGAAAACCAACCGTAGGCTCGGGTTTGGTTTTATAACCCATTCTTATATTATTTCCACTTTTAAAAATAATATATTTATGTTATTATCAAATAAAAATAATATATTTATATTATTTTCAAACCGTGACTCCTAGTATAAAATAATATATAGTTTTATATTATTTCGTCTCGTTTAATTAATTCGATTGACGTTTTAAAATTTTAAATAATATAATCTGTTATATTATTTACCCACGTTTATATATCCGATTAAAAATAATATATTTATTATTTTTCCAAACAAATGATTATTTGGTTAATCTTACGAACCTAAGAATAATATATTAAATTATATTATTATTCTAATTTTTTATAAACGACTCGAACGTACGAATTTATGTATTTGTTTAATTATTATTCGTTATTAACATATGACACGTAACGCTTCGATCTTAAATTTGGTATTAAAACCCGTAGACACGTTCGTCCATGTCACACCCCCAAATTCCAATAACGGAGTTTTACCGTTTTGGAATGTGACAAACCAGGATCTCAGACATCAATTACTTCAAACGACACTATATGGGACTTGAAATGTAATAACATAAAAGATCAAGGTTCAGAGTGTATTTGCGGAAGCGTTAAACGAAAGTAAATGCGCAAAACAACGCGCCCAAGTCCAATTACAAACAAAACATAGATATTATTCAATAGATAATTATTTCAGTTGAAGTCCAAGACACATGCATGACTTAACGTGATCCGGAGTGCCAACCTGAGAAAACATGTAAGAAAACGAGTCAACACTAAGTTGGTGAGTTCACAGGTTTCAATCATTTAAAGTAAAGCGTTTACGGATTATGTACATTCAATATATATATCAATAGGTTGCATGCCTATATTCATGTTTTGCTAAAGCGCTCGCAACCGAAACTGACAGTGTGTTTGTTTGTTTGCCTCCAGCCAGGTCTTTCAACTCTGACTAATGTGTTAAGGTCAATATAACACTCGTTCGACCTCCAATCGAGTTAGCGCGACTAACGCGGGTGGGGTTTGTCAAACCCAGTAGTACTACCAAAAATTACCTCGTTCATACCATATTAACGGTCCGATGTGTGTGAGGACTTTTCATGATAGCGTGTTACGCTTAGCCTCATCAGTGATATCATATGAATTACAATAACCCAAAAAGGGTTGTGACATTTTTTCTCCTCCAAATAAAAACAGTAAAAGGGGTCGTGAAACTCACCTGCGTTGCGTAGTAGGTAGTATCACACAAGTAAGAGATTCGGTACACTATTGTCAGCCTGCACGGCTTACGTATGCCCTAGAGATACAAATATAACAGCTAGGGACACATTGGGATTTGTGATGACGACACGAAAGATTGAACGTCTTAACGCATTCTAAGGATTAAAGAGTAGACGAACGTGTCTACGGATATATATATATATATATATATATATATATTTATATATATTCCTTTAACATACTAATTAAGGATCAAAGTGCTACGAGTCGAACGTTATTAACGAATAATATTAAATAAATAAATAATTTCGTACGCTAAAGTTGTTTCCAAAAGTTAGGAAAATAATATAATTTAATATATTATTTTTAGGCTCGTCGGATTAACTAAATAATCATTTGCGTGGAAAAATAATAAATATATTATTTTTAATCTAATGTATAAACGTGGGTAAATAATATAACAATTATATTATTAAATAGTTTAAAACGTCACACGAGGTATAAAACGATACGAAATAATATAAATATATATTATTTAATAACATTAGTTACGGGTTGAAAATAATATCAACATATTATTTTATATGAAGTTACGGTTTGAAAATAATATAAACATATTATTTTTATTTGATTATAACATAAATATTTAATTTTATTTATAAAAAGTGGGAATAATATAAAAATAGGTTAATAATTCAAACTCGAGCCTACGGTTTGTTTCCCGAGATAAAACACATTTATATAATAATATAATATTATAGGGTTTGATTTTTATATTAAAATAATACAAGAAAAAAGTTTACAAAATAAAACAGTGTGGAGAGACTCGAACCCGGGTCTCTCCCACACTTAACCAGTCACACCCGCTAGGGTCATCGCATTAGGATCCGGTTCAAATTGGTTTTAATAAACCACTCTGGGGTGTTCTTCCCCTTTACGCGAATTCGGACCAGACCCCATCCCAATCCACAGATTTCGACCACGATCAAACCAGAAAGCATAGGGGTTTTGTTAAACACGACATTGCGAACCTATAGCTGGGTTTAATTGAAAAGTTATCAATTTAGATCGGTTAATTACTCGATCGATATCCTAAGCCCTAGTTATGAACACAGATTTGAATCAGATGGATTTGATTATAAAAATGATTGGAATAATAGGGCTATTAACAAATAAAGGACTGCGGTGTCAATCCCTCTGGTTTAATTTGATTGAGATGGTGACTGGATTAGGGTTCGATCAAACCAAAAACGTATGAACCCTAGACATGGGTTCGGATCAAATTCGATGTTATAATTTCAAATCATCATAGGGCTTTCATTTCAAACATTAGTACGAGTCTAAAGGTGTAGGTTAATTGGATTAAAACAGTGCCGAAGGTAGTGATCGAGTAATCCGGTTTCACATGAACCCTAGATTCGGATTATGAAATATTCGATGTTAAAATGTTAATTTAATAGAGGGCTTTCAATATGTGGATGGTTAAGAATCTACAAGTGTGAATTAATTGTATTAAGAACGTGTTTAGATTAGGGTTCGATTAAATCAGTTAATCATGAACCCTGGAATTTGGATTTGTCGAATTGAGTGTTATAAGCCCCAATTAGCATAGGGCTTACGATCCAGGGATAAAACCGAAGCTGCAAGTGTAAGAATTTACCAGATTGGGATTCGAATTGGAGGTGCTCGACTAACACCGTTTTCGACTGTGAACAGCTTCAGCTCCGGCGAGTTTGGTTCCTCCTCCGATTGAATTGACGCTTGAAACAGCTTCACAGAGTTTCGTCTGAGGTATGCAGAGTTTCAATTCGTGCGAATAGTATGAAAATTTGTCGAATTCGATAGTTAAACGGTAATGGTCGACGGTTTTGATGTAAATGCCCATAATTGGGTTTGATTACAATTCAATTTCTATGTTTAATGTGATAATGGTGATCTTTAAAGGCTGAGACGTGTTTATCAGTTATGAATTCAACAGAAATCGATTGTATAACTTTGAATTTGAACAATTGCCGCGAGTTTGACTTCAGAAAGTCAAACAGAAATCAAGTTAAGATAAATTACAGAATTGGTCCCTCTGGATTCCTGTTTTCGAGTTTTGAAATGGCAGAATTGGTCCTTGAGTTTTTAATTGGGTTAAATACAAGGTTAGTTGACTTGTAAAAGTCAACATGGCTTAAACAATTTGATTTTGACTTTACAAAGTCAAATAGAATTAGTTTTAGATTAATTACACAATTAGTCCTTGTAGTTAGAGTTTGAAGAAATAACAGAAATAGTCCTCGAAGTTTGAATTAAGTTAATTAGGTTAACTTTTACTGGATTTAAATAACGAAGTTAAACTGAAAAGTCCGGATTGTCACATCATCCCCTAGTTGAAAGAATTTTCGTCCCAAAAATTAGAATAGTACCTTTAAGAGTTTGAAGTGGATTGCTTGAACAGATGTGGATACTTACGTATCACCTGTTCCTCGCGCTCCCACGTGAATTTCGGTCCGCGTTTCGAGTTCCAACGAACTCTGACAATAGGGATTTTACTGCGTTTCAGTGTTTTGATTTCCCTATCCATGATTTCTATCGGTTCTTTAACGAACCGCAGTTGTTCATCGATTTGTAGTTCCTCAAGAGGAACTACGAGTGTTTCGTCTGCTAAACATTTCTTCAAGTTCGAGACATGAAAGACATTGTGTACACCACTAAGTCCTTCAGGTAGGTCCAGCTGATACACTACTGGGCCAATTCTCTTCACTATCTTGAACGGTCCAACATAACGAGAATTCAGTTTGCCTCGTTTCCCGAAGCGAATTACAACCTTCCAAGGTGAGACTTTGAATAGAAACATGTCGCCTATTTGAAACTATAACGGTTTACGACGCTTATCGGCATAGCTCTTTTGACGATCACGAGCTGCCGCTATACGGTTTCGGATTTGAACGATCTTTTCAGAGGTTTCGAATACAAGTTCGGGATTTGTAAGTTGGCTATCCCCAACTCTAGTCCAACAGATATGAGATCAGAATTTACGTCCGTACAATGCCTCGAATGGTGCTGCCTTGAAGATAGTATGATAACTGTTGTTGTAGGAGAACTCCACTAGAGGTAAGTGAGACTCCCAGGTATTACCAGAATCGATCACACAAGCTCGTAGCATGTCCTCTAAGGTTTGGTTATTAGATACCCAGTCCATTACGACAATTACGTCGAAACTACTAAGTGTGACCGGCATGAGATCATTGTCAAATTTATGACTAGTCAGTTCAAGTTTACAACCCTTAATAACATGAGTTGCTTCTATTATTTGTCCGCCGGCTATTTCTATGGTGTATTTATCCTCTAACAGGGTTGGGGTTTTTCTTAGTAGGTTACTAAGTTTATTAGTCATAAAACTCCTATCAGCACCAATGTCAAATAGTACAGAAGCAAAATAGTTGTTTAAAAGGACATTACCGGTAACCACGTTGTGGTCATAACAAGCTTCTATGGATCCTAGCACAAAGGCTCGCCCCTTTGCACCATTCCCTCCATTATTGCCCTGGTTGTTATTATTGCCTTGGTGGTTGTTGTTGTTGTTGTCATGCCACCCTTCTTTAATTGTGGACAATCCTTTCGGAAGTGTCCCTTTTTTCCACATTCAAAACAACCCTTGGTAAGATCCGGTTGTTGGAAGGGCTGCTTGGCTTGTAATTCCTCTCTGCAGTCTTTGGCAGCATGGCCCATCTTGCCACACCGCTGGCAACGGTTTTTGTCACAAGAACCGAGGTGGTGGTAATTACATTTGTTACACTTGGGGTGTCTCCCAATATAACCACTCTGATGCTGACCCGAAGAGGTCGACTGGTTGAAGTTCTTCGTAGGTTCAAACCTACGCTGTTGTTGTTGCTGTGGCTGAAATCCCATGTTGTTATTGCTACTGTCAAACTTCCTCTTGTTGTTGGCAGTAGACTTAGATGTTGACTTTCTAGGAGGTAGTGTCCCTTGGGTAACGGCTTGGTCCGTCAGTTTGTGAGCAAGACGGATGGTTTGTTGGATAGTAGTGGGGTTGGATGAAGTAACCATGCTCTGGATTTGTGGTACTAATCCACTGATAAACATTTCTATCCGCTTGTAGGATGGTGTAACCATGTGAGGACACATCCCCGCTAGCTCGTGCGAGCGAGTAGTGTAGAGTTCTATTTCAGAACCCTCCATTTTCAGATTCCAGAATTCTCCCTCGAGTTTCTGGATTTCATCCCTGGGACAGTACTCTTCCTTCATCATGATCTTGAAATCTTCCCATGGTGATGCATGGGCCATGTCCAGACCTAGCATCTGGACCTGTGCATTCCACCATGTGAGGGCAGGACCCTCTAAAGTTCCAGATGCAAATTTGACTCGGTATGCCACAGGGCAGTTACACATGGAGAACACAGATTCAATCTTTTCAAACCATCGGAGTAATCCGACAGCTCCACTGAATGTGTGGGGTTTGCAGTCCATAAATGTCTTGAAGGTACAGACATGTTGATTGTTCTGTGGATTGTTCGCTTGCCCTAAATTGGAAAGAGTGGGTTGGGTTTAGGAAGAGTTGAATAAATGCGTACGGTTAGTTATCCAGAGTTAACGGTTAACAGGTTTACCTGCAATGTGTGCTGCTAAGGCTTCAGCAACACTGTCATTAATTAACGCGGCCAGTTCGGCTGGTGTCAGGTTTATATTTCCACGACCACCGTTGCGACCGCCAGGTCCACGTCCGGCCATGATTCTTCATATTCACAAACACAAGAAATGAGTAAATACACCGCATATTAACATCGTTCAAGTGTAAGCAAACAGAAGGGGATGTGTAAAGACATGCAGGTTTATGATTTTAGTACAAGGCTAACTTAAATCATAAGGCCATAGAATAAATAGCTCAACGCAAACATATCACTAAGATTTTATTAGAATGGGAACATCCTTACCCATTTAGGCTTTTATTTAAAACATAAAGAAATGACAAAATAATATAAAATAAAATAGAATGGAATATCAAGCTCCACTGCCGGCGGATGAGATGACTGACTCAGCATCATCCTCCTCTTCTTCCTCGGGCTCATCCTCAGGTTCAAAATCGGGTACTTCAGCTGGCTCTAGAGCTGCTGCAAGTTGTATCTCTAACTCTCCAATTCTTTCCTATGATTCTACTTCAGCCTCCTCGAGTACATTCACTCTAGCCTGTAATGCCCTTACCTCGTCCACTAATGCATTATGCAAGCGGTCGGTGCCTGCCAGTTCTGCTACTAGCAGATCTATCCTCTGATCCGTTTGTTTCTCCCCTCTTAACAGACCTGTAATCGCTCCTTCTGCGTCTCTCATATTCCGGATCTCTCGATCCATAGTTGCTACAAATGCTGCAAAGGCTTGCTCCAAGTGACAAGGTAGCAATGGTAAACGTGGTTCTGATGATGATGAAGCTCCAAAGTATGGCGATGGAACTCGTTCCTGTCTAACCCATTTGTTCAGTAAACCGGGGTACCAGTCCCAGTCACTCCCATTCCGGATATGCATAGGCTCTCCATACACAATAGAATTATTAATGGGTTCAAGCCTACGTCTCTTGGGCTCCGGTGATGCAATGGCAGGAATGTCATGTTCTTGATTGGTAGGTGGTGAAGATGGTGTTGTAGACATAATTCCTGAAACATAAGGAGTAAGTGTCTATGCCAAGTAACTAATGTGTGTGGCTATAGTTTAGAATGCAGTCCTAGTTTTCTATAACCAATGGCTCTGATACCAATCTGTCACACCCCCAAATTCCACTAACAGAGTTTTACCGTTTTGGAAGGTGACAGACCAGGATCTCAGACATCAGTTACTTCAAACGATACTATATGGGACTTGAAATGTAATAACATAAAAGATCAAGGTTCAGAGTGTATTTGCGGAAGCGTTAAACGAAAGTAAATGCGCAAGACAACGCGCCCAAGTCCAATTACAAACAAAACATAGATATTATTCAATAGATAATTATTTCAGTTGAAGTCCAAGACACATGCATGACTTAACGTGATCCTGAGTGCCAACCTGAGAAAACATGTAAGAAAACGAGTCAACACTAAGTTGGTGAGTTCACAGGTTTCAATCATTTAAAGTAAAGCGTTTACGGATTATGTACATTCAATATATATATCAATAGGTTGCATGCCTATATTCATGTTTTGCTAAAGCGCTCGCAACCGAAACTGACAGTGTGTTTGTTTGTTTGCCTCCAGCCAGGTCTATCAACTCTGACTAATGTGTTAAGGTCAATATAACACTCGTTCGACCTCCAATCGAGTTAGCGCGACTAACGCGGGTGGGGTTTGTCAAACCCAGTAGTACTACCAAAAATTACCTCGTTCATACCATATTAACGGTCCGATGTGTGTGAGGACTTTTCATGATAGCGTGTTACGCTTAGCCTCAACAGTGATATCATATGAATTACAATAACCCAAAAAGGGTTGTGACATGTCTTCTCCTCCAAATAAAAACAGTAAAAGGGGTCATGAAACTCACCTGCGTTGCGTAGTAGGTAGTATCACACAAGTAAGAGATTTGGTACACTAGTGTCAGCCTGCATGGCTTACGTATGCCCTAGAGATACAAATATAACAGTTAGGGACATATTGGGATTTGTGATGACGACACGGAAGATTGAACGTCTTAACGCATTCTAAGGATTAAAGAGTAGACGAACGTGTCTACGGATATATATATATATATATATATATATATATATATATATATATATATATATTCCTTGAACATACTAATTAAGGATCAAAGTGCTACGAGTCGAACTTTATTAACGAATAATATTAAATAAATAAATAATTTCGTACGCTAAAGTTGTTTACAAAAGTTACGAAAATAGTATAATTTAATATATTATTTTTAGGCTCGTCGGATTAACTAAATAATCATTTGCGTGGAAAAATAATAAATATATTATTTTTAATCTAATGTATAAACATGGGTAAATAATATAACAATTATATTATTAAATAGTTTAAAACGTCACACGAGGTATAAAACGATACGAAATAATATAAATATATATTATTTAATAACATTAATCACGGGTTGAAAATAATATCAACATATTATTTTATACGAAGTTACGGTTTGAAAATAATATAAACATATTATTTTTATTTGATTATAACATAAATATTTAATTTTATTTATAAAAAGTGGGAATAATATTAAAATAGGTTAATAATTCAAACTCGAGCCTACGGGTTGTTTCCCGAGCTAAAACACATTTATATAATAATATAATATTATAGGGTTTGATTTTTATATTGAAATAATACAAGAAAAAAGTTTAAAAAATAAAACAGTGTGGAGAGACTCGAACCCGGGTATCTCCTACGCAAGCACACACACTTAACCAGTCCCGTCCGCTAGGGTCATCGCATTAGGATCCGGTTCAAATTGGTTTTAATAAACCACTCTGGGGTGTTCTTCCCCTTTACGTGAATCCGGACCAGACCCCATCCCAATCCACAGATTTCGACCACGATCAAACCAGAAAGCATAGGGGTTTTGTTAAACACGACATTGCGAACCTATAGCTGGGTTTAATTGAAAAGTTATCAAGTTTAGATCGGTTAATTACTCGATCGATATCCCAAACCCTAGTTATGAACACAGATTTGAATCAGATGGATTTGATTATAAAAATGATTGAAATCATAGGGCTATTAACAAATAAAGGACTGCGAGTCAATCACTTTGGTTTAATTTGATTGAGATGGTGACTGGATTAGGGTTCGATCAAACCAAAAACGTATGAACCCTAGATATGGGTTCGGATCAAACTCGATGTTATAATTTCAAATAATCATAGGGCTTTCATTACAAACATTAGTACGAGTCTAAAGGTGTAGGTTAGTTGGATTAAAACAGTGCCGGAGGTAGTGATCGAGTAATCCGGTTTCACATGAACCCTAGATTCGGATTATGAAATATTCAATGTTAAAATGTTAATTTGATAGAGGGCTTTCAATCTGTGGATGGTTAAGAGTCTACATGTGTGAATTAATTGGATTAAGAACGTGTTTAGATTAGGGTTCGATTAAATCAGTTAATCATGAACCCTAGAATTTGGATTTGTCGAATTGAGTTATAAGCCCCAATTAGCATAGGGCTTACGATCCAGGGATAAACCGAAGCTGCAAGTGTAAGAATTTACCAGATTCGGATTCGAATTGGAGGTGCTCGACTAACACCGTTTCCGACTGTGAACAGCTTCAACTCCGGCGAGTTTGGTTCCTTCTCCGATTGAATTGACGCTTGAAAAAGCTTCACAGGGTTTCGTCTGAGGTGTGCAGAGTTCCAATTCGTGCGAATAGTATGAAAATTTGCCGAATTCGATAGTTAAACGGTAATGGTCGACGGTTATGATGTAAATGCCCCATAATTGGGTTTGATTACAATTCAATTTCTGTGTTTAATGTGATAATGGTGATCTTTAAAGGCTGAGACGTGTTTATCAGTTATGAATTCAACAGAAATCGATTGTATAACTTTGAATTTGAACAATTGCCGCGAGTTTGACTTCAGAAAGTCAAACAGAAATCAAGTTAAGATAAATTCCAGAATTGGTCCCTCTGGTTTCCTGTTTTCGAGTTTTGAAATGGCAGAATTGGTCCTTGAGTTTTTAATTGGGTTAAATACAAGGTTAGTTGACTTGTAAAAGTCAACATGGCTTAAACAATTTGATTTTTACTTTACAAAGTCAAATAGAATTAGTTTTAGATTAATTACACAATTAGTCCTTGTAGTTAGAGTTTGAAGAAATAACAGAAATAGTCCCCGAAGTTTGAATTAAGTTAATTAGGTTAACTTTTACTGGATTTAAATAACGAAGTTAAACTGAAAAGTCCGGATTGTCACATCATCCCCTAGTTGAAAGAATTTTCGTCCCGAAAATTAAAATAAAATTTTTTTTAGAGGTGTCACAGTCCACTCTTAAATCCTTAGAATGCGTTAAGACGTTCTAACCTTCCGTGTCGTTATCACAAATCCCTTTGTATCCCTAATTGTTATGTTTATATTCTAGGGCATACGTGATCCGTTTCAGGCTAACACTTGTGGTTTCAATCTCATACTTGTGTGATACTACCTACTACGCAACGCATGTGAGTTTTCACGACCCCTTTTTACTGTTTTAACTTGGGGGAGAGAACATGATTCAACTATTTTGAGATTTTTGTAATTCATATGTTATTAATGTTAAAGCTAAGCGTAACACGCTATCACTGAAAGTCCTCAACACACATCGAATCGTTAATATGGATCTTAGCGAGGTAATGTTTAGTAGTACTATTGGGTTTGACAAATCCCACACGCGTTAGTCACGTTAACTCGATTGGAGATCGAACGGGTGAAATGTTAGCCTACTCACATCGCCGGGGTTGATAGACCTGGCAGGAGGCAAATAAATAAACAGTCAGTTTCGGTCGCGAGCGCTTAAATTAAACATGAACATAGGTTAGCTACCTATAGATACATATTGAATGATCAATAATCTGGTAAACGTTTATTTATATATTGAAACCTGTGAACTCACTAACCTCGTGTTGACATATTTTCTTGCATGTTTTCTCAGGTTGCTAAGATAAGGCACAGGTGTACATATAAGACATGCATGGGATTCTCCTTTTTTATTGATGTCTTATTAAATTGTTTGGACTTTCTTTGGACTATGTTTGGTTTGGACTCTTGGACTTTTTGGGCGCGTGTGTTTTGCGCATTTACTTTTCTTTACGCTTCCACATTAAACTCTGATTGTTACGATATTTTCATTTGAGTCCCATGTAGAGTCGTTCAATGTAACTAACGACTGAGATCCTGGTTTGTCACTTCCCAAACGGTAAAACTCCGTTTGTTGAAATTGGGGGTGTGACGGATTGGTACTTATATGTCATAAACATTTGGATGTTTGGCACTTATATGTTATATTACAGGAACATGTCATCAACTCCACCACCATCACCTAAGGCACCTACCGTATCGTCCCCGGAGCCCAAAAGGCGCCGGACTAGTTCTAGTGACAACTCGGTGGAACAGGGTGAACCTAGTAATGCACGAGCAAGGAACACGACACCTAATTGGGGTGCACATCCGAAGATGATCCAAAGGTGGATCGAGATGGGAAATGTTCCATCGCCCTATTTTGGTTCTACTTCCTCATCTGCTACTTTACCTAGCTTGCCATGCACCATGGAACAAGCTTTTGCAACTTTTGTGTTTATCATAACTAAGGAGTTAAAGGATATGATGGATTCCACTGATGAGATACCGGGCATTCTAGAGCGAGAGCCACAAGTGGAAGAAAACAAGGTAGGAATTGAGCTTTTGACTGCTGAGCTAGAAGTGACAGACCAAGTCCATAACCATTTGGTGGGTTGGGTTACACATTTGGAGACGAGGGTGGACATCTCAGACCAGGATGTAGGAGGGATTCTGGAGAGAGTGACTAATCTGGAAGCCCAGCTGCAAGTAGTAGATCATGCTGCTGAAGGAATTCAGGAGAGAGTGACTCACTTAGAAGCCCAACAACAAGCAGCCCTATTTCCGGAGGACATTCCACTTTTGGACGACGAGGAGGAACCTTTCGAGGAGGAGCCCTTCGAGGATGAGCCCTTAGAGGAGGAGCCACCCGAGGAGGAACCGGTGCACAATCATACGTTTCTTTCGATGACGAGGATGTTTGATGATCTTTCTATTCTATCTTTCCTTTTCATTCATGCTTCGTTTATGTTATTTCTCTTTTCAAACCTAGATGGGTAAGGTTGTTCCCATTCAATAAAAGCATGAGAAGTTTAATGTTTGAGTTATTTATTTTGTAGCCTTACAAATTATTTAATTTTCAACAGCCTGGGTCTACAAAGGGTTGTTTCGAGTGTGGGAAAAAGGGACATTTTTGGAAGAATTGTCCTCAGTTAAAGAAGGGAGGTAATGGAAACCACAACCCTAATCAGAATATCAACAATGGTGGCAACAACGGCAATAATGGAGGGAATGGTGCGAAGGGACGAGCCTTCGTGCTAGGATCTGGAGAAGCTCGTTATGATCATAATGTGGTTACCGGTAAGTTTCTCTTAAATAATTACTTTGCTTCTGTCCTTTTTGACACTGGTGCTGATAGGAGTTTTATATCTAAGAAACTTAGTGATATGATAAAAAGAACTCCAACTCTATTAGAAGCTAAGTATGTAATAGAGATAGCTGATGGTCAAATGATTGAAGCAACCAACGTTCTTAAGCATTGTAAGCTTGAACTAGCTAGTCATAAACTTGATATCGACCTCATGCCGGTCACGCTTGGTAGTTTTGATGTAATTGTCGGCATGGATTGGTTATCTAAAAACCAAGCCGAAATCATCTGTCATGAGAAAATTGTTCGCATTCCTCTCCCTAGTGGAGGAACCCTTTCCGTTCTGGGCGAAAAGGTTGGTGCAGTCATGGGCATCATATCCTTTATGAAAGCATAGCAATGCCTTCGAAAAGGTCATACTGCTATTTTGGCCCTCGTTGCTGAGCATGTATCAGAAGAGGAGAAGATTGATGATATTCCCATCGTTCGTGAATTTCTGGAAGTATTTCCCTAGGATTTGCCTGGTCTGCCACCACACCGTCAAGTTAAATTTCAAATCGATCTAGCACACGGAGCGGCACCGATCGCTAGGGCAACTTACAGATTGGCACATAGTGAATTACAAGAGCTATCTACTAAGTTACAGGAATTGTTGGATAAAGGTTTCATTTGACCTAGCTCATGGCCATGGAGAGCTCCAGTCCTGTTTGTCAAGAAGAAGGACGGAACTTTCCGTATGTGTATCGACTATAGTGAACTGAATAAAGTCACAATCAAGAATCGTTATCCTTTGCCTCGTATAGATGATCTCTTTGATCAACTCCAAGGATCAAGTTTCTACTCCAAGATAGATCTTAGGTCCGGTTACCGTCATATCCTCACCGAGATGAGGATATCTCTAAGACTACTTTCAGGACAAGGTACGACCACTACGAGTTTATGGTCATGCCTTTCGGATTAACCAACGCACCTGCGGTATTCATGGACTCGAAGCTTCTTGTTCATATCTCTCAACATGAACCGTGTGTGTAAACCATACCTTGATCAATTTGTCATCGTTTTCATCGATGACATTCTTATTTATTCCAAGAACAAGGAGGAACATAAGGAACATCTACGCTTAATTCTGGAATTACTTAAGCAGGAGCAGCTATATGCTAAGTTTTCTAAGTGTGAATTCTGGATTCGAGAAGTTCATTTCTTAGGACATGTGGTTAACGAAAAGGGAATACATGTCGATCCATCAAAGATTGAAGCCATCAAGAATTGGTCAGCACCGACGAATCTGACTGAGGTGCGACAATATCTGGGATTGGCTGGATATTACCGTTGATTCATCGATGGATTCTCTAAGATTGCCCAACCTCTCACTGCCTTAACTCTAAAGGGTAAAGCCTATAACTGGGGCGATAACCAAGAGTCAGCATTCCAACATCTTAAGTAGAAACTTTGCAGTGCACCTATCCTAGCTCTTCCAGAGGGTACAGATGATTTTGTGGTGTATTGTGTTGCATCCATTCTGGGTCTGGGTTGTGTTATAATGCAATGAGAAAAGGTGATCGCATATGCTTCGCGTCAACTGAAGATTCATGAGAAAAACTACAGCACTCATGATCTAGAGTTGGGAGCTGTAGTTTTCGCACTTAAGAAATGGAGACACTACTTGTACGGTACCAAGTGCACTATCTATACTAATCATAAGAGTCTTCAGCATATCTTCGAGCAGAAAGAGCTGAACATGAGACAGCGTCGTTGGGTCGAGCTCTTGAATGATTATGACTGGGCGATCCGGTATCATCCGGGTAAGGCTAATGTAGTAGCTGATGCCCTAAGTAGAAAGGAAACTAAGCCCAAACGAGTTCGAGCATTACAGCTTACCATTCACCCCGGATTACCTAACAAAATCCGTAATGCTCAAATTGAAGCTCTGAAAAAGGAAAACCTACCGCTAGAAGATACACGCGGTATGGAGGCACAACTCGAGGTCAAATCGGACGGTATTCACTACTTCGCTGAGCGAATATGGGTTCCAATATTCTGAAATTTAAGGGAACTGGTCATGGATGAAGCTCATAAATCTCGTTACTCTATTCATCCAGGTTCTGAAAAGATGTATCATGACCTAAAGGTGCTGTATTGGTGGCCAAAGATGAAGGCCGATATAGCCACCTATGTGAGCAAGTGCCTGACTGACTTCGGTAACACCTGGGAGTCTCACCTACCGTTGGTGGAGTTTTCCTAGAACAACAGTTATCACACTAGCATCAAGGCAGCTCCATTTGAAGCATTATATGGACGGAAATGTCGTTCTCCTATTTGTTGGGCCGAGGTTGGGGATAGTCAAATCACAGGTCCTGAACTCGTACTTGAAACTTCTGAGAAAATCATTCAAATTAGAAACCGTATGGCAGCAGCTCGTGATCGTCAAAAGTGTTATGCCGATAAGCGTCGTAAACCGTTAGAATTTCAAGTAGGGGATATGGTCTTGTTAAAAGTCTCACCTTGGATGGGTGTCATTACTTTTGGGAAACGGGGCAAGCTGAATCCTCGTTATGTTGGACCATTCAAGATAGTGAAGAGAATCTGGCCAGTAGCGTATCAACTGGACCTACCTGAAGGACTTAGTGGTGTACACAACGTCTTTCACGTCTCAAACTTTAAGAAATGTCTGGCAGACGAGTCACTCGCAGTTCCTCTTGAGGAACTACACATTGATGAACAACTACGTTTCATCGAAGAACTAGTCGAAATCATGGATAGGGAGGTCAAAGCGTTAAAACACATTAAAATCCCTATTGTCAGAGTTCGTTGGAACTCGAAACGCAGACCGGAATTCACGTGGGAGCGCGAGGATCAAATGATGCGCAAATATCCTAATCTGTTCAAGCACTCCGCGTCAAATTCTTAAGGTAATATTTAAATTTCGGGACGAAAATTCTTTCAACTTGGGGATGATGTGACATCCGGAAATTTTTTTTATTATTTAATTTTCGGGACGAAAATTCTTTCAACTAGGGGATGATGTGACAATCCGGACTTTTCGAATTAACTCCATTAATAATCCCATTAAATATCCTATCTAAAACTTAACCTCGTTAACTAAACCCAGTTAAATCTAACCCCAGGGTCTAATTCTGCCATTTTCTGATCTCAAACTTCAGGGACTGATCCTGCCAAGTCTCTAAACTTGACCTGTTGACTTGCAAAGTCAAAATCAAAGGAAATTGATCCCTGTTGACTTTTAAAGTCAAACCCGTAATCAATTGACTCAAATCCGAATCCCACAATAGTTCCTGTTGAAATTCCGTAACCGTTATGCACATTATAGACATAATCGATCATCATTAGATCATTAAACTCAAACATTGATTCGAATTAATCCCAATTATGGACATTAATCTCATAACCGTCGACTCCCACTATGAATTCATCAAATTCGGCAAATACTCGTATAATTTCCACAAATCGAACTCTCACACACTTCATTCTCATCCATTAGAAGCTGTAACACGCATCAATTGGACCGAAATTGTAGCAGAAGTCGCCGGAATCTAATCCGCAAGTCGTCAACACTCGGTTTAGTCGATTACCAGTAATTCAATTAAACCTTATGGCTAATTGCATCCTTAGTTTTGTTTGAGTCTATTAACTGAAAGCCCTATGAGTATTGGGGCTCATAACATCAAATTGATCAAAATCCAGAATCTAGGGTTCATACGAAATCCAATTTGAGGCTTTTGACTCTGGACTTAATCATAATTCAATTAAACCTTATGGCTAGAATCGGAATCACTCGTTTAGTAGAAGTCCTATGTTAATTTGGACTTTCACTATCGAATTTAACTCAAATCGATTCTAGGGTTCATATCCATTTGGTTTAATCGAACCCTAACCTAGACACATTTGAAATACAATTAATTCATATCAGTAGATTCGCAACTCTCTGTATAATGATAGCCCCATGTCAATTTGATCTCAAATCATCGATTTAATCAAGATCCTATAACTAGGGTTCGTTCATAATCTGTTTTAGGGTTTTTGAACTTAAACCTGTCCTCAATCAAATTAAGTTACTCCATCAGATTCGCAATGCTCTAATCGGTGAAAACCCTATGATTCAAACAACTTTTAACATCTGATTTTATCAAATCGAATCTAAGCTTATAAACTAGGGTTTCGGATTCAAAATCAGGGATTAATCAACCCAGACTCAATGATTTCCAAATTAAATGCATTCACATACTCACAAACACTCGTTTTACAAAACCCCTATACTGTATCGTCTTCGTTGGAATTGGGACTTGGTTCGATCGGATTTGCGTATGGGGGAAGAACCCACTAAACCTTGATGTTAATACAATTTTGAACCGGTTGAATTTGCGATTCCCTAGCGAGCGGGGCTGGTTAAATCTGTGTGCGTGTGTGGAAGAGACCCGGGTTCGAGGCCGGGCTCCCACATTTTATTTTTTTGAAGCATTTTTATTATATTTAATTATTAAAAATCAAACCCTATATTATTATAATATTATATTGATGTGTTTTAGCCCGGAAAACCAACCGTAGGCTCGGGTTTGGTTTTATAACCCATTTTTATATTATTTTCACTTTTAAAAATAATATATTTATGTTATTATCAAATAAAAATAATATATTTATATTATTTTCAAACCGTGACTCCTAGTATAAAATAATATATAGTTTTATATTATTTCGCCTCGTTTAGTTAATTCGTGTGACGTTTTAAATTTTAAATAATATAATCTGTTATATTATTTACCCACGTTTATATATCCGATTAAAAATAATATATTAATTATTTTTTCATACAAATGATTATTTCGTTAATCCTACGAACATAAGAATAATATATTAAATTATATTATTTTCCTAATTTTTGTAAACGATTCGAACATACGAATTTATGTATTTGTTTAATTATTATTCGTTATTAACATACGACACATAACGCTTCGATAGTAAATTTGGTATTAAAAATTTTTATTCCCGTAGACACGTTCGTCTACTCTTAAATCCTTAGAATGCGTTAAGACGTTCTAACCTTCCGTGTCGTCGTCACAAATCCCTTTGTGTCCCTAATTGTTATGTTTATAATCTAGGGCATACTTGATCCGTTTCAGGCTAACACTTGTGGTTTCAATCTTATACTTGTGTGATACTACCTACTACGCAACGCATGTGATTTTTCACGGCCCCTTTTTACTGTTTTAACTTGGGGGAGAGAACATGATTCAACTATGTTGAGATTTTTGTAATTCATATGTTATCAATGTTAAAGCTAAGCGTAACACGCTATCACTGAAAGTCCTCAACACACATCGAACCGTTAATATGGATCTTAGCGAGGTAATGTTTAATAGTACTATTGAGTTTGACAAATCCCACCCGCGTTAGTCGCGCTAACTCGATTGGAGATCGAACGGGTGAAATGTTAGCCTACTCACATCGCCGGGGTTGATAGACCTGGCATGAGGCAAATAAACAAACAGTCAGCTTCGGTTGTGAGCGCTTAAATTAAACATGAACATTGGTTAGCTACCTATAGATACATATTGAATGATCAATAATCTGGTAAACGTTTATTTATATATTGAAACATGTGAACTTGCCAACCTCGTGTTGACATCTTTTCTTGCATGTTTTCTCAGGTCGCTAAGATAAGGCACAGGTGCACGTATAGGACATGCATGGGATTCTCCTTTTTTATTGATGTCTTATTAAATTTTTTGGACTTTCTTTGGACTATGTTTGGTTTGGACTTTGTGACTTTTTGGGCGCATGTGTTTTGCGCATTTACTTTTCTTTACGCTTCCGCATTAAACTCTGATTGTTATGATATTTTCATTTGAGTCCCATGTAGAGTCGTTCAATGTAACTAATGACTGAGATCCTGGTTTATCACTTCCCAAACGGTAAAACTCCGTTACTTGAAATTGGGGGTGTAACAACTCTATTGAAGAATCAACAATCAACATTCTAGAATCTACAACGGACGGTAGATGACATCACTAAGAGTCTAAAGGATCGACAGAGAGGTCCATCTTCTGGCTCAAATGCTTCGGTGATGGCCGTGTCAGTTATGAGTCATAGGGAGGAAGAAGTTATGGAGGAAGCCTCCCACGTCATTGACCATCACATTCCGTCACCTAAGGAGGTCAAGAAGATAGATTGGAGAGCTCGATTCGCTGGGATCTATGCTAAGATGGCAGAGGAGTAGGTGGACGGAGAGATAGTAGTCGAGAATCCTGCCGAGAAGGCAAAGGAGAAGAAAAAGGGGGCGGAAATGAAGGCCCCAGAGATTGACCTGAGCAGTGTTCCCTACCCAGCTCGCTTGTTGCCACATTAACACGCTAGGGAATACGGTCACTTCCTGAACATTTTCAAACAACTCAAAGTCAATCTCCCATTCATAGAGGCCCTCCAGCACATGCCAAAGTCTCACTTAGTGAGCAATGCTTTGCGGTGGTGCAGAACAAACTGCCAGAGAAACTGGTCGGGTCGTTTCACGATCCCGTGTCTGCTTGGTAGTTTGCCCTTGAACCACGCGTTGGCCGACCTAGGTGCTAGCATCAATCTGATGCCATATTATCTATAAGCAGCTAGACTTATGTGAAACGAAGTCGACGCACATGAGCATCTCCTTGGCTGATCGTTCAGTCAAGTATACACATGGAATTGTGGAAAATCTTCTAGTGAAAGTAGGCAAATTTGTCTTCCTCGTAGATTTTGTCATCCAAGACATGGAGGTGGATGATTGAGTCCCACTCATACTAGGGCGCCCATTTCAGCGCACCGCCAAGGTATTGATCGATGTCTTTGACGAAAAACTCACACTTCGTGTGGGTGTGAGTCTATCACATTCGATGCTACAAAGTCCATAAGGGGGTTGGTGAGCAAAGCCACTCCATGTGCATGATTGATACATTAATGAACTATCATCAGGACTCTAATCCAGTAGAGAATGATGTTGATAGAGAGGGGAGAGGAATGATAGAGGACCCTCCGGATTGGCCGGAAGAATTTGAAAAATAATTGGTAGGGTCCCCATTCATAAGTGATGACGGTGATGATTGTAGTTTGAGCGAGATTTTAGCACAATTGGGGAAGATAATATGTGAGACACCAAAGGTTGAAGTTTTAGAGTACACGCCATTAGAACCACCTATGCCTGAACCTCTACCTATTCTTTGTTATGAGAGGAGAGCAACCGACCCGACTTCTAGTTCTAGTGCCCCTAGGTCTAGGCTACCCCGTAAGAGAACCCGAGCGTCGAGTGTTTCTAGTGATTTAAGGCTAATGCAATCCCCAAGTATGGGGATGTCGAGGCAGAAGGAGCTACTAGGGTATTTGATTCATACCATCTTCAGACCGGGTAGGTATAAGATTTGGTGGAAGAACCTAAGTGATGAGCATGATAGAAGGCCGCTACTAGTTAGAAGTATGAAGATGTGGAGGATTTGAAGGACTGGTAGACCGCGCGGGGTGAAGGCTGTACCGGATAGGATCAAGGAGAAGCCTCTAGATAGGCCTGCTTGAATCTCGGGCAAGTGCACGGGATGTAGAGTTTGTATGTGTTCTTGGTTTGGGTCAGTGTCAATTTTGTGTTTTTCGGTATGTGTGTCTTGTTGTGTCATGTCTTGCAGATATTCATGCTCGATTTTGCAAAGGAAGTCATTGGGAACAAAGTTCTAGGTATGTTTTACATTGGTTTTTATCATTGGAATGAGTTTTTAAAAAAGTTGAGTGAAAAATATTTTTAAGAGGCCAAAAATTTTCTGAGTATAAAAATTGGAACATTTCTTAACTTTCTGTCACCATGGCTCTCTCGCGGTATGCTAGAGTGGAAAGAGAATCCCTCGCGGTACGCGAGTGAATGCTAGACTTGTCCGACAATAATCCAGCCTACTCGTGGTACGTGAGGAGCAACCCATTCTTTCTCACGGTACACGAGGGACCTCTGGGTTCACCCTTCTTCTTTAGTTTCCCATGGTTTACCCTCACCGACTCAACCATCATTCATCACACAAATTACCAACATTCATATCATCATCATATCTAACCCATAACCACGACCCATTATCACTATCATCCACCATACATACATTATCTACCATCATCTCCCATCACATCATTCATCGACTACAACCGACCATGGGAAACTTGAAAACCGTTTGTAACCGATGGTTCACCGTGCTAGTGGCATTAATGTCTATGTGTTTGCCACACATCAGGTACGTGTCCCTCTTCTATCCAGAGTCAGTTTGAGTCAGTTAGTCTTTAATTTTAATTTGAGTCAGTTTAATGTTGCGGGTATGTGTAAGTTGTATTTTGCAGGTGTACATCATTCCATATGTACCCCATCTCCATTCGGAGGAAATTTATCCTGATATCTTATTAAGCAACTTGACAGAGATGTGCAACCGCGACCGAAATGATGTACGGTGCAAATGAGGAAGAATGAAGCTGCACATTTATTAGCATATATATAACCAGCTAAGTCGCTTCCTGTTTCTATTTTTGCATTGTTATTTTTAGTTGTGTCTTGCTTCACATTGAGGACAATGTGTCTTTCAAGTGTGGGGATGTGAGTGTCTAATGTGTCTAGTTTGTGTCTTTATAAAAATACAAAAAAATTAAAAATTTGAAAAATGTCCTTTGAAAGAACAAAGTTTTGCATAATAAATGGAAATGATGGTACAACTGGATCTACTTATTGAGTTTAGTTGAAAAGAAATGATAGAAAACGCGTCTAAGTAGTCATGTTTTGGTAGACCCAGCCAACTTGAAAAGCTTAAATAGCATGTGAGTGTTTCCTAGGATTAATCACGTAATAAATCATGATATCTTATGGGTACTCATATTAGGGTAACGGTAATACTGAAACTGTCAACATATGGTGATATGTACGACGTTTTGAAAATTTTCATAACACACCACTATCTTTTTATGAGAATAAATCCGAGTTTCGGTGGCGCCCATTCCAAAAATCCATATTCCATATTCATGAGCTTAATTAATTAGAAATATGAGTTTTGCTTATGTGTTACCCTCTGGGCTGGCGATTTGGAGGATACACCCCTAAGTGAGATTTATGTGCTTAATTGATAGAATCTAGTCTATGTGTTACCTTCCGGGATAGTGACTTGGTTGAGACGCCTCTAGACGTAAGTTAGTAGGTTTAAATTAACGCTCAGTTCTATCCATTCGTTCCATAATTCATCATAATTTCTAAAAATATGTAAATCTTAGTTTAACTTGGTGGACAAATCTATATGGTTTAACCCGTGCTTAGACATGACCATGAGACGGGATTAGGTAGAGTTGTTGCTTCTAAGTGTGAGTCACACAAATTGATTGAGTGTTGTTTAAATTGGAATTAGAACATATTATGAGGGCTATATAGTTCGCATTTAACTTTAATCAGACAAAAATACTAATTGTTGCTTTTTAACGCATGCGTATATTTGTGATAATTGTTAATTGATGTTTATAAAGTTAAATTTGAGTTATGATTCCATTGCATACTTTTTCGAGGACGAAAAAAGGTTAAGTGTGGGGATGTTTGATGTAGTGCAAAGCACACATCTTTATTCCAAGTGTTTTAATGTGTTTTGATTAGTTTTCTATTCATTTTGAGTCAATTTTGGTTATTATATAATCTATGTTATCTCTTCAGGTGCTCGAGTTGAATACAAGTGAAAATCCGAAGAAACCGAGCACGGGAATGAAGCCCAAAGATCAAAAGTCAAAAATGGTGAAATTGGGTTCTTCGCGGTTCGCGAAGAAGGCAAGAATATCCCTCGCCGTATGCGAGGTAAAGGAAAATTCAGCCTGACTAATTTGTTCCTCGTGGTACGTGAGGAACCCGACCCAACCTCTCGCGGTACACGAGGGCCATGTAATATCGCAAAAAGCCCTAATCGATCAATTAAAAGAATTTAAAGGCTATTATGATAAGGGGTTCGATCTTACAGCCGTTTGGGGAGAGCAGTAGGGTGATTTTGGAGCTTAGGAAGCAAATTGAAGAGTAAAGGTGGAAACTTTGGATCCCGGGTTTGTAGTTTAACCTATTCGGTTTCCAAGATTCGATTTTTGTACTTGATTGCTTTGTTTGATACCATGGTTTATGATTATTCTTCTGTTTTGTTGAACTTAAGTATGATTCTAGGCTAAAACATCTAATACTGCCTCGATCACAAGATGAATATTTGCTAAAGTTGTGATTTTTATCGGTTTTGGATTCTAATTGTTGGATGAATGATTTTTTAAACAATCCTATGATAATGATTATGATGAATCTACATGTTTAGTTTCGATTTGTATTTGATTTCAATTCCGTGGGTTTTTTTGTAGATGTCTTCTAGTTTGAACAGCGTATTTAGGTCATAGACTAAAGGGTTTGTGATTGTTGTGTGGTTTGCTAGACATAGTGACCATATGAGTCGTGATTGAATATATTTATATTTGAATGTGCATCCTATTTCAATACCTGAGAGGTGAGAGATAGTCGTTTAGTATTCGTCATTATGAATTCGAGTGTCAACTGTGTGAGAGGAAGTTTGTTTAGGTGTCTAGTGATTGTTGCTATTCTGAGTCATAGTTCTTATCCTGAGATTACCCCGTGCATTCTTTGAATGTATCGTGGACAGTGAGAGTGAAAGGTGATCGGTCTTTCGGGCACATTATCATCATTGGAGAGACTGAAAGGTAATCCACTATCCGATGATTTATTACATCTTTAGTGTCACACCCTGGCCGACGGCGGATTATACGCTGGGGCTGACGCGGTTGTTCATAAGCACATGATCATCTATTAAATATGATAATATTTATTATTCAAATTAAAAGCATCTGTTACAGTTAGAAATAAAAAAACAAAGAGTTCAACATAACATAATTAAATTAAACTAGGTCCATGTCCTACGTGATCAAGTAGTCCTCAAACAGGCGCACCTGAAACATGTAAGTAACTGTCAACTACAAGTAGTTGGTGAGATACATAGGTTTTGACACCCAAAAGAGTTAAGTATAGATTACAATTCAATATGTTCAAAGCATGTCTAAAGCATATATGTGAAAACATACAAGGTTCCAAGCGAACAATTCAAGCGTAATAATAGAAAACTAGATATGCATTCGCACTGATTGCCATTTTTGAAAAAAAAGGTGCAAGAGGATACTCAAGTTGTAGTTGATACCCATCAAAACCCGCCAAGGTTTTGTGGTAAGTTATAGTTTCAGATTCCCGTATAAATGATCATGTTAGGTACTACCTTAAGCTTGGGCTGCAAGTAAATGAATGTACTGAAATGAACATATGTAATGGTCACCAATTAGTTTAAGATATATATGTAACACCTTCCCCAAAAATGTCCAAGATTTGACAAAAGGTAAACCCTAGGGACTATAAGTGTAATTACCTTAAAGTTCAGGGTTTAAATAAAAAATATTGAAATTAAGATCTTAGCGGACCGCTAAGGTTGCCCATAACGGTTCGCTATAGGTGCTGGTCTGGTGGCAGACCGCCACGACAGGAGATAACGGTCTGCTACTTGTTAGTTAAGCAATCAATATGGTGATGTCACGTGTATAGTGACTAATGGTCGTGTGTTGTGACACGTGTACTCGTGCCGGACCGCCACGCCAGTTGGTAACTGTCCGCCAGCCGCAAAACTCTCAGAATTCACCACGTATCAGGGTGGAGGACCGCTACTCCCCACGGTAACGGCCCGCTAGCCGCAAACTGAGGTCCTGTTGTATTTTATTTTCTATTGTAATATATTTATATGATAAATAAAATATCGTTTGTTTTTAAATTTTCAGAATGGTTGGAAAAGGCAAAGGTCCTAGTTTCCTTTGAAAATTCGCTTCTACTAGTTACTTCGACCGTAAAACGAATGAAACGACTATAGAACTTAATGAGGAAACTGAAAGCTCTACTTTCAAAAGCCTCGGAGAAATAGGAAACCCTAGTGTTCCATATAATCCTTCTATAAGTTTTCATTCTGCTCCAACTGCTGGAAGCTATAATGTCACTCCTGTTTATCCACAAAATTTTCATGAGAGATATGTCAATATTCCTTATGATAATAAATATGATCCTGCAGAAGAAGAACGCGCTGATTCCAATATACCCTATGTTCCATATTATGAGACAATTTCTGTTCCTGCTTTGCATAGAAATGAGAATGCGTCAGGAAATGAGAGATAGCAAATGCTATTAAACCGAATAGCCGAACGGGAAAGAGAAAAGCCTGAAGTTGAAACTCAGAATGCTTTACTAGTTCAAGCTCTAGAAGAAAAGAACTTTAGAAATTTCTGAATATATTTAATATGTATTATCTTTGTAAAATATTTTATCAATAAAAAGCTATGTTTTACATTAATTCCTGTTCATTTGATAATATGTCAAAACAAACTGGACCATCTCAAAACACGAGGGGAAAAAGGAAGCAAGCAGAAAATGCTGCTGAAAATAATAACTCTCGTGTTGAACTTCAAAAGATGATAACGGAAGGAATCAAGAATTCTCCTCCGATGATTTTTACAGAACTTTAAAGAGACAAGCTGACAGGATATCTCTTCAACCTTCAATTCCTCAATCTATTCATTCTCGTCAAACCCGAACAGTGACCAAATCAAAACCTGTTACCCTAGAACCAAAGGGATCTGCTTCTCATAAATCCAAGAAGACTGAAAAAGAAGAATATTACCATAACTCTTCCGAAGATGAGAGTATGGGTAGTAACTATGGTCATGTAGCAAAGAATAAAAAGGTAGTAGGCTGTACGTACAAGATGTTTCAAGACTGCAAACCTTTTAATTTCTTGAGCAAAGAAGGAGGAATTGCCACACTGAGGTGGATTGAAAAGACAGAGTCTGTGCTTGCAATCAGCAAATGTGCTGAGGAGGATAAGGGTTTATATGCCTCCAATCTATTTAAGGATCAAGCTTTAGAGTGGTGGAACAACATCATTGCTCCCAAGGGCAGAGATGCAGCCTATGCTATGGGCTGGATTGCCTTTAGGCAAGAGTAGAAAAGAAGTATGTTCCCCAGAATGAACGGGAACATATCGAAGGAAAATTTTAAGTTTGAGAATGATTGGAACAAATCATCAGGAGTATGCCACAAAACTCCTCGAATATGCCAGAATTGTTCCTCATCTTGCAACCCCTTAGTCAAACTTGATCAAACATTATATCTGAGGTTTAATTGGTGAAATCCGCGACATGGTGAAGGTCGCGAATTGTGAAAATCTGGATGATGCCATGGACTTAGGAGCATCATTAACTACTAGCCTAATAAGGAATCAGGAAGAGGGAAAGAAGAAGAAAGAGATAACTGGGCAAGGCTCGAGTGGATCTAAGAAATCAAAATTTACTTCTCAAAACAACTCTTCCATCCCGGAATGTCCAAAGTGCAGAAGGAGGCACTTGGGACAATATCGGGCTGGAGTTTTTTGCAGTTATTGTAAGATGTCTGGACACAAGACTGAAGATTGCTTCAAAAAGAAATCAATTACTTGTTTTGGTTGTGGCGAAACTGGCCACATCAAAATCAAATGTCCAAAGCAGAAGAAGATGGATGGGACAGGTCCCAAACCTGCAGACGGAGTGAAGAAGAATGCACGAGCATTCGTTCTTAACACTCACGAAGCAGCAGGTATGCCCGATGTCATTACGGGTACATTTCTTGTTGATGATATTTATGCTCGAGTTTTATTTGACTCTGGTGCAAACCTAAGTTTTATAGATCATAAATTCTGTAGACTGTTAAATAAAACTCTAGCTAAATTAGACAAGAAATACGTGGCAGAAACTGCAAATGGTGACCTCATCCAAATTTCTTAAATCCTCGATAATTGCCATATCACATTATCAGGACATGTTATTCCTGAAAACTATTGCCATTGACTTTGGCAGGTTTTGACATAGTCTTAGGAATGGATTGGTTAGCCTCTAACCAAGCCCGTATCCTATGTGATAAAAAGGCAATAGAACTTCATTCGCCGAAAGGTGATATTCTTACGATCAATGGCGATAAATTATCCAACTCTGTTGGAATAATTTATATGCTAAAAGCCACAAAGTATTTAAGAAAAGGATGCTTAGCATACCTTGTTTCCGTAACTACCGACACAAAGAATAAGATTGAAGATGTGCCGGTTGTGGCCGAATTTCCTGATGTCTTTCCTGATGAACTACCTGGGATTCCACCTGAAAGAAAAGTGGAGTTCAGAATTAATCTTCTACCCGGTACGACACCTATTGCTAAAGCCCCGTACATATTAGCTCTAGTCTTATTTGTGAAAAAGAAAGATGGGTCAATGCGTATGTGTATTGATTATCGTGAACTAAACAAAGTTATGATAAAGAATCGTTATCCACTCCCTCGAATCGATGATCTTTTTGATCAACTCCAAGGAGCTCGTTGTTTTTCTAAAATTGATCTTCGCTCTGGTTACCATCAATTGAAAGTTCAGGAAGAAGATATTCCTAAAACTGCTTTCAGAACTCGATATGGTCATTATGAGTTCACGGTAATGCCGTTCGGACTTACTAATGCACCAGCAGCATTCATGGATATGATGAATCGAGTCTGCAAACCTTACTTGGACAAATTCGTTATTGTATTCATCGATGACATTCTTATCTATTCCAAAAGTAAGAAAGATCATGCCAATCTCTTGAAAATCTTACTTGAAATTCTAAGAATAGAAAAGCTTTACGCTAAGTTCTCAAAATGTGAATTCTGGTTATCAGAAGTTCAATTTCTTGGTCATGTGATCAATGCCAATGGTATTCAAGTTAACCCAGTCAAAATTGAAGCCATATCTAAATGGGAAATCCCAAAATCACCAACTGAAGTTTGTAGTTTCCTCGGTTTAGCTGGTTACTATCGGAGATTTATCCAAGATTTCTCTCGAATCGCAGTACCATTAACTTTTCTGACTCGCAAGTCAGTCAAGTATGAATGGGGTCCTAAACAATCTGAAGCTTTTAAAACTCTGAAACAGAAACTAACTCAAGCACTCATACTGGCTTTGATAGATGGAAATGAAGGCTTTTTAGTTTACTGTAACGCTTCACACACCGGTTTTGGTTGTGTGTTAATGCAGGGAAGTAAAGTCATCGCTTATGCTTCTCATCAATTGAAAACCCATGAAAAGAATTATACGACTCATGATTTAGAACCGGTCACCATAATATTCACACTGAAATTATGGAGGCACTATCTATATGGAGTTAAATTCACTATCTTTACTGATCACAAAATCCTGAAGTATATATTCAGTCATAAGGAACTGAATATGAGGCAAAGACGTTGGATGAAAGTCCTGAATGATTACAATTATGAGATCTGTTATCATGAAGGAAAAGCCAATGTTGTAGCAGATGCTTTAAGCAGAAAAGAACATGAGAAACCTAATCGAGTTCATGCTTTAAGACTCGATCTCCAAATCGATCTTCTCACTTGTATAAAGTAATCTCAAAGAATGGCGTTACAAGAACCCAACCTTGAGAAAGAAGGATTGGGAGGCATGATTGATCAGTTAATCAAAGGAAATGATGGAATCCTTAGAATGAATAAGAGAATATGGGTTCCTATCTATGGGAATACTCGTGAAGAAATTCTTGAAGAAGCCCATAAATCTAAATACACGATGCATCCTGGAAGCGATAAGATGTGCAAAAACCTAAAAGCCAATTATTGGTGGATATGAATGAAGAAACATATCGCTATCTACGTTGCAAAGTGTTTAACCTGTTCTCAAGTGAAAGCTGAACATCAGAAGCCATCTGGTTTGTTACAGCAACTTGAAATTCCAGTCTGGAAATGGGAAATGATAACCATGGACTGTATCACAAAACTTTCCCGAACAAGTCGAGGGAATGATACTATCTAGGTTATCATTGACAGACTTACTAAGTCCGCTCATTTTCTCCCGATGAAAGAAACATTCAGTATGGATAAGCTGGCACATCTATACGTTAATGAAATCGTAACATTACACCACGTGCCACTATCTATCGTGTCAGATAGAGATAATAGATTTACTTCTCGATCTTGGCAAAGTTTCCAGAAAGCTCTTGGTACAAAATTAAATCTTAGCACCACCTACCATCCTTAGACGGACGGGTAAAGCGAAAGAACAATTCAAACTCTTGAAGATATGTTAAGAGCTTGTGTCATTGATTTCGGAGGAAGTTGGGATGACCACTTACCTCTAATGGAATTCTCCTATAACAATAGCTATCATACGAGTATACAAGCCGCTCCTTTTGAAGCCTTATACGGTCGTAAATGTCGAACTCCAATATGTTGGTCTAAAATAGGAGAAAATCAGTTGTCTGGACCTGAAATAGTCCTGGAAACAACTAAAAAAGTTATCCAAATAAAGGATAGGTTAAAAGCGGCTCGTGATCGTCAAAAGAGTTATGCTGATAAGAGACGAAAGCCGTTAGAATTCAACGTCGGTGATAACGTTCTGTAGAAAGTTTCAGCATGGAAAGGCGTTGTAAGATTTGGAAAGAAAGATAAATTAAGTCCTAGATTCGTAGGACCATTCAAAATTCTGAAAAGAGTTGGGCCTATGGCTTATCAACTCGAACTACCAGATGAAATGAATGGAGTACACGATGTATTCCATGTGTCAAATCTGCGCAAGTGTTGGGTAGATGAATCTCTAGTAATTCCCCTACAAGATGTAGAGGTAGATGAAAAGTTAAGATTTGTGGAACAACCTTTGCAAATCGAGTACAGGCAAGAAAAGAGATTGAAAAGAAAGAAATTGATAATTGTGAAAGTGAAATGGAACTCTAGACGTGGACCTGAATACACGTGGGAACTGGAGTCTGAGATGAAAAAGAAATATCAACACCTGTTTGAGTAAACTCGAGGACGAGTTTCAAACAAGGTGGGGAGGATGTAACACCTGCCCCAAAAATGTCCAAGATTTGACAAAAGGTAAACCCTAGGGACTATAAGTATAATTACCTTAAAGTTCAGGGTTTAAATTGAAAAATATGGAAATTACGATCTTAGCAGACCGCTAAGGTTGCCCATAACGGTCCGCTATAGGTGCTGGTCAGGTGGCGGACCGTCACGAAAGGAGATAACGGTCCACTACTTATTGGTTAAGCAATCAATCTGGTGATGTCACGTGTATAGTGACTAATGGTCGTGTGTTGTGACACTTGTACTCGTGGCGGACCGCCACGCCAGCTTGTAACGATCCGCTAGCCGCAAAACTCTCAGAATTCACCACGTATCAAGGTGGTGGACCGCTACGCCCCACGGTAACGGTCCGCTAGCCGCAAACTGAGGTTCCGTCCACTCAGATTAAGACATATAGGGCTGACGCATGCAAGGGCGGTAGCGGACCGCTACGCCCGAGCATAACGGTCCGCTACGGGCCCCAGTTCACCCCTATAAAAAGTTGAACGATCTTGATCATTTTCTCACAAACCAAACGACCAACACATTCAAATATCGTTCTAGATCTTCCATAGACGATCCCCGACGATCCCGGTTCGATTCCCGCTCGTTGTAGTACTCGGTTTAAGAAGAAACGCTCGTAGAAAGATCGAAACGCTAGAGAAATCAGGTTAAGAAGCTAGAGGCTAAGCTTTCAACTTTAGAGGCTCATTCTAAGCAAAAAAGGTGAATACTTTATCTCTTTTAAAACTTGTGTCAAATATTTTATTTGTAAAAAATGGCCAAATAAAGGTTAATAGAGTAATGCTCAATGTTCTTCTACTAACAAGCATTAAGGTCATAGGTATACGTAAAACTTGCAAGGGATACACGGGTCTTGGGTGAAATTCTTGCGGCTGGTGCTTATCTTATAACAAATGAAGGACATGGAGTTCTCGTTGTTATAAGCTATGACACCAGTGTATACTGTGGTGCGATTGAACAGGACGGGCCTGCTGAGTGTGTAGATTGAACAGGAAGTTGTGATTATGAAATTAATACTTAATTGTGCCAAAATGATTTTATGTCAAGATATTATATTCACCGGCGTTCGCGCTGACGTTTTATTTTCAAAATGTTTTCCATGTAATAAATAAAAATATGATGAGAAGGGTATACGGGCAGACATGAGATCTGACCCAGTAAAGGATGGAATGCACGTAGGATTGTCAGACCTCGTGTAAAGGGAAATCCAACAGAAAAGGAGATAGGACCAGGGAACAGATCAACCCTGTGTTGAAACTATTTCCAGTGGCTCATCATGTATTTGATTTCAAACTATGTTTTGTAATCAAATGAGAAGGGTATTGAAACCCTATGTTTATAAAGTAAATGCAAGGCTTTTTTTCCAACTGAGTTTTGGTATTTACAATTACAACCCTTGAGGTTGAGACAAATGATGAAACGATCCTTTGAAAAAGACTTTCGCTGAGTTTTACAAAACTGTGAAATCAAGTAACCAAACGACACCAATCGGGCTCACACACGTCCAGGGGGTGCCTGGGGCGGGGTGTGACAATATAGCATAAAGATCAAAGCATAAGAAAGTAGATATTGAATTGCGTAAGAAATATAGTAAATAACACGTTTCACCCTAAAAAGTAAAAGAGTAAAAAGAGGTTATGTAAACTCACCTGTACTGAAGTTAGTGGGTTGTATGAATCACAAATGAAAGATACGCTTCGTGAGGATTTCTCACAATTAACCTACATAGGTAATTGTATTCTAGACTGAATGTATATCTAAAGGAAACGAATGTAAGAAATTTCCATGTCTATTGGCGGTTCTATAGATTCTTAAGATTTGGGACCGATTGTGAGGTTTGTACAAGTATATATATTTATCATAAGTATTTGAAATAACGATAAAATAGTTTATATAATGAATTAGAATTTCTAAATAATTATACAAGTATAGGATAATAATACGTTTGAATTTATTTAAATAACTATTCTAAAAATAATTAATAAATAAATTGTGTTTTAGGAAAAGGTTTAAATAATTTGTTTTATGTAAATAAAATAATTATTTAAATTATTTAAAGCCTTCTTTGTAAAAGGGATGTTAAATAAATGACATTAGATGAATTTGTATAATGGTTTATCAATAGAAAATAATAATTATGTAAGTATTATTATAAATTTCTAAATGCTTAAAATAACTATTCTTTTCCAAAATAATTATTTATACGTTTCGAGAAATGGATTAATGATACCTAAATAATTATTTAAAATTTTGTTTTACAAACATTACAATTTTTTGGATAGCACAATATAATAACCCATTTCTATTTTGTTTATTTAAGAATTACTACATTTTTAATACTTTAAAATGAGTAAAACCTTATTTTAGGTTTCCTGATTTTATAAAATTACTAAACATTTATATTGAGTTTATAAGGAAAAATTCTGAAATTTAAATTATTATTTCATGTATTAAAATGATTAGAAATCATTTAAAACAGAAAAAGAATGAAAGGGGAGGCGCTGGGACTCGAACCCGCGACATATCGTGTACGGGGCATGGTTTTTAACCAACGGATCTAGGCTCTATTCCGTGACTAACATCAGGCACGCGGATAGTTAAGCATTTAGGCTCCCAAGCCTTCTTCCCCAACATGCCCAAATCGAAACCCTAGTCCCCAAATTGCTCGGATTTCACAACGATCGATCGCTAGACCAAAGGGATTTTGATCAATGGGCTAGGACGAGTCTAATGACACTAAATGTACCTCGAATGGTCGCGTAAGGAGGACGAACGGTAGGGACGTCTAAATCAAAATTCCTTGAGCTCGACGGGGATTTGGAGAGGGAATGTGATGCTAACAGTTGCGTAGAAAGTTTTGGGTGAGTGTGAGGAATGTGTGGGATAAGTTTTTATAGGCCAATTTCATGTTTAATGCTCGAATTGAATTCGTGATTGATTGAGGACGGTTACGGGACGATTAGGATTAAATTCTTTGATTATCGATGTAGTTGGCTCGTTATGAACGGTCCTAACTATCGCACCTTCGTTTACTAGAGATTGATTACAGTTAATTGCACTACTTGTAGAGTTTGGGATCAAGATCGATGGTGATTTTCGTCCTGTTGACTTTCCAAAGTCAACATAAGGGTACGAGTTTAGAATTTGCAAAAGTGGTTCAAATTGAGGGGTTCAAGACTTTCTTTATTTTGTAGATGCAAAACTAAATTTTTATTAAATACAAATGGTTCTATTTATTAAAAGTTTATTTGCTTTGTAATTTATGAAATTTAATCTTTATAAATTCCTACATTTATTTATAGGATTTATAGCATATATTTATGTATTTGTTTAATAGGATTAAAACATTTTAAGACACCAATAAATATTCATTGAATTTGAATTGAATGCACCCAATGTATGTATGCACACTCATAAATTGTACTGGATAAATAGGACACTTTCATAGGTGTAACTCATAAAATAATGGTACTACAAATGCCGGAAAAGTAAAAATATAGGCCAGAATTTCCTGCGGGATTACAGTCTCCCTTACTTTAAGGGATTTCGTCCCGAAATTATTTAGGAGGAGGGTCTAAGGAAGAGACATGTGCTTGGATTCTCAACTGTCGGTTTGAGGTGTATAGTTGATGACAAGGTTTAGGTCAGGTCATTGTGTCAGGTATGTATGGTGGTAGTGGATTTTGTTTGAGTGGAAATAAGGAACAGATTGCCCTAAAATGATGATGGTCTCAAACGATGGGATTTGTAACGAGAATGATGGGAATTTTCATATCTAAACTTGTTTAAGATATAGTCGAAGATGTTCGAGTGATGTCACTGGATAAATATTTCACAACTACTGGTCAAGGTAAGAGTAATAGGAAAACCCTATGTGAATACGGACAACGTTACTTCTGACAATATGACAGGAGCACTTATATATAGGATTTACCATCGGTATACCTACTATGCCCTTATCATATCTCGTTAGTTTCGTTACTGTAGATCACCTTAGGTTTTTATGTCATCACTCATGATAGAATTTACTATGTTTTTCTATGAGCTGATTTTTATAATTATGTGTGCATCCGTAATTACTCAAATCATCGTATGGTCCATATAAGTCATTCTATTGGGTGTGGGTACAGAGGGGGGAAAACACCAAAAACACTTATTTCATAATTATTGTTTTCATGTATAAGTTGTTAATAAGTGACTGTGTCTCTAGATGGTAAAGTCAGTCAAGAAGTAAACACTAACAATGTGGCACAACCCCATACATGGGTGTCCTGAGTGGATGGCATATCCCTCCAGATTACCCATGAAGTTGACAGCTCTCTCGTGTTTGAACAAGAATACGTCAAACCCTGAGTAACTTAATGTTTATAGCTCCCTCGTGTTTGAACAAGAATACGTCAAACCCCGAGTAACTCAATGTTTATAGCTCCGTTGTGTTTGAACAAGAATACGTTAAACCCTTAGTAGCTCAAAGTTTATGGCTATCAATTTTCATGGACAAAGTGAATGATCATGCTTAATGTATATAGTGGACAATCAATTGTGAACAATGTAAAAGGTCTAGTTTCGTATGTAATGTAGGCACTCAAGTTTCATGTATAGTGTAAATAATCTAGTATTATGCACATTGTAAATAACTAGGTATCATGTATCGTGTGAACAATCTAGTATCATGCATATTGCAAGTAATCAAGTTTCGTCTATAATGTGATCAATCTAGTATCATGTATATTACAAGTAATCAAGATTCGTTTATAATGTGATCAATCATATATATTGTAAGTAATCAAGTTTTGTTTATAATGTGATCAATCATGTATATTGCAAGTAATCAAGTTTCATTTATAATGTGATCAATCATGTATATTGCAAGTAATCAAGTCTCGTTTATAATGTGATCAATTATGTATATTGCAAGTAATCATGTTTCATGTATAACGTGAGCAATCGAGTTGCATGTATAATGTAAACAATTTAGTCTCAGGTATATAGTGAACGTTCGTATGTAAATAGTTGAACCTCATGAGTAACATAAACTATCAAATCTTGTTGGTGGATAAGCATGTTGCATAGTGTAGGTAGTTGGGTTTTAAGTTTTCATTTTTTGTTGATGGATGGTTAACACCTGTGCGAAAGGATTCATCTTTTCGAAGCCGCAATGTGATGAGAAAGTTTTACATGTATTCAGAATTAGTAATTGATTTGAGCTTCTTTTTTATTTTTTGTTTGTAAATAACAAGTAATTGATATTTATCCTTGTTTGTAAACTAATAAGTGAAAGTAGTAGGTGGAATAACAAGGTAATTGGGTAAGTAAGACCTTTTTATTTATCTAGTTATTATAAAGATATTATTTCAAAAGAAAATAATGACCGAATTTTCTCGTAATTAGACCAAGAATTTAAAAGTAACGAATTAAGTGGTCGTAATGAAATAACTAATAGAGTCAAAATTAATTATTAGCCAAGATAATGAGATAAATATTTTATAAAACAAATTGCCTTAAGTTCTTTCACTAGGTAGAGGGGTTTGTAAATTTATAATCTAGGTAAAATTTATAAACAAATGATTTGATAAATGTTTTGTTTGAACAAAATAACTACATTAGTCAAATCAGGAAATAACAAAATGATCAATTTACATAGAAGGTTTAGATATCACTCATTAAGGAGAGTTGAAAATATTAACATTTATATTTGGGTATAGGGTATGGGTTTCCATTTAAGTTTTATGAAAACGCGAAATATAATATCCAACTAACATCTCAGATAGTTTTCCGCCAAGAGGCATATCAGCCCTAGTTATTTTCGTATGTGCATCAAGTATTCCCTGGTCTCCACTCCTTGCCTTAGATATTCTGCGGTCCTTACACATAGGTGAGCGGTATCAGCTAGAACTCCTAAGGCACTAGTAGACTCCTTGGCTTGTCCTGCTCCCAAGTCTGGATGGTATAGGTTAAGTGATAAATAAGGGTCTCTCGGAGGTGATTCAGCTGCTCAGAGTCTCAAGACTGCTCCCAAGACAATCTGCTCTGTGGTCAAACATGGGTCTGGCAGCTAGTCGTGCCGGTGGCTGGTTGTCTGGTGATGGGGACCCAAAGTCTTTCTCTTGTGTTGACTCTGCTTCGAGGTGATTCTTAGGGGAGTGAGGAAGGTAAGAGGCCATGTCCAACACGAAAAAGGTCATAAGTGGTATTGCAATGGTAGGTATTAAATACAAGGTGTTCATGGGTTTAAAATTTGACTAATCGTAACACCGAGTTCTTATAATAATATATCGGGAATAACACTTGACCTATAAGTAGTATACCCACGAAAGGAACTCTCGGGAAAGAGAGGTGGGTCAGAAGGGACACACCGAAGTACTCAGTCTTTCATTAGTCAGAATCTTCCATGGGCTTACACCCACTCTTCCAGCCATCATGTACCATTAACATTATTATTTGGAACTCATGATTATGGTGTCATTCATTAGGGATTTGGTCTTGTGGCTCCGGGGTGTGCTTCACCTATTCAAGCAGTTTCCCTTCCTTGAGGGGCAAGGTCTAAAGGTTTAAATCTCTTGCAAATGATAATAAGGGTGACAAAGTTTTCAAGGTATCAGGATGAAGAGATATAGTTGGCTTAAATATGATTAAGTGTAAGAATCAAATAGGAGATTTAGACTTGTGTACCAAATTATAATAATTAAGCAAATGATGTTTAGATTGCCTTCATCTAGCATATGACCAAATGGATGCAGTGACAAATCAAAGTGATTCAAATTCGTATACTTTCAAGAAGACATGCTTTAGCCTATACGGGGACACTCACTTCGGGAATTCCCAGGAAAGCATACAGATCCTTTGGTTAATTTGGATTTATATGAAACACTTTGCTAGATAGAAGACCCAAGGTACAGGCATCCACCCTTCTGGATTGCACATGTTCTCTACTAGTTTACAGAACCTAAAACTTTGATGGGATTTTAAAATTTTAATTGGCATTGGGTCTAGGAGTTTGAATCTTTCCATAAGTGATTTGAGATGATGTGTAAAGATGTAGGTGTATATGGCAAAAATTAGGATAGCATTTAGTGATGTCAAATAGGTATTGTGCAAACAATTCAAATAGTGTAGCAAATAAGGTATCACAGGAGTAGTAGTTTTTGTAAACATGTAGGTTATCAAGTAACATGGTACATAAGATAATTTGTATTGTATCATGCAATGTAATACACTAGATAATCCTTTGTTTTCGTGTCATTTTGATTAGTTTTGTATTTGGTTTGAGTCATTTTTGGTACATATTGAGTCTTTGTTATGTTCTCAGGAGCTTATGATTATTATAAGTGAAAATCGAAGGAAACTGAGCACGAGAATGAAGCCCAAAGATCAAAAGTAAAAAATATGAAAAATCTGTCTTTCGCGGTACACGAAGACGAGAAGACAAACTCTTGCGGTACGCGAGGAGTTCCAGAAAGCAACCCCGATTAATTTGGCCCTCGTGGTACGCGAGGGGCTTGCCTATTTCTCTCACGGTACGCGAGGGATATAAATTTCGAGAAAAGTTGTAAAAATTGAATTAAACATAATTTTAAGCCAATTAAGTCAGGAGTTCGATTATTGCCGTCAAGAACAAGACTAGAGGCGATTTTAAGGGTTTGGAAATGAATTGAAGTGCAAGTTTAAAGCTTTTGGATCCCGGGTTCGTTGTAGTAGCCTATTCAGTTTTCAAGATTCAATCTTTATCTTTGTTTTGTTTGATTGAAACCATGTTTATGTTTCTTACTTCTGTTATGGATGTTTTGAACATGATCGTGATCTTAATTACTTCCTAGGTTAATGATGATTACTGCATAAAGTTATGATTTTTACTAGTTTTGGATTTAATTGATGGGTTTATGATTTTGTAAACGATCCAAGTTAATGATTATGATGTATATGCATGCTTAAATCTGATTGCGTGATTAATTATTGATTCCTTGCGTTGATTATGGTTGTCTGCCTGTCCAATTAGCGTATCTTGATCATAGATCTTAGCGTTTGTGATTTTGGTGGTTTGCTAGACGTAGTAGCCATAGGAATTGTTTTTAATTGCTGATTTTAGTTAAGTGTGTGTCCTATTTCAATACCCGAGAGGTGAGAATTAGTCGTTTGTCTTTGTCATTAGGAATATGGGCATCAACTGTCTGAGAGGAAGTTGGTTTAGTTGTCTAGTGATTGTTGCTATCCTGAATTATAGTTGTTATCATAGGATTACCCCGTGCATTCCTTGAATGTGTTGTGGATGGTGAGACTGAGAGATAATCCATCCATTAGGGTACAATATTATAGTTGGAAATACCTGAGAAGTGATCCAACAATCTGGTGAGTTTAGTACACTTTAGGTTCCTTAGTTGGTGACACCCTAAGAGTGATTAGGGATCCACTAGGTTATCTATAGTTATTATCCTTAGAAACCCAGATCCATCATAGTCCATAACCTGTAGAAGCTGTTCTTTACAAGTAGGATTCCGACCTAGGTGGTATTCTTCCCATTCCTGATATCTTCCTTAGTTCCTGTCTTGAGAGTTTGAATTGATCTTGTTTATTGCATTCTTAGTTATAATCTTTAGAGTAGTAAACCCCCCAAACCAAATCAATCTTTAGTCCGAGTCAGAGTCTAGTATTGTTTCATAGTGTCTCTAGGGTTCGATACTCGGTTTACCATTAAGCTGTGCTACACTCGATAGGTACACTTGTATGTCAGTGCGGTTTAGTTCATAGGTTTTCCTTTATTACTTAGAAGTATAGGTTAGGTTTTTATAGTTATTTTTATAGACCGTCTGTACGACATTAGTAGTCCTTAGAATGTTGTAGTTCATGTAATTGCATCATATAGGCAGAAGTAGATAGATGTAGCTAAGTATGTGTATAAATGAGTATAGAGTGAAGTTCCTAATAAAAGACACGAGATAAACTCATGTTTAGGGACTCCTAGGTTATAGTCTAGGTCGTGTGTGTCTAATAACCTAATTCCCAATAACCATGACTCTGATACCAATTTGTCACACCCCGGCTGGCGGTGGATTATACGCCGGGGTTGATGCGGTTGTTCATAAGCACATGATCATCTATTAAATATGATAATATTTATTATTCAAATTGAAAACATCCGTTACAGTTGGAAATAGAAAATAAATAGTTCAACATAAAATAATTAAATTAAACTAGGCCCATGTCCTATGTGATCAAGTAGTCCTCAAACAGGTGCACCTGAAACATGTAAGTAAGTGTCAACTACAAGTAGTTGGTGAGATACATAGGTTATGACACCAAAAAGAGTTAAGTATAGATTACAATTCAATATGTTCAAAGCATGTCTAAAGCATATATGTGAAAACCGTACAATTCAAGCCTAATAATAGAAAACTAGATACACAATCCCACTGATTGCCATTTTTAAAAAAAAGGGGCAAAAGGATACCCAAGTTGTAGTTGATACCCAACAAAACCCGCCAAGGTTTTGTGGTAAGTTATAGTCTCAGATTCCCGTATAAATGATCATGTTAGATACTACCTTAGGCTTGGGCTGCAAGTTAATGAATGTACTGACATGAACACATGTAATGGTCACCAAGTAGTTTAAGACATATGACATAAAGATCAACGCATAAGAACATAGATATTGAATTGTGTAAGAAATATAGTTAATGACATGTTTCACCCTAAAAGGTAAAAGAGTAAAAATGAGCTATGTATACTCACCTAGACTGAAGTTAGTGGGTTGTATGAAACGCAAATGAAATATAGGCTTCGTGAGGATTTCTCGCAATTAACCTACACATGTAATAGTATTTTAGACTGAAAGTTTATCTAATGGAAACGAATGTAAGAAATTTCCAAGTCTATTGGAGGTTCTAGGGATTCTTAAGATTTGGGACCGATTGTGAGGTTTGTACAAGTAGATATATTTATCATAAGTATTTGAAATAACGATAAAATAGTTTATATAATTAATTAGAATTTCTAAATAATTATACAAGTATAGGATAATAATACGTTTGAATTTATTTAAATAACTATTCTAAAAATAATTAATAAATAACTTGTGTTTTAGGAAAAGGTTTAAATAATTTATTTTATGTAAATAAAATAATTATTCAAATTATTTAAACCTTATTTTTAAAATGGATGTTAAATAAATGACATTAGATGAATTTGTATAATGGTTTATCAAAAGAAAATAATAACTATGTAAGTATTTTTATAAATTTCTAAATGCTTTAAATAACTATTTTTTTCCAAAATAATTATTTATACGTTTCGAGAAATGGATTAATGATAGCTAAATAATTATTTAAAATTTTGTTTTACAAACATTACAGTTTTGTTGATAACAACATAATAACCCATTTCTATTTTGTTTATTTAAGAATTACTACATTTTCAAAATGTTTTTAATACTTTAAAATGAGTAAAACCTTATTTTATGTTTCTGATTTTATAAAATTACTAAACGTTTATATTGAGTTTATAAGGAAAAATTCTGAAATTTAAATTATCATTTCATGTATTAAAATGATTAGAAATCATTTAAAAAAGAAAAAGAAAAAGAAAAATAATGAAAGGGAAGGCCCTGGGACTTGAACCCGCGACATGTCGTGTACGGGGCATGATTGTTAACCAAATGATATGGGCTCTATGCCATGACTAACACCAGGCACCCAGATGGTTAAGCATTTAGGCTCGCAAGCCTTCTTCCCCAACATGCCCAAATCGAAACCCTAACCCCCAAATTGCTCGGATTTCACAACGATCGATCCCCAGACCATAGGTCTTTTGATCAGTGGGCTGGGACGAGTCTAATGACACTAAATTTACCTCGAATGGTCCCGCGTAGAGGACGAATGTTAGGGACGTTCGAATCGGAATTCCTTGAGCTCGACGGGGCTTTGGAGAGGAAATGCGATGCTAACAGTTGCGTAGAAAATTTTGGGTGAGTGTGATGAAGGTGTGGGATAAGTTTTTATAGGCTAATTTCATGTTTAATGCTTGAATTGAAGTCACGATTGATTGAGGACGGTTACGGGACAATTAGGCTTAAATTCTTTGATTATCGATGTAATTGGCTTGTTATGAACGGTCCTAACTGTCGCACCTTCATTTCCAGGAGATTGATTACAGTTAATTGCACTACTTGTAGAGTTTAGGATCAAGATCGGTGGTGATTTTGGTCCTGTTGACTTTCCAAAGTCAACATAAGGGTATGAGTTTAGAATTTGTAAAAGTGGTTCAAATTGAGGGGTTCAAGACTTTCTTTATTTGATTAAAATTCATTTGTAGATGCTTAACTAAATTTTTATAAAATACAAATGGTTCTATTTATTTAAAGTTTATTTTCCTTGTAATTTATGAAATTTAATCTTTATAAATTCCTACATTTATTTATAGGATTTATGACATATATTTATGTATTTGTTTAATAGGACTAAAACATTTTAAGACCCCAATAAATATTCATTGAATTTGAATTGAATGCATCCAATGTATGTATGCACACTTATGAATTGTACCGGATAAATATGACACTTTCATAGGTGTAACTCATAAGATAATGTTACTACAAATGCCGAAAAAGTAAAAATATAGGCCGGAATTTCTTGGGGATTATATTTAGGTTCCTTAGTTGGTGACACCCTGAGAGTGATTAGGGATCCACTAGGTTGTCTAGAGTTGTTTCATCATAAACCCAAATCTATGATAGATTCCATAACTGGTAGGAGTTGTACTTTGCAAGTAGGATTCCGACCTAGGTGGTATTCTTCTCATCTATAATATTTCGTTAGTACTTTGCTTTGATAGTTGAGTCGATCTTAGTTTGCTGCATTCATTAGTTAACTAGTAGTGCAGTAATCCCCCTACAAATCAATCTTTAGTTCGAGTTAGAGTGTAGTTTTGTTATCGTAGTGTCTTTAGGGTTCAATAGGTACACTTGACTGTTAGTGCGGTTTAGTTCATAGGTACTCCATCTTATTACTTAGTAGTTTAGGTTAGGTTTTATTAGTTTTTATATAGACCGTCTGGACGACATCAATTACATATATATAATTTTCAAGATTACATATATGTAATATGGCCGTACACATGATCTGAAACGCTATGTAATCTGCCATATTACACATCTGTAATCTCGCAGATTATCCAGCTTCAACACGTTTACTTTTAGTTTTTTTTAATATAACAATATTACACTCATGCTAATGATAAAACAAATGCTTTATTTTATAATATAATTTAAAATTAATAATAATAATAATAACACTGTATTAAAAAATTATTAACGTTTAAAAGAAATAGAAAAATTCATAAAAATCAACGATAGTAACTCTTTCGATTTTTTACCTCTCTCAATAGTAAAATAGATGATTATTTAGAAATTACATGACCGGTCCCTTAAAGTTTTCTTATTTAGAATGAGTTTTCTCATGTGTGCGCACTATATAAAAATAAAGGCTAAAATGGACATTTCTCAAAAACTTAACTACGAGTTGTAACGTCGGTTAGTGATGATGTCTTAAAAACGTTGTAATTTGATGGGATCAAATCCGTGAATTTTGAAAAGAAGAGCAAATTTATAAATTATGCATACCGAGAGGTCTAGTTAACTCTTATAAGAGCATTCCCAACCCGTTCTTTATATTCCGTATACTTATTCTTATAATTACACTAAAAAACACTACCTTTTCTACCTTTTATCTCTAGTTTTCTCTCTTCTTATCCTTATCCTTATAATTATACTAAAAACCACTACTTTTATCTTTATATTTACAAAAACCTTATATCTTTTCTCTCTCCTCCACTCACAACCACTTTAAACCACTTCTTAAAATATACAAAACTCACTCACATAATTATACCAAACGGGTTGTGAATGCTCTAACAATGTTACCGTACTTCCTTTCTTTTTTAATTCAAATAAGAAAAATGTTGGATATAGTTTTTTTTCTTCATTTAACTAATTAAGAGAAAGCAAATTTAATGAAAAAATATCACCACTTGCTCCTTTTCTCTCGTTTGTCTCTTCAAAAGAAAAGAAAAACATATGAAACAGAAACTTAAAGTTTGTATTGTGTTTTGACTAATTTGAGTTGGGTTTGTAATTCTTTTCCCTATTAATCACTGGCTTTGGGGGTTTAATTTTAATTGATTTCGTTTACTTTTTAAAAAACAAAAAAAAAACCAACTCTTTTTTCAAAGGGCAAGTAAGGGTGTCGGATGAAAATAAGTCAATGATAATATAAGGAAACGCGGCTATAGGGGTGAGTGGTCTAAGTGGGTCTTAATTAGAATCTAGTCAAACTTTGGCAGTGAGCTCATTTTCGACCCATTGTCAATAATTCATACAAAAGTCAAAAGTTCTGCAAAACAGAAAATTAATTTAGACCGCGTATTAAGAAGGATGAGGATGAGGATGAGGATGAGGATGAGGATGAGGATAAGGATGAGGATGATAGTTATATACGAATTAACTTTAAATTATTCTGAATAAAATCATCTATATTTTCATATCACGTCCAAATAAATACGTCCATATATATAGGGAAAGGATCATAAGAAAACTTAATGTTCATGAAAAAAATCAAAAAACTACTTATTAAACGTAAAAAATAATTAAAAAAATCATAACTCAAAAAATAAATCAAAAATTAAAAAAGTGATTTGGAGACCTTGTTTCCCACGTCGTCCTCGTTAAAAAAATAAATAAAAAAATAAAAAAAGTAGTGGGTTTAGCTTTTGGGTTTAGTATTTAGGTTTAATTTAACTTTTATGTTAGATTTTTTGAGGGATAGGGTGGGGGTTTAGGTTTTTGGGGAATGGGTGAGGGGTAGGTGGGTGGGGTTAGGTTTTTGGGTGGGGGTGAGTTGGAGGGTTTAGGTTTGTGGAGGGGTGGGGTGGGGTGGGGTGGGGTGGGGTGGAGGGTTTAGGTTTTTGAGAGGTTGGTGGGGAGTTTAGGTTTTTAAGGGTGGGTGGGGTGGGTTTAGGTTTTTGGGTGGGGTTGGGGGTTTAGGTTTTTGGGTGGGGTTGGGGGTAGGTTTTTAGGGGTGGGTTAGGTTTTTGGGTTTACTACACATATGCAGTAGGAGTTTTTTGATTTTCTTATTAAAATGAGTTTTCTAGTTAACTCACCTCTATATATATATATATACGGGAATGATCATAAGAAAACTAATTCTTCATTAGAAAACAAAAAAACTACTTATTAAAGTTAAAAAAATAATAAAAAAATTATAACTTAAAATATAAATCAAAAACCAAAAAAGTGGTTTGGAGAACATGTTTTTCACGTCGTTCTCGTTAAAAAAAATTGTCAAGTTAGCTTTTGGGTTCGGTTTAGCTTTTAGTTTAGGTTTTGGGCGAGGTGGGGTAGGGGGTTTAGGTTTTAGGGGGGTGGGTAGGGTGGGGTTAGGTTTTTGGGTGGGTAGGGTTTTTTGAGATGGGTTAGGTTTTTGGGGTGTACTACACATATGTAGTACCTTTAATGAGGAGTTTAGGTTTTATCATTAAAATATGTTTCTCATTAACTCAACCCTATATATCGTAAGGTTCCACTAAAAGTGGTTTTTCGTTAAGAAACACAAAAGAAGTAGGTCAAACGAACTCCGATTGAGCTTATTCTAGGGGCGTTGGAACCGTCTCATCAAACCGTAACCCGCCCACAAAAACCTAAACCCCCCTCCACCCTCACCCCTAAAAATATAAACCCCCCTCCAACCCCACCCCAAAAAGCCTAAAACCCCCACCCCTAACCCCCAAAACCTAACCTAAACTTATTTTCATGAGAAAACCAAAAAACTCCTTATTAAGATACTATATTTGTGTATTACACCCCAAAAACCTAACCCAAACCAAAAAACCTAAACCCCATATCCTATTTTTAGAGTTTGATGATCCGGTTTTAATGTCATTGGAATGAGTTCAATCGGAGTTCGTTTGGGTCGGTTTTCGCGAGTTTTCTGACAATTAAGTTTTCACATGAACTCAACCCTATATATATATATATATAGGTTCATTTAGAATACTAAATAATTGCAAGAACAAAAAAAATTAATCTTGACCATTAGATCATTTAATCAATGGCTAAAATTCAACAACGATATTGTCTTAATTAATTACAACATTAATGATACTAATTAATTGCCCAAAGGTACTATTGACATTTAGAATTAAAGAGTTTCTCTATATAATTAATTAAAATTTCTATAATTATTACTTTCTCTCTCTTTTCCTATTTATTTAATTTTTATCTACTATTTAAAATTAATTAGTTAAAAATATATTATCTTACAAATATCGAAGCTTAGGTAACTAAATATATACATGCGTAGTTACCTAAACATACACGTACTTATACACATATATGGAGTTTCAACCTACGCGTATTGATTTTCGACCTACACATATGAAGTTTTAACCTACACATAGAGTTTGTAGCTCTATAAAGGTTTCAACCTACACACATTTTGTATGTATAGGATGAATTTCAGTATGTGTAGGATGAATTTCGGTAATGTAAGATGAATTTCAGTATGTGTAGGATGAGTTTCGGTATGTGTATGATGAATTTCGGTATGTGTAGGATGAGTTTTGGTATGTGTATGATGAATTTCAGTAGTGTAGGATTAATTTGAAATAATTAATTAGAAAAAAAGGGAGAGAAAGACGATTATTTGGTAAAATAATGTTTGTCTCAATTAATTAATAGGAAAGAAAATATACAATGTAATTAAATTGAGAGAAGTTACAAATAATTAATTGGAGAGATAGATTTTAATGTTTACCATTATACACTTCTCATTTAATTATTTATCTTTTAAGATTAAATTAAATGAGTGGTCTAGATTAGTTCTTCATGTTCTCGCAATAATTTGTGTTCTGAATAGAACTCTCCCCTATATATATATGGTAAGTATCAAGATTGTAATGCATATTAGAAGGATAGGATTGTACATATTAACAATACATGAAAAAACTAAGACACCTAAGAAAAATTAGAAGGATAAGATTGTACATATCTATATCTATATCTATACTACTATATAATGCATATTAGAAGGATAAGATTGTAATTGACCAAAAAAATTAAGACACCTAAACCAAGTTTCTTTGCATAATGTACATATTAACAATACATGAAAAAAGTTTAATTACCATTTTACCCAAAACTTAAAACTAAGACTTTTACCCGGTCAACTCAAAACACGTGGATCTTATACACCCGCTTTACAAAAACCCTGATTCAAAACAAGTCGTAGTGGCCTCCGACCATCACCCCCATCCTCCCTCTCCCGAACCCTAACCATTGCCGCCTCCATCTCCGTCGTTCGTCTTCGTCGTCACCACATCACTCGCCTCCTTCTTCACCACTCGATATCTAATAGCAGGTACTATTGGAAGGATTCCGTCATTACCACCATTATCTCTCTCTGTAACTGATTGCTACAATTGATTCTGGGTGCGTGTTTGCAGGCTGATGGTTAGATTGCACGCTGATATCTCATCCGCAAAAGGTCAAAACACCTTTAAGTTTTTAACATGTTTTCATCTTAATCAAATAAAACGAAGTTCATCTTGAGTTTGGATGATAAAATTTGCTGCTTTTTGCACTTGCTTGGTGAAGGAAGTCTCACAAATCAATGGTGTAGACATTTGGTGTATTATTATCTATCCATATCAGAAGTAAGAGGAAGAAGAAACTACATATTTCAAGTGTTCTTCTGTTGCCATTGGTAAGTTTATAATCTAGACTCAAATTCTCTATTTTTTTAGACTTTTACCTAATGATATGGTAATCAGTTGGGTTTATGATTATAATAGGTTAAGAACTGAAGAACGGAAGGTTAAGAAGATGCTATTTGCCTGAAAGAAATTTAAGGTACAATTCATTAAACATGTTATCTTGCTAATTGGGAACCTTGTGTTCTGCTGTTGCTTAAAAACAAATAGTACCAAATATGGGTTCATATTATGTGTGTTTGTTGCAATTAATTTTTCTTGTTTTACAGTAAAGTTCAATGAGGTTGTATCTGACTTACATACAGTTGATATCTTCATCTGATTCAACATTAAAAGTTATTTGATTAGTACACAAAACGTTGTCAATGCAAGAAGCCTAAAACAATGCCATAGTGTTATGAATAAACAAGTGACAGGTGATACCTTTAAGTTATGATAAACGTGATTTCGTTTTGTTGTCTGTCAAACAGAAATAACAACTCTATTTATGTTACCAAAAAAACATTATTAGAAAATGTTGCGACAACGAATATGCTAGGGGTGCTGGCTGCTTCAACAAATACAAGTCAAAGTGAGGTCTTGACGTTCTCGCTTGAATCAGCTGCTTGAGGTACCTGCTAAGATCAAAGCACCGTTAGTCTCACCGCAGGAGGGGGCCTCCTGCGATCAGCCTCCGAAGTGAGAATAAAATAACGGTTCTTTGAGGATGAGAAAGGATCTTGGAATGATAGTTGTGAGAGTAAAAGTGTGAGAGTGAGAATGGACTTGGGACTTAGAGAGTCCAAGCCCTTCTCTTATACCTGAGTCTGCCTCTAGCTTTGTGCTATATGCGGGGGTATCCCCTTCTCTTTCATATCCCTGCAGCAAGGCCCTTTCCCTTTTGGTGTAAAGAGCTAAATTCCTCTATAGGGACAAAGGTCTTTTTCTTCAAGACCATTAAGACACGTTGTCTTATAGCCTTGACTTCCTGGAGATTCCAAACGGGCCGCTATCACCTATGCCACGTCACCTCGTTGCTTGGGAGACTTGGCTTTGTGGTTCTCCTCAGTACGTGTGCTTCATTGATGAAGCTGAGGTTCGTGATCGTACCCACGTCATCTGCCCCCCAGTCAGGAGTGCTTATTGCGTAGTAATGAGGGCTTCTGACTAAACCCTATTGAAAAATTTGTTTTGTTTCTTTACTCCGTCCTTCTCTAAATGATCCCGCTTTATTTTTTTTATTTTTTTTCCTGATTGGGTGATTTAGTGCGGGCTTCTCGAGGTGATGGGATGGCTTGCGTAAGTTGTTAATCTTTCTCTCTCCTTGTTACAATTTGAATTTTGAAAAAGTAATCCCTTTATATTCAACCGAACCCTCATTTTGAATCTTTTCCCATTTCTCAATCGGTTTTCTTACCCCAAAGAGTTCTCTTCTTCCGTGTTCTTGCTTCTCTTCTGCCGATCGGCGCTTGTGGAGGTTAGTTTTCATTTTTCTTTGTCGTTCTCTTTCGTAACCATATCTAAGATGATTTAAGCATCCAGACCTCAAAAATGACCCAATCTGCAGTGGAAGAGTTCTGCAACCAATGGGGTTTAGATGCGAAGTTTCGTCCAACCGCTCCGATCATGGGAAAAACCGTCAATCAGTGTCCAGAGGGCATTCTTGCCATGTACAGTCGTCATTTCGAATTTTCGAACCTACGATACCCATTTTCCCTCTTTTTCTTGCGTTTCCTTGAGTACTATCATCTTAACTTTGGTCAATTGTCGCCTGTTGGAGTTAGTCAAGTCATTCACTTTGAAGTTGTTTGTAGATCTCTTGGTTATGAACCGGACCTTACTATGTTTCACCGCTTCTTCCGCCTCACGAAGAATGGTGACTGGTATACCGTAGAGAAAACCAAGTGTGAGGAGGGACTTATGTCCGTAACTATTTCTTGCCTTCGTTCCTGGAAAGATCACTTCTTCTGGGTTTCAAATGAAATTCTGCCCTTTACTATAATCCCTAGAAACCATCTGACCTGCTTATCCCTGCCGAACCTGATGTTTCATCCTTGGACCCTGTTTTTTATAGTAAGCTTAAGTCTTTTTCCTCGGCGGTACGGGAGAGGATAGGCAAAGGGCCCTCGCGGTACGCGAGGGACCCCGGTTACGGGAATTTGACCTAATTTCAAGGTTTAAAGGTATAGGACTCTCCCATTATCAAAAGAATCAATTCTCAGCCGTTTGAGACCAAGAAAGAGGCGATTTTGGAGTAGATGAGGTCAATTGAAGAGGAAAGTTGAAGACTTTGCTTTCGGATTCATTAGATTTAACGTTTTTGGTTTCAAGATTCGATTTTATCTTTTTTTGATTCGTTTGAATCCATGTTCTTGTCATATACTTCTGTTTTGATGTGTTTGAGCATGATCATTGGCTAAAACTTTGATACTACGTACCTAGGTTCATGATGATTACTTTGTTAAAGTATTGATTTTTATCGGTTTTGGATTCAATTAATGGTTTGATGACTTTGTAAACAATCTTAGTATGATAATTATGATGTTATAGCATGCTTGATTCTGTTTTGTGATTGGTGATTGCTCCGTATGTTGATTGTGGTTGTCTTCCAGTTTGGTTAGCATATTTAGGTCATAGATTCTAGGATTTATGATTGCATGTGGTTTGCTAGACATAGTAACCATAGGAGTTGTGATTGATTCTAGATCGGATCTAAGTGTGTATCCTAGTTCAATACTCGAGAGGTGAGAAATAGTTGTCTAGTCTTCGTCATTAGGATACCAAGTGTTAGCTTTCTGAGAGGAAGTTGGTATTAGGTGTCTAGTGATTGTTGCTAGTTCAAATCATAGTTGTTATCCTGAGATTACCCCGTGCATTCCTTGAATGTATCGTGGATAGTGAGACTGAAAGGTGATCTGTCTATTCGGGTACATTGTCATTGTTAGAGAAACTAAGAGGTGATCCAACCATCTGGTGAGTTAGTACGCTTTAGGCTCCTTAGTTGGTGACACCCTGACAGTGATTAGGGATCCGCTAGGTTGTCTATAGTTGTTATCCTTAGAAACCCATATCCATCTTAGTTTCCAGAACCAATAGAAGTTGTACTTTGCAAGTAGGATTCCGACCTAGGTGGTATTCTTCCTATTCCTGATATCTTCCTTAGTTCTTGTCTTGATAGTCAAGTCGATCTTAGTTCATTACATTCCTTAGTTATAATCCTTAGTGTAGTAAACCCCCCCTAATCATCATTCTTTAGTCCGAGTCAGGGTTAGTTTTGTTATTCGTAGTGTCTCTAGGGTACGATAATCCGGTTTACCATTAAGCTGTGCTACATTCGATAGGTCCACTTGCCTGTCAGTGCGGTTTAGTTCATAGGTTTTCCTTTTATTACTTAGGAGTCTAGGTTAGGTTTAGTTGTTTATTTTATGGACCGTCTGGACGACATCAAGTTTTTGGCGTCGTTGCCGGGGACACTTGGCATTAGCAATATGAGCTTTGACTAGTTCTTTTTTTGATTTTTGGTTTATTTTGTTTTCTTTGAGTCCATCTTGTGTGCTTGTCTTCTGTGCTACTTGTGTGTCTAATCTAGAATTGAGTCTTTCTGTCTTTTAGTCTTTGTTCCCTTCTTATCTTACATCTTTCTGTTTATGCACCATACTCACTCGCAGGGATCACCATCGTATTCTGCTTTCTTAAAGCCCGAGCAAGAGCTTCACGAGCTCACCCGCGACTTCTGGGAGCATTTGAAAGAGCTGTGCAAAAACCAGGTACGTCTTGTTAGCCCACTTCCATTTCCTACTATGGGCGACGCAGGCGTACAGTACACCAGAGGGCCAGTGATGGGGTCACTAAGGCGAGATCTTCGATCACCCGCCTAGTCATTCCAAACGTCAATTCTTAGTAGATCCCATCACATGTCATGACTACGATCACTCATGCTACTTAGTTCCATGGCCTTGAGGATGAGGATGCACCCGGACACTTGTCCCGTTTTTGTGCGTATATGTGATACCTTTAATAACACGAGTGTGTCTGAGGACGCTATCTACATGCGTCTCTTTCCATTCTCACTCTCTGGGCATGCATCCACTTGGTTTGAAACCCTCCCGGAAAACTCTGTTACCACTTGGGAGGATCTTCAAGCCAGGTTCTACAAAAAAGTACTATCCTCCTTCTAGGGCCGCTCGCCTAAGAGATCAAATCCACTCGTTCCGGATGGATCCCAACGACCTTATCACATGATCTGGGAGCGGTTCAACGCGCTGTTGAGCGATGTCCCCAGCATGGTCTTACATTCGAGAAGCATCAAATGTTCAACACAGCTGCGGGATGCCATATCTTGGAAAGATTTGAGCCTGTTGAATGCGAGGAGATGTTCCAGAGCTTTGCTCAAGCCGAATAGCAGTATCCACATACTAGGACTTTTACTCTTAGTGTTAGATCATCCACCACATCTCCTAGAGGTGTGCATCAGGTCACTCCTGATTCTAGCGTGGCTGTTGCACTCGCCACCATAGCTAATGAAATGAAGGAGCTGAAACTCAGTGCTCAACGGTGTGAAGTATGCAGGGGAGGACACGACACCCAGGACATCCCCGTCAGTCTTCCAGAGCAGGTGAGTTTTGTTGGCAACCAATACCAGAACCGAGGGTATAATAACTACAATTCGTTTGGCTCGGGATGGAGATCTGGTAATAACCCACCTGGGTTTAATGGACGCCAGCAGTAGCAAGTAGGAGGAGATACAGGAGCTAGGTCGGGAAGCAGTGTTGACACGAGTGCGATAAAGGAGATGATCGAGAATCAGACACAGATGCTTGCCCACCTAGTGAAGAATCAACAGTCCGCTTTGCATGATCTGCAATGCACGGTTGAGGACATCGCAAAGAGCTTGAAAGATCTACAGGGAGGTCCATCTTCAAGCTCCAAAGCTTCAGTGATAGCCGTGTCGGTTAGGAGTGTGGAGGAGAAAGAGGTTGTAGAGGATGACTCTCACTACAGTGTGTAGAATATTCCGTCACATGAGGAGGTCAAGAAGAGTGACTAGAGGGCTCGATTTGCTAAGATCGATGCCAAGATGGCAGAGGAGCAGGTGGACGAGTAGAGAGTAGTTGTGATACCTGCCACGAAGGTAGAGGAGAAGAAGAAGGGGGCGAAGATGCAGACCCCCCAAGATTGACCTGACTCGTGTTCCCTACCCAGCACGTTTGCTGCCATTCACGCAAGCCAGGGAACACGGTCACTTCCTTGACATGTTAAAACAACTCAAGGTCAATCTTCCGCTGATAGAGACCCTCCAGCGCATGCCAAAGTATGGCAAGTTCCTAAAAGATCTTCTTTCCAACAAGAAGAAGCTCGAGGGGGTCTCTAAAGTCTCACTTAGTGAGCAGTGCTCTGCGGTGGTGCAGAACAAGCTGCCCGAGAAACCCACGGAATTGGGAAGTAATGGGAGGTGATTTTTGTGTAATAAACCCTAAACTTCATGCTAGAATGATTATTTGTGATTATTGAGTTATGGATATGGTTGCATGTTATAATCTAGATATTAAATTATATGATTTGGTGTGTAAAGGGTGTAAACATAATGATTTATATTGTGTTCTAGCAATTTCACACTTTTATGGTGATAGTTTATTTACAAAGTAGGAGTTTGATTATAGTTTCAAGTTATATATGTATGTTTAATGAACTTAATAACTTTGATGATAAAATGGTGATTTTATGAGTTTAAATGGGTATGTAAATGGTGAATTTTAATCATGCCTACAAGGTGTTAGATGAAATACCTAACTAAATAAAGAGTGGAAATTGGGAGATTTTATAATGTACTTGATTTAAATAATTTGTTAGTAATCAATGGGTGTTTAGTAAACATAAAGCTTGGGTGAAGCTAATGGTGAATGGGGTTAACGTAAATTATATATATGAATGTTATTTTTAGTTAATCTCTTTAAAAGGTCGGATGGATATGTGGGTTTAATATGGTTTGGTTTATAACCAAAAGACCATTACTTGTTGTTAAATGGGGTATGTTGAATTGATGACTTTGACCCATGGTTTTGGTTGAAAAAGAACGAGTGATAACTGGTAAAATGGGTGATGACGGGTCTCATGGGTGAGAATAAATCGTTTATTAGTTATGTTAAAGAATGGTGGGTTAGAACACAAGTTATGGGCGGGTGATTAATACATACGTATTTAAGGGATGAACGTCTCGATTATGTGTTCTAATGGTTTGCAAGTTTGATTGTTGTCAAGATAGGTGTGACAAGTCTCGAATGGCAACGGATCAAACGGGTGACAAAACAACAACTCTCCTACGGGCAAAGGTGAGTGACTCGAATTTGGGTTCAATTAGAATAATCAAAATGATGACTTGGGATTCTTATGGTTAAGGTGTTTTTATTATAATTAGTGTTTATGGTTTAACAAAAAAATGTTGTATTGTTTTTACGGTGTGTGGGGGGTTTGAACACATAAATAAATTGTGTAAACTAATAATGAGTCGGATGATAAAAGTATTGAAAATTCAGCATATTTCTAGAATGTACCGGTTTTGAAATATTCATATCAAATTAACCGGATGTCCGTTCGAGATCTACTATACATCGACGGAAAGCTCTATGAGTCTACTTTAGGACTTTGCTGGAAACGGTTGGTCATGCTTAAAGCATACGAGACATTAGGTCTAGTGCACAACATAGCATACATGATAGAACCAATCGCTGAGGCATATGGAATTGCTTCCATTTCCTTAATTTCAATGTCCGTGGAAGGAGATTGTGATTTGTTCAACACAGTGTCTTTAGTCATCGGAACACCTCCTTTCTTGGAGTTTTCCATCCTAAAGCGTGTCATCATTTTGTCTATGTAAGTACTCTGACTTAGCCCTAGAAGCCGCTTAGATCTATCTCTGTAGATCTTGATTCCTAGAATGTAAGCAGCTTCTCCAAGATCCTTCATTGCAAAACAAGATCCTAACCATTGTTTAACTTTGTCAAGTACAGGGATGTTGTTTCCAATGATCAGTATATCATCCACATACAAGATGAGAAATGATATAGTGCTCCCACTAGCCTTTCTATAAACACAAGGCTCATCTTCATTCTTGACAAAACCAAATTCTTTGATTTTCTGATCAAAATGAAGATTCCATCTTCGAGATGCCTGTTTAAGTCCATAAATGGACTTATTCAGTTTGCAGACCCTACTAGGATACTTTGGATCAACAAAACCGTCAGGCTGAACCATATAGACATCTTCAGAGAGATGTCCATTAAGAAAAGCGGTTTTGACATCCATTTGCCATATCTCGTAATCATGGTACGCGGCTATGGCAAGCAGTATCCTGATCGATTTGATCATAGGAACGGGTGAGAAAGTTTCATCATAGTCAATACCTTTAGTTTGAGTGAAACCCTTTGCAACTAGCCGTGCTTTATAGGTTTGTACATTACCATGCATGTCGGTTTTTCTTTAGAAAATCCATTTGCTCCCTATTGCCTGAGAACCGGGGGGTAGTTCAATCAAGTCCCAGACCTGATTATCACGCATAGATTGCATCTCGGCGTTCATGGCTTCAAGCCATTTCTCGGATTCAGGATCTGAGATAACAGATTTGTAGTTTGTAGGTTCGTCATTTGACTTAGCTACTAACAGGACTTTAGAAGCTTCAAGATGCCATAGGTATCTATTAGGTTCTTTACGAGACCTGCTACTTCTGCGAACGCTTGTGTTTATGTCTGATTCATCAGCAACAACTTCCTGTTGATCAGACGCTCCGACTTCCTCAGCGGTTGTTTGTGTTTCTTGAATTTCTTCAAGATCCATAATATTATTTTCGGTTCCTCGATTTAGAAGATCTTCCTAGAGAAAGCGTCATTTCCTTTTGATGGAAATAATGTTTGCATCAAGATGATAGAAATAATATCCACTTTTGTTGTAGTAACCGACGAAAACAACTTTTTCACCTCTGGGATCGAGCTTGTCATCAGAATCTCTGGTGACATATGCATCACATCCCCATACTCTAAGGTAAGACAAATTGGGTTTAGACCCGTGCCATATCTCATATGGGGTTTTGTCCACCTTCTTAGTCGGTGCAAGATTTACAAGGCGGGTGGCAGTCATAAGAGCATAACTCCAGAAGGAGTGAGGCAAGTTAGTTCTACACATCATCGATCGAACCATATTAAGTAGTGTTCGATTTCTCCTCTCACTCACGCCATTAAGTTGGGGTGCGCCAGGAGGAGTGGGCAAAGAAATAATTCTGTGCTCCTTCAGATGATTAAGAAATTCTAAGCTGAGATACTCGCCACCTCGATCTGATCGAAGTGTCTTAATAGATTTATCGAGTTGCTTCTCTACTTCGTTTTGAAACTCTTTGAACTTTTCAAATGTTTCATAAGATAGACATAAGCATATCGACTATAATCGTCAATAAATGAAACGAAGTATCTTTCATGATTTCTAGACATGGTTCTGATAGGGCCACATACATCACTGTGTACAAAGCCTAGCATATCCTTGGCTCGTTCACCAACATGGGTGAAGGGGTCCTTTGTGAGTTTGCCAACTAAACAAGACTCGCAATTATCAAATGAGTCCTGTCCGGTAGGTTTAAGAATTCCCTCGGATTGGAGTCTTTTAATGCGTGCCTTGCTTATGTGGCCAAGTCGACAATGCCATAGAAAAGTATCATTAATGCCAGATTTGATACATTTAGAAAGATTATATATGTTATTGTCAGTTTGAACGTCAATCTCATAAATACCGTTTTGAGGTTTAGCCTCAAAATAAAAGATATCATTTAAGTAGGCAGAAATAGCAATACCATTAAAAACGTACTTAAATCCTTGTTCAAACAATAAAGAAACTGAAATAATATTTCTGGTTTAACCATGTGCAAACAAACAATTGTTTAAAACAACCACAAGGCCAGAAGGATATGAGAGAGGATATGTTCCAGTTGCAAGAACTGGTACTCTTTTCCCATCACCAACGATGAGCTCCATGTCGCCTTGTTTCAGCTTCCTCCAACTTTTAGGCTCCTGCAAGACATTAATGATGTGGTATCCAAATCCAGTATCAAATACCCATGTGTTGCTAGAAACAATAAAAATTTCAATAACATAAATAAGAATACCTGAAGAGGTGCCCTCACCACTGGCCCTCTGCAGCTTCAGCTTGGCTAGATATTCAGGACAGTTACGTTTCTAGTGCCCCATTTTGTTGCATTCAAAGCATTGGCGCTCCTGAGGAGGGGGTGCTTTTGAAGCTTTCTTGTTATTGTTGGTGGCAGGCTTGGCAGCAACATTAACCTTCTTCTTGCCTTTGCTATTATAACCTCTTTTCTTGGGGTTAGGGTTTTTAAAACCAGCAGATCTGACCATCAGAACTTGATTTTTCTTTCCTTGGATATTCATCTCGGCCGTTTTGAGCATACCATGTAGCTCGGCCACTGTCTTCTCCAAGCCATTCATGTTGAAATTCATTACGAATTGAGCATAGGAGCTTGTGAGAGAGTTTAAGATGAAATCAGTAGCCATGTCATCCTTCATGGGATATCCATGTTTGTTCATCTGGTCGATGTACCCTTTCATCTTAAGTACATGAACACTAACAGGCGTGTCCTCTTGCATCGTGCAGCGAATGAGCTGAGACATGGTTTCATAGCGTTCTTGTCGGGCTTGTTTCAGGAACATACCCTTAAGTTGCTCAATCATGTCAAAGGCACTCAGGTCCTCCATGCTCTTTTGGAGCTCACGAGATATGCAGGCTAGCATAAGGCAGGCCACCTCAGTGGCATCGTCTCTTTGTTTTTCCCAGGCCTTACGAGCGACAGCCGTGTTACCATCGGGTGCCTCAGGGACTGGTGCATCGAGAACATAGAGCTTCTTGGCCATCTTGAGAACTATTCTCAGATTGCACTGCCACGAGAGAAAGTTGGTGTTATCCAGCTTTTCATTCTCAAGGATAGACTTGAGAGCGAAGGAGTTATTAGTATTATTATTTTCAGTAGACATCTGTCAAGATAAGCAAAGAAAATAAATTAGTATAAAGAAAGTGAAAAATCCTTATTAATTTATGACACAATTACAGAAATTAGAATAAGGAGTGAGAATCTAGCTAAATCAGTCACTAATGGTAGCTGTGGCATATAACATTAGTAAGTGGGTAACTAGACTGACAATTAGGGTCAATTGTGGAAAGATGCACAACTCTCGTGTATGAGGCCACTAAGACAAGACATGTCTATGCATTGATACGTTTAGCCTCATCTATGCCCACTTTTAATCTCTTGACAGCTGGGGCATGTAACAAGAGAGAAAAGTAATAGTCGTCCTAAAACAGGTACTTGCGGAAGGGCCGGATGTGTCAACGAAACCCTTGCGTCTTGGAAGGATAAACTACGCATCCAGTGCGGTGCTGTGGCTCCAAACACCGACGTTTCGTTTTATGCTCCAAGTGTTCCTTATAATAGGATGGCATAGACCATTGGTTTTAAATATGGGTTCCAATTTTAGTGTTTCCCGAATAGGGTCAAACACAACGAATGATTAAATCATACGTGTATTGTAAAAGCCAGTTTTACTATTTAAAGTCATGACAAATTTGATGAACCATTTCATCTCTCAGGACACTTAATTTTAAATAACCTATTAAAACTAAGTTTGTCACGACATGAATAACCGGTTAAAGTTAATAGTTGAAAACTATTAAGTTATAAGTTTTGAAATTAAATTTAGTTTAAATTGCAAAACTTTAGCGGTTTTTTATTTTATAAAAACAAGCCAGTTGTTATTTTATAAAATTCTACAAGTTGTAAAATTAGAACTTGTGGTGACAGATTGTGACATTTTAAAACTCCTTTTAAAACGTTTGGTGTTTAGTTGGTTTATAATAATTTTAAGTTATAAAAAAATTAAAAGCAACTATAAAGCAAATAAATATGTAAATCTTATAGGGCCAAGATTGTTTGATATTGCTAGAGCCAGTTAGCAAGACCAAACGGGTCACGCGTCCACAAAATTAAAACAACCACAAGGATGAACTTCCGTGCATCTAGTCGTCTCGGATGACTCCCACTGAATCCATGATTCATGTTGCGTCTTCAGATTTTTCTTCGGGTTTTTATTACATTACATAAAATAAAAAATCATATTCTATTACAACTTTGAGCCATCAAAAGTGGGCCAAAACCATAAAACCAAAAAACTGAATAATAAACACAAACAACTCAATCACATGGGTCGGGCCAGATTTACATATTCAACACAATCACATACGGGCAATATATTTGGTCAAATAAAATAAAAAAACGACCAAATTAATAAATAAATAAATTGCCCCAAAAACAGATCAGATCAGAAACTTCAAGATAGTTAAAGTTTGTGATTAATCTAACCGGTGAAACCAGACCGGTTCCGATTTGCGTTTTATAACCCAGGCTCTGATACCACTGTTGGGATTCAGTGGTGATCAGATAGACTTTTTATCAAAAACGGGTTTTGACAGAGAACTTAATTAATTTAGTTAATAAATAAATACGCAGCGGAAAATAAAATCATAACATATTTAACAGCACTGACAAACCGAACAGGATCTGGTTATAAACACGCAAACACAAAAAAAAATAATTAATCTACTGATTAGATTAATTATACCTTAGGGGTTAATAATTAACCGGTTGAGACACCCAGGTACAACGAACCGATGCTAGATCACGAACCGAAATGCGAGAATGGGTGGCACCGGGGATCGCCGGACAAGGCGACGTACGGTGACAGGGCTGGTGGCCGGAACTCACAAAGGCTTAAAGCCTTTTCTTCTCTGACTGTTTCCTTGGGTGAAAAGCCAAAGAGAATTACAACCGAAAAAAATTGTTGCGGCTGGTTTGTTTCTCCCCTTTCAAACAAATAATTAGATTATAATTATATAAGAATTATAAACCCTAATAATTGTTTCCGGGCCCAAAGTCCAATACGAGATAAAAAGCCTGTACCCATTTAATTGTTTTAATGAAAGATTAAAACAATATATATATATATATACAATTATTATTTATAAACTAGTATAAATAATAATTCGCGTCTAAAGAATATATATAAAATATATCGTCTCGCTAACAGTTCGTAATTACCAGTTAAGCAGGTTAAGTGGATTTAATATTCGTTGCCCTAGGTGTAACTCTTACGGGTCATAGCTCGGTCAGACGCGTTATCCATCGGGTTAGTCCATAAAATCCAACAAAGATAACATGTACATTTTGTAAAATTCTATTCACTTGAAATCTTGAATTACATCTTGAACTTGTTCTTCAGTTTGAGGATCATAATATCCTGTGGTAGATTAATCCAAACATTACAATTCAATCATCAAAATCGGCAGCAATTTTTCTCAGTTTAAACATTGACTTTAATAGTGAATGTAGCATGAATTAAACTCCAAAAGGGAAAGAATTGTTGTAGCTTAAATAATAGTTTGACCAATGTCAAACATATTTTTCTATAAAAAATGTTACATTTGAAGGTATTATAATTGCCATGGATACAATTTAAGTTTTATAACAGTTTTACCATGATACAGTTCGACTGCATCATTGTGCATACCATTAAACCATAAAAAGATGTTAGTTCCTATGTTCCCATAATAGGAAATACATACATATTCATCATTTCATCTCTTTATTCACATATTGTACAAAACATTCAAAAGCTACCCAGGAGAGATGTATCATTATCAGTGACAGACACGAATTCCACCATGCACATAGGCATAGAAGTATAAACATGAAGAAATACAAAGAGAAAAAAAATGCATAAGGTGCAGTAATAACTGAATTCAAGTACTAATTATTTGCCTAGTATCATAAGGTTACTGCGGATGTGTCCAGTTGGGATGACTACATTATTTATGTACTAATTTAATATCCTAATCAGTTGCAAAAAGAGGACTGTTGTGAAAGCAAGTCAACAAACGGAAACTATGAAAAAATTTAGAAGCATACATACCTCAAGATCGGATCCCTATTGTTATTGATATTTCCATCCATTATAAGTTAGGCCGTAGAACATCAGGACAACCCATGGATCCATCTCCTCAAAATTACATGTTCTAATTTGCAATAAATTGGAAAAATCAGATGGGTAATAATAGTTTGAAAACAATGAATATATAAAAAAACTAATAAAAAAGATAATACATCGGAGCATCGTCAACTGATAGCCTTTAGGTTTTAATACAAAGTCATAATTTATTCAAGATGGAAGCTATGTTGTATCATCCTTTCATCCTATGTACATTTAAATACAAACAACAAAACCACCTGCAATATACCAAAAGTGTACCTTTGACTACTGCCATCATCGGGTGGACATCCATGCTCGTTGGTGACAATAATTTCTTCTTCCGTGCTTTCCCTCTAAGAACATAGGAGTTATCATGTCAAAGTTCATTATTCTCTATCAGGGCTAACTTAAACAGAGCATGTAGCTGCATATGGCTTCTTTTGGCATATCATAAAAACCTCAAAAGTACCTTGATCATATGATATCCTCTAGTACCTTCTGTTGCCTAAACAAACGTAATAAAATACTTTGAAAATATTATAGATCTACAAAAAACGTCTATCACTAACAAAAAAAAGTTGAACTATTTGCTTAAATGTGGCATGTTTAATGAGGTCTTCATGTTTTCTATGTAGAAGCATCTTCTTGATATTAGATTTCCAATAATGGTAATCAGTACCGTGAAATATGCCATACATGCATCTAGGATGAGCAGAACCCCTGTAATCAAACCGATCTTCATCTTCTAACCACAACCCTTGGACATCTGTGCGTGTTCAGTTATCGAATTCAACTACTGCTATTCCAAAAAGCTTATAAATTTCAAGAATCAAGTACCCGTATGATACATAATTTTCAATTTTACAAATACCGAAATTATTTTAATCAAACCCTGATCAATAACTTTCTATACACCACCTATCTCTTTAAAATAAATCTTTATTTAAATCAAAATAAATCAACATCTAATAAACACAAAACCGGAACAATAAACCTTGTTATTGGGTGTTCATACAACGACTATCTAGAACCCATGGGAAGGCAAAGGCCAATTCAAGGTGGGACGGCAAAATCACGCCAAATTGAACCTCGATTTGTTCTTCAAATTAGCGGGAGTAGTCTAGTAAATCAAATTTTATATTTTTATCATCAAATCTGACCCATATTGGCATTGACATGTAATAGAACCCAACCTACAATTTGTTACCCACAACAAACATGACCCATCTCGCTCTACTTAACAAATTTCCCCTTGTGCAGTTCTGTCCCGTTAAACCAACCTGATAAAAGTCAAAGAGAGCAAAATTGAATCAATTTATAGGAAAGTGGAACCCCAAAATTGAAAAATAAACAAATGAGGTTAAAACCAAGTTAAACCCCCAAATTGGAAAATCAACAAATTAGGTTAAAACCAAGTAAGAACGTAACAATTAAAATGCATATATATAAAAATTAGTCATTAAGAAACAACCTTCATTGGAGCATTCCGATCAGGTTCATTGTTCCAGCTCAGGTTGTGTAAGGCCCCTTTTCCTTGGTAACCATACTTGTTGGATTTACTCATAAACATAGTCATAAATACTGAACTTAAATTTAAAACATTCGAATTCAATCATTACATAACGTAACATAGCATGACAGCGGAAGTCTTAACAATTAAAAACATAACATTGACTTAACATATATAAAAGTGGGATGTCAGTCTCGTGTCGGGTAACCATCACGCCTTCGCACGACCCTTCCTTTCTTTACCTGAAATGTATACTAAAAGTCAGCTAACGCTGGTGAGTTCTAGTTTAAAAACAATCATATATAGCATTTATCTTATTGTTAAGTATTATATATATATATATAATGTACGTGCATTAGCATATTCTTGCCTTACTGTTCTCTCATAATATTCATACTGAGTATATACATATGTACATACATACTTACTTTGGGGAGAACATTCATTGGTCATACACATAGGGGTGATCAACCCGTCATACTTGTCGCGAATGTCACAAAGACAACGCAGTGAGAACTACCGTCGTAGCCCTTTTCATAAACCGTCCGGCTCTAGAAAACCGTCCATCGAAAGATAAATCCGCCCGGTAACCTTTGTCCGTCCGCTCTTAAACCGTCCTACCGTCGTAGTCCGTTCATTCGCCCGTCTGCCCTAGGGCATCCGTTTCCCACGCGACTATTATGTATGCAACCGTTCTACATGAGTTAAGGCATTTACTTCGACCATCCATGAGTGCCTTTTATACGTCCTAGCTTGCGAAGGAACGTTTTTGTCCCGGTTGCAAAATAGTCACGTGGTCGTCCGTCTACCGAAGTAGCCGTTTTCATCGAAGCGTCCATAACGTATTCATACATTCATAACATGCAATATATAAAATATAAAGCAAGATTTCATTCATTCACGTTATGTCATTCTTTCATTCATTCATTATAATCATACGTTTCATTCTTTGTTCATAATTCATTTTCATATATATATATATAATATACTTATTTGTATAGCACGTATGATCACATTGGCATTCATATCATTTATTCATTCAGTGTATACAGTTCAGCCCCAAAACATTTAAAATGATTTGCACATAACATAGAAGGGGGCACATAGAACTCACCTGATGAGCTAGTCTCGTCCTGTCCTAACCGCGGTCCAATGAGTGCCACACACGATCTGGATTTGTTAATTACACATACATTAGACCTAATCCCGACTCTAACGGTTAAATCATTGTGAATTAAGCGACTATACTGATTTCACTAACGGCCTGCTGCCTGCGTAGTTGCTAAGTGCGTAGAACCATACTCATGCGTACTTGACAAGTATGCAGAACATTCTTCTTGCGTACTTGATAAGTACGCAGGATCTTCCTCATGCGTACTTGATAAGTACACAGGACATCCTTCATGCGTATTTGATAAGTACGCAAAACCTGCTTCCCCATCAAGTCCGAAATTCTTGTATGTTAAACCGATCATGCTAATCTTACAACTTTCTTTGATCAAAATGTGCGGTTTTCATTCTAGATGCTAGTTCTAAGCTTATTTTCAAGTTTCATCCATAAAAACGTCTCCTATTTAGCTAAAACCCGAAAAACCCCAAAACGAACAAAAACTCAGATTAGGGTCGAATCGTTACCTGGATTGGGATTCAGATTCGGAGGTTTTGCTCACGAGCTTAGTAGTAACGTGCTCCTTCAATTCCGGGTGGATCCGTCAACTTTCTCTCTCTAGGCCCGAGCTCTCCTTTCTCTCTCTAGATTGCAAGTTGTGGAAGAAATGAGAGTCAAAGGTTGTCTTGACCTTTATATACTTGGGCTTCCCTCGGCCCGTTGGAGCCGAGCCCAAGCCCATCCATTTTCCTTTCACTTTGACGGTTAAATCTCTATTGCGTTATTATTTATTTATTTACTTTTTTGGGATGTTACAAGTCTACCCTCCTTAAAGAGGTTTCATCCTTGAAACCGTTTATACGTTAAACAATTAAGGGTATAATCCCCTCATCTCGACTTCTTTTTCCCATGTCGCTTCTGACCCTTTTCTATGCTTCCATTGTACTTTAACTAATTGAATCGACTTATTGCGTAGTCGTTTCTCAGCTCGGTCAATAATGGCTATTGGTTCCTCCACATAATTTAGACTGTTATCTACTTCGATCTAGTCATAAGGTATGTGAGCTGTGTCGTCAGCTAGGCACTTGCGTAACTGAGACACGTGGAACGTAGGGTGTATTCCATTAAGCTCAATGGGTAGGTCGAGTCTGTAAGCAACTTGACCCACTCTCGCTAAAATTTTGAAAGGTCCGACAAACCTTGGACTTAGTTTGCCACGTTTTCTGAATCGAATGATTCCTTTCCATGGTGATACGTTTAACAGTACCATGTCCCCCACTTGAAACTCTAAATCCCTTCTTCTCTTATCCGCGTATGATTTCTGCCTATCTTTTGCGGCTTTCATTCGAGCCTTGATTTGATCAAACTTCTCGGAAGTAGCTCTGACCACTTCGAGACTTGCAAAATCCTTTTGTCCAATTTCCCCCCAACAAACCGGGGTCCTACATCTCCTCCCATACAACATTTCAAATGGCGGCATGCCAATAGTTGAGTGATAGGTGTTGTTATATGAAAATTCTGCCAATGGTAGATGGCTGTCCCAGCTCCCACCAAAGTCAATTATACAGGCCCGGAGCATGTCCTCCAAGGTTTGAATGGTCCTTTCCGGTTGTCTATCGGTTTAGGGGTGGTAAGCGGTCCTGATGTTCAGTCTAGTGCCCATTGCTTCATTGAATTTCTTCCAAAACCTTGACGTGAATCTAGTATCCCTGTCCGACACAATCGACAGCGGCATACCATGTCTGCTCACAACTTCCTTGATAAATATTTCTGCTAGTCTTTCTGACGAAGAAGTCTCACGTATTGGCAAGAAGTGAGCACTTTTCGTCAAGCGGTGGACGATCACCCAAATGGTATCATTGCCTTTAGCTATTCGCGGTAGCTTGGTAATGAAGTCCATCGTGATCTCCTCCCACTTCCATTCCGGTATGGGTAAAGGTTGCATTTTACCGCATGGTTTATGGTGCTCGGCCTTAACTAGTGAAAACGTTAAGCACTTGTTCACGTACTCAGTCACATCATTCTTCATGCCGGGCCACCAGTACTCTTTCTTCAAGTCTTGATACATTTTGTTTGTCCTAGGGTGGATAGAATAGCGAGACTTATGGGCCTCATCGAGTATTTTGGCTCTAAGCTCGCCAATCTTAGGTATCCACATCCGGCCAAACCTAGTTCGTACACCGTGTGCATTTACATCTAAATTCCCTTGTTACCCTACTATTCTTTCCCGTTTTATATTTCTTTCTAATAGTGCTTCATCTTGTGCCTTTGATATTTCACTCATCAAATCTGGCGTTATAATCAGCTGACACGCTTTGATCCGGATAGGTGCCGATTCTTCCTTTCTACTTAGAGCGTCAGCCACTACGTTTGCCTTGCCTGGATGGTACAATATCTCACAATCATAGTCTTTTCAGTAGCTCTAACCACCTCCTTTGTCTCATGTTTAATTCCTTTTGTTCAAAAAAGTACTTCAGGCTTTTTTGATCGGAGTAGATGGTGCATTTAATTCCATACAGATAGTGTCTCCATATTTTTAATGCAAAAACTACTGCCGCTAACTCCAGATCGTGAGTTGGGTAGTTAACCTCGTGAATCTTTAGTTTCCGCAAGGCGTAAGCAATTACCTTTCCTCATTGCATAAGTACGCAACCTAAACCTTGACCCGAGGCGTCAGAGTAGACTACTAAGTCTTCATTTTCCTCAGGTAGTGCCAAGACTGGAGCTTGGGTTAATCGTGTCTTATGTTCCTCAAACACATTGTTTTGGGTTGGACCCCATTCGTACTTTACTTCCTTACGTGTTAGCTATGTAAGCGACGAGGCTATTCTCGAGAAATTCTGAATGAATCTCCAATAGTATCCTACCAATCCCAGAAAACTTCGTATCTCTGTTGGCGTTTTCGGGATGTTCCAACCTTTTATGGTTTCGATCTTTGCAGGATCCACCATAATGTCGTTTGGGTTTATGACATGACCTAGGAATTGGACTTCCCTAAGCCAGAACGCGCATTTAGAGAATTTTGTGTACAACTTTTTCTGCTTTAGCACCTCCAGAACCTCTCTTAGGTGGAAGTGGTGATCACCCTCGCTTTTCGAATATACCAGTATGTCGTCTATAAAAACTATCACTGATCGATCCAACATTGGTCGACATACTCTATTCATCAAATCCATGAACGCTGCTGGTGCGTTGGTCAATCCGAAGGACATCACAAGAAACTCATAATGTCCATAACGCGTGCGAAACACGGTCTTTGGTATATCTTCTCTTACTTTCAACTGATGGTAACCCGACCTAAAATCGATCTTTGAGAACCAACTCGCACCTTACAGTTAATCAAAAAGGTCGTCTATTCTAGGCAGTGGGTATTTGTTCTTTACTGTCCTCTTGTTCAATTCGCGGTAGTCAATGCACATACGCATGCTGCTATCCTTCTTCTTTACAAATAGTACCGGAGCGCCCCATGGTGAAATGCTCAGTCTGATAAATCCTTTTTCTGTTAATTCTTCTAGTTGAGACATCATTTCTTTAATTTCTGACGGAGCCAATCGGTAGGGGCTTTGGTAACAGGCTCAGCTCCTGGCAGTATGTCAATCTGAAATTCTATTTCCCGATCAGGTGGCAACCCAAGTAGATCCTCAGGGAATACTTCCGGAAAGTTGCACACCACGGGTACATTCTTGAGTTCTTTCATTTTCATTCTATCGTCAATAACATATGCCAGATAAGCTTCGCAACCGCGCCTCATGTAACTTTCGGCCTTGATCATCGAGATGACATTCGGCAACGTGCAATTCCAATTCCCATAAACCGTAATTGGACTGCCGCTAGGAGCTTTGAGGTGTATCCTCTTACGTTTACTTATGATTTGAGCTTCGTTAGCAGCTAGCCGATCCATACCCAATACTATATCGAATCTTCCTAAGGTGAGAAGGAATAATATAGAAGGAAACTTATGGCCCTCTATTTCTATGATGCAATCCTCTGTTACTTGGAATACTGCCGAATTTTTACTAACGGCAGTTTGTACGCAAAAGGCCTTTACTATGGTGTTGATAGTGCAATCTAGTTTACGACTAAATGCATTGGATATAAAGCTTTTACTAGCACCAGAGTCAAATAAAATAGCAGCATGTTCATCATTTACTAGGAACGTACCTAACACAACATCAGGGTTTCCCCTTGCTTCCTCCTCGGTTAGGGCGTAGGCTCTAGTCCTAGCCTTCGGTTGTTCCCTTTCAGCTTCCTTTTCCTTTCCTGAACCGGATTGTCTGGTTTTCATGCAATCCCTAGTCAGGTGTCCATATCTTCCACAACGTTAGCACTTGACGTCCTTTATGCAGTCTCGGGAGTAGTGCCCCGGCCTCCCACATTTGTAACACATGGTTGTGCCAACTAAACATTCGCCTTGGTGTTTCCTTGAGCATTTCTTACAAACTTCATACTCTTCTGCCCTAGGCTTCTTCACCTCAGCGGTGTAGTTTCCCTTCCCATTTCCTTTGAACGAGTTCTCCCATTTCCATTTCGGAGCTTCGGGAGCTATGTCCTCGTTAGCATAATCGTCATAGACGATTCCAGACAGGTTGACTACCGACTCGAAGGTCGAGGGTAGATTAGTTTTTGTCACACCCCCAAAATCCACTAACGGAGTTTTACCGTTACGAATGTGACACACCAGGATCTCGGTCATTAGTTACATCAAACGACACTATATGGGACTTGAAATGTCATAACATAAAAGTTCAGAGTTAAATGTGGAAGCGTAAACATTAATAGAAAATCAAAAGTAATTACATGCAACAAGCGTCAATTAATATAAATAAGTAAAACTGTTTGGAATGAATGATATGATAGTAGGACTCCATGCATGTCCTAAGTGTGCAACCTGTGCCAAAGCGACCTGAGAAACATGTAAGAAAAAGTGTCAACACGAGGTTGCTGAGTTCACAGGTTTCAAGTTTACAATAAGAGAGTGTTTGCCAGATTATGTACATTCCATATGCTCATCTATAGGTAGCTAGCCTATGTTCATGTCATACTAAAGCGCTCGCAACCGAAGCTGACTGTTTGTTTATTGCCTCCTGCCAGGTCTATCAACTCTGGCAAATGTGAGTAGGCTAACATTTCACCCGTTCGACCTCCAATCGAGTTAGCGCGACTAACGCGGGTGGGGCTTATCAAACCCAGTAGTACTACTAAACATTACCTCGCTAAGATCCATATTAACGGTTCGATGTATGATGAGGACTTTCTGTGATAGTGTGTCACGCTTAGCCTCAACAGTAATAACATATGAATTACAATAATCTAAAATAGTTGTGTCATGTTTTCTCCCCCAACGGGAAAAACATGTAACATAATGTTTTTCTGCGTACCTGTTTCTCCCCCACGGGGAAAACAAGTAAAAGTATGATAGTTGGTGTTCATGTTTGTTTCTACTCAATAGGAAAACAAGTAAGATATGTTTGTGTGTAAGCATGTTTCTCCCCCAATAGTAAAACAAGTAAAAAGGGGTCGTGAAACTCACCTGCGTTGCGTAGTAGGTAGTATCACACAAGTATGAGATTTAGAACCTCGAGTGTTAGCCTGCACGACTTACGTATGCCCTAGAATTATAAACACATAAGTTAGGGTCATATGGGATTTGTGACGACGACACGGAAGATTAGGATGTCTTAAAACATTCTAAGGATTATCGGTTAGACGAACGGGTCTACGGGAAAATAGATTTCTCAATATAATAATTAAGATCAATGTGTTACGTGTCGTATGTTAATAACGAATAATATTAAATAGGTAAATAAATAAATTCGTACGTTTGAGTCGTTTACAGTGTTAGGAAAATAATATAATTTAATATATTATTTTTAGGTTCGAAGGATTAACTAAATAATCATTGCGGCAAAAATAATAATATATTATTTTTATTCGAGATAATAGACGTGAGTAAACGATTATATCATTTTAGTTTCAAACGTTACACGAGGTTATAAAACGATACGAAATAATATAAAAATATATATTATTTAATAACATGAATCATGAGTTGAAAATAACATAAACATATTATTTTATACAATGTTACAGTTTGAATATAATATAGATATATTATTTTTAAAAGCGGGAATAATATAAAAATGGGTTAATAATTCAAACCCGAGCTTACAGGTTGTTTTCCGGACTAAAACACTTTAATATAGTATTATAATAATATAGGGATAAGTTTTATATTTAAAATAATATCAAAAATCGATTTTTAAAATAAAAGTGGGTGGAGAGACTCGAACTCGGGTCTCTCCCACCATAGCACACAGACCCAACCACTCCAGCCTACTAGGGAATCGCAAACAAAAACGCTTTTGAAATGTTTTAAATCATGAACACCTTCTGTGTTCATGCCCCTCGGGAGCTGGACCCGATCCCAGCCCCAATTTCTTCGATTTCGGTTACGATTGAACACGAATGATTAGGGGTTTTGTTCTTCGATGGATTGCGAGTCTAAAGGTGAGATTAATTTCAGAAACATCAAGTTTAGGATCGTAAATTTCTTGTTCGTGTAATTGTAACCCTAGGTTTTGAACGCGAATAAAATTGGATTAATCTGATAATATTAGGGGTTGGATTCATAGGGTTTTCAATGAGTGATGAATGGCGAAACTATCCATGTAATTTAATTTGATTGAAACTGTGTGTAGGTTAGGGTTCGATTAATCCATTTAAATGATGAACCCTAGAATTGGTTCGTGATCGCTTTGATGTTATCAGCCCCAACTAACATAGGGCTTTTAATCTAGGGATAAAAACGAAGCTGTAGGTGTGATTAGGTACCTGAATCGAGTTCGAATTGATGGCATTCGAGTAGTTCAGAGTCGCGATTCCGGTGAGTTAGTCTCCGGCGTCTCTGCTGCGTCTCCGGCGAAAACGATGTGTGCAAAAGACTCAGAGGGGCTCGTTTGAGATGCGCATGTGACTGATTGAGATGATAACGGATGGAATGATTGAATTCGACTGAATTAAAGGTGGGTCTCGATGGTTGTAGATTGATTACCTATAATTGGGATTAATTCGACATAATGGCGGTGATTAAAGCTTTAATTTGGTTCGTTAATGGACTAATCGTGTATAACGGTTACAAACTCAGACGAATTTCAGTTATAGAGCACGAAATTGAGCCAAGAATCGGCTGTGTTGACTTTCTGAAAGTCAACAGAAATCAGCATTTGATAATTTACAGTTTCAATCCTTGTGGTTTCTGGTTTGAAGTTTTGAAGTAGACAGAATTGGTCCTTGAGGTTCTAATTGAGTTAAATACATGGTTAGTTGACTTTTATAAGTCAATAGGATTTAAATATTGGATTTTGACTTTACAAGTCAAATAGAATTGGGTTTAGGCTAATTACACAATTAGTCTTTGTAGTTAGGGTTTGAATAATGACAGAATCAATCCTCGAGGTTTAAGATTAGGTTAACTAGGTTAGGGTTTAACTGTAACTGGTTAACGGAGTTATCCTGGAAAGTCCTGGTTGTCACAGTTTTCACATGAACACGGACCTTTTGAGGTAGGCCCTTCACATAGTACTTGATCAGTCGCTCTTCAGTCTCTACCAGGTGGGGTATCAGTTGAGCGAGCTCATTGAACCTAGAAGTATACTGGCGGTGCGTCTTGCTGCCAGCCTTGAAGTTCAGGAATTCGTTTTCCACTCGATAAATTTCATTCCGGAGACAAAACTTTTGGATTATCAGCTTCTTCATGTCTTCCCAGGTCTTTCTGGCAAGAGCGTTTGGCGAATTTTTCCTCTGAATGTTCCTCCACCAACTTAGTGCCTCATTGGTGAAAGAATGAGCAACATACTTAACAGCCTGGTCCGGTCGACACTCGCTGATGTTGATTACAGCATTCATCCTCTCAATCCATTCGAACGTAGCCACCGAATCCTTGTTCCCATCGAACTTGGGTGGGTCTCCGTCCTTGAAACCCTTGTAAGTATACCCACGATTGCTTGATCCCACCTTTACTTCATCCCCATCACTGTCTTACACTTTCTCTTCATGGTCTCCTTCATCCTGCTCTCTACTTTTCTTTAGTGCATCGGATAGTAGATCAGGCAATACTTTCTTTAGTGCCTCGGATAGTAGATCAGGAAATAGCATCCCTGACCTTGGGTTCCAACTGTAGAGGCCCTTGATTGTCGTCCCCAGTTGGGGTCACATCTGTTTCGTGCACACTCTTAGTGTGTTCTGCGTGCACACTCTCTTCTTCTTCATGTCTTTGATTCAATGGAGGTCTACCGACTCGGCCAGTGCGACCGCCTCGACGTCTTGTTCTTCCTCCACCAGCCATAGTTCCTAGTTTCCTGATAGTTATAAAGGGAATACATCAATGCCATTTCTTCAGATCATAGTTTTAGAACAGTACGAGCAAGGTAAATTATTAATTACAGTGACCGGTTTGGGATTACTAATTTACATTACTTTTCGGGTTCAAAACTCTTCAAATCGGTTGTGACATTGACATCTATTTGTTCTAAGTTAAGGTATCTAATCTTATCCAAGTGCATTAACTTTAGTACTTACCGTGCTGGCATTGGTTACCCATACTGACATCCGTGCGTTGGTCCCAAAATCAGCTTGAGTCAGACATTTAGGGATGTCTGAATCTCTCAAACTATTGCTCTTATATCAACTTGTAAGGCCCCTTTCCCGGGTAACCATACTTGTTGGATTTACTCATAAACATAGTCATAAATACTGAGCTTAAATTTAAAACATTCGAATTCAATCATTACATAACGTAACATAGCATGACAGTGGAAGTCTTAACAATTAAAAACATAACATTGAGTTAACATATATAAAAGTAGGATGTCAGTCTCGTGCCGGGTAACCATCACGCCTTCGTACGACCCTTCCTTTCTTTACCTGAAATGTATACTAAAAGTCAGCTAACGCTGGTGAGTTCTAGTTTAAAAACAATCATATATAGCATTTATCTTATTGTTAAGTATTATATATATATATATAATGTACGTGCATTAGCATATTCTTGCCTTACTGTTCTCTCATAATATTCATACTGAGTATATACATATGTACATACATACTTACTTTGGGGAGAACATTCATTGGTCATACACATAGGGGTGATCAACCCGTCATACTTGTCGTGAATGTCACAAAGAAAACGCAATGAGAACTACCGTCGTAGCCCTTTTCATAAACCGTCCGGCTCTAGAAAACTGTCCGTCGAAACATAAATCCGTCCGGAAACCTTTGTCCGTCCGCTCTTAAACCGTCCTACCGTCGTGCCCGTTCATTAGCCCGTCTGCCCTAGGGCATCCGTTTCCCACGCGACTATTATGTATGCAACCGTTCTACATGAGTTAACGCATTTGCTTCGACCGTCCATGAGTGCCTTTTATACGTCCTAGCTTGTGAAGGAACGTTTTTGCCCCGGTTGCAAAATAGTCACGTGGTCGTCCGTCTACCGACGTAGCCGTTGTCATCGAAGTGTCCATAATGTATTCATACATTCATAACATGCAATATATAAAATATAAAAGCAAGATTTCATTCATTCACGTTATGTCATTCTTTCATTCATTCATACATTGGCATTCATATCATTTATTCATTTAGTATATACAGTTCAGCCCCAAAACATTTAAAATGATTTGCACATAACATAGAAGGGGACACATAGAACTCACCTGTCTCGTCCTGTCCTAACCGCGGTCCAATGAGTGCCACACACGATCTGGATTTGTTAATTACACATACATTAGACCTAATCCCAACTCTAACGATTAAATCATTCTGAATTAAGCGACTATATTGACTTCACTAACGGCCTGCTGCCTACGCACTTGCTAAGTGCGCAAGACCATACTCATGCGTACTTGACAAGTACGCAGAACATTCTTCTTGCGTACTTGATAAGTACGTAGGATCGTCCTCATACGTACTTGATAAGTACGCAGGACATCCTTCATGCGTATTTGATAAGTACGCAAGACCTGCTTCCCAATCAAGTTCGAAATTCTTGTATGTTAACCCGATCATGCTAATCTTACAACTTTCTTTGATCAAAATGTGCGGTTTTCATTCTAGATGCTAGTTCTAAGCTTATTTTCAAGTTTCATCCATAAAAACGTCTCATATTTAGCTAAAACCCGAAAAACCCCAAAACGAACAAAAACTCAGATTAGGGTCGAATCGTTACCTGGATTGGGATTCAGATTCGAAGGTTTTGCTCACGAGCTCAGTAGTAACATGCTCCTTCAATTCCGGGTCGATCCGTCAACTTTCTCTCTCTAGGCTTGAGCTCTCCTTTCTCTCTCTAGATTGCAAGTTGTGAAAGAAATGAGAGTCTAAGGCTGTCTTGACCTTTATATACTTGGGCTTCCCTCGGCCCGTTGGAGCCGAGCCCAAGCCCATCCATTTTCCTTTCACTTTGACGGTTAAATCTCTATTGCGTTATTATTTATTTATTTACTATTTTTGAGATGTTACAGGTTTCCTGCACTACTAACGAATGGCTAATTATATAAATACGTTGGATCGAAATCACCGGTTAACCGCCCTCGGAAACCCCTTCGTTGCTTCAAATCCACTTCTTGTTCATCGAAGTCGGCGCTCGACACTTTTAATCTTCATGGTGTTCATCGAAGCAGTGGTAACCGCCCCCAAAAACCTCTTTCATCTTTCTGATTTAACCATTGTATGGAGATTAATCTGGCGTTTGATACTTTGATGCTTAATGGTGTTCATTTCTTTCTCTTCATGAGATAACGATGAGAAAAAATAGTAGAGAGGAGGATTTTACATCTGGCTCTTTCTCTTTCCCCGTTTCACTATTTCACTATGGTGACGGCGTCTCCTATCCGACTCTTTGTTTCTTCTCTGTATTCAATCCCATTAAAGCAGGGCACTTCAACAGACAGGATCCGGAGCAGGGGAAGGGCGTCTGAATTCTCTGACGTCTGAATTCTCTGACGTCTGAATTCTCTGACGTCTGAATTCTCTGACGTCTTAATTTAATGCATTTGTGGTTTAATAGTTGTAGAGAAGGGTAAAATGGTAACTTGTAATGTATGCTAGAAAAACTGTCTTAAGTGTCTTAAAAAATAAAGCAATTTACAATAGTGTTCATCAAATCCCTATTATATAGTAGTATAGATGTAGATTCATATATATATATATATATATATATATATATATATTAGTAAACCAATTTTACTATTTATTAGTTCGTGAAACACTTTCAACAATCGACACCATCCAATTTCAAATACCCTATTATTCTAAATTGGTCATTTGTCGTGAACTGATTTTAAACTAATCAACTCCTTAATTAATTTAAAACTGTTTTAAATAAAAACTATTTAAATTTAAAACTTGTTTTAACTTTTAAATAAAACACTTTTATTTAATTAACTTTTCGAGAAAAATAAAAAATTTAACAATATCGTCGTTTTTAAATTGTGTCAAAAGTTTTATTAAAAGTTTTGCGGTTTAGTTATTATCATAATAATTATATCACAACCACAAAAATAAATAAAACACGGAATCGAGTAACTAGAAAAATTGTCCGGTTTCGTTCGAGCCATCAAACGAACAACCAGACTGATATAAGGGATAACAAAATAATAAATCTGCTGTCTCCCACTTAGTCCAAGATCTTCATCTTTAATCATGTCTTTGTCCGCCTTGGTCTTCAGGACTTCGTCACTTTAGGGTTACAATATTTATTTACAAATACACTAAAAATATATAAATAAAACCCTAACTATTATATCAGGGTTCAAAATAACCCATAAAAATACAAAGATAACAACCAATCAACAAACAACACAACCACAAGTCTCTAGTGCTCGATTAATTCAACACAATCACAACAAATGAAAAAGACTCGATCTTTTGTCAAACAAAAATTTTAACAAACAAAATAATAGATCGATAAAAAAATGTGTCTAAACGCGCGTAAACCTGGCTCTGATACCACTGTTGGGAAACAAGGTACCGGTTTTAACTTTTAAAACAACAATTATTTAAACTTTTCTTAAATAAATAAAACATATATATTTTAGCGAAAGCAATTTAATAGTATTACATTCAGTGATCCGATTACATGCGTATAAACAATATTAAATAACCAACCATAGAGTTTTTAGATTTATACCTTTGACGATAACTAGATTTGTAACACCTTAGTACAACGAACGTCACATTAGTTGACACATACACGAAAACCCACAACAAAACGTCACACGAGATGCTCGAAGGAGGTAAGCCGATCACGACAACGGTGGTCCGGCATGGCTGCGACGACGGAGGCGGCCCTTGGTGGCGTCGGCCGAAAACGAGAGGAGGGGAGGGTTTTGAAAACCCTTATGGTGGTTAAGAACTTGATTAGGTTTTAGGGTAAGAGCTAAGGTTATATTTATAAACCTTTAACTTACAATCTAGCCCCTGATTAATTAACACTTAATACCAAATAATAATTAACTTTTTAATTATTAAACTTTTCTATTTTACTAATTAATAATAATCAGTAAAATCTAATCTTTTAAATGTTTAACAAATTTAAACATTTAATCATCATAATTAATCAATCAAATAATTAATTATCTCAATCTCAAATAGATATAGATATTAACATTTAATACCCAATAATAATTAATCATTCACATAATTAATTATTTTAATCTACAATAAATATTTCTCTAAATATTTATCTACCATTTAATAAATCCGTGTTTCATGAATAATATTGAACAGTTAAATATTATATATTTGTTCGTTGCCTAAGGTGTAACTCTTTGGATCGTATCTCAATAATAACGTTGATTTAATTGACGATCGGACATCATATATCCAACACGTAACCCATAGTGTTACGTGTATGTAAATAGAAACAAAAAAATTACGGTTACGTATACGTAACCCATAGTGTATATATGTGTGTTTGTGTGTGTAAAATAGGTTAGGTTATAGTAAAAAGGGTTTTAAAAATAAGAAGGGTAGGATTCTAGGCTTGACATGTGTCCTTTTATTGTTTTTAAAGGGAGGGCATAATGATCATTGTGTAATATACCAGGTCATTACACAATGAACAAACGTGGTATTAAACAATGAACTTGTATTACACAATGACCGGACTAATTACACAATGAACTTGTATTACACAATGACCTGAGTAATTACACAATAAACTTTTATTACACAATGACCTGACTAATTACACAATGACTTGACTAATTACCCAATTACCATATATTACATAATGACTAGACGTGGTATTACACAATGAACTTGTATTACACAATGAACTTCTATTACACAATGAACTTGTATTACACAATTACCTAACTAATTACACAATGAACTTGTATTACACAATGACCTGACTAATTACACAATGACCAGACATGGTATTACACAATGAACTTGTATTACACAATGACCTAACTAATTACACAATGACTTAACTAATTACACAATTAACTTGTATTACACAATCACCTAACTAATTACACAATGAACTTGTATTACACAATGACCAGATATTACACAATGACCAAACGTGGTATTATACAATGAACTTGTATTACACAATGACCTGACTAATTACACGATGAATTTGTATTACACAATGACCTGACTAATTACACAATGAACTTGTATTACGCAATGACCTGACTAATTACACAATGACCGGATGTGGTGTTACACAATGAACTTGTATTACACAATGACCTGACTAATTACACATTGAACTTGTTTTACACAATGACCTGACTAATTACACAATTAATTTGTATTACACAATGAACTTGTATTACACAATGACCAGATATTACACAATAACCAGACGTGGTATTACACAATAAACTTGTATTACACAATAAACTTGTATTACACGATTAACTTGTATTACACAACGACCTGACTAATTAAACAATGAGCTGGAAAACGTAATTTTTTTTTGTTTTTGTGTATAACGACACTATACTCGTTTTAAAGATAAAAACGCGCGTTTTTATGGTGTAATTTTTTTTGAAAAAATAATGTCGTATGTAAAAGTTATGAACGTTTAAAAATGGGGGGGGGGACTTGATAAAAAGTCAACAAAAGTGGTCAAGACTAAAATACCTTCCAACAACTTTTTCTCCTACAATTTAATCTCAACCATTAAATCTTTTCTACAATTTGATCTAACGGCCCTAAATCCTTCTCACTTTTCTTAGAATTAAAATTCTTTTTACCTGAACCTAATCCTATATATATATATATATATATATATAGGGGAGGGTTCTAGAGAAAACCACATAGTTAGACGAAAAACCGAGAAAACCACTAAAAAACCAATTAACCCAATAATATAATAATATTTATTTATTTTTATTTTTTAATAAGAGTGTCAATGTAATATTACACATTTTTACCAAAAAATAATTTAAATATTGGCTTACGTATACGTAACCCATAGTGTTACGTATATGTAAACAGAAAACAAAAAAATACGGTTAGTTATACGTAACCCATAGTATTACACATTGTTTTAGTGATTTTCTCGATTTTCGCCTAACTTTGTGGTTTTCTCTTGATCCTTCCACTATATATATATATATAGGGGAAAAATCATGAGAAAAATCATTGTTCATGAGAAAATAAAAAAAACTCCTCATTAAAAACAAAAAAATAATAAAAAAAATCATAACTTCAAATATAAATAAAAAACTAAAAAAGTGGTTCGAATACCATGTTTTCCACGTCGTCCTTGTTCGGAAAAAAATATATAAAAATCAAAATCAAAAATAAAAAAATAACATAATACTGCATATATGTACTAGCACCCCAAAAAACTAACCCCCCACCCCACCCTACCCCCATCTAAAAACTTAAACCCCCCATCCAACCCTCTATAAAAATCTAACCTAAAAGCTAAATTAAACCCAAAAGCTAAACTGACAATTTTTTTGAGATTTTTTTTTGAACGAGCACGAAGTGGGAAACAAGGTATCTGAAACATTTTTTTAGTTTTTATTTATATTTTGACTTATGATTTTTTTATTATCTTTTTTTTTGCCTTTAACGAGAAGTTCTTTAGTTTTCTCCATTAGTGTTAGTTTCTTATGAACTTCACCATATATATATATATATATATATATATATATATATATATATATATATATATATATATATTTAAATATGGTTAGGATTTGGTTTTTTTGTTTACACCTTTAAATGTGGTTTACATTTGATCCTTTTTCATATATATATATATATAGGGGAATAATCAAAAGAAAACTCAATGTTTATGAGAAAACCAAAAAACTACTTATTTAAGGTAAAAAAATAATAAAAAATTATAACTCAAAAAATAAATTAAAAACTAAAAAACTGTTTTGGAGACCTTGTTTCCCATGTCATCCTCGTTAAAAAAAATTCAAAAAGTAGTGGATTTAGCTTTTGGGTTTAGTTTAGCTTTTAGATTAGGTTTTTGGAGGGGTGGGGTAGGGGGTAGGTGGGGTGGGGTGGGGGTTAGGTTTTGGGGTGGAGGTGTGGTGGGGGGATTAGGTTTTTAGGGGTGGGTTAGGCTTTTTGGTTTAGTTTAAGTTTTTGAAGGGGAGGGGTGGGGTGAGGGGTTTAGGTTTTTAGGGGGTGGGAGGTTTAGGTTTTTGGGGGGTGGGGTGGGGTGGGGGGTTTAGGTTCATGGACATTGTTCACTGTGTTTTTTCATGGTTTCATTTTCATAGAGTTTTCTTGTGTTTTTGATAACCGATAGTGCGAAAAACCGTAAAACGCATGTGAAATTAGGCATGTTATGGGGTTTTTAAACTGGGCAACTTTATGGTGTGTTTTGAACTGTGATTGTGCAAAAAACAGAAAATGCGTTTTATGGTGTTTTTAAACTAGGCAACTTTATGGTGTTTTTTGAACTATTATTATGCAGAAAACAGAAAATGTGTATTATGGTGTTTTTAAACTGGGCAAGATCTTTTTCATGGAGTTTTCTGGTGTTTTTTTTATCACTGATCGTGCGGAAAAACATAAAAAATGTATGTGAAACTGGGCGTGTTGTGGTGTTTATAAACTGGGCAACACTATGGTGTGTTTTGAACTGTGAATGTGCAAAAAAAAGAAAATGTGTTTTATGATGTTTTTTTGATACAATTACCAATATGGTTTTAGGCGTTTTCTTTATGGTGTCTTCTTTTAAAGTGTTTTTGAACTGGGTGTATTATGTTGTTTTTAAAATGGGCAACTTTATGGTGTGTTTTGAACTGTGATTGTGCAGAAAATAGAAAATACGTTTTCATATTTTCCAACACCTCTGAGGAATCGTTATCTTTGGTGCTCAGCTCTATGAATGCGAGAGTTTGCAGGAGCTCGTAGGCGATCAAGCAGAAAACAGAAAACGCATTTCTGGACGCCTATATCATAATGGGTTTAGGTGTTTTATTTATGGTGTTTTTTTTCTAGATGAAACAAGATCTTTTAAAATTATCATAAGTTCCTACTTTTCAAAAACACCAAAAACTTGCCAAGTTCTAAAAACACCATAACATGTTCGTTTCAAAAACAACATAAATGTTCAGTTTAAATGTTTTTTTTAATTTATGACGTTTTTATGGTATTTGTACGTCGTTTTTTTATGATGTTTTTACAGAGTTTGTACAATCTTGTGCAAAAACATCATGAATAAAAAACCACACTTAACACGTAATTTTTTTTTCAATTTTATATAACAATAGTGTACTCATATTAAAGATAAAAAAAACACTCGTTATTATGGTGTAATTTTTTTTAAATAATAACGCATTAAAAAGTTATGAGTGTTTAAAAAATATGGGAGAATATGCATGTGACTTGCATGTACATATTTTGTGCATTTAAAAAATCAAGCGCATGTTTTCTCACAATTTTACCCTTCCCCCTTGGTCCCCTCATTGGATACATGTCACTTCATGGTGGCTGATTGCATGTGATAAGTATATAAAAATATTAGTAAATATAGTTTTGGATGATTTTACAAGATCAGGTTTTAATTTTATAAAATGATAATTACGTTAACTTAAAACACACAATAGGCAAATGTACCTATCGCATAGTAATATAGTTTAGGTAAGAACCAAGTATCGAACCAATGGACACGGTCGAGTTCCGGTAATCAACTTTTGTTATCGTTTAGCCGGATTAATTAGTGAGTGGGGTTTGTGTGCTTGTGAAGCAGAAAAGTAAATGACGGTAAAGTAAATAACGTAAAAGTAAAAACGTACGTGATGTGTTTAACAGAAATGTAAATAGCAGAATAGTAATTAACAAGAAAGTAAATAAGGCAAAAATGATCAGATTACGGATAGTATTGCTTCGGGGTTCGAATCAGCTTGGTACGTGAAAATGTTAAGTTGACTAATTCAGTGGTATGACTACTACAAACTTGTGACCCGGGTCACCGCTAGAGCCTCGTCCTCACTACATTTTATTTGCAAATTATAATCTTTAAAAGTGGTAGTGCCTCCTGTTAGAGACAATATTTACCCTCAACCCATCGAATGGTCATCTCCGGGTTGGTTTAAGACATCAGACTCAAAATGCTTTATATTAAAGTTAAATAGGTGATTATATTTTGCTCACCGGGAGGCGGTGTAACAATGGGACCAAGTATAAAGACGTACCGTTCCCAACATGAGTTCACCAATTCTTGGCCGCATAATAATCTCATATAAAGACGTACGATCTTAGAAGTATAGACCAAGCCTTGGCTTATCAATCTCTGCTCGTATAAAGACGTATGAGTTTCAAAGAAAGTTTGATTAAAAAGGGTTTTACGATCTTACTCTTTAAAATCAAGACACTCACAAATATAAAGACGGATTTAGACAATAATAAAAGCCCATCAAAAGATGGTTTTTGAGAACGGATTAGTTAAAGAAATAAACATACCACTTCATTAATACGTTAAACATTAACATGCACCTAACATCATCTTCACCCTAGCAATACAAAGAAGTTTTATCCACGAATGGCCATAACGATTAGCGTAATGATGAGTTTCGTAGGCTCCCCTATTGTGGAACAAGGAGGAAGAGCACCTCTACTCTCTACTCTAACTACGAGAGTGCTATCTTCTTGAGTGTTTTTTAGGTCTGGATTGGTGTGTCAAGTGAAGAACTCAAGCCTTCTATTTATAGGCCTCAAAATGTGCAATGCACGACCGTGCAATGGGTTGCACGATCATGCAAAGGCCTAGGGAATCAAACAGGGTACAGAGGACACGGTAGTGGGCCGTGGGAAGCAATGGACAGCAATGCACGACCGTGCATTGGGATGCACGTTGCTTTCTCCCAGTTTTGTCTTTTAGCTGCCTTGTTGACTTTTGTTGACCAATTTTGACTTCTTGGGGATCAATGCTCGGGAATGAATCTTCTAGAAGCTTGAATTCTTGGTGTTTTTTATATGATTTAACTTAATTTATATTTTCAACATCGAATATCCTGCAATGACAAAATATAAGTGTTTTAAGCATAATTTGCAAGATTAGTATTCAATTAGTACCATAATGTGTCGCACCCCAAACGACGGCGGATTATACGTCGGGGCGGACGCGGTTGTTTAAAAACACAAGGTTGACTAATAAAGTTTTAATATTTCATTAATGGAATTTAAAGGTTCAAACATAACAAGGTAAACATATTGTTCAACAAAAATAATGAAATATAAGATTAAATTGATAGTCTTTCTAGGTCCAAGCATCCTACGTGTTCACAAGATAAGCATCAAACTTGAGCACCTGAAAAATGTTAAGTAAACTGTCAACTAAAAATAGTTGGTGAGATACAAAAGTTTTGACACCGTTTAACAAAGTCTTTAAAAGTTTTATAATTCACTATGTTATTACATCTAAGTATAAATGTGAGAACAAGCAAGTTAAACATTGTGCACTTCAAACCTCCAACCAAGTTTAGGTATAACTCGAGGGTTACCCTTAAAAGTTTAAAGTTAAAATTTCCAGTAACAATCACCATGGGCTCCCCCCGAAGGGTCAATCAATCTAGGTGGATATAGATCTATTATTGTCACTGTAGGCTCGACCAAAGTTAATGAACATGCTAGTCTTAAGTTTAATTTAATCATGCAAGTCTCAAAGCATATAACACATAGAAAGCATATAAGCATAGTTACGTTTGAATTGTATAAGTATAAAAAGTTTGAACATGTTCCACCCCAAAGTTTATAAATCAAAACAAAATAAAAAGGGGCTAAGTATACTCACATGGAATGATGTAAGAGTGTCCGACAAAGATTAAGTGTAGATGAGCTTCAAGGAAAAGATACCCTCACAACAAGCCTAAAGACAAGTCTAGAGTCTTAGGGCTTGATTTCTAAAAGCTTAGTACAAGGATTTAAGATTTATGATTGACTAGGGTTTCAAATGGAAAAGCGAGGATAAGTGTGTGTTATCTAGTTTATGTTATAACAAGTCTTTTAGATAAAGTTAATTAAGCTTGAAGTTTAAATAAATTTTAATTTATTATTTATAGTCTACACATGATATTTAAATAAATAATTATCTAAGTATAAAAGTATTAATTAAGTGAAGGTTTAAGAAGCATTAAGGATAATTAAATAAGTATCTAGTAGAGTTGAATAATTATTTAAAATAAGTAATAGTTAATCTAAAAGAATAATAACTATTATGGATTAATAGTAATTATCCCGATAAATAACTATTAATGTTAAGCAACAATTTATTTAAATAATTATTGAAGTTAATTTATCTAAAATAGAGTAAATAATTATTTAAAGGGTGGAATACTTTATCTAATTTAGGTGATCAATTAAAATCATTTAAAGTGTTTAATCATTAGGTATTTATTTTCTAAAATGTGACTTGTAATAATATTTAGAGAGTGTTTAAGATTTTTAAATAAATAAACTATGATTTTTAAGTTTATAAAATGATTTCTTGTTAATTGCAAATGCTAAGTATTTTAAAATACGTTTATGTTCTATTTTCAAGTGTCTTAAAGTTTTTATAAAGTTTTTAAGTTTATAAATATTAAAAAAAAAATTGAATAAGAATGTATTTTATTTTTCCTGTTTTAATTAAATAAATATTTTAGTTTCAAGTTTTAAATAAAGGAAATTGTACAAGTTCAAAACTTTTGATTTTATAAAATGATTTCTGTTAAGTATATAAGTTTTATAAAAGTTTAGGGAAATTTTATAGTTTTTAGGTATTTAAAATTGGTTTTAAAGATTTAAATATTTACAAGTTTTAATTTCGTAAATGTTTTCTAAGAATATAAAATAATTAAAATTCAGTTTTAAGTTTATAAAAATATATCCGATTTTATAAAAATAAATAGGGATATAAAATTTGAATAAAGGGTCTCAAAAAAATTAAAACATAAAAACTTGGGTTGGCCGGATTCGAACCCGGGCCACCCAAGTCCACACACACACGCTCTAACCACCCGGCTACGGCCTCGCTGGTGATTTATCCGAAAAATAAAAATAATAAACAGAATCCTAAACCAGCCCCAATTCCCGTATGAACCCTAGAACTTCAATCCCTAAATACGTATCAAAATCACCTCTTTCATTGTAAATTGACAGAGGGCTTTCGATCCTTAGGCATAAATGAGGCTTTTGGCCATAAAGTTTACTTGAAACGAAGTCGAATCGAGGGAGAATGGGTTCTGAGTTTCAAGTCGGCAGTCGCAGCTTCAATCGAGTAGTGTGGGTGACGAACGACGAAATTGAGTGTTTAGGTGGTTTGAGGGTGATGTCGTTGAAGTCTCTGAGCTGGTATTTATAATCAATTTCATCCATTAATGCGAGAACAGTTGGGAGTTTTATTGTTGAGTCGACGGATTCTAATTCTTAATTACGCGTGGTTAAATTTGAAATCCGGCATTGATGGGCATCGGGGTTGGGTCGCATACGCGAATGGAAACCCGAGGTCCATCGAACCTGGCCGGAATCGCGATTTCGAATGAAGAAGGTGAAAACCGGTTGTGGTGGGACTCGAACTCGCGACTGAGTTTGGGTTTCGGGTGTTTGAGTCTTTTACACAACAGGTCCCTAAGGTTTCAGGTTGTTAACAATTTATGCACAAACTTGATTATTTTGGTTTAAAATAAGTTTCAGAATCGTCAGTTTAGCCCCTGGACTTTATAAAATGAATGATATACTTTATTTTATAAAATCAAATAAGTTTTATACCCTTTTCAAGTTTGAAATAATTTATAGGTTCATTATTTTACAAGTTTAAGTATTTATAATTAATAAGTTTATTATTTACACAATGATAAATATAAACTTATAAAGTTTCTATCTATTTCTGTAGAATACATATATACACATATATTTAGGTATATAAATCTATTTTTATTTTTCAAGTTTAATAACACGGGTAAAAATTTGAGAAATGATACGTTCATTATAATCTAAAATAGGTGAGTTTCAACGGGTTACAATTGGTAATAGGAAATGATACATCGGGAAAAACCCTCGATATTACATAATGTGGGATTATTATGTATGTAAAATATTTATAACTGATGGCATATCATAACACACCACACTTTAATTTTTCTTGTACTCATGCATGATCATACTCATAACTAAAAACTTTACAAGGGTAATGGAATTTCAACTAGTGTTGGAACTCCGAGATAACTCTTGAGCTGCTTATTCTATTTTTGTATTTTTCTGTTTTAAGATGATGGAATCCATGACAAGCCTACTAGAACTTTGATTATGCAATAACTTCTCACTACTCACAATGTTCACTCAACTCTAGGGTTATATATGTATGGATAATGTAAGTTAAGTGGAACACTCAAGTTCGAATCGAATTATGCAATAGTCATAAGCTTGTATGCAAATCAAGTCTCCACCGACTAAATAAGTAGTATGCATCAATCAAGAGGACTTTAAAGGGTTGTAATGTGGCTAAAGTAAAACTAAAGGTGAAAATGAAAATCTTTTAGGATTTTTAGGGGTTTTAAAGAGGTTTGAAGGGCTGCAGCTATCGCGAAACACTCAGCTACGGCCTCATGGCTTAAAATGGAAAATACTAGCAGATCCCTCTATAGTACTCAGATCATGAGGGTATAACTAATCTGAGGGCTCGTTTATGGTCAGATTTCCAAGACCAAGATCTCTCATCAAATTCAACTCGTTCCTTATTGTGTAATACAGATCGCTGCCTTTTCGTGTGGTTCCTTCGGCTCGTAGCCTAACAGCATCTACTTCGCTCAGGTATGTATATTCACTTTGGGCTCGAGTTTGATTCTTGCTACACTTTCCCTCGTGGCTCCAGTTGCCACACTTTCTACATTTATCATATCTTTTGGCTCTTCTTTTGGCTGCACTTTTTGACAATCCGCAGAATGGTGGAAATTGCTCTTGCTTGCGCCACCATTTTCTTACATCACTGGTTGCTTGAAAAATATTTTCTCGGTGTTCGGTTGGTAATTCAGGCTTTGCGAAATGAAGGCAGAAAAGCAAATTGGAATCAAAAGGATGCATGTCCAGTTCTTTAAGGTCTCCCGGTAAAAGACCAACTTTTTTTAAAGACAAATCCTTCAATAGTCCTTCCTCAATTTCCTTAAAATAATGTTTCTGTGAATTTCCTGTAGATAGTTTGGATTTTTCCTAATTCATCCACCATTTGTATATTCCAATTCTTCTAAGTAGGGCAGATTCTTTCCAAAATTGTCCCTATGATAATAAACTTGAAATGACAACGTATGATAATTTTCTCATTTTGAAGACAATCAGCCAATAACCGGTGTTTGTGAAAAACTGGTTGGGTGATAAGTATGGGTAATAGAAAAGAAAAGGCTAAGGCTCAGAGGGCTATCTAGGCGGATAATATTTTTGGGATTTTTAGATAATAAAGGTGATAAAGTCCTAGGTGCCTCAATCATTTCCATGCTTCCACTAGTTCATGGTCTTCATATCTATAAGTTATACAAGTTCTAATTATGCATAGAATTCAATCGAATAAACACTCAATATACCAAATGAAAGAACATGCAAAAATAATGATAATAATGCTCGTGAAAAGGCTTAGATTATTCTCACATGGAAACATATGGGATAGAGTTTAGTGATTTGTTATGCATAATTTCCGTTTGTTTCTACTTGCTATGTCTTCATTTTATTTAATAGGTGTAAACTCCAAGAGGTTTAGTTTAAAAAAAATGTTTAATTTTTTGAAAATTTTTCGGGTTTTTATAAAAGGTAGATTTTTGTAATGTTTTAGTCAAATGGGTAGAAAATTATAAGTTAAATTTTACTGCTTTGAGGTTAACAGTCTTGAATCTCTATTTCCCCACCCCACACTTAAAACTGTGCATCTCAATTTACAAATGCATGCAATGGAATGCTATGCAGGAATTTAAATGGATGGAGTTTTAAGGGAAAAGAAACTGGTACTCCCTCGGTCAATTCGGTGCATAACCTAAGGCCAAAACTTATTGTTGCTGTCAGGCTGTGCCTATCAGCTGCTTGTCAACTTGTTGCTTCAAAGACGTCATAGAATTTCTCAGAAATTTGATGTGGTTTTCGGCTCCAGGCTCGTAGATTTGGAGTGTAACTCCTCAAAGTAGAGAGATGATCTGGTGATGTTATTCTACCTGAAACATAAAAGAAAACATAAAAACGAATTAGGAAAGTAAAAGATAGTAGTTAAGCTACTAAGGTCCTAGTATCGAGAAGGCATACTTGGGGGCTGAAGTAATTAGAAACTTAAATTTGGAGAAACCAAACCTGAGGTCCATGTTTTCTACCGTATGCTCCAAGTTCTTAATTTATTTATGATCATTAGGTTGCCTCCCGGAAGCGCTACGTTTATTTAAGGGTCTTTAGCCTGACCCGTACGTGCTTCATCAGTCTTTCTTCAGGTGGGAGTAAACAACCTCTCCCGTGTCTCCTATCTCTTCATTCATATTTGGTAATTTATCAAAGTACTCATCGATCCAATTAGTGTTGTCAAGATCCTTGGTAAGGTCTATTGTCGTAGGATCTGGTGTCTTTGGTTTGGTAAAATCAGGTGCTTTTCTTTTTTTCAAGTCCGTTGCTTTCTATAGTTGATAGTCTAGGTTGGAGTCGATAAAGTGAGAGATTTCTAGAGGATCACTTGACATGCATTCATATCCTTCGATATTGTATGTTACTGATTGTTTACCGATACGGAGCGTTAAAATTCCTTCATTCATGTCAATGACGGCTCTTGCGGTGGCTAAGAATGGACGACCCAAGATTAATGGTACGGAAAAGTCTTGTCCCATTTCTAAAACCATGAAGTCGGCAGGGAAGACAAACTTGCCAACTTTCACCAATAAGTTCTCGATGACTCCTATAGGTGTTTTAACCGATGCATCCACGAGTTCAATGGTTGCATTAACCGGTCACGGTTGTCCAATATCGAGCTTTTGAAACATAGTGGAGGGCATAACATTACGCTTGCTCCTAGATCAGCGAGCGCGTATGTAACCGGTAGCGGCCCTATAGAACATGGTAAAGAGAATTTCCCACGATCTGAAATTTTCTTCGGGAGATTCATTTCAATAAGAGTGACACAATAATTTGTTTTTTTATCGCTTCTTCCATGTTTCTCTTTTTTATAAGGATATCCTTCAAGAAGCGCACATATTTTGGCATTTGTTGTATAATATCCAAGAAGGGAATGTTGACATGGATTTGGTTCAAGAGCTCTATCAACTTGTCATATTGCTCATTAGTTTTTTGCTTAACTTGCCTTCCTAGGTATGGTATGTGAGAATTGAACGTTCTTTTTGGCGGGATTTTTGGAGGGAGGTTCGTCGTAGGAGGTTGGATTACACTAGGATTTGCTTTCTGAGTGGATGAACTTGCGGGCTGTGGATGGAGCGGTACTCCGGTGAATATCTGTCTCCTAGGTGATTGGACTTCTTCTCATGGCATTGGTGGCTCTGGGTATGCTTTGCTATTCCTTAGAGTAATAGCATTTACGTTAGCCTTTGGATTAGTCTCAGTGTTACTTAGGAGATATCATGGTTGTCTTCGGATAATAGTTTTGCTATTTGTCCTAATTGCATCTCAATGGATTAAAGGGTAGCTTTCTGCGTCTTGAACTCAGCTTCATGTAGACTAAACCTTTCCTCGTATTGCTTGTGATGGGAATCTGCTAGGAGGGCTTGACTTTCAGTCGTAGAGATTAGCTTAGTCAATGCGTCCTTTAGGCTCATCCCATTACCCATCTTGTTGTTGGATATATATGCCAAAGGAATATCATTCAATGGTATTGCTAATGATATGTGATCCCAAAAGGTCACACACTAAGCAATCATAAAGGATAAGTTTAAATGTATTTAAACATCTTAACTCAGTCAATATATATTTTGGTATTTGTTATTTGTAACAAATGATTAAGATCACATATTTAATATGTGTGTGTGCACATATATACATGTGTGTCAACATATATATGTAGTCTTTTGTTAGAATTTACATATGTATAAATTATGTGTGCCTTCATTCAAACTAGCTTATCACGGTTTTACTACAAAGTGGATCATACACATATATTTATATATTTACATATATGTGTACATATTAGACACAATATGTAAACTTTGTAGCTAACTATCTAGTTTGAGTGGAACTACCAAGTCTTGAACTAAGGGCATGTTTGGGATTACTTTTGAAAACTCCTTATTAACTTTTGCAAAAAGTTCATAAGTAGTTTCGAAAAAAAGTGAAACTTACTTCTTGAAAACTCCTTTTTGCCTCCTATTTTTCTATCTCCTTTTAGTTTACCCAAACAACCTTTTAACTTATTAACTTTTTAAAAAAGTTAATAAGGAGCTCAAAAAGTAATCCCAAACATGGCCTAACTACACACAAGTATGGAGTGTATGAATTAATTAATACCTTGATCATACCTTTTCTTGTATTACTTTTGCTGCTGTCGAGATTTTCCAAGCAAAAGGAATGGGTCTTTTGACCCCTTATGACACACCATTCACTAATATGATTACATGGTATGGTGTAAAGGATAAGGCTTGTATTTATCGCATACTTTGGTGTATTTTGTGGATAAGGAGAACCATTTTTTCTAGTCCTTTTTCCTTCATAAATCTCGGCAGAATTTGGGCTATTTTAAGGCTGGAATTTGACAGCTTTAAAAAGGGTTTTGGAAGGGTTAAAAGTGGTCTTGAATGTGGCAATAAATGTACTCCATGCTTTGTGAATTAAGAGTGAGAAAAAAAAGATCATTTTCACTTTTTTCTTTGCTCTCTATCTCGGCATTTTTGGGCAGAATTTTTCTGCCTAAATTTGCTTGTAAACCATGTGGATAAAGAGCTAGAAAGGTGGTCTTAAACATACGATAACTTAGCTAAGGTGTTAACCTAGTTTGTTGTATGTTCTAATGGTTCTTGAGTGATAAATTCTAGACTTATTTACACATGGTTTAAAGGCAAACAAGAAGGTGTTCTTATGATTTGCAAGCTATATCCTGACATCATTATGGGTTTAGCCGGCTAGCACCATCCTTGAAGGTTCGTTGCTTGGTGTGGATACACTTTGGAGGAGCTTCTACTTTGATCTCTTCATCCACTCTTTCTAAGTGTTTTAGGATACCACTACTCTACAAAGGTTGTAATTCTAAACCCACTTTGTTTGTTTGTTTGTTTTAGTTTCATTATCTTGCAATTGGATCCTTGATGGGAATCTATAAAATGTTTTAAAAGATCACGTGTAAAATGCTTCCGTTACTAAAAAGTTTTAAACCCTACACGTGCACGATTCCCTTCAGTGGTATCAGAGCTAAAGTTTTTGGTTGTTGTTGTCTTTCCGGCTAAAGTTCGGTTGATTCCTCTATCCAGGGTTATAGGTGTTGCTATAGGGGTTGTTTTGTTGGCGATTCGTTCTGATGAAATCAACTTGCTCGACGTCAGCTGTAATGCTCTTCACTTCTTCCATTGTTTCCGGTGTTGTTTTGCCCTTACTAATTAGGTTTAGTCTTGTGATAAGGGCATCTACTTGAGCAGACAATGATGTGACAGCATCGACGGCGTGAACTCCATGCCTTTCCCCTACTAGTCCTTGGGTTATGCCATTGTAAGTTGTTCATAGCTATTTCTTCAATTAGGTTGTAAGCCTCCTGTGGCCTTTTGTTTCCAAATATGCCACCCGCAGTAGCGTCAAGTGTTTGACGGGCTTGATTATGCAACCCATTGTAGAAGGATGATACTTGCAGCCAAACCTATAACCCATGGTGAGGACATTTCCTTAGCATGTCCTTGAAGAGTTCCCATGCCTCATATAGTGATTCACCATCGTCTTGAGTGAAAGTGGTGATATCATTTCTTAACTTAGCGGTCTTGGTCGGTGGTAAATACTTTGACAAGAACTTCTGGGTCAGGTCATCCCAAGTAGTGATTGACCCGGTAGGGAGAGAATTCAACCATGCCTTAGCTCGTTCCCTTAAGGAAAAAGGAAACATTCGAAGGCGAATGGCGTCATTCGACACTCCGTTTAGTTTGAAGGTATCACAAATTTCAAGGAAATTTGCGATATGGGCATGTGGATCCTCATCGGGTAATCCGTTAAAAGTGCATGATGACTAGATCATGTGGATGACATGAGATTTGATCTCGAAGTTTTTAGCGTCAACGGTTAGTCTTGTGATACTAGACCCCAACGCGTCAAGTGACGGTCTTGTAAATTCGGTAATAGTGCGGTTTTCAATGGCGATTTTTCTAGCACAGTTTTCTCGAACTCGGCGGTGAAAGAATCTCCCGGGTTCTGCTAAAGGTTGATATAAACCAGTAGTAGAACTTTGGATCATACACTACCTGCAACAAAGAGTGAAAGAAAAACAGAAGGAAAATAAAAAGGCTAATCCGTTAACTCGAATTTTTCTTGAAATCACCGTGTCCCCGGCAACGGCGCCAAAAACTTGATAGTGTGATAAGTATATAAAAATATAAGTAAATAGCAGAATAGTAAATAGCAAGAAAGTAAATAAGGCAAAAATGATCAGATTACGGATAGTATTGCTTCGGGATTCGAATCAGCTTGGTACGTGATAATGTTAAGTTGACTAATTCAGTGGTATGACTACTACAAACTTGTGACCCGGGTCACCGCTAGAGCCTCGTCCTCACTACATTTGATTTGCAAATTATAATTTCTAAAAGTGGTAGTGCCTCCCGTTAGGGACAACATTTACCCTCAACCCATCGAATGGTCATCTTCGGGTTGGTTTAAGACATCGGACTCAAAATGCTTTATATTAAAGTTAAATAGGTGATTATATTTTGCTCACCGGTAGGCGGCGTAACAATGAGACCAAGGATAAAGACGTACCTTTCCCAACATGAGTTCACCAATTATTGGTCGCATAATAATCTCGTATAAAGACGTGCGATATTAGAAGTATAGACCAAGCCTTGGCTTATCATTCTCTGCTCGTATAAAGATGTACGAGTTTCAAATGAAGTTTGATTAAAAAGGGTTTTACGATCTTACTCTTTAAAATCAAGACACTCACAAATATAAAAATGGATTTAGAAAATAATAAAAGCCCACCAAAAGATGGTTTTTAAGAACGAATTAGTTAAAGACATAAACATACCACTTCATTAATACGTTAAACATTAACATGCACAAAACATCATCTTCACCCTAGCAATACAAAGAAGTTTTAGCCACGAATGGCCATAACGACTAGCGTAATGATGAGTTTCGTAGGCTCCCCTATTGTGAAACAAGGAGGAAGAGTCCCTCTACTCTCTACTCTAACTACGAAAATGTTCCCTTCTTGAGTGTTTTTTAGGTCTAGATTGGTGTGTCAAGTGAAGAACTCAAGCCTCCTATTTATAGGCCTCAAAATTTGCAATGCATGGCCGTGCAATGGGTTGCACGATCGTGCAAAGTCCTAGGGAATCAAACAGGGTACAAAGGACAAGGTACTGGCCCGTGGGAAGCAAGGGACAGCAATGCACGACCGTGCTTGGGATGCACGGCCGTGCATCCCCCTGCTTTCTCCCAGTTTTGTCTTTTAGCTGCCTTGTTGAATTTTGTTGACCAACTTTGACTTTTTGGGGGTCAATGCTCGGAAATGAATCTTCTAGAAGCTTGAATTCTTGGTGTTTTTGATAGGATTTAGCTTGATTTATATTATTATAGATGGGTATTATAGTCATAGTAACTTGAAACTACCTGACACTTTCCTGGTTTAAAATTTCATTTATCTATAAAAATTTCCCTTCCCAAAAAAAAAGCTAATAAAATTGTTTTTTTTAATTCCACCCATTTACATTTGTTTTTATAAAAAGATTCCCCCTTCATTTAAAAATCATTCATAACTTTAATTCCGTAATTACATCAATGTAACAAGAACTTACACCAGTGTAAAACAACGCTAATGAAAACAAAGGGTGTTACATTGATTTAATAAGAATATTACATTAATGTAAACATGAGTATTACATTACATTAATGTAAACATGAGTATAAAGAACACCGACATTAATGTAATGAATATATATTGCATAAATTACAGAATTATTCAAAAATTCTACTTAAGCAAAACAAGTCCACTCCTTTTTTTCCCCTTGCATCATGAGCTTTGTGATCTTAATAATTAACTGCAATAATAATAAGATCTACAATCAAATTACTAACAAAGAGTTATGAAAGTCAAAATTAAGATCAAGCTATATAACTTAAATTCTGAAACATTCATTTTGTACATGATATTGAACACATCCTAGAGGATCAAATTTCAGAGGCATTACAATTTAACATCGAGCATCTTTAGAACTTGATTAATAGCACAAATCCATGTTTTATTTATCAAATCAGATCCAAACAAAGTCTCGTATCGGTTTATTGGATTTTATGAAAACATACACAATTGAATATACTTCCTCATTTAGTTAAAAAATTCCACCACATAAACATGGAAAAATAATATATGGGAATACTGTTACATTGAAGTAACAGTGAGTATTACATGGGTGTAAATAAGATATTTGAGTATTACATTGGTGTAAATAAGATATTACACTAATGTCACATTGGGTTACATGGATGTACCAACAACATTCACAAGGGTAAAAAGAAAACTCACGCAGGGTAAATGTGAAGCATTAACCTAATAAAAAATAACCGATAATTAAAGATTATTTGATGATAATTAACAGGGTAAATGTGAAAAAGGAGCATAAAGAATTTCACATGTTTCAACTTTAACAAGTCTATTATAGATATTCAAATTGGTACTAAACTTAAAAACTCATTTCAATTATGTTTAATTCACTTTAAAAAAAAAGGAAATTAACAAACCAATGAGACAATCTCTCACATGTTCAATATGTGTAGATCACCAAAAGTTAACCAAATTTGAAATCAAGTGATTTGTTGCAAAGAAATAAATCAATCTATAAGGATTAATTCTATCAGGCATTTAAACAAACACTTATAGGTTGTTTAATTGACTCAGAAACAACAAAAAAAATCAAAAAGATTAAAAAATGCAACTAAACTCAAAAACTCACTTCAATTGTGTTCAACTCACTTTTTAGAAAAGGAAATTAACAAACAAAGGAGACAATATGTCACCTGTTCACTATGTGTAAATCACCAAAAGTAGAAATTTGAACTTAGGTGAATTTGTTGCAAAGAAATCAATCAATCTATGAGCCTTATTTCTCTCAGGCATTTAAACAAACACCTACAAGGTGTTTAATGGACTCAAAAATCAAACAAAAAATAAAATCCCTTAACCTGATTTTAGGGATGAAGTTTTAAAACTTAAAATCAGCTAAGCAATAATTTTAATAAATGTGATGGAAAACGATCCTTTCTTGCTGATTTACCTTACAATAATGGCAACTTTGAAGAGGCGGTCATCTACAAACCGTCATCTCTAATCCAAAGAAACCATAGCAAGTACATCCATGACGGGAAACGATCCTTTCTTGATGATTTACCTTACAATAATGGCAACTTTGAAAGTCGTCCATTGTAGAGGAAAAAATGTAAGAAAGGTAAAATGTGGTTGAAGATTTTTGGTTTAAGGAAATAGAAAGAAACATTGAGAAAAATGATGAAAGTACATCATGACAATCGGTACAAGGATAGTGTTGTTAAAGGTCAAAATTATCCTTAAGAGGAGAAAAAGTCTTGAGCTAGGTGTCAAGCTCTAATTGGTAAGGATGGGTTTTAGGGTTTTCTCATGAAAGGAGGGTTTGGATATGAACACTCCCCTATATATATATATATATATATATATGAAAAGGATCATAAGAAAACTCAATGTTCATGATAAAACCCAAAAACTACTTATTTAAGGTTAAAAAAATAATAAAAAAATCATAACTAAAAAAATAAATCAAAAATTAAAAAACTGCTTCGGAGACCTTATTTCCCACGTCGTCCTCGTTCAAAAAAAAATACTCGAAAACTAATGGGTTTAGCTTCTGGGTTTAGTTTAGCTTTTAGGTTAGCTTTTTGGAGGGGTGGGGTGGGGTGGGGTGGAGGGTTTAGGTTTTTGGGGGGGTGGGTGAGGGGGTAGGTGGTGTGGGGTTATGTTTTTGGGTGGGGTGGGGGGTTATGTTTTTGGGTGGGGTGGGGGGGTTTAAGTTTTTGGGAGCGGGTTAGGCTTTTTGGTTTAGTTTATGTTTTAGGAAGTGTAGGGTGGGGGGTTTAAGTTTTTGGAGGGTGGGTGGGGGGTTTAGGTTTTTGAGGGTGGGTTGTGTTTTTTTGGTGTACTACACATATGCAGTAGCAATTTTTTTATTTTCTCATGAAAATAAGTTTGTAGTGAACTCACCCATATATATATATATATATATATAACGTCGCTTTACCACAACCTCCCTAAAACCACACGCGAATCTTGGATGGATCCAAACGTATCTAACCCGATCCATTCTTAGAAATATGGATCCTTTACATCCAACCATCTATCGTTAATCAATAAACCCTACTTTTGACAACCGCTATCGTTACCCTCCCTAAGCTCCATCTTCTAAGTTGATTTCGTAATCGCAAGATCCCTAAACAATCGATTATATGATCTGAATCTTCATGACTACATTTTTTCTTGATGTGATTGTACCTTGGATTCATTGATTTGTATGTTTTGGTTCCATTACTTGATTCGATTTCCTTCATCTTAAACATTCAGTCTACCCTCTTTTCCTCCAAATTTCACTCGACGATAAACCGTTAGCTCCATGAAGATCATCTTCATGTTTCGTTCTCTCCATTACATGATTGATTACAAGGTTTGGGACCTTTGATTCATTGATTTTTATGATTTTGTTTCATTAGTTGATTTGTTTCCTTTGATTATAATTTTTAGGGTTTTCATTCTATTCGATTTCACCGCCCAGAGTGTTGATCGATCAAAGTTTAGTATTAAAGGTAACCTAATTGATTGATATGAACGGCTGATTTGATATTTAATTTAGATTATTGCAGTGAATTTTTAAGCTTTTGATCCTTATAATATAGACGCACTCCATGTGTGATGTGTTTGATAAAATGCTTCTTTGAGGTTTTTTTAGTTTTGGCGTGGGAAATGGGAATGGAATGCAACTCCACTTTGTGGTATAGATTTGTTGGGGTTAGGGCTAATTATAAGAATTATTCCTTATCATGTGAAAAAAGAATGTTGTTAGTGTACTGACATATTTGTTTATCCACTGAATCAAGGTATGCATATTGCCTATCAAAATATGTTCCAGTGAACTTGAAAGACATTGAAGCTGCATGATTTCAAAAGGGGAAGAGGTTTCATTGGAGTCTTTGAAAGAAAAGAGTTTGATCAATCCATCAGGAAAAGAAAGGAGACTTCCTCTTAAGGTACAAAATTGTGTTATCACCTTTTTTTGCATCTAAATTGCTGAATCAAATTTCTACTAAAAAAGAAATGGGACTTGTACTACAATCGATAATCACACGCCCGCGTAATCGCAGTTGCAACAAAACAATATGTGAACCCAATATTTACATGGCAATTGCTTAGAATTTTATTATATGGGCATTATAAATTATACAGGAGAAAGTGAATACGGGGTTATTAAGCACCTAACGTAGACGCGAAACCCATCAAAACCATGTAATTTTGGTTAAATTCTTCAAATAAATCATTTTATTGTAAATATTTTTAATTTGAGAAACCAACCTGCATCCTTCTTCCTTCTCTTGCCGTTCTTCGGATTGATCTCATAAAATGCACAACAGTTGTTTGATAAAATGTCTAGGGTTGAAAATTGCAATTACTCACTTGCTACTATGGCAGCATCTTCGGTAAGATATTGGCTAATTTTTGTTTATATGGTTGTAGATTTCTTCAACTAGGATTGTTGAAACCTAATTTTGGTGGTTGAATTATCTCTGCTGACGTTTACTTTTATTTTTTGATGCTAATCTTATTTTGTTTGGAATATTACCTATCGCCCCAAATGCATAAATGTACATGGCTAAGTATGAAATGGGAAATTGTTGCAAGGGGATTTATTAGATGCTATGAAATAGGGTGTTTTGGATCCCTTTTATATTGTTGACCTTCGATTTTTAAGTACAGTTGATGCTGTTGATGTTTTGAATTCCTTGTATGTTTTCATTTTTTATTTCATGCTTCTAAATTTATAATGATGGTTCTTGATTTTAGCACTTTTTTTTCAAGCTTTCAAGAGAATTATAAGCAATAGTTTATTCTCAAAAAATTGGTGACATGTAATGAAGAGTTTTGCAAGGACTTCAATGGGGGCATAGTTAATGGTTGCAAGGTTAATGCATCTTTACTTTAGTGAAAATATTTTAAGGACTTCTTTTACAATATGCTCTTTTGGTTTATTGCAGGATGATAAAGATAAAAGTTGTTATTTGTTGCAGGAAGATAAAAGTTGTTTTTTTTTTTTGTTGCAATGATGATAAATATAGTGCAACAAATTCAAGAACTTGCATTCTATGAATGAAGATAAATAAATGATGGATGAGTTCGTGGATACAAAGTGAACAATTCAAAAGTTTGGGAAAACATGCAACTCTCCACAGTAGTTAGAGATGCAAATGTTAGATCAGATTTTTTTTTTTGTAAATAAAGTTTTTTACCTACATTGAAGTATACTGTTTGTACATGGCCATTGAATGAGAAATTTTTATTTTACATATGTTCATGTATTTTTCCATCATTTTTGATTTTGCCCTTTTCATTTCAGTGCATTGTATTGCTTTGATATGTTTCATTTTAGTTAACCAATTATCACATATATTTTTAAGTTCACTGAATTTTAATCTGTTTGGCATGTTTCACTATGATTTACTACACTTTGATGAGTTTCGCGTCTAAGATTTACCACACTTTGATGAGTTTCGCGTCTAAGTTAGGTTTATGAACTTCATGGATAGAGATTAGTTTCTCAAATTAAAAATATTTAGAATAAAATAGTTTTAATTGATTTTACTCAAAACTACGTCGTTTTGATGGGTTTCACGTCTAAGTTTGGTGCTTAACAGCCATATATTTACTTTTCCTAATTATATAATCTCTATCCTTAAATCCGTGTAATACACGGGTAGTATATATATATATATATATATATATATATATATATATATATATCAGAAAAATAGAGAACTCCTCATTAAAGAAAAAAAAAATCATAACTCAAAATATAAATTAAAAACTAAAAAACTACTTTGTAGGCCAGGTTTCTCACGTCGTCCTCGTTTAAAAAAAAACGTAATACTACATATGTGTAGTACCACCCCAAAAAACTAACCTCCCCCACCCCACCCCACCCCCCCCCCCAAAAAAACTAAACCCCCCCACCCCACCCCCCCCCCACCCAAAAAACTAACCCCCCCACCCCCACCCAAAAACTAACCCGCCCACCCCCACACAAAAACTAACCCGGCCCCACCAACCCCACCACCAAAAAACCTAAACCACACACCCACCCCCAAAAACCTAAACCCCATACCCCCACCCCAATCCCCAAAAACCTAAACCCCCCACCAATCCCCACCCCCACCCAAAAACCTAAACCCACCCCCACCCCCACCCCACCCCACCCAAAAACCTAAACCCACCCCCACCCCCACCCCCACCCAAAAACCTAAACCTACCCCCACCCAAAAACCTAAACCCACCCCCTCAAAAACCTAACCCTAAAAGCTAAACCCAAAAACCTAACTCTAAAAGCTAAACCCAAAACCTAACCTTAAAAGCTAAACTAAACCAAAAAACTAAACCGGGCATTTTTGAACGAGGACGACGTGGAAAACAAGGTCTCCGAAGCAGTTTTTTAGTTTTTGATTTATATTTTGAGTTATGATTTTTGACGTGGGAAACAAGGTCTCTGAACAGGCAACATATGTTGATACGAGGACGACGTGGGAACCTAGATTATAAACCCGTGTATTACACGGACATGAATAATACAAAATGATTTTAAAATATATATATATATATATATATATATATATATATATAAACATCTAAATAGTATTACAGATCTTATCATAAATTTAGGATTCAGTCTACAAAAAGAATCCATAAATAGTAAACATTTTTTAGAAAGAAGTTATACAATTAATAGCTAAAGAAACATATGAAATTAAAAAATTTAAAGAAAATTTAGAATACATAAGAGAAAAGTAATCAAATTTTGTTAGAAATTAAAAATATTAAGAAAGATAAACATATACCAGAGGTAGACGAAAATTCTATCGAAATCAATAAAATTATAAATAAACTAAACACAATACATTTAAGTGATAATAAGCCAAAACCATATAAACATTAAAAACTAAGCGATGAATAAACAAATTATTCAAGAATCTAGAAAATCTACTAGTAATATAAAAGATACCATTACATCAGATACTTTTTAAACAGAATTTTAAAGAAATGATCGTCTTCTAGAAGTACACAACATATAATACAGTTAGAGGAAGAAATAGATTTAGATAAAAACATAAATTTATACAACCAGCATCAACTATATATTTTAAATCCAAGAACTCTATATCAAACAGGAATGTTAAACGTTAATACAACATTAATACAAAGTAGTAGAGAAGAAAGTCCACGAGTGGTAGATAAAATGGTAGAAATAGACTTATTTTCACCAGAAACAATCCAAAGAATTAAACAATCAGGAAAACAGTTTATACACACAGTACTTATAGTCATAGGGATAAAAGCTTTAGGAAGAAAAAACCTAGAAACAAAACTTTTAACCCTAATATTAGATAAAAGTTGGAAGTCAGAAATGAAAAAGGCAATAATTTCATAAATGGAAATAGATTTAAGCTAAAATACAGCCTTATTCTATTGTACACCTGGAATTCTAAAAGACATTAAAGACTTACAGAAGCTAAAAATAGCCCTACAACCCAAAGGATATGAAAACTATGAAGGAAATAACATAGTAATAAGTATAGGAGTCTTAGGAAAGGCTAGTAACATATCGGGAATGAAATACAAAGTAAACATAGAAGGAATAGTTAATACTATTGCGTCAAAATCAATACAAATGATTGAACCAGTTAAAATAGATCGTGAAGAATTAGCAGGATTAGAATGACAAATAAGTGATTTAATAGAAAAAGAAAACTCAACTTTAATCCCAAAAAAGAGCCATATATATGAAGGGATAGATGGAATACAAAGTTTAAGATTTACAGACTTTAAACAAGAAAATAATAAATATGAAGAAAGTAGTTATTCTGAAGAAGAAACACAATATAACTTCATGAATTTAGAATCAGACGATGACTCTGAATACGACAAACCTATATATGATACAGAAAATGAAGAAAGTGATGACGAATACATAATAGATTCAGAATTCACAAGGTTTTAATAAGAAAATATAGATTACAGTTTATTAGATTATCCAAAAGAAGAAACAAATACAACTTTCAAAAACAGAAGAAACTAACAAAACATTTGAACAAATAATTAATAGAAAGTTTACAGAAATAAATATATAAGAAGAAGTAGACGACATGATAGTAGAATGTATGCTTACTTTAGGAATGACATATGAAGAAAGTTATAACAAACTACAAGAGAATTTTAATTTACAGTTAGTAAAAAATATAGTCAAAGGAGATACCATCTCTGATTTTTATAAACACGAAAGTAGCTTTACGGACTTTGAACATAAGAAAAGAACTTATACAGAGAGAAAAATAGGAGAAACTTCAAATGAAACCATAGGAAGAGAACCATGGACTAAACCATCTACAAGCTATCAACAAGAGTCAAGCTATAGAGGAACAGGAAACAGGTTACCTATAGGACAGATTTATAGCAGTAATATGCTATTACTAGAACAACAGAAACCACAACTATGGGTAGATGAAGTTCTAACATGGGAACAAACAGTAGTGAGAATGTGGGAAACAAATAAGAAAGATAGCATGGACATGTTTGCCTATCTAGAAACAACTATAGAACCAACAGCCCTAGGAATATGGCAAAGCAAAAAAGCACACAGCCCAGACCAAATAAACAGATTAAAAGCTATAGGAGATAATCCTTATAATTTTACATCTCAAATAAGAACCCTTATTTTAGGAGTAGACCCAGCAAAAAATAACAGTTTAATACAAGATACATCTGTTAGAAATTTAGAAAAACTAAGCATAGCAAACATGAAATACATAAACGAATTCACATTAGATTTTAAAAGATTATTATCACAGACAGGACAAGCTATGGAAGATAGCTTATGTGATAAATATTTTATAAAATTACCAGAAGATTTAGGAAAAAATATACATGAAGCCTGGAAATTACAATACAGAAACTTAGAAAACATAGGAATAGGACCTAGGATAACGTTTACATTTAATATTCTAGAAGAAAAATGTAAAGAAGTTGCATTACAAGAACAACTAAAAAGAACGCGTTCGCATTTTGCAAAACAGCAATTTATACTTCACAAGCCTATGGATATTATGATAAGAAAAAGAAAATTAGAAAAAAGTACTACTTACAACAAAGATTCTAAATCATATAAAAAATACCAAAACAAATATGTTAGAAAACCCCATACTAGGACATGCAAGTGTTTTATATGTGGTGATACAGAACATTTAGCCAATAAATGTCCAAATAGAAATAAAAATATAGAAAGAAGCAACCTAGTAGAACAACTTAAAGATTATAAAATAGAAGCACTAGACATAGATCATACAGATAATGAATCAATATACAGTATATACAGTGAAGAAGAAAAGCCTGTAACAAAAATCTAATATACATACACAAATCTAGAAGAATATAAACATGATTGGAAGCATAGAAAAGGAAACAATTATATCAAATGTTATATTTGCGAATACTACCTAAGTATAGACAAAATATCTCAATGCAATATATGCTTTAAAGAAATCTGCCATATTTGCATAAAAAAAACGTTCATAATATAGAACCAAATACTAGTCAAAGTACAAATAAAAATACAAACAAATACGATGAAAAATTCAAAAAATTAGAATTAGCTATAGAAGTCAACAAATTAAAAATAGAAATTATGAATAATAAAATTACCAAACTTGAAGATTTAATAGAAAATAAAAAACAGGTAATAGAATTTTCAGAAATAAATAACATGGCCACAGAACCAGAACCAAAACAAACTCTTATACAAACTAATGGATCCATAAATATGATAAATATAAAGTGTAGATTGTGGCTTGATGCCAATACACCAATAGACTTAACAGCCCTAGTAAATACAGGAGCAACTAAATGTGTAATATCACACAGTCTAACACGTGAAAAATTTCATAAACCGCTTACATATAAATTAATGACAAGAACTGTAGAACACATATTAATCAACATTACACACTATCTAGAACCAGTAGGAATACAATTTTTAGATTTTGCAGGAAACTATAGTATAAAATATGATATTCCACAAGTTAATATAAATCCCCAATATATTAAATCCAGAGACTTTGTCTTAGGATTAAATTTCATATTATGATTAAATGATGCTATTACTATAACAAAAAACTTTATAACCATTAGCAAACAAATCTACAGTTTCGATACTTTAAAATATAAAAACACAAATGAAATTGCTCACAAAAGAGGAGAAAAAGGAAATTAAGATTTCCTAAATAAAAATAAAAGACAAAACTTTAGTGAAAATGAAGCTTTACAACTGCTCACAAAATTTATAAACTATGAACTAGAGAAAGGAAAAGATATTACAACATGTATTAATCATCCTACAATTTTACACCTAGAACGAATAGGACTTATAAGAGAAGATATTACAAATTAAAAAATCCAGACAACACCATAAGAAATACAAATATAGAATATAGCCCTCTAGACAGAGAGGAATTCAAAACACAAATACTCGAAATGACTAAACAAAGATTAATCAGAAAATCTGAAAGTCTCCACAAATCAACAGCTTTTATAGTAAAAAATCATAGCGAAATAAAAATAGGAAAAGCAAGAATCGTCTACAATTATAAAAGATTAAATGATAACACAGAAGATGATGGTTACAACATTCCCAATAAAGACAGGTTAATTCAACAAATACAGAATAACAAAATCTTTTTAAATTTGACCTAAAATCAGGTTTTAATCAACTACATCTAGAAGAAGATTTTAAAAAATGGACAGATTTTACATGTTCTGAAGGATTATATGAATGGAATGTTCTTAGCTTCGGACTAAAGAATGTTCCTTCAATATTCCAGAGATTTATGGACAATATATTTCTCAAATACAAATTTTGTCTAGTATATATTGATGACATATTAGTAGCAAGTGAAACAGTCAAGGAACATGAGATACGTCTAAAACAGGTATTTGAAGAAATAAAAAAGAATGTGATAGTAGTATCCAAGAAAAAGATGGAATTATTTAAAACAAAAATTTATTTTCTAGGATTATAAATTGGTAACTGAAAAATTGAGTTACAACCACATATTTCTACAAAAATTCTTGATTTTTCAGAAAAACTTACTAATTTAAAACAAATTCAAGCTTCTTTAGGCTTGGTAAATTATGCTTGAAAGTTTATACCAAACCTTTCAAAATTAGTAGGTGTTTTATACAGCAAAACCACTAAAAATGGATAGAGACATTTTAATCAAGAATACATTATCTTGATTAAAAAGATAAAAGAAATGGTTAAAGAAATCAAACCCTTAGAATTACCACTTGTAACAGATTACATAATTATAGATGTTGATGGATGCAAAGAAGGATGGGGAGCAGTTCTCCTTTGCAAACCAAATGTTCACAGCTATAAAAAAGAAGAAAAAATATGTTCTTATTACAGTGGAAGCTTCAAAACTTGAACCACTTGGACTAGTTTAGATTTTGAAATACAAGCATTAATAAATGCTTTAGAAAAATTTAAATTATTTTTACGCAAAGATTTCACAGTCAGAACAGACTGTGAAGCTATAGTTAAATTCATTAAAAATAATCAGAGCAAAGAGATAAACAGAACAAGATGGGTAAATTTGCAAAATATTATACAAGGTAGTGGATATACTATATAATTTGAACACATTAAAGGCAAAGATAATGGGATAGTTGGTTTATTATCCCGTAACATTAACAAATTACTTTGTTTAGATGGATAAAAAGCTTAAAGGAAAAAAAAAAGATGGTAATCAGCCCCATACAGTTTAAAAAGAATTCCTCACCTATGAGCATTTCGTCTAATGACGATGAAGAAACATAGAAGCTAATGAGCGAAGCTCTCAAAGCTGAAAAAATACACAGTTCTAGACATGCATCTTCATTACAAAACACCCAAGCTCCACAAAGTTCTAGACAGTTACCTCCCTATTTCCTAAACTTTATACAACCTTCACAGAACCGAGTCACCTATTCCAAAAATACAGCCTATAAAAAACCAGTTCAAAAACCCATTTCCTCTTCCTACAATCCTACTATTTCTTTTGGCTCTTATGCCCTACAAGTCTGTAATGACTCACACACAAAGTTTCGTCCCATTAATGGAATGAAACTGACAGAAAAACAACAATGTTTACTAGACAACTTATGGCATAATCAGACCATGCCTCATGCATCTTCCTTTAAAATTCAAATTTTAAATGCGCTAAGTATATATTTTAGCGAACAATGAGTTAAATGCCCTGAAAAACAGCCTCCAAAGTTTACATATTACATAATTTTTAGAGGCATCAAAATTGATATTTTTAATAAATGGGAGACAGTTGCAAAGTTTATACAGTGTCCCAGACCAATTTACAAAGGTTATCACAGTTTTTCTGAAGCTCTGAAAACAGCCAGAGATCACTTTGGTATAGACAGCTTTTTTATTGAACCTGAAGAGGTTCAAACTTTTTCATAGATTACAAAAACGAGTCATGAACAGATTATAAAGACTCAGGAAGAAACTATTGCAAGTTTGCAAAAACAGCTTATACAACAAGGAAAAAATACACAGTCTATACAAAGCCATATAGAAAATAGTATTCTGAAACAAAAAGTTGGCATTCTCGAAGCAAAAAATATACAGTTATTACAAAGGCTTGAGAAAAAAGAAAATAGTTACAGAAGCTACGATGCCTTTAGAGCTAGAATGCTAGACACTCCCTGGAGATCTTGTCTTCAAACAGTGTTTGATCAATTTCCAGAATTTGAACAGATAATATCACAAAAGATTAATACAGAATTCCCACTAGTATTGTATGAGTTACAGCTTAGACTCATGACGATCGCCCTGAATGAAGAGAAGTATAAAAGAGTTACAGTTGTTGAAAGAACAGATGACGATGGAGAGGGAACTTGCCTGCTCCTTCTACAGATAAACCTTAAACAGACAGACATGCCACGTGATCTAATTCTACAATTCTACCATAATGGTATGATTGATTATATAGAATTAGAATTAAATACAAAAACAGAAGGGATTATAAATCTCTTTGGAGAAAAATTTGTAATAGCTACTCGAAATATCTCTACACATATATTTCCTTCACATATTGGTTGCAAAATCTTTTCCTTTTATCGATGACCATACATACAGAACTGCTAGAAAAAAGAATGTTCATTAGTCACAAGCTTTCTGGCAAAGACTACTTAAAAAGGCTCGCCATACAAACTGAGATTCAATTCTCAGAGCTTTACTGGGTTGACAACCTCGCCAGCCTTGCTACAGAAAAACCTAAAACGAACAGTCAGAGAAAAGACACTACACAGTTTATTACCTAAAACCAGAAGACTCCCACATTACCATCAGGCTTTCACTGGGAAAGCTATCACCTTCTTGCCGAAAGACATTATATACAAATTTGGAGTCACAAAAATTGGAACATGCTTCTTCCCTTCATTGGTGAAGGAGAATCTCTTGAACTACAGCATATCATGAATTTAGAAGACTACTATATAAACCCAGAAGATTTTGGGTCTGATACAGGCACTCCGCCATCCATTCCAAACACCCACAGAGATTTCTAGAAGATTGCAAAAAACGTATGCAATGACGTCTCTGCCCACAAAGTCTACAAAGCCGACAAAGTCTCAATTATTTGACCGACACTTTTCTGTAGATAAAAAGAAAAGTTTTTTGTTATTTTGTATCTTTAATTTATAGCTGTTTCTTTTACTTTTAGATTTCTTATCTTATAGCTTAGTGCTTTATCTTACTTGCCTATTTAAGGCAAGCCAATTCATTTGTAAAGACACACAGAAAAATATCAATAGAATCATTCTCAGTTAATGAGTAACTAAACTCTCTCTTTCTGATTTCTCTTGTAAACCCTTATTCTCCTAGAGTTTTTTCTTGCCCTTCATACTATATCCCAAATATAAAAAAAAAGAGTCAACCCGCTGCAAATATTCTCATTATCCACTACAAATATACTGTAAGTTTTTATGTTTAATTGCAAGTGTCGAAAATCTCTGATGCCCCAGCCTATATATTTCTCAAATACAAATTTTGTCTAGTGTATATATTGATGACATATTAGTAGTGTTGGGTATAGAAATGAGACTGATGCTGTCAATAGAAACTACAGTATCGAAACTAGTAGTTTCGGTTGAACTTTTGTTCAGTCGAAACTAGTAGTTTCGGTTGAACTTTTGTTCAGTCGAAACTAGTAGTTTCGGTTGAACATTTGTTCAATCGAAACTACCTAGTTTCGATGCCTGTTTTTCAGGTGGCTTGAAAAACAAGGCACATGAAGCCTCCTATATATAGTAGAATACCCATTAGGAGTGAGTGTGTCTGTAGAGGGAATCACCACCCCAGGGGGAGCTCACCCTGGGGTGAGACTAATTGTTAGTGTATGATGAGCCTTTTAATTTTCATATCAATCAAAGAATCATACGTTTTATGCTTTAATTATCTGTTCTTTTCATTTTCATATGTTTCTGTTCGTGTATGTGATTCCCGCACCCGTCTCTCCCATTTGTGATTCGAGAGTGATACCGGATCCAGAGATTCCGCCTCTCGATCCGGACTGTTTGAAGAATTTCTCCGCAGATCTGTGTCTACAGTTCTGCTCAGGACCTACAAGTAGCAAGTGAAACAGTCGAGGAACATGAGACACATCTACATTAGGTATTTGAAGAAATAAAAAAGAATGGGATAGTAGTATCCAAGAAAAATATGGAATTATTTAAAAGAAAAATTTCTTTCCTAGGATTAGAAATTGATAACGAAAAAATTTAGTTACAACCACATATTTCTACAAAAATTCTCGATTTTTCAGAAAAAAAACTTACTAATTTAAAATAGATTCAAGCTTTTTTAGGCTTGATAAATTATGCTAGAAAGTTTATACCAAACCTTTCAAAATTAGTAGGTGCTTTATACAGCAAAACCACTAAAAATGGACAGAGACATTTTAATCAAGAAGACATTATCTTGATTAAAAAGATATAAGAAAGGGTTAAAGAAATCAAACCCTTAGAATTAGCACTTGTAACAGATTACATAATTATAGAAGTTGATGGATTACATAATTATAGAAGTTGATGGATGCAAAGAAGGATGGGGAGCAGTTCTCCTTTGCAAACCAAATGTTCACAGCTATAAAAAGGAAGAAAAAATATGTTCTTATTTAGATTTTGAAATACAAGCATTAATAAATGCTTTAGAAAAATTTAAATTATTTTTACACAAAGATTTCACAGTCAGAATAGACTGTGAAGCTATAGTTAAACTCATTAAAAATAATCAGAGCAAAAAGATAAACATAACAAGATAAGAAAGATAGCATGGACATGTTAAAAGCTATAGGAGATAATCCTTATAATTTTACTTCTCAAATAAGAACCCTTATTTTAGGAGTTGACCCAACAAAAAATAACAGTTTAATACAAGATAAAGCTGTTAAAAATTTAGAACAACTAAGCATAGCAGACATGAAATACATAAACGAATTCACATTAGATCTTACAAGATTATTAGCACAGACAGGACAAGCTATGGAAGATAGCTTATGTGATAAATATTTTATAAAATTACCAGGAGATTTAGGAAAAAGTATACATGAAGGCTGGAAATTACAATACAGAAACTTAGAAAACATAGGAATAGGACCTAGGATAACCTTTACATTTAATATTCTAGAAGAAAAATGTAAAGAAGTTGCACTACAAGAACAACTATAAAAGAAATGCGTTCGCATTTTGCAAAACAGCAATTTATACTTCACAAGCCTATGGATATTATGATAAGAAAAAGAAAATTAGAAAAAAGTACTACTTACAACAAAGATTATAAATCATATAAAAAAATACCAAAACAAATATGTTAGAAAACCCCATACTAGGACATGCAAGTGTTTTATATGTGGTGATATAGAACATTTAGCCAATAAATGTCCAAATAGAAATAAAAATATAGAAAGAAGCAACCTAGTAGAACAAATTAAAGATTATGAAATAGAAGCACTAGACACAGATCATACAGATAATGAATCAATATACAGTATATACAGTGAAGAAGAAAAGCCTGTAACAAAAATCTCATATACATACACAAATCTAGAAGAATATAAACATGATTGAAAGCATAGAAAAGGAAACAATTATATCAAATGTTATATTTACGTATAATACCCAAGTATAGACAAAAGATGTCAATGCAATATATGATTTAAAGAAATCTGCCATATTTTAATAAAAAAACGTTCATAATATAGAACCAAATACTAGTCAAAGTACAAATAAAAATACAAACGAATACGATGAGAAATTCGAAAAATTAGAATTATCTATAGAAGTCAACAAATTAAAAATAGAAATTATGAATAATAAAGTTACCAGACTTGAAGATTTAATAGAAAAGAAAAAACAGCTAATAGAATTTCTAGAAATAAATAACATGACCACAGAACCAGAACCGGAACAAACTCTTATACAAACTAATGGATCCATAAATATGATAAATATAAAGTGTAGATTGTGACTTGATGCCAATACACCAATAGACTTAATAACCCTAGTAAATACAGGAGCAACTAAAAGTGTAATATCACACAGTCTAACACATGAAAAATTCCATAAACCGCTTACATATAAATTAATGATAAGAACTGTAGAAGACAGATTAATCAACATTACACACTATCTAGAACCAGTAGGAATACAATTTCTAGATTTGGCAGGAAACTATAGTATAAAATATGATATTCCACAAGTTAATATAAATCCCCAATATATTAAATCCAGAGACTTTATCTTAGGATTAAATTTCATATTAGGATTAAATGGTGCTATTACTATAACAAAAAACTTTATAACCATTAGGAAACAAATCTACAGTTTCCCTACTTTAAGATATAAAAACACAAATGAAATTGCTCACAAAAGAGGAGAAAAAGGAAATTTAGATTTCCTAAATAAAAATAAAAGACAAAACTTTATTGAAAATTAAGCTTTACAACTCCTCACAAATTTTATAAACTATGAAGTAGAGAAAGGACAAGATATTACAACAAGTATTAATCATCCTACAATTTTACACCTAGAACGAATAGGACTTATAGGAGAAGATATTATAAATTCAAAAGTTAAATATGTCTGTAAATTGAAATTAAAAAATCCAGACATCACCATAAGAAATGCAAATATAGAATATATCCCTCTAGACAGAGAGGAATTCAAAACACAAAATACTCGAAATAACTAAACAAGGATTAATCAAAAAATCTGAAAGTTCTCACAGATTAACAGCTTTTATAGTAAAAAAATCATAGCAAAATAAAAAGAGAAAAAGCAAGAATCGTCTACAATTATAAAAGATTAAATGATAACACAGAAGATGATGGTTACAACATTCCTAATAAAGACAAGTTAATTCAACAAATACAGAATAACAAAATCTTTTCAAAATTTGACCTAAAATCTGGTTTTAATCAACTACATCTAGAAGAAGATTTTAAAAAATGGACAACTTTTACATGTTTTAAAGGATTATATAAATGGAATGTTCTTAGCTTCGGACTAAACAAAGCTCCTGCAATATTCCAGAGATTTATGGATAATATATTTCTCAAATACAAATCTCATTTCCACCCCACCAACACAATTCATCTTCAAGATCCTCTCTGATCATGACTCCCCGACTTCTCACCCCGTTACCTAACCAACCGGAGGCGGAAAAAGCTCACCCCGTACTATAAATTCCTAGCTTGTTCTTCTAGGGTTTCTCCCAGCCTCCTACTTCTATGTTCAGACTCCTTCTCTGTTCAGCCTCTCACCACCGTACTATAAATTCCCAACGCCGCCTCACTGACCATTCTCACGTCGTCCAAGACGTCGTCCTCTCCTCTGACGGTCGGTTCGTTCTCTCCGGATCATGGGACGGAGAAATCCGTCTCTATGATCTCAACGCCGGAACAATCGCTCGCCGGTTCGTCGGGCACACCAAAGACGTCCTCTCCGTCGCCTTCTCCATTGACAACCGCCATATAGTGTCGGCGTCACATGACAAGTCGATAAAACTATGGAACACATTCGGAGAGAAAAAAAACAAGTTTCTGGAATGGGTGAAATGTAAGATTTTTAATTTCCACCTTTTTAATTTAGTAATCTTGGTCAGATTCAGTTTTTATGATTATTTATGTATATGAACTGAAGAATATTTGCCTATAAAGAGAGATTTAATTGCCATGGTTGACTAAGGGTGTTTTGGAATTATTGCATCTAATGGAATCGATTTTTTTGATCAATGAGTAGAGTGTTTAATCTGAATTTATGAAATGGTTCCTAAGTGTTAAGATTTCGAAATTAAATAATCAGTTTTGTTTGAAACTAGTGAATGTATATTAACTTATAGTTGAGTTTGTTTGGTTCAATGTGAAGTTTGATTCCTTTATGATTGACTACGGATGTACATGGTGAATATTGAACAATTATCTAGTTATTTTGTGTTGATTTGTTTATTTTTGTATTGTTTTATAAAATAACACAAATAAGCAACATAGTTATTTGTGCTAGTTGATTATTTCTGTGTTGGTATTTTATTCTTATGTTGTTTATAGTGTTGTTTTACAAAGTAGCACAATTATTTGTGTTGTTGGCTGTTTGGTGCTATTTTATGGTAAAACAACATAAATAATTGTGTTGTTTTAAGAAGTAACACACTTATTTGTGTTGTTCTATGTTTAAACAACACAAAAAAAATGTGTTGTTTTACTTACAAATCAACAAAAAAAACTGTGCTGTTTGGCAAAACAGTACAAAAAACTGTGCTGTTTTACAAAAAAACTGTGTTGTTTTATAAAACAACACAGTTTTGCATAGCGTCGTTTTTTTAAATATGGCAATACTATGCTTGAATTAAAGGTAAAAAACGCTCGATTTTATGATATAATTTTTTTTAAATTGTGCTGTTTTACTTACAAAGCAACAAGAAAAACTGTGTTGTTTGACAAAGCAGCACAAAAAACTGTGCTGTTTTACAAAAAAAGCACAAAAAATTGTGCTGTTTTACAAAACAATACAGTTTTGCATAGCGTCGTTTTTTTTTAAAAAATATGGCAATACTATACTTGATTTAAAGGTAAAAAAACGCTCGATTTTATGATGTAATTTTTTTTAAATAATATCTTATAAAAAAGTTATGACCATTTAAAAAATTAGAGAGAAACTTGAAAAAGTTAACAACTGTGTATTTTCCTACAATGTCTCTCACCTCTTATATTTTATACACTTAAATCTCAACCATTGATAATCCTATATATATATATATATCTATATATATATATATATATATATATATATATATATATATATATATAACTAGCTTACAACCCGTGTAATACACACGGTGTGAATAATATCAATATATAAATTTTTTAAATCTTTATGTATATATTTACGGGTGTAAAAACGTATTACATATACTAAAAATAGAAACAAAAATCAAAATATATAAAAGTTAATATATAATTGAGTTTTAAAAATAACTTAATTAATATTTAATGTAATTTGATTTTATTTATTATATGATTAAAAATAAAAGTTATATAATTAGATTTTAAACTTTCTTATAATAAGGAATAATTTAAAATAAATGTATTTTATTAATATACATAGTATTTAAAAAAAAAATCATTATTATTAAAAGATAATGATGTATTTAATATGAGAGAGATGCGAGAAAAAAATGTTACGATTTAATGTGGAGACGACACGTGGCATCATAAAACCTTTATTTATTATATAATATAGATTCTTATTCGTTTACGTTTGAAAAAACAATTAGTGCTCTATGACATAAAGTCATAAGTAGTTTTTGTTTTTCTTAAAGATGATGATGAAAAGAACGAATACGTATTGTCAAATATGTTAGCTGTGCCAGAAGAAAAATATCTATATGACCGATGGAGGTCGGTTTAATTTGAATTATGTATGTACCAACCTAGATATTCAATCTTTTTATCAAGAAAAAAAAATGGAGTATTGTTAATTGGAGATGGGACATATCTTCAAACTCCCCCTACCCCCATTAACTACTTTCCTTTTTGCTTTTTTACAATATGCACGTTGCTTTCCGATATCTCTGAACGTTATCACAAGCAGGAAATCATGAAATGATTTAATAATCAATTAATTAACACATGTGTAAACAAACTTTTTATATAACTTCATCCATAGGGAATTATAATGCTTAGTACGTATCTTGTAAGTCTTTAAGTTCTAAATTAACAATTACTTTAATCTTAGTTTTAATTTGAGTAAAGGGTTACCTAGGATCTCTTCAACCTTTTCCGGGGCCCAAATCAAATTATAAAATGCCTAAATTACAAATTTTCGTCCTTTAAATTTTCTAAAATTATGGAATGTATCACTTAAAACTTTTATTTTCACTTACTATCCAAATCGAGTTATAACTGGAGTTAAATATTTTTTTAAGTCAAGGACATTATTGTATTTTAGCTCTAAAAGTCAATTTTTATAATATAAAGTGTACTTTATTTTTTTTCTTTTCTTTCTGATTCTTTTATTGTTGATTTATTCTTTTTATCATTTTTATTTTATAGATTTTATTTAAAACTTTACTAATTAATTAACCAACTTATATATTATATAAAAATATATATTTTTTATTTTATTTTTTTATTTTCGTTTGTTTGAATAAGTAATATACCTTTCTCACTTTTATTTTAAAAATTTCTTTGAAGTTTTATTAATTAATTAAGTAATATAGTTTTCTTACTCCTACTAACTCTCTAATAGACAATAAATAGTATAAAAATATAATAATTATAAAATAATAAAATTAAATAGCTTAAAAAAAAATTATAAAAATATAAAAAAATCTATTTTTATAAAACAAATAGATTGCTTAATTAATTAATAAAATTTTAAAATAAAAGTGCGAAAAATATATTACTTATTCAAATAAACGAAAATAAATAAATTAAATATATATATATCTTTATAAAAGAAATAAGTTGGTTAATTAATTAATAATTTTTTAAATAAAATCTATAAAATAAAAGTGATAAAAAGAATAAATGAAGAATAAAAGAAAAAGAAAGAAAAGAAAAAGAGTAAAGTAAAATTTATTTTACGAGAATTGTCTTTTAGGTATAGAAGACAATAATGCACTTAACTTAACAGAAATATTTAACTCTAGTTAGTCAAAAGGACAAGACATAAGAGAATTTTTCAAACAAAGGAAAGTAAATGAAAGTAAAAGTTTTAAAGTATCCATTTTATAATTTTAGAAAATATAAATGACAAAACTTGTAATATAGTCTTATAAAATCGAAACCTTTTTCATAAAAAAAAATATAATTTTTTAGAATCTTTACACATAGGAATAGTATGATCATGCACATTTTTAAAATCATATATTAACGTTGGAGTAATTTTTAATAAAAAACTCTTTTAGGTATGCCGATTTATTGTTTTTATTATTAAAACCTGAAAATTAAATGAATTAAATTCTAAAAGTTCTGGCCCCTTAAATATGGGCCCCTAAGCGTCTACTTATTTTTTGGTATAGTCGAGCCACCCATGGGGTTACCGATGCTATATTTACCTGCAAATTCTCCCTGGATTAAGAGTTTTAACTTGGAACATTCTTAAATCAATGGACAAAATTTTACATTTTATCCATACAATTATCAGTAAATGGCATCAAGAACAATTAAATATCATCAAGAATGAGAAAGTTCAATGAATAGAGAGCGAGAAAGACGAAAGCAAATGTTCAAAACCTACATCGTGAAAGTCACTTTTAGCTTTACATAGGAAAGTGACTTTGGTAGAAAGATGAAAGCCATGTTTTCTAGAACATAAATATATGTATAGATATTTGAAGTCGACATCGAATAAAAATACATTACCCGAAGTTGCTTTGGACATGCGTTGTTTATCCATTGCTCATAAAGAATCGTATAGAAAATAGGATAAGATGAAAAAATGATTAGAAATAACATTTGGACTCATCAATAAAATAGGCTAAAGATGAAAAAATGATTATTGTAATGATGTATTTAACAAACAAAGTACTTTAATTTTATTCTTGAAGATGTAATGGCCCCCGCGGAAAGGGATGCACCTCGCGGAAGGTTGATTGTCGCGGAAGAAACTTGCCCCCGACAGTATTCCACAAGAAGACAGGGCACCTGCGTGTACGGAGGAGTATCCATCAGATTGGTCAGAGAATCTCGCGCGAGGAGAAAGACCACCATGTACTCCAGTGGTCTTGCCATATAAGACAAAACTGCCACTAATGGTTATCAGTTAGGGGACTAAAGGGATATTCTTGACAGGTACCCCTCCACCAATAACACTCGCGCTAGGTCAGCCCTAGGAAAGCAACCTCATGGTATCGCCCTTCACTACAAATAGCACACCACCTCTCAGGTATAATGATCCACTCTCTTCACATTCTTACTCAACACTCTTATATACCGGAGATACTTATTCTCACGCCAGAGGCCAATATAGGGATTATCCCCTCCATGTAACGCCTTAACGCGTTGTTACCCTGTGCGGGATATCACCTGAGTTGGAGGAAGTAACCACCAATTGGCTATCTATTGGAGCTCGTGTAATCTATCCACCGGATTCCCTCGTACCCACCGGTGCGTGGATTTACATTGGCGCCATCCGTATTACGAAAATAACAGTCATCTCCTGTTTACTCCTTTGTTTAGCCCATGGCTTCTTCAACTCCCACACCTACAACCAGACCCATTCTTGTCACCACGCCATCAGGTTAAAGACATGCTCTAGTACTACTTCCATCCTCGTCCGCTGGGTGGTTGAACCTACCTCCTATATTTGAGGCAGCGGAGGAAGAGGAAATCTTATGCCTTGTAAGCTCTGTCACAAGCACAACAGAAACTACACCACAGTCAACACCCTTGTCAACTCCACAAACACAGTTTGGCCTCCTACCATTTACCCCAAATGTCCTGTACATACCTTTCATTCCCACTCCGCAACACCTCATCAGCAATAGTTTACCCAACTCAAAAACTTTCACATCATACCCTCTCCCTCCGCCAAGCCTCACCAACAGTCCCATATTTCCTCCGCCTCAGGCGTGGTGGATAGAGCAGCAAAGGTAGTTGCAGCAGTATGAACAATGGTTGCGCGAGTCCCAGCTAGCAAGTGTGCGCGCACGCCTGTTCAACAACGAGGGAATGCCAGGAACAAGTAATCCCATGTTTTACCCAATAACAAAAATCTCCCTCAATAGGCCACTACCAGGAAGTTCTACCCCAACAATGCCCGCAGGTCCGATTGCGCAACCTAATTACACAAACACCATCCTAACAGCGGCAAGTGATTTTTCAAAGCCCTACCGACGTGCAGAATTAGTCGCACAGGCCAAGTTCACTGCGCGAATTACGCAGGCGGAATTCCCCTCCAAGTTACGGATGCCATCTGTGGTAGATAAGTATGATGGAACCGGTGACCCGGATGACCAGATAAACGTTTTTGTTAGCGCGGGAGGAGTAGAATAGTGGTTAGTCCATATGTGGTGCCATATGTTTGTTCAAACTTTGGTAGGAGCAGCGCGCTTGTGGTTTGATAGCTTACCAACCAGAGGGATAGAAAACTTCGAAGATCTGGTCAAGAGCTTTATGCATCAGTTCAGCCAACAAAAGCGACACATGAAAGACAATACCGAAATTCTCCACATACGACACCGTGATAATGAAATAGTGGAGTAGTTTTTGGTCAGATACAACCTCAAGAACTTGCAAATAGGAGGGGCCACAGAGGACCTCATGATAGCAGGATTCATCAATGGACTCCGTGATGATCATCTGATAAGTCGTCTCCATGGCCCAGACGGGATGCCCTAAACCTTGGAGTCGCTGATGACAGTTGCCCAGGTATACATCAAAGCCGAGAAGTTCGTGGCACAAAATAAGGCGCATGAGAAACCAAGAGATGCAAAAAGAGGATCCGAGGCATACGCCATGATAGATTCAGAAAAACCATATAGGCGAATACACAGTTCAGGATATGTGCCGAGGATTTCAGCACCCAATGCTTACCCAAGATCAGAGAGACCGAGAGACTCATATGCCCCGCGCATATCCTGTAAACAGATCACCCACCTCGGGTCCGTGCCATGTACATGATCAGAGGAGGATTTAACACCGCGGGAGGAAAGAAGAAGAGAGCTGTGGAGCCATCACAATCATGGATGGAGGTACCACTGACCTTTCTACCCCAAAAAGGGGACTATCACGTGGGTCCCTTAAAAATCACAGCCTTAGAAGGTCCTTACAGGATGCGACGTGTCTTCATTGACACGGGAAGCTCGTCTGACATTCTATACGAACAATGCTTCAGGCATAAGGATAGGGAAGATCAAGAAAGGTTGGAAGAAGTACACGCACCCATAATGGGATTCTCAGGAGAAACAATTAAGCCACTAGGCCAAATCACTTTCCCCGTCACAATTGGAAATAAGGATTGGGTGCGAACCGTCTTGCTCCAATTTACAACCTCCCCGCGCCGCTCCGGCGCCGTGTTTCTACGCTTTTGCGATACTGGTTCCATTGACCGATATGTTCGCAGGGCATGCTCTGCCGTATCCCGCGGAAAGCACGCGAATAAGACCTAAAGTCTTTGCCCTTAACGACAAAAGACACTGCATTACACGCCGCCTAAGACACAGGCGCGCGACTAAGACCTAAAGGCAAAGCCCACGGCATTACATGCCACTTGAGACATAGGCACGCGAATAAGACCTAAGGTCTTTGCCCCTAACGGCAAAGCCCACGACATTACACGCCGCCAAAGACAAAGGCGCGCGAGTAACACCTAAAGTCTTTACCCCTAACGACAAAGCCCACGACATTACACGCCGCCTGAGACACAAGCGCGCGAATAAGACCTAGAGTCTTTTCCCCTAACCGCAAACCCCGAGACATTACACGCCGACTGAGATATATGCGCGCAACTAAGACCTAAAGTGTTTGCCCTTAACGGCAAAGCCCACCTAAAGTCTTTGCCCTTAACAAAAAAGCCCACGGCTAAGCGCGAATAAGACCTAAAGTCTTTGACCCTAACAACAAAGCCCACGGGCATTACACGCCGCCTGACACACAGGTGCGCGAATAAGGCCCAAAGTCTTTGCCCCTAGCGGTAAAGCCCACGGTATTACACGCTGCCTGAGATATCGAAGAACACATAAGAAAGCATACAAACGCATAAATGTTAAGATATTCATAAAGCAACCATAAAAATAAAAGTGTATAAATTGTTCCAAGGCCAAAAGGGGGTACACAGGCCATAGTCACGCGGCACGCAAGCCAGAAAAGTATCAAATAAACAAGTCACGAAGGTCATACACCTCACTCAGGCTGGAATCTATGAAAGTCAAACATCACCACCATCCACATTATGACCATCACCACCCTCCATATTCCTATCACCACCGCCACCTGCCTCCTCCTCCTCATAACCATGTCCAGATGTGCCAACATACCCTTATTCAGAAAACATGGTGCGCACATTGGATAAATCCGCATGTTCAACACAATCCGCGATTTCCTTTAGAATGGAGAAGGACATAGTATCAAATTCCAATGTTTTCTCATCCAAACCTTCATGACAGTTCACATCATGTAAGGCATACACTCTGTAACCCGCTGGAATTCAGGATAACCCATGACCATATACACAGTTAAGGGCATACACTCGGTAAGCCGCCAGTGACGGTCCGTGTGAAGCTCCTAGATGTCCTCCTCCATTGCTACCTGATGGGTAGACTCATTGTCCTGGGCATTAGCAGTTTCTTGTAACTTACGGCGCAAATCAGCTATTTATGCGTCTTTGGATATAATTTCGGTATCCCTTAGAGCCAACCTATCAACGAGCTCGCGACTAGCAGTTTCAAAGGTACGCGCGTGGTCAGCAGTTTGGCGGCCATTTTCAATAGCATTGGACAATTTTTGGTTGGAGGCCTCACATGCCTTATTCCAATCCGCTGCTGCCTTAAGATGTTGCTCCCTAACTTAATCCACTTTTGCTCGGGACACAGACAACTCCCATTCCAAATTCTTAACGCAATCTAAATCATGCTTGTTCGCTTAAACCTCAGCCTTGAGTTCCTTATAATTTATGAATTCGGCATGAAGGAATTCCCACTCACGAAGCAACTCAGAGACAATGAAAGGGTGCCAGCAACATTGGTAACTACCTGATCCTTCAGTTGCCCTCTTAGACGGTTGCACTAGAACAAATGTTTACCAGTACGAGGAGCTTGGTGAATAAAGCTGTGACAAACCCTAGGGTCCTCAAGACGCGCCCCTCGAAAGATACGCCAGTTAGGCACATGTACTTGTGAAGAATCAGACGAAGCAGGGGCAGACTGATTACCCTTGCGTAGCGAAGTGACACCCAGTGGGACCTTAAGATTCACAAGATCAGGGAAGGCAGAAGTTAAGCCGGTGGTAATAAGAACTTTGGGCTCAGAAACATGCACAGACTGAAACTATACATAGGAAGCAGGCTTGATTGCCCGCGAAGGAGCTGTAACACCATGGCTAGGAGCGTCACCCGCCAAAGGAGCATGTGGCCTTTGTGTCAAGCTTGCTGAAAAAGACACAGGGAGAATATAAGGAAGACACAATGATAACAAACGCACAAGGCAAACGAGAAGCATTCATACCTAGTAAAGCCTCATCTGCTTGTCTTAAAGAAGCTGATATTTTCTACTTTTTGGCTCGAGGAGAGCGCAGTGTCTTCTCTCCGGACAGGGGTGACTTTCTCTTACTCGCCAGGGTTTGTATCCTCTTACCCGTGCTATCCCCCGCAGAATCGCCACCAAGAGGATGATCAGCATTCTCTTCTTTGGCGCTCGGACCTGCGCTACAATGAATCAATAGAGGCCCCTCACTAGACAAACATGAAGATCCGCCGCTAGACAAAATCATGAACGCCTCCCCGACATGATTAATAGAGTTAAGTGGCCGAGGATTAAGTATAGAAGCCACACCTGAGGTGTCCGCGCGAATAGAGTCACTATCAATAGGGAGGGGATGCAAAAAGTTGTCTACCCACCTATCTACGATGGAAGACTCCCCCGCGGCTATGTCACGACAAACCATCTTCCTTTGGGGATCATCGAAAAGGGATCCATAAACACTACCTATAGCTACAAAGAAAAGACAATTAAGAAACGAACGAGCTAGGGAATAAGAACCAATATCATACCTTGACCACCAATGGAATAATAAGGGATTTTGTCGAGACGCTTCCAGATCTTTCTCATCCCTGCAGCCATAAGACCACTCTCACGGATAGGCTGTATCTCCGCGAGGCTTCCGGTCAACGTCTTATACCAGTCAGCATCCTCAAAATCTTTAATCTTAGGTCCACAAGAGGGTCTGAAGTAGAACTGATGTTCATAACCAATGGAACTACATCTTTCTTTATAAAGAAGAACCGCTCTCACCAATCATGGAATCTCAAAGGGGCCTTGGTAACATGGCCCGACCGCTGAACTCGAAGTGAGTGGCTGGGCAGAGACCCAAGAGGTGCATCTGAGAGATATGCACTTGATAGCAAGTAAGAAGACTACCAATAAAGTTTGTGGTAGGAAGGAGAAAGTTGCAGTGCAGGATAAAGTTGTAGTGCAGGAAAAAGGCTCCATACAAGGCAATTTTTCCATCCGGAACATCGGTAGCAGCCAGCCTGGACGCCGGAAGTTCTGGTTCCCATTCCCGGTCAATACAGTAGGATTCACAGACTTTCTCAAAGTAATCTCATCCCCATTTGATGCGAGTATTTTTCATAAGAGACGTGTCGGATCCTTTGGTTTTCCCTTTACCTTTGTTGGTAGAAGAAGCCATTGATGATATGAGAAGAGAATGAACAAGTGCAAAAGAGGGAACTGGGAGAAGGTGAGAAGATGAAATGGAAACCCTAGTCCCTTCTTATAGTCTTCGTATTAAATGCGGGGCAAAAAGACGTGAAAAGGCGTGCAACAAGTGGAACCGGATAAGACTGTAAAATGACACGTCGGGTAGGGAATAGTAAACGACTACGAAAAGATACACGAGCAGGCCCTAGATGCCTGCAAAAAAGAGGATAATGATGGCACCCGGTAACCTTGCGTCATACGATAAAGTTAACTGTCCCATCAGGCACCAAAAACCCTATCTTATAGCGGGCACGTAGAAATTAAAAAAATTTCTACAAAAGCCATGCGCAAAAACTTACGCATCACTTCGGACTAGGGGGACTTGAAGATGTAATGGCCACCGTGGAAAGGCATGCACCTCGCGGAAGGGTATTCACCTTGCGGAAGGTTGCTTGTCTCGGAAGAAACTTGCCCTCGACAGTATTCCACAAGAAGACAGGGACACCTGCGTGTACGAAGGACTATCCATCAGATTGGTCAGAGAATGTCGCACGAAGAGAGACACCACCATGTACTCCAGTGCTCCCACCATATAAGACAAAGCTCCCACTAACGGTTATCGGTTAGGGGACCAAAGGGATATTCTTGACAGGTACCTCTCCACCAATAACACTTCCGCCAGGTCAGCCCCAGGAAGGAGACATCATAGTATCGCCCTTCACTATAAATAGCACACCACCTCTCAAGTATAATGACCTACTCTCTTCACATCCTTACTCTACACTCTTATATCCCGGAGATTCTTATTCTCACGTCGGAGGGCCGATACATGGATTATCCCCTCCCGGTAATGCCCTAACGCGTTGTTACCTTGTGTAGGATATCACCTAAGTTGGAGGAAGTAACCACCATTTTGCTATCTATAGGAGCTCGTGTAATCTATCCACCAGATTCCCTCGTACCCGCCGGTGCGTGGATTTACAATTCTTAAAACTATAAAATATTTGTTTAGCATCATCAAAACATTAATTAATCATGTTAACCATCATTGATAAATTGTATGATTTAAATGATTAACTAATATGATATTTCAATCGATTATTCATTGTGCTACAAATTTAACAAAAAAGTGGAAATATCACGAAACCATGGTCCTTTTTACCAACAAAATATTGGAATGATATATGTCCATGAATTGGGCATCGTGATCAGTTTTAAATAAGGTCATTGCATTTAGGAGGCCAATAGAACCATCATAAACGTACGTAAATAAATAGTTTTTAAAATTTATGTAAATTATACATTTTTTTTCCAGAAAACATATGCTATGATTTAAATGATTAACTAATATGATGTAAAGATAAAGACTGAGGGCTACAAAATTCTCTAAGTATAAATGTTGCGGACTCCACAATTTTGCTGCTGACTTACAAGTTACTGCGGATAAGGCAAATGCTGTGGATAGCTATGTTCTCCTGCTGATGAACATTTATGTTGCGGATAGCATTATCTGCTGAAGTCCAAAGTTGCTGCTGATAGGCAAATCATCAACAGCTTTGACTTTGCTACTGACACCTCTGCTGCAACACTGGCACATCTATCAGCAGAAGGAATGTTATTGGTGCAGATGATTAAAGACAAAGCAACTACTTCTGAAGTCTCATGCAAAGATTCCTAAGAAGACTTTTGACCCGTTTGTTACTGTTTGCTGTAGTTTGTCTTTTAGTTGTCTACCAATAGTAGTGTAACTTGTAACTGTCAAATATCAACGACTTATGTTTGATCTGATCCTTAGAATCAAGGGTCTGTCTTGATTCTAAGTTCCTTTATATGTATTGTATCTTCTCATTGTACAAGTGTGCTTCTTTAGAGTTTTCTCTGTAACTTGTAAACATTGAATATTAATACACTTTGCATTTATCAGTATTATCTTTGTTTCTTGTGTACATTGCATAGTTGTGATTGTTTTCGCCAATCTCAACTAGAACAGAACCATCTTGTAAACACCGATCCTACAAGTGGTATCAGAGCTTTGGCTCTCAGATTAAACAAACTCACACTTGTTTAATCACTCTCTGGTTCTATTTATAATTATCTCTTTGCTAAAACCATCTATCCAAAATTATGGCACAGAATGCTGGATTTGATGGTACTGGAAGCCTCAACATACCACCAAGACTGGTGTCTGGAGAAGATTATGCCATGTGGAAGAACATAATCAAAAGTTTTTCTGTTATCAAGAATATGGAATGTGGAGATCTATAATGGAGGGTCCTTACGTACCCATGGTGGCCTCTGCTGATTCCGGAGGTCCATCTGTCCCTAAAGAAGCCTCAAAGTACTCAGATGAAGAAATCAAGAAGATGGAGGTAGATTTTAAACCTTTGGATACAGATGTGCTTGTCAAATGAAGTTTTTCATAACTTCAGATAATACAAGACTACTAAGGATCTATGGGAAGCTCTTGAGAAGATGTTTGCTGGATCTAAAGAGGTGAAGGAGAATAGAAGAGACATCTTGAAGCAATAATATGAAAACTTTGTTTACAAGGATGGTGAGTCTCTTACTACTCTATGTGGTTCCCTTAGATTTGCTGATATTCAAGGATAACGTCTTCAATCACTCTCTGAATTGGCAGAATCAATTCAGAAATCCAAGTCACACCGAAATGATCAAATCAAAGATGAACAATAAGGATATAACCAATCACACAAGATGCATATAATCATGATGATTATCTTCATTAATCCAACAATGTAATCAAGAATTAACAGCAAAAAAACACACATAAATTCTCTTTGATAAATTTGCAAATCACAATACAAATGAGAATCGTTACTTGAAATACAAAAAACACAACTATTTATACTAAAGGGTTTCGATCGAAATCTTCTGATCAAAAAGTGTTTTCGACCGAAAACACTTTCCGACCGAAAACTTAAAGTTTTAGACCGAAAACTCTACAGTGGTACAAAACTAAATCTAATTGATTTCTATGGACTATTAGGTTCTAACAATCTCCCCCTAGTCCACAGAACATCAATTCTTCACATGTTGTCTTTTGCAGGCTTGGTTTTGGCTTTAACCTTTATCTTCTTAGTATCCAGAGCAGCAAGTCTCTTCTTGATCACTTAAGCTTCATGTCTTCTTGACAAACATCGAGCCACGACTCTCATATACAACTTTGCCTCAGCTTTAATCTTCGTGCTCATATCACACCTGATAGGATTCTTGTACAAAATCTTCAGATCTTCATCAGAAAAGCTAAAAAAATCAACCGGATCAAAAACTTTGACTTCTGGTGAATGATCATGCATGATCACAGCTTCATGTGTTTTGCTGTCATACATCCACTTCTTGAAGCTTTTGATGAATGTCTCTTTAAGTGCTGGGATATATACAGTTGAAACTATATCAGCTGGCTTCACAATGTATCTAAACCTTCTCTTGCCATATTTATTGTTTCTGATCAACTTTCTGCATTCTGGCACCTGTGGCTTGAAGTTTTCAAACTTAGCTTTTCCACACTCTTTCTTTAAGTATTCTTCAAAATTAGCAGCAAATGAATTATTCGATGGATTGATCATCTTCAAGTGACTTAGCTCTCTAATATCCCAGTATGGCAATGTCTTTAACTTTAAGCTTTTATCAAAATACTGGATATTCCCATCACATCTCTTTACCACATACATCTTCTTCTCATCATCATACATCTATGCCAATATTTCTCCGGTTAAAGCTTGTTCTGGACTCTTGATCGTCGGTGTAAGCCTTTCAACAATGGATGGCTTCTCAGTAACTGTCCACCAAGAACTCTTATCAATCTTTGAAGTCTTTGACTTTTCAGATGGTGTTTCAATGTCTTCAGGAACAGTAAATGGTTCTCTTTCATCTACAAGCTTATCCATTTTACCGATTACTGAACCATCTTCTTCAACATACGTCTGCTGTGGTTCATATTCATACCTTTTGTATTCAGTGTTGGTTTGAGTTTCTTGTTCAGCATCTTAAGTTGTTCTTCCACTTCCACCAATACCTCCAGCACCACCACTATTATTGTCATCATCTGAAGAATGATTATCATCTTTCTTTTCTCCAGTAATTACAACTTCTTCATCTTCTTCTTCTTCCTTCTCTGTATCTTCTTGGTTCTCATCAGTTCTCTCCAATCCTTTACCTTCATCATTTAGAAGCATATCAACATCAAACAGAGTGTTGTCTTCATACATGTTTGCTTCATAGATTGGAGTTTGAACTTGTTCATTTGTAGAAGGAATAGGTTCAGTAGCTGCTGGACTTTGAACATCTTCAACATTTTCATCTTGGTTTATACCAATTGGAGCACCCATATGAGCTATTAGATCTTGTACCATCTTTTGAAGTTGATAAATCTGCTGCTTTTGTTGAGCAATTAAACATTTTCATCTTGGTTTATACCAATTGGAGCACCCATATGAGCTATTAGATCTTGTACCATCTTTTGAAGTTGATCAATCTGCTGCTGTTGTTGAGCAATTAAACTCTTCTGTTTATTACTTTCAATTTTCAATTATCTGATCTCTCTAGTATTAGTAGCTTCTCTGCTTTGCAAGTTTGAGATATGAGTCTTCAATTGACTTACAACGTCTGCAGTTTCCCTGGTTGCATAGTTAAGAAACTCTTCATCAACCAAATCATAACCTCTTGATCTTTTAGACTTGTACTTTTCTGGTACTTATTTAGCCTTTCCCTTGCCTTTATAAAGTGTTGTTGTTGTTGTTTTCTTTTTCTTCTGTAATCCTGGATCAGTAAACACGATACCCTTAGACGGAGGAGGTCTAGAAGGTACGGTCTGTGTCTTTTCAGGTTCTTTCCTCTTCTTTGATGGGGTTGTTGCTATTGCTCGTAACTGTTCATCATTAACTTCTAAAACTTCAGTATTCACACTAAACACATCATCAGTTTCAACAATAAACTCTTCTGTGTGACTCAATAATGGCTCTGTAACCTCTTCATTCACTTCAGGAATTATGTGCTCTTCAAAAATCAAGTCATGTGCTTCATATTCACCCATATGTGAATCAACCCTTGGTTCTTCAACTTGAAATTGAACTTCTTGTTGAATTTCTGGCATTACATTCATTTGACCACCATCATGACCTTGATCATCATCATTTCCCTGATCATCATTATTCACTTGATCATTTTCATCATTGTCACTATCAACTCCATCTTCTATATCCTCAGCCATTAAATCATTTATCTCATCTTCATGAGTAAAATCTGGATCAGGATTCTATTCAAGCATATTAGGAAATAGTGGTGTCATAGTGCCACTAAAACTGCTTGTCTTTCTCACATTATTCATGCTGCTGAAAATCACTTCTTTCATTGACTCTAAAGGCACTTCAACACCATCATTTTCCAGATTTGACAGCAGTGTGTTGATGATCATTTGTACAAATCTTGGGTACATAAGAAACTTATAATTCTGCCTTGCTCCCACAAAGTTACTAATCATTGCCTCAAAAATCATTCTTGAAAAGTTAAATCTTCTATGAGTTGCTAGACAAACTAACGCCCTGCTGAATACTTCACCAATTTGATCGAAAGCATACGTTCTAGGACGCATGCAATGTATTAGCACATGGACAAGGTATCTCCATTGTTTCCCAAACATTATTTTAGTGACTTGTCTTCTTAAAAACGTTCCCTCATATCCCATGCTCAGTATAATTCCTGAAACTGCAATATGATTGATCTTGTAAGGAAAATCGTCTACATCTCTGAAGTTTAATACTTCTCTAATCACTTGCTTAGTAACCTTAATCATATTTCCTCCAACTGAGCTTTCAATCCATATCTCTTTGTTGACATGTTTGTACTCCACGTTGTCCCAAAATTCCCTAACGTGTTTTTCAAACACACGTACTTGTGTAGAAATTGCAGTATGAATTCTTGATTTTGTTAGAGATCTCACAATCTCCTCATAGCCACGTGCCTTCTTTGTATTAGTCGTTAAACGGGCACAAATGTTGTGCTTAGGCTCAAAATTTAACATGTTCGTATCTGTAAAGTGAAACAACAAGTTAGACAATTTCTGAAAAATTCTTAACTTTTGACATTTCGATCGAAAAATCCCTTAAGTACAACTTTTTCGATCGAAAACCTTTAAGAACCACTACTGAAAACCTTACAACCTTGAACATTTCAATCGAAAAATCTTTCAGTACTTTACCTTTTCGATCGAAAACTCTTAGTACTTTACCTTTTCGATCGAAAACTCAGTCAACTTTTTGATTAAAAACTTGGAATTTTATCCTCACAACTTTTCGATCGAAACTTTCGTTAATACTACCAATAACTAAACATTTGACTTTTTGATTGAAAACTCTTTTCAGTCTAAAACTATTTCAGATGAATCAGGACTCTTCATTTCCATCCGAAACACATTTCGGACCATTCATGAGACTTTTCGATCCATTCAACTAAGATTTCGGACAATTCAAATATTCATATATTCAACCATAAACTAAGGCTTTGGATCTAACCTATCAACCTCTACGAATCACGAGAACATACCTGGATAATTGAAATCTACTGAGGAACTCGATGACGTCACAATCGAACACTTGTAAAAACTCGATGAAATCTTTAACGGTAGTCGAGAGAAAATGAAAAGGTGGAAAAAGACTTTTTAATCGAAACATTTGAATATATAGATTTTCAAAAACTGACCGAAAACTTTGTTTAAAAACTTTTCGATTGAAAACTTTTCGGTCGAAATCTCCAAACATGAATTTTTTTTAACCAACCTTATTCTATTTTGTCGTATATATATATTTTTTTATTTATTTAAGTCCATTTTGACATCATTAAGATATGTTCTAATTTTTTAATAATTTTCACAATCACAATCACAATCATAACCAGATAAGAATACACACTTGCACACTAATTTTTTTTTTTTTTTTATCAAAAATGACTTATTATTCTTCTTCAAACACAGAAAACAGATAAACACTTAACAAAACACATAGTTATTCATTTATTCCTACTATTTTCTTTTTGACTTTTTCTCACACATATTTCAACACTTTATTTTAATTTTTTTTTATTTTCCTTTGATGAACTGTACTGACATAGGATCATAAATGTATAATGTCTTAACTACACTGCATATCAAATCAAGATCTAAACAGTTCAACCTTGATTGCCAGTATATTTTTCAGCTTAAACTCAAACATCATATTTCAGCAGATACTGTGTAACATTTAAGGTAAGATTTATCAATACAAAGTGTATCCAAACATCGAGATGGATTAAACTAATACGCAACACAAAGTTTCACCAAAACATAATCCAATCACTAGCATGAGGGTAGCGTTTTTAGCACAGAAAAATAATCCAAATGGATTTGATGAGAATCTTTTTTATTCTTAAATCTTGGTTTCTGATGGAACGAACACTGAATCAATTTGATTCATATGAGATATATCCTGAAGTGATGATATTTTGGAATCAAGATTTGATTCGAGTATGCGGATATCCATAGAATATTGGATATGTCAATTGAAATCACGAATGATTCAAAGGGCGAAACAGACTGACTTTCTAGTTTCCATCCGAGATTTCCACCAGAACCATCAGCTGTATAAAGATGTTTAACTCTAAATCGTATATTTGACGGGTATAGTCAATAGAGTAAACGAATTGTGCTAAAAACCCATCAAGATCTTGGTCTCATGGTATTTATGGATTCACTTAGCATTCGAAGAATGAAAGTACCGATATTTGATGAGGATAACACTAAGATTGCAATTTAGTTAATCACACAAATATCGCCTAATTTACATATGTCGAGCCTACCAGCATATCAAACATTGTAACCGATGTCACCATCATGTCCAATTCATGCATAAGCTTAGCACACACTTATACTATCATTTCCTATTTATACGTCAAACAGACACACTTATTCTTATTTTTCAATTTTTCTATTTCACACAAAACAAATACACACTACATATGTTTATTTTCTTTTTCTTTTATTCTACATATGTTTGAGGTTCATGGGGAGCAATTGGTGTTGAAGCTGATTTGCAATCAGTCATCTTGAATTTTGTGAGAATATCTTTCACATATTTAGCCTAATGGATAAGAATCCCATATTTAGATTGTTCAACTTGTAACCCCAGAAAGAACTATATTTTTCCCATCAAGCTCACTTCGAATTTTAATTTCATAACTTTTTCAAATTCTTTGTAAAGAGCTTCATTTGTTGACCCATAGATAATATCATCGACATAAACTTGTACAATTAACAGATCAGCATCATATTTCTTCAGGAATAAAGTCTTGTCAATTGTTCCACGAACAAAGCCATTTGATGTAAGATGTGTTGACAAGGTTTCATACCACGCACGAGGCGCTTGATGTAACCCGTACAGTGATTTATCAAGCTTATACACTTGAAATGGATGAGCTAGATATTCAAGACCCGGTTACGTAAACTTCTTCCTTTACCACCCCATACAGAAAAGCTGTTTTATATCCATTTGATATACAGTAAATTTCTTGTACGATGCATAATCCAAAAAGATACGTATGGCTTCAATTCGTGCAACAAGAGCAAAAACATTATCATAATCCAGTCCTTCCTCTTGATAAAAACCTTGTACAACCAGACGAGCTTTGTTCCGAACTACAATCCCATGATCATCCTTTTTATTTCTGAAGACCCACTTCGTTCCAATCGGATATTTTCCCTCAGGTAAGTCAACAAGATGCCACACGTTTAACTTCTTAAACTAAATCTGTTCTTCTTGCATAGCTTCAATCCAACTTGGATCTTGTAAAGCAACAGTAACATTCTTTGGTTCCTCTTGAGATAAGAAACAGGAGTACAAACATACATTAATATTTCTAGTTTGACTTCTTGTCTTTACTCCATCTTCAAGAGATCTAATAATATTCTCAACTGGATGAACAGAATGAATTCGATGATTTGGAATAGGTTCAACTTCCACAGACTCTGGCATATCTGAATCATTCAACTTTGGTAATTGATCATTTAAATCTTCAACACTTGAAGAACTTGTTTGAGTTACATCCTCAGTCTTATCATTTACAGGATCCAACTGAACTTCATTAACTGCTAGTTCATCATCAATACTTGGAACTTCTTGTACTTTAGAATCAACATTAGTGACAGAGTTATCAACAAGATCTTCTTGTGTTTGAGTTGATATAGTAACATTCTCAGACATCTCATTTTGAATCATCACATTCTGTGGTCCAACCAAAAACTTTTCAACAGATAGATCACTGCTTATGGAATACTCATTTACATTACCCGAAGTACTTGCTTCATTAGAATCCATTTGAAGTTGTTGATAAAAGGTTTTGAAGATTATTTCAGCATCAAAGAACCAGTCAGGTCCATTTTGATCTGGAGGAGTATTTAGTTTTTGCCACTCCACATAAAACGATTCTTCAACAATTTTGGTTCTCTTGTTGTACACTCTATAAGCTTTTTGATATGAAGAATAACCCAAGAAATAGCATTCATCACCAACAGCTGCGAATTTTAGCAATGAATCTTATGTATTTAACAGTGTACAAGAACAACCAAATGCTCTGAAGAACTTGATGTACGACTTTCGTTTATAGAATAGTGCATAAGAAGTCTTTGTAAGTTGCTTCACCATAAGAACTCTGTTTAGAACATAACATGTCGTGTTTACTGCTTCAGCCTAGAGAATAATAGGCAACTTGGAATCGACAAGCATTGTTTGAGCAGCTTCTATTAAAGTTCTGTTCTTCCTTTCAGCTTCTCCATTCTGTTGTGGTGTTCTTGCAGCACTATACTGATGTGTTATTCCTTTTTCTTCACAAAACGAATTTATCTGTTTATTTTTAAACTCTATTCCATTGTCACTGCGAATGATTGAAACTTTGCTATCACATATGTTTTCTATTCTTTTAACAAAATCAATAATTGTTTCAGGTGTTTCATCCTTTGTTGCAAGGAAAAACACCAATGAAAATCTTGAAAAGTCATATATGATAACAAGACAATATGACTTTTTCGCAATGCTTTTAACTCGAACTGGACCGAGCAAATCCATATGTATGAGAAATAAAGGTCTAGTAAAAGTTGTTATGGTTTTTCTTGGATGGGACTTCTTGTGTTGTTTCCCCTTTGCACAGTAATGCAATTTTCTTCAATTATAAACTCTTTCTTTGGCAATCCTCGCACAAACTCTTTATGCACCAAGTTATTCATGTTCTTTAAATTCACATAACCTGGCTCTGATACCACTTGTGGTTCCCTTAGATCTGCTGATATTCAAGGATAACGTCTTCAATCACTATCTGAATTGGCGGAATCAATTCAGAAATCCAAGTCACACCGAAATGATCAAATCAAAGATGAATAATAAGGATACAATCAATCACACAAGATGCATATAATCATGATGATTATCTTCATTAATCCAGCAATGTAATCAAGAATTAACAACAAAAAAACACATAGAAATTCTCTTTGCTAAATTTGCAAATCACAATATAAATGAGAATCGTTACTTGAAATACAAAAGACACAACTATTTATACTAAAGAGTTTCGATCGAAATATTCTGTTCGAAAAGTGTTTTCGACCGAAAACACTTTCCGACCGAAAACTCTACAGTTGTACAAAACTAAATCTAATTGATTTCTTCGGACTATTAGGTTCCAACACTCTATACAACAGGTACACCTATCTTATGGGAGAGCTATAGTGCTCTAAAGTGAAGCTGGAGAATGAAGACATTCTCAAAAAGTTAATCAGATCACTTCCAAGTTGCTGGACACTCTACACAGTGTCAATTAGCTTGTGAGTTTGGACTGAGTTGCTAACTTGTGAGTTTGGACTCTGCAGATGACTGAGCTGTTTGGTATGGTAAAGACATATTAATTAGAAATGATTCAAGCCAAAGAAAGAAGCTCAGGTCATTCAACAGCTTCATCATCCACCACCACTTCTTCTACACTTCACTCTGACCACTTAGTTCCAAGTTCAAGCCACTACTATCCTCCCATTGTTACTCATCCACAAAATCCAAACTCACAAGCTAGCAACTCACCATTTCTCCTTGAAGCCCCACCTCAAAATAACTCTAATGCCTTTGTCTCTGAAAATCCAAGCAACATGTCTTTCATCAAAGAAGATCTGGATTGTTTTCATCCAGGTGACTTAGATGAAATGGACATACAACATTCTTATGCCATGTTATCTCTCAGAGCTAAACAGTTCTACTCTAGAACCGAAAGACCCATTCCAAGCAACAACTCTAACACTAGAGTTGGCTTGGATAAGAGTAAGCTTCGATGTTACAACTGTAACCAACATGGTCATTTTGCCAGAGAATGCAAGGCACCAGAGGCAAACCCAGCTGCTGCACAACCAAGACAAGTTTAAGCAAGTCAAGGCAACACCACTCCTGCTCAAACTGCAGCATGTGCAGCTCAACATGTTGGAACAACTGATTTTGACTGGTGCTTTCAGTATGATGATCTTCCTGTCAACAACCAAGCACTCATGGCAAACACAACAGAGATACCACCTCAGGTATATGAACACCTCTGTTTTTAGGCTTGTATTGATAAGGTTCTAGGATACAGAAAGCATAACCAAAACCTTATAGATCAAAATAAAGAGTGTAACCAAATGTAATCAGAATTCAAAAAGGTTGAAAACAGTTATAAAGAAAAATTAACTGTCTAAAGAAAGAGATTTCATCATTAAAACATGAACAAAAATTTTTTGAAACTTAGATTGATGATCTATTGGTTAAGTTAAAAGCTACACGAGCTGAATTGGCAGACCAAAAGGTTCATGTTGAAATGTATGAGTTTGCATCCAAAAAGCTGCAAAGACTTTTGGATGCTCAAATTCATGAAAAGGTGACTGTTGGTCTTGGGTTTCAATCTAAAAACCCTACAATGTTGTACCTCCACTTGCTAACTATGTAGCTATCCATGAACCAAACTTCAACCTCACAAACCTTGACCATGCAAACCGAAAACTTGATCCTTCCAATGAAGAACCATATGTGCAAGACTACAGTACCTCATCTGAATCTGAGTCCACATGCTCAGAATCCACTGAAACAAGTGAAGCTCCATTACTTCATACCAATGAAGTAATTCTCAAAACCACCAAACCTGATAGAGTGATACAAACCAATGGTCCAAGCCCCTCATTCCCTTAATACTAGTACCTCAACTCACCAAAACAAATCAAAATTAGCTATCCTCCTAAAGGGAGAAAGTTAATTGTTGAAAAGGGACAATGTTCAACCTCCACCAATCTTCAAGCAAATCAATCCATCTAACCCAGGAAGGTGTTTGACATCTGTCATGCACCTGGAGAGAGAGCTCCATATGTTCAAAAGACATTAGAGGAAGCTACCTTTGAGGATAACAAAGCTCATCCCTAGAATTTGAAAGATATGTTTAAAATAAAGGACTATGTGTACGTTCAAAGGAATAAACTGGCTAAATCATGCTTTCTCTATGGGAAATACAATCATACTACTAGCACCTGCTTCTACTACCTTCAGCAGCAACAACAATCCTTTGAGAAAACAAACAAGAATAAGAAGGTAAGAAGCTTTGAAGCCAAGGCAACTCATTTCAGAAAATCTCTCTCTCCACCAAGGAAGCAGATCCTAAAAGCTCAACAATCTTGCATCATATGTGGTGAATCAGACCACTTTGCTGCAAATTGTACGTTCAATCCTTTTAACTAGATCTCTCAATCAGCTTCCACAGCAATCAAAACCCTTCCTAAACAAAAGCCGATCTATAGAAGAACTCCTACGAAGAAACCCACTTTCAATAGGAGGGTAAAGCAGGAGAAGCAAGTATCTGTTGAACAATCAGTAGACAGAAAAAAGTAATGCTTATCAGTTGAAGCTGAAGAAAAAGAAGCCAAAATCCAAGCCTTCAGCAGCAACCAAATCTGCTGCTGACCAGTTAAAACCATCAGCAACAATCAAGTTTGCTGCGGATCAGCCAAAGCCTTCAGCAGTCAAGTTTGCTGCTGATCAGGCAAAGCCATCAGCAGCCAAAACCACATATGCTGCTGATAAAGCAACAAGATCTGGGAAACCAATTCAACAATGGAAAGCCAAGTCCACACCTTTATTCTCTCAAAGCACCATCATTGGTTCCATTGAATGCAAGCATACTGATGATATTGGTCCAAAGACACACTCACCCAAGTCTGCAAGCTCTTGGGCCCCTCCCTCTAACTAGATCTCTCTCATGTGTAGGGACAACCAGGTCACAAGGGTAAAACTTGGGTTATAGACAGTGGTTGTTCTAGGTACATGAACAGCAACATGTCCATCCTCTCCAACTTCAGACATTTCTATGGAGGATATGTTGCCTTTGGGAGTGATTCAAAGGGAGGATATATAAATGGACAAGGAACAGTGTTCAATGAAATAATGAGCATTGAAAAAGTAAACTTGGTCAAAGAATTGGAATTCAATCTCATGAGTGTGTCTCAAATATATGATCAGAAGCATTGGATGCTTTTCATAGATAAAGAATGTTTTGTGCTCTCCCCTGGGCTAAGCAAACCTCCTCGAGAAAAGATCCTATTGACTGCTTAAAGAAAGGATAACCTATATGTGCTTGACATGAATGAGGTCACTCCATCTGGTAGTGTATCTTGTTTTCTGTCTAAGGCATCGGTTGATGAATCTGCCTTTTGGCATAGGAGATTAAGCCATGTTAATGTAAAAACTATCAACAAGTTGGTGAAAGGAAATCTTGTCATAGGTCTTCCTGACAAAGAATTTCAACTTGAAGATCACTGCATAGCATGCTTAAAGGGGAAGCAACACAAGAGTTCTCACAAGCCCAAGACATTGAATTCAAATGACACTCCACTACAGCTGCTGCACATGGATCTTTTTGGTCCTACAATGTCATGTCAATGGGCAAGAAGTCCTATTGTCTGGTGATAACTGATGATTAGACCAGATTCTCATGGGTATACTTCTTGAGAATAAAAGATGAAACTGCTGACATTTTTAAATCCTACATCCTTAGGGTTGAGAATCAAAGCAATCAAAAAGTCAAAATCATAAGGTGTGATAAAGGTACATAGTTTAAGAACCAAACCTTGAATTGTTTCTGTCTGAGATTCTTAAATCCTACATCCTTAGGGTTGAGAATCAAAGCAATCAGAAAGTCAAAATCATAAGGTGTGATCAAGGTACAGAGTTTAAGAACCAAACCTTGAATTGTTTCTGTGAGAGCAAAGACATAGAAAGACAATACAGTGCTCCAAGAAGTCCTCAACAAAATGGGGTTGCTAAAAGGAGAAACAGAACTCTGATTGAGTCTGCAAGATCAATGCTGGCTGACTTAAAACTACCTCTCACATTCTGGGCAGAAGCAGTTAGCACAACCTGTTATGTGCAAAATAGAGTTCTCATTGTCAAGCCTCTCAACAAAACACCTTATGAACCGTGGTTCAAAAGAGTTCCCTACATTGGATTCTTGAAACCCTTTGGATGTCCATGTACTATTCTTATCATACATGGAGTTCTTCCCAAGTTTGGTGCCAAATCAGATGAAGGATACTTTATGGGCTATTCCTCTCAATCCAAGGCCTACAGAGTATTCAACTCCAGAACTAGAATAGTTGAAGAATCAGCAAATGTGGAATGCAGGGAGCACATTCCATGTGAAAAGCGTAAAGGACCAGACTGGCTCTTTGACATAGACTCCTTCTCCTAAGTATTTGAGCCTCTCATCTTCTCAAATATGGAGTCCACCTCTTCCAATGAACCAGCTTCCACATCATCTAATGACTACAGATTGGAATTCAATAGTCCCTTTATAAGAATCAAAAGACCATTTATTGATCCTCCATCTGTTGTGGAAGCTATTGAAGCCAGTGAAGCCAGAACAAGTCTCTCCAATGTTACCAGCATCAGTCTATCTGAACATGAAAATGACAACTCTGCAGTTGGGGTAGAAGCATCTACTGATGATGAAGAAAATATAGTTGGTGTAGAGGCATCTGCTGCTGATGTTTAAGACTCTTCTACAATGAATGAAAATATTCTAGATAAGAATCAAATCAATCTTGAGCAAGGAATACAGATGGATGTTGTTCCAGCACAAAGAATCACCAAAGAATATCCATTGGAAAATATAATTGGCCAAGTTCTGCAAGGAGTTCAAACAAGAAGCAAATATCATGAGGCCAATATATGTCTGTACTCTTGCTTTCTATCTCAAGTAGAACCAAAGAAGATAGATGAAGATTTACAACATAGCAGTTGGATTGAAGCAATGTAGGAAGAGTTGCTGCAATTCAAGAGACAAGAAGTGTGGACCCTGGTTGATCTTCCACCTGGTCAAACTGCTATTGGCATTAGACGGGTATTTAGGAACAAGGAAGATGAGAGAGGGATTGTAGTCAAGAACAAAGCCAGACTTGTAGCTCAAGGCTACACTCAGGAAGAGGGAATTGATTATGATAAAGTCTTTGCTCCTATTACCAGACTGGAGGCCATCAGAATCTTCTTAGCATATGCTGTATCCAACAACTTTACAGTCTATCAAATGGATGTCAATAGTGCTTTTCTGTATGGGAAGATTGGTGAGGAAGTCTATGTCAGACAGCCTCTAGGCTTTGTAGATCCTGCACATCCTAACAAAGTGTTCAAACTAGACAAAGCTCTCTATGGCCTACATCAAGCTCCAAGAGCCTTGTATGAAACCTTGTCAGGATATTTACTCAGCAACAACTTTAGAAGAGGTGCCATTGATCAGACCTTGTTTATCAAAGATGAAGGGGGAGAAATCCTGCTGGTACAAATTTATGTTGATGACATCATCTTTGAATCAACAAGGAAGAAGTTATGCAAAGACTTTGAGGTCCTGATGCACTCAAAGTTTGAAATGAGTTCAATGGGTGAACTAAATTTCTTCTTGGGTTTCTACGTCAAACAAGTTCCAAATGGAATCTTCATTAGTCAATCCAAATATGTCAAAAGCATTTTGGAAAGATTCAAGCTGGTTGACTGCTCTGTTGTAAGTTTTCCTATGCAAGTGCACCATTAACTGACCCCAGACAAAGATGGTCAAGACACTGATCAGCATCACTACCATGCAATGATAGGATCACTCATGTATCTAACTACCTCAAGGCCAGGTATCATGTTTGCAGTATGCATGTGTGCAAGATTTCAAGCAGCTCCAAAGAATACACATCTTCAAGCTATCAAGAGAATTTTTAGATACCTAAAGGGAGCTCCAAGACTTGGGCTATGGTATTCTAAAAATGAAAAATTCAACTTGTATGCATACAGTGACAATGATTATGGAGGATGCAACTTGGAAAAAAAAGTCCACATCAGGAGTATGTCAGTTTCTGAGAGGAAGACTAATTTCATGGTAATGCAAGAAGCAAACTTGTGTATCAACATCTACAGCAGAAGCAGAATACATTGTAGCTTCAAGTTGTTGTGGACAAGTCATCTGGATACAAAATCAAATGCTGGATTATGGGATGACTTTCATGGCAACCCCCATTCACATTGACAACAAGAGCGCCATATCAATTACAAACAATCTTGTTCAGCACTCCAAGACAAAGCACATTGACATCAGGTATAATTTCATAAGAGATCAAGCTGAGAAAAAGATAATTATTTTAACCAAAGTTCTTACCAATGAGCAATATGCTGACTTATTCACAAAATCCTTTGATGAAGCTAGATTTAAATATTTAGTTGAATCCATTGGTATGATGAACTTTGATTAAAATCTGTCTCTAAATTTTTTTTGAATAAAAATGTGTTTGTCTTTCTTTTATTGTAAATAAAGTGTTAATAATCAGCAGCAAACATTTTTGCTGCTGACATGTTTAGTCATCAGCAGCAAAGAATTTACCATTTACTGCCTTAAGTTATCAACAGGAACAAGTTTGCTGTAGATAGATTTAAGGAAATCAGCAGCAATATCTTTGCTGCGGACCATTATATCCATCAGCAGCAACCAAGTTTGCTGCTGATAGACTTAACCATCAGCAGCAAGGAAGTCTGCTGCTGATAGGCTTAACCATCCGCAGCAACCAAGTTTGTTGCTGATGGGTAAAGATGAGTCCAAATTAACTCTTATCCGTTGTAAAAACTACTGTCAGTCTTTACCATGACTGCTACAGTGTATTACAGCTGTAAAACAGTGAAAAGTAAATAGGTTGTACAATACAAGTAAACTTGCTTTTTCCCACTCTTGCCGTTATAACAAAATCAAATTCCCTCCTTCGCCTTTTCACATTCAATTCTGACCTAAGTCACATCTTTTCTCTCGAGCATTCAAAGCTTTCCCATACTTCACCAACTTTCAAAAGCTTCCTTCTTCCCTCCAAACCTAACCAAAATGGCAAACGTTGACATCAACAACCCAAATGACAAGTTCTCAACTTACCACAATCTAACGACATATCATGTCAAGGGAAAGAAATTTGAAAGGTTTGATGATATGATCGATTTCCTGTGTCGATCGAAAATACACTTCGCCCTGACCGTCAACCCAACCATCTACATACTTCACATGGAGGATTTCTGGAACTCTACCATCTTCTCTACCGAACAGGGGACTCTCCAAATCAAAGCCATGGTAAACGGCAAAGACATCACCATCACAAAAGCTACACTCAGAAAGCATCTCAAGCTTTAGGACGAGGGTGTTGCCAACTCATACACCAAAAATGAGTACATGAGGAACTTTGTATCCATAGGGTACACTGGAAATCAAGATGAATACACAATCGAGAAGGCACTGATGGGTCCTCCCTGGAGGTTTTTGTGCCACACTCTTCTACAATATATATCTTAGAAGAGGAGTGGATGGAATCAACTGTGCTCTGCTCTTGCCTCCGCTTTTCATGGTATGGTAACTGGGCAAGGGTTTAATTTTTTTTATTTGATCTTCAAAGGTTTGAGATATAACCTTCAGGAAGGAGCAAGACAAGCCTTCTTTATGTAGCCCAGGTTCTTGCAGGAAGTTTTTAACCATGAATTAAAAGATCTTTCAAAACCTGCAAAAATCTACATGATTTTGGGACATAAAAATAATATTTTTTAAAGTATGAGAACGGTTTTAGCAAAGTTCTCAGGGGTCAATGTTCCATTGTTATCTACAATGATGAACATTCAGAGTACCCATGGTGATAATTCATCAGTCACAGCTGATACTGATCCCACACCTTCCACTTCACAGCCTGAACATACAACTACTGCCCTTGATCGAAGGTGTACAGGCACAACAAATACTTACCCCTGTTCTTTAAGCCCAACTGGAACACAGGGCCCCAATTGAGGCAAGCTGTACTTGCAAGAGAAAAAGGAGCAAGAAGACTCCTAATATTCTTGTCTCAGAGGCCCAATCCCAACCTAAAAGCCCTCATTCAGAATCACAACATTCTTGTGAGAATATCATAAGGGATAGCCACATTGTTAGGGAGACTTCCTTGGAAGTTTCTCTATAAGGATCAGGATCACATCTCGGATCCATAGAACACCCTCTTGAGCCTACACACTTTCTTTCTTCTTTGAACTTTAGTGTAGAGGCACCTAGTCAAGATGATATACGTTCTCCAACTGTCACTATCTTGAAGGTATTGATTACCTTGGCTGCCAATTTTCCCAGCCCAAGTTCATCACCCAAGAAGGTTCACTCTGGGAGTGATGATAGAGTGGATGTGGAAGGGGCTATCACTACTTCTGGTCCATCAACTGACCATGAGGAGAGTGATAACATCACTAAGTCCTCAACCACGACAACTCACAGTGAGAATGTTTCTTTTGAAACACCTTTCACTGAGAGGAATCCCAGGCACCAAGAAAACCGGGTGATGGGGATGCAGAGGCTAGGCCTAAGGCCCCATCTAGTTCCAAGGATTCCACAACTGTGCATGAGGACAGATTGAAAATTCTTAACTTGGAATTGTCGGCCAGGGTGGCTATGCTAGACGCTGAAGTGTCCAAATTAAGACACCAAGTCTCTATGCATGAAGCCCATTGATGCCCAACTGTGACTTCTCCTTCCCTTGCATCAGTGGGAACTCAAACAGATCCTTCTTTATGCACTGATGCAACCAAAAAGGGGGAGATAGTTACTATTGAAGATGACAAAGACAGCTTGGATGAATGGATATAAGAGCAGATAACTTTTCAAAGAACATTATTCCAGCCTGCTTTTGTTCAAATCCATGACTTGCCAGCCTCAAGAGATGAAGAGGAAGAGATCTCTGAGGATTGGAAGTTAGTTCCTAGGGCTGTAGATGAAGTATTCCTTGAGGAGATGGAGATGGATAATGAAGATGAAGATAGGCCTCTCTCAGTCCGTATACTTCCAACTGCTATAAGCATCTCAAGACAAGCCATATCCCCTTCATTCCCACTAACTTCACACAATCTAGAGTTTGACTCCATTATGTCATAGGGATATGATGGCCTCTTTCAAAGGTTTTGGATTGGATGGGAATTTGCTAGAGTTATGGAACTAAACTGGAACAATCTGAATCCTCTCAACATCCTAGCACTATACTTAGAATAATGCATCAACACATCCACAGATCTCTCTGCCCAACGTGCAATTGAAAGATTTTATGATCTGATGGAAGATAACATGCCTTGGTTTGAATGATTCCTTAAAGAGGCTGAAAGGGTGGCTTATCCCATCATCAAGAATAAAGAAGCAGAGTCCTCCACAGCAGCTAAACAAAGACAAGCTTAAAGATTTGATCTGATAAGGAGCAGGGTTTTGACTGAAAACAAAGTCCTATGTCTGAGAACATTTTTATACAATGAAATGGTTAGGGGCTTGGAAGTGTATGGATGGTTAGGAATTGGGCCATCAGGGTTTAAATTCTTTTTCAGTGATGGATCTACATTCATAATCAACAATATCCATGAGATCCTACTGCTCAACCCAGACTTCCTCTTCAATGTGTTTGAACAAAGATCACAAATCTTTAACACCAACTCCAAAAGCAGTCAAGACATGATCCTTCTCATTAAAGACTTTCTTGAGAAAGTGGGATGGATTGCAATGGAGGAACTAGATTCAGACTTGTCCCTTCCTTCTTCCCCATCAATCATCTTAAACACATAAGAAGAATAAAAAAGAAGAGAAGAAAAGAAGGTTAAGGAAGAATGGAAGAAAGTTACTGGAGAAGAATGGGAGATAGGTGAAAATGAAGAAGACCCTCCCCCTTTGATTACTCTTCAAATTGCCAATGAAGCTGAAGCTGAGGTCTCAATAGTATCCCCCACATCTGCTGTTGTGATCTATGAAGCTGAAGCAGAAGCATCAAATAAAAACAAAGGGAAGAGCATCATGACTACTGAAGAAGAAGAGAGAATAGAAAAGGAAAAGAAAGAAGTTGAAAGAAGAAGGAGAGAGAGAGGAGGAGGAGGAGATCGATGAGCTTAAAAAGGCTTAAGAAAGAAAAGTGAGGATGAAGAAAGGAAGATGAAGCTTTAACTCTCCTCAGAGAACAACAAATCCAGTTGCATGCTAGGCAACTGGATAGGACAAGAGTGCATGTTCCTACAGCTTCACAAATAAAGGAAGATGAAGCTTTAGCTCTCCAGCTGCAGGAACAACTAAATAAAGAAGATGTAGAAAGAGAGACGCAGAAAGATAAAGAAGCCAAGTTCAAAATCACTAATTCTGAACTTGCTAAAGAAAGGTGAGGATGCAGACTACCTTGAGAAATTATCAAATAAAGAAATATACGGAGCCTTCATGAGACAACAAGGTAAATTGGCAAATAAGAAAAGGGCTGAAGAAGAAGAAGAGAAAGCCAGACAAAAAGCCAGAAAAGTTATTGCCTTAAATGTCAGAACCAATGAAGAAAGGAAGGTCATGATGGACTTCGTAAAGGCTAGAGGGGAAAATGGAAAGAGGCTGGGTCTCATGAACTTCATGAACCTGCAAGCCCTCTATGTCAAAGTGAAAAAGGAAGAGGAAGAGAGACTGAGGAAGATAAGTTCAAAAAGAAGGGTAGATACTCAAACAGAAGAAAGAAAACCAAAGAAACCCAAGAAAGGCTATCTTTAGCATGCCAAGAAAAGACATCAAATCTCTATCTGAACTTCCTCTTGATAATCCAAGCAAGGAACCAAGAGGATATGAGACTGCAAGGATTGTTGCACACATGAAAAAGCTTCAGCAACAAAGGAAGTAGGAGATTTTTGTTAGCATCAGTCTAGGGGGAGTTTGTAAAGATAAAGACTGATGGCTACAAAATTCTCTAAGTATAGATGTTGCGAACTCCACAATTTTGCTGCTGACATACAAGTTACTGCGGATAAGGCAAATGCTGCGGATAGCTATGTTGTCCTGCTGATGAACATCTATGCTGCGGATAGCCTTATCTACTGAAGTCTAAAGTTGCGGCTGATAGGCTTCTCAGCAGCATCAAATATTGATGCCGCTGATAGGCAAATCATCAGCAACTTTGACTTTGCTACTGACACCTCTACTGCAACACTGACACATCTATCAGCAGAAGGAATGTTATTGGTGCAGATGATTAAAGGCAAAGCTACTACTTCTAAAGTCTCCTGCAAAGATTCTTAAGAAGACTTTTGACATGTATGTTAATGTTTGCTGCAGTTTGTCTTTTAGTTTTCTACCAATAGTAGTGTAACTTGTAACTGTCAAAGATCAACGAATTATGTTTGATCTGATCCTTAGAATCAAGGGTCTATTTTGATTCTAAGTTCCTTTATATGTATTGTATCTTCTCGTTGTACAAGTGTGCTTCCTTAGAGTTTTTTCTGTAACTTGTAAACATTGAAGATTAATACACTTTGCATTTATCAGTATTACCTTTGTTTCTTGTGTATATTGCATAGTTGTGATTGCTTTCGCCAATCTCAACTATAACAGAACCATCTTGTAAACACTGATCCTACATATGAATTTCATTAAATACTCATCGTACGACATCAGTCCTTGTGGTGACTGATCTTGACCTTTCCTCTGTTTTTGTACTTTTCTCGATAGATTCCTAGGAAAATATGACCTTTTTTATGTTTCCTACATGACTGACATCTTGCCTACTCTAGTTTCTTTTGTCTTTTCTTGTTATATTTCCACGGGACAATGGTATCACCCTTCAACCCCCTACCCCGTTGGTCTTGTTATTTATGACAAGGATTATGGACTCAAATCACATTTTATTGCCTTTTCTCTTATTTGTTTGTTATATATTATTCCATTTCCTTCATTTTCTTATTGCGTTATTCCCTTTCCCGATGTTGCATGGTGATGTGATAACGCGAAGTAGGCATCTTTATGTTTTTGAATTTGAAGGTCATTTCAAATGACCTCTGCAATTATATAGGTCATTGATTACTCCATCTTCTTATGCTCGCTATTTCATCTTCTTCATTTTCCCTTTCTGATTCCTTCTCCGATTCTCATTCCTTTCTTCGCCATTTCCTTTTCTTCTAAGTTTTTTTCTCATAATTATGAGTAAGAGAAATCTCTCTTTCCTTCGATCCGTCCTCATCGCTGAAGATCTATCAACATTTTGTGCCGATTTCCGCATCCCTCCGCTCTGCATCCTATTCTTCTCGGGCCTAACGATAGTCCAATAGTCCATCCCAGGCTTATTATTATCTATGTCCAGTCATTCCGGTATGCTAATATTCGGTATCCTCTTACCCCATTTTTAGATGGCTCTTTTTAAACATTATAATGCTCATTTTTCTCAATTTCATCCTCTAGGGTTTTGCAAAATTACTCACTTCGAGTTGGCTTGCAAATCTATGGGTGGATTAGTAATTGTTACGTTGTTCCGGTGTTTTTATCGTCTTAAAGTTGACGGTGACTGGCTGACGTTTGCAAAGAGAAGAAGCGATCAAAATCTTAGTTGTGTTAACGGATGCCTACCTTTGTTCATGAGTGGAAAGATAGGTTCTTGTTTGTCTCTGATTCTTTTTTATCGGACCCTTTGGTCGTTCGTGACGTTCGTGTGAAGATTATTGATGAGGTACCGGGGAATGGTTACAACAAGAAACTTTTCGGCCTTCTAACTGCATATCCCACTCATGTGGCCTCTTATCCGGAAGAGGTGCTAGTTATGTGGGGGCTTAGTCCCCTTTAGGGTTTCTCACTTTCCCGCCGAGCTCTGTTTGAAAGTGACAAAGATACGTTGTGTTTTATTTCCCCCTCTCTCTTTTTTGTTTTATCTGGCTTCATTCTTCCCCCTTTTAATAGAACTGTATTTGCACGAAGTATTATAAAGAGTTGGAAAAAAGTTGAAATTTTCTTCAATGTCGGCCATTATACATGACTCCCCCGATGGTGTTTATGGTCCCATCACGACCAATTGTTAATCTGCTTTGACTTTCACTAGTTTGGAACAAACCTCCCCTGGTGGGACGTGTAATGTTGTTTTATGACTTCGGTATCCTCTAACATAGAGGTTAGTAGCGGAACGGAGGAGGAGGATTCCCAACCCCTTTCATATTTAGGAAAGCAGGGCGCGGAAGTCTGTTCTTCTGATGCTCCCTAGAAAAAGCTTGATGTGAAATTCCATATGAGGAGCGCTTTTAAGAAGCCTTATGTATCTTTTACCCCTCCAAGCTCTTCTCATCGTGTCAATGTGGTTCCTGTTTATGTCCCTAAGGTGAGTAAGTTGTCACTTTCTTTGCTAGGACTAGGCCTTGTTTGGTTTCCTTTGTTAGTTCCCTTGTGGATTCTTCCCATTTGTTTTCCCCTGTTAATGTTTCTTTAGGTTATGAGTCTGGTTCAGTTGTTCCTGTTAACCCTGTGCATCTTCTGTTATTCTAAGCTATTATGTTTCATCCTTTGCATCTTCCACTAAAGCTTTTATGCTATCATCCTCTCCTTCCTAGTCCATCTTTGTGACTCCTTGTAACAGCTGCCACAAAAATGTCTGAGAAATGCCAAGGTTAGAACCCTAAGGGCTTATTGTATCTAAAGTACAAAAGTTCAAGGTTAAAAATGAAAATTTGGGATTTTTAGACCTTAGCGGACCACTAAGATCAAGCCTAACTGTCCGCTACGGGTGCAGAACCCAGGTAGAGGGCTTATTGTCGATCATCTTTTAATCATTTCCATACGTTATTAAGTGTTAGTGATTACGAATTAACCTCATTAAGTTCATTAAACTCGTAATCGTCGACCCCCTCAACGAATACCATCAAACTCGACCAATTCGTTCACCATTTTGTAATCAAACACTATGCATACATTGGTCGCATCCCTCTGAAGCTTTTGCACATCCTAATTTGATAGGAGACGTAGGAGAGTAACCCGTTGAAGCCGTGATGGGGTCTAGTCGATCTCCATCAATTCGACATCAATTAAGGTAACCAATCACACCCACAGATTCGTTTTCATCCTTAGAACAAAATCCCTAACATTATTGTGGCTTATAACATCGAATTGAACTCGAACAGATTCTAGGGTTCATCGTTTAAACCAAGTAATCGAACCCTAACCTACACTCTGTTACAATCAAATTTAACTACATGGTTAGATTCGTAATCCCTCAGTCATTGAAAGCCCTATGATTCCAACTTGTAAGCTTATCCAATTTAACTGAATTGATTTTGTGTTCAAAACCAGGGGTTTCGGTTATACTGTAAGGTTTGGATTATTGAGGATCTTCAATCAACGGACTCAACAGCGTGTTGAAACTTGTGGAAACAGACTCGACACGTGACTTGTAGGTAGAATCAAAGAGGACGAGACACAATTCAACAGTTAAACGATTCCTATATTGATTAAATCATTGAAAACACAATAAAGATCGTTCAACAACTCGTCTAACCGATTACAGAAAAGAAAACAACTATTTAAACTAATTACATGTAATCAGATGGGCTTAGGCCTGGGGCGCATACTTCGAGAATGCGGTTGGGAGCCGCAAACTTCAAGTATGCGGCTGGCCCATGAAGTATGCGGACGCATACTTCCAAAATACCGTCTTCTGAACTTCCCGGTGATCTCTTGATGCGTTAGCCTATCAGGTTTGATCCTTACGTATAAGAACAAGAAGTTAAAAATCCTAAACTTGATTTTTAGCAATTAATCTCACCATCAGACTTGCAATCCATCGGGGAATAAAACCCCTAAACTCTCGTACTCAATCGTGATCGAAATCAATGGATTTGAGGGTGGTTTTGGATCGGGTTCGCGAATGGGGTAGAACACAGTGGTTTTGTGTGTTAAAACCAAACACAACCGGGTCTTGGATGCGATACCCTAGTGGGCAGGACTGGTTAAAACTTTGGACTGTTGTGGGACAGACCCGGGTTTGAATCCCACAACAGGTTTTAATTTTTTAGCAGCTTTTTGAACAATTAATTTATACAAAATCAAACCCCACATTTTTATAATATTATATTAATACGATTTGTTTCCTGAAACGACCGTGCACTCGGGATTAATTTTCTAATTAATTCTAAGTGTTATTTTATTTTAAGAAAATAATATATTTAACATTTTAACAATTATTTCTCTCACGAAAGTGTAGTAGGTACTATTTAATATTGTTTACCACATATCTAACGGTGTTTCAAGCGTATCACATTTTTACTAAATAACAAACTAGGGAATTTTTAAATTCGATGTCCAGATTCCTATTTGTTAATCATAAGCGTATTTAGTATATCCGATATGTGTTTCCTAACTATCGTAATCATATTCTAGGGCATTCGTAGACTGTTCACATGTAATCTATTTGTGGTTTTGTTGCCTTCTTGTTGTGGTGCTATTTACTACACTCTACACATCTCAGGTGAGTTTCACGGCCCCTTTACTGTTTTAAACTAGGGGGAGAAAACATGACACAAACATTTGATTATTGTAGTTCTTATATATCAATTGTTAAACTGAGCGTAACATTTTATCATGAAAGTCCTTACGCATCGAATCGTTTAATATGAACTTAGCGACGTAATCTTGAGTAGTACTACTGGGTTTGACAAACCCCACCCCCGTTAGTCGCGCTAACTAGACTGGAGGTCGAACGGGTGTAAAATTGACCTAACAAATCACCACTGTTGACAGACATGGTGGAAGGCACCAAACATAAAATAGTCAGCTTCGGTTGTGAGTGCTTTAGTAACTTGATATATATTGAATGTACATTATCTAGCAAACGTTATTATTAACTAAAACCTGTGAACTCACCAACCTAGCGTTGACACATTTTCTCAACATGTTTTTCTCAGGTCGCTAAGGCACCAATACACGATTAGGACATGCATGGGAGTCCTTTTAATTATTGCAAAAATTTAAACTATTTACCTGTTTTCAATAACTTAGTTTTTGGGCGCGTTTGTTTTGCGCATTAAATACTTTACTTTTTTGTTTTGCATTTACTCTAAACATTAATGGTTTTTATTAAACTCATATAGTGTCATTTGATATGACTAATGACTGCGATCCTGGTTTGTCACATGTCTCGCGGTAAAAACCCGCATGTGGATTTTGAGGGAGTGACAAATTGGTATCAAAGCCATTGGTTATAGGGAACTAGGATTGCATACTAGACTATAACCACACGCATACACTAGTTACACGACACAGACACTCAAACATGGCACTTACACCTTACATTATAGGAAATGTCTACATCACCTAAGTCACCGCATCCCCGATTAACAAGGAGCATGATGTTCCTACTGTACCTGAGCCCAAGCCTAAGAGGTGTCGGCAGAGCCCTATTGACGGCACCATAGTGTACGATGAGCCATTTCATGTGCGTGTTGGAGAAAACACGCAGGGCTGGGATTCGTATCCTGGCCTGATCATGAGTTGGATTTGTCAGGAGCGGGTCCCACCCCCATATATTGCTGAGGCTACCTCTTCACAGACTCTACCACCTCTACCATACCCACTGGAGCAGACCTTTTTTTGCCTTTGTAACCACGATGGACCGGGAGATCCAGAATATACATGATGCTGCAGGAGAGATCACAGGCTTGTAACAACGAGGAAGTCAATCTGATCAGAGGATTGAAAAGCTGATAGCAGATTTAGCAGAGACTGACCATTACCATGAGAACTTGGTGACCTCGCTCCATGAGATGGAGGCTCGAGTGAATGTACTATAGTTCAACCTCGGAGTGGTGGAGACCAGGATTAAGCAACTAGAGGCACATCTCGAGGCTGCCAATGCGGCAGGAGATGCACATAATGATGAGACCTAAGGAGAACCACCTGAGAACAAGGATGACGGATCAGTTGTTTCTTCAGCTAGCCATGGTATATGATGTCACACCTCAACCGACGGCGGAATACGCCGGGGCGGGACACGTAGACTGTTCATGAGCACAAGGTTGACTAAATTGAAATATATTAATCATCCAAATTTCATTGCATAAATTCAAAAACAAACCAAATTCAAATCAAGTACATAAAATGAAACACATGAGTTCTTTATTAAGATTAACTAGGTCCAAACTTAAATGAAGCATGTACGATCAACTCAAACATTAGCACCTAAAACATGATTAAAATAAAGTCTACTAAAAAGTTGGTGAGCACACATAGGTTTATACATAGATATCATATAGTTGTGTGTATACAATCCATACATGTCATGCTTAATAAGGCAATTATGAAGAGTTACTATTGTGAAACCAAGTAGTACAATCAAACCTTTGTAACTTGCACGTAAAAACAAATTGTGTTGTCGGTAACAATCACTCTAACTGTGTGGGTTTGTCAGACTCAATAGATCTATCATTGTTAACCGTCGGCTTGTATAGTTAATGATTGCAAATGTAATTGCACACAAAAGTAGTTAACACGCGTAGTACTCAAACATAAAGCTCAAATTACACACATTAATGTAAAGTGGAATTGTATTGTGTAGTTTGTGCAAATCATTGTATATAATGTTCATGTTTCACCCCAAAATGTGTAAAATAGTGTAAACGGGGCTATGTAAAACTCACTTGAATCAAAGATGTAGCTAGCACGAGAGACTAGGTAGCAAAGTGATCCTTGTAACTCACAACGTTAACCTAGAGTGTAATGTATATGAATCTTGCTTAATAATATGCACAATAGTCTAAGGCCAAGTCTAGGGTTGCAATGGAAGTATGTACAAAGGGTTTGTGTTGTATTATGTAAAGGAGTGTGTAGGTGATTGTGGTTTATACTTGAATGAGTGTTTTATAAAATGAAAAGTTGAAATGAATAGTTTTAAAATAAATAATTTAGGGTTTGGGTTTGAATAACTAAATAAATCAAATAATTGTTATTTATTTATTTATTTAGAAAAATAGTGTGGGAGTTATATTTATTTAAATATAAATTAAATAAATAATTTTACTTTATTTATTTATTTATAAAGATGTGTAAATAATATTGATACATAAAATTAATGTAAATATACATTTAATTTTTTTAGTGTAGATTATATAGATGATAAAAATATTATTTATTTATTTACCATTTAAAAATAAGTATTTGTTTGTTTTAAATAAAGTTAAAATTTTATAAACATTATTAACTTTGTTTTCAATGGGAGATATTTTATAAAAATCTTGTGACAACAAGTACCTAATTTGGTAATTAATTTTATTTAATTATTTAAAAATCTATATTTTTGTTTTAAATAATTAATATACAATTTTAATAATAAAATTCGTAATAAAAACGAATTTATATTGAAAATTGACAAATTTGGTTTTATTCTGTTCAAAATGTTGTAAGGCTTATAAAAATAATTTTTATAAATTTTTTGGAGGCTTAAACGGTTGTTAAAAAATTTAAACAGACCTGGGGGTTCGAACCCGGGTCTGTTCTGTATAGGTCAGACGAACAACCACTGGGTCGGGGTGTGCTTCCCTAATGATGATCCATTTCTAACATGTTTTAGCCTAATATCGTGAAAGGACCGGCCTGGGTTTAAACATAAGCGCAAAAAGGTTGTTGTGTATGGGTTTCGAACCCATACCTCTTCGTCCAATGGTGCAATGACTTAGCCAGTTGGAACGAATGGTTCGCTGGTATTACAAGGATACCATAAACTTAAATCATGTGTTAGAATTACAACCCCAATTCAGATTAGCGCCCAAGAACAGAAATTCAAATTGTTCCCGATATGATTTGATAACCCTAATTGATAAGGGGCTGTTATAATACATTCAAAAACGAAACGAATGACATAATTCTTACGTGAATTGGTGCGGGGACGAGTGAGGAAGACATGAACGAATGTCCGACTGTTCTTGGTGCTCGATAGGACTCCAGAGGCGATATGCGGCTTGTTCACAGGTTGAGAGAGTTTGTGTGGAGATATACGATAGTGTGTAAGTGTTTAATTCTTTTAATTTCTTTCAAATTAGCCGATTTGATTCTAATTTGACCGTAATAGTTGTAGGTGACTAATTACGCATTAATTCGATGATTTGGGAGTGAATTGGGTCCTGATAATGGTCTGGGTACACATAGGATTGACTTGCAAGTGATTTGCGGGTTTGGGACGCGTTAATTTCATGAATTAAATGGTGATTTGATACGGATTTGACTATCCAAAGTCAAATTCGTTCGAATTTTGAATCGGCCACTTAAATGGTCGAATTGGCTTGATGTTTGGCCGAGATTGGGTCGTTTATTGATTGTACAAGATAGGGGAAGCCCGTAGCAACTGATTTGGTCGATCTTAGGAGTTGGATTTGTGGATTTGGCCTTGTTTGACTTTTAAAAGTCAAACAGGTCAACTTCCTTTGAAATTGGTCAACGTTTGTACTTAAGGGTTCAAGATTAAGGTTCAAATGGTTAGGGATTCAAACAAATATGAAAATTCTTTGTCAATTGTATAAAACTATGGGTAATTGTATATATGTGTGTATGCACTTGTATAATGTGAAAATATATACATATGTATGTCTATATATATATATATATACATGTATATGTATAGAGATTTTGAGATAAAAGTGAGGTAGAATTGTGAATTTGTATTAATTTCTAGGGTTTAATAAAACCATTGCACTAGGGTTGGAATTTAAACATGGTTTATTGCACTGAAACAAAGACATGAAAATCAGAAATGTTACAGTATCACCATGTTAAGGGAAGTTCGTCCGAAATTTAACGAGTTGAGGCGACTGAATCGGCTAAGAGGTGGGGGTACTTGAGCTTCATTTGATCCTCACGTTCCCAAGTAAACTCATGACCACGTTTTGATTCCCAACGGACTTTAACAATAGGGATATGGCTTTGCTTGAGTTGCTTGATCTCACGATCCATGATCTCTACAGGTTTCTCAACAAAGTGCATCGTTTCATCAATGCGCACATCGTCAAGAGGTATATGGAGTTTCTCATCTGCAAGACATTTCTTTAGATTGGACACATGAAATGTAGGATGCACATTGCCAAGTGATGGAGGTAACTCGAGTTTGTAAGCCACCTTCCCAATCCTTTCTAGGATCTTTAATGGACCCCCATAGCGAGGTGCTAATTTTCCTTTCTTTTCAAAATGGATCACACCCTTCCAAGGAGACACCTTTAAAAGTACATGGTCACCGACTTGGAATTCCAAGGGTTTTCGTCGTTTGTCGGCATAGCTCTTTTGCCGAATCCTCGCTACTCGAATGTTGTCACGCATTTGAATGATCTTGTCAGATGCCTCTTGAATTAACTCGGGACCGGTGATTTGTACTTCACCAATCTCATTCCAACAGATAGGGGAACGACACTTACGACCATAGAGAGCTTCAAATGGGGCCATATTTATACTTGTGTGGTAGCTATTGTTGTAAGAGAACTCAATGAGGGATAGATGTGAATCCCAATTGCCACCAAAGTCAATTACACAAGCTCTAAGCATGTCCTCAAGAGTTTGGACTGTCCGCTCGGTCTGACCATCAGTTAGGGGATGGTAAGTCGTGCTCAAATCCAATTGTGTACCAAGAGCAGTTTGAAGGGATTGCCAGAAACGGGAGGTGAAACGAGCATCTATATGGGAGATTATGTTTAGTGGAACACCGTGACGACTCACAATTTCGTTAATGTAAATTCGGGCCAATTTCTCAAGCCGGTAGTCTTAACGGATGGGCAAGAAGTGAGCAGATTTGGTGAGATGGTCAATCATCACCCAAATGCTATCATGACCACTTAAGGTGCGAGGGAGTTTGGTAATGAAGTCCATGGCTAAATTATGCCATTTCCACATGGAGATTTCGGTTGTTCAAGTAACCCGGAAGGACGTTGGTGTTCGGTTTTGACTTTGGAGCAAGTTAAACATTTGGCAACATAGAGAGCAATGTCTTTCTTCATACCGGGCCACCAATACTTTTGGCGAAGATCTTGGTACATTTTATCCGCACCGGGATGAATAGAATAACGAGTCTTGTGTGCCTAGTTCATGGGAAATGCACGGAGATCGTCGCGATCGGGAACCCAAATACGGTTCAAGTAATAGAGTAAGCCATTGGGTTTAGATTCAAGCTGAAGTTCAACACCACACGACATTTCATCATACATGTTACCCTCGGTGACCGAGACATGTTGAGCTTCTAGGATACGATTTTGAATGTCGGTTTGAACTCGGACACAATGAAGCATGACATGGTTCTTACGACTCAAAGCGTCGGCCAAAACATTCGCTTTCCCGGGATGGTAACGAATCTCGCAGTCGTAGTCGTTATGGAGTTCAACCCAACGCCGTTGCCTCATATTGAGTTCTTTTTGGTTGAAGATGTGTTGGACACTCTTGTGGACGGTGAACACCACACATTTTGTGCCATAGAGATAATGTCTCCAAATCTTCAATGCGAATACGACCGCACCCAACTCGAGATCGTGCGTCGTATAGTTCTTCTCATGAATTTTGAGTTTCCTTGATGCATAAGCGATCACCTTGCCTCGTTGCATGAAGACACAACCGAGACCTTGGTTGGAGGTATCACAGTAGACAACTAGATCATCATTCCCATCAGGGAGAGTCAAAATGGGAGCATTGCATAACTTTTGCTTGAGAGTTTGGAAAGCTTCTTCTTGTTGTCGTCCCCATTCATAAGGTTTACCCTTGTGTGTCAAAGCAGTGAGGGGGACGTCAATCTTCAAGAAGTTTGAAATGAAATGACGGTAATAACCCGCAAGACCAAGAAATGAATGAACTTCGGTAAAGGTCTTAGGGGCACTCCAATTTTTGACAGCTTCGATCTTAGCAGGGTCAACATGAATTCCCTTTTCATTGATGATATGGCCCAAGAATTGAACTTCCTTTAGCCAAAATTCACACTTAGAGAACTTGGCATATAGTTGCTCTTTTCTTAGGAGGTCCAAAACTAACCTAAGGTGTTGCTCATGGTCAGATTTGGTCTTTGAGTAGATTAAGATGTCATCAATGAACACGATCATGAATTTATCAAGGTACGGTTTGCACACACGATTCATGAGGTTCATGAAAACCGTGGGTGTGTTGGTTAGCCCAAAAGGCATAACCATGAACTCGTAGTGACCATACCTTGTTCGGAAGGCCGTCTTTGGAATATCTTCCTCTTTCACACGGAGTTGGTGATAACCAGATCGAAGATCAATCTTCGAGAAGCAGGTAGAACCTTGAAGATGATCAAAGAGATAATCAATTATAGGCAAAGGATAACGGTTTTTGATGGTAAGCTTGTTGAGTTCGCAGTAGTCAATAGACATGCGGAATGATCCATCCTTCTTCTTGACGAATAAGACGAGTGCACCCCACTGTGAATGACTTGGACGAATGAAACCTTTGTCGAGGAGTTCTTGAAGTTGGCTTGCAAGCTCTTGCATTTCAAAAGGCGCGAGTCTGTATGGAGCTCTAGCCACGGGGTTAGCTCTGGGTACAAGATCAATGAGAAATTCCACTTGTCGGGCGGGTGGAAGACCGGATATATCTTTGGGGAATACTTCAGGAAAATCCCGAATGATGGGGATGTCTTGAATACTCTTCTCCTTGATATCCTTTTGGATAACATGGGCTAAGAAGGCCACGTACTTCTTTCGTAAGTACTTTTGGGAGGTAGTGCATGGCATTAGCTTGAGTCCTTTATAAGGCTTTTCACCAAAGACTCTTAATGTTTTGCCCGATGGAAGGGGTATTCAGATACACTTCTCAAAACAAATGACTTCGGCATGGTGATTTGACAACCAATCCATGCCTATGATGATATCAAAACTCCCTAGGGGCATTGGTACGAGGTTGACTGGAAATATATGTTCATTGAGTTCTAAAGAGCAGTCACGGATAATGGATTTAATTGTGATGGTGTTACCATTTGCTACTTCGACGGTGAATGTTTTCTCTAGTTTGGATAGTGTTTTTGCAAGTAAGGGTTCGAAGTTAAATGATATAAAACTCTTATCTGCACCAGTATCAAATAATATAGAGGCATATTGACTATTAACAAGGAACGTACCATTGACCACATCATAGTTTGCTTGAGCTTCATTGGCGTTTATGTTGAAAGCACGCCCACGAGCTCCGCCATGGTTAGCATTGATGAGCTTTGAGCACTGGTTATGGAAACGATCTGGGTTGCCACATTCATAACAAGCACGCCCGTTTGCAATGGCTGGAACACCTTGATTAGCCACTTGTTGGTTGGTTCGGTTTGGTGGGTTGGTTTGATTTGCAAGTACCTTGGCTCTACAAACATTAGCTGTTTGTCCATATTTCCCACAGTGGTTGCAAAGGCGGCAGGGAATGTTTTAGATATGGTGATAATTGCAAGTTCTACAGAGTGGGTAGGTCCCACATACGATTTCTTGGCTGGAGCTTGAGCCATTGGTGCAACTTGGTTAACAGGGGTAGCAGGAGTGACTACGGCATAGTTTTTGGCTTTTCTTTTCTTATTGTTGTGGTATGGTTCAACTTTGGCTTCTTTGATGAGTGAAGGGGGTGTTGTGGTGTCGCAAACTTTCTTGGTGCCCTTTCTTATCAGTGTTCCTGCTTTCACATGATTATCGGTAAGGGTAGCGGATACACGAATAGCATCTTCGAGAGTTGCAGGATTTCTTCCTAAGACAGTATCCTGAATCTGCCTGGGCAATCCACCAATATACTTTTCAAAGCAACAGGACTGCGGTGTGACCATATGGGGCACAAGGAGACTCAACTCATGGAAATGAGTTGTATAGGCCAAACTCTCACCGCTGTCTTGGGTAAGATCCCAAAATTCAGCCTCTAATTTCTTCACCTCATTTCGAGGACAGAACTCCTCGGTCATCAGCCTTTTAACCTCGTCCCATGGCAAGGCCATTGCCGCATCCATGCATCTAGTCCTTCTTTCTCCATTCCACCATGTGAGCGCTCGTTTCTGGAAGACGCTGGTGGCATGACGAAAACGGAGGTTATCGGGGCAGTCACTATTGAGGAAAGTGCCCTCAATACTTTCAAACCATTGAAGGAGTCCCGTGGCTCCTTCGGTACCATAGAATTTGATGGGATTACATGAATTGAAGTGTTTGAAGGTGTATTGTGGTGGGTTGGCACTACCACCACCACCACCATTAGTACCATTGGTGCCCCCATTAGCTTGGGTGAGTTGGGTCACAAGTTGTGCAAAGATAGCAGCAATTTTAGTGAAGTTGTCGGTCTCGTTGGCACGACGGGGAGGCATTCTACAGATTTGCACAATACAAGAAGAGATGTAAGAATTTATGAAAGTTGATTGGATTTAAAGAGGATAAGATAATAAATAAAATAATTAATCATAGTTTGGATTGTACTCAAATAGTGACATAATCACTTGAATACTATGACATATTAAGGTTACTTAAACTCATATAACTTTCAAGGAGACATGCTTTAGCCTATAAGTAAATACTCATCCCGGGAATTCCTAGGAAATCATACGGGTCTCTCGGTTGATTGGGATTTATACGAAATGCTTTCCTAGACAGAAAACCCGGAATACAGGTGTCAGCCTTCCAGATTGCACGTGTCCTCTAATAATTAACAAAGTTTAAAACCTTAACGGGTATAAAAGGAAATTTTATAGATTTAGATCCATAAAGTTTCCAAATGCTATGATGATGATGATGACAGAGAAGCAGGTAAGAAGGTTATGAGGCTTAGGGTATGGGTAGGGATATTGTTTATTTAGTTTATTATTTAAGTATAGCTTAATAAGTCATGAATTCTAACAAATAAGGCATCAAATAAACTAACACATAACATAGTAAGCATGTAACACATAGCATGTAGCACATAACACATAATCATGAAGCATGACATAAGTGGGTGTCCAAAAGTTATAGTCTAGGTCAAGGGTGTCTAATAACCTAATTCCCTATAACCAAGGCTCTAATACGAATACATCGGGGCGGGACATGTAGGCTGTTCATGAGCACAAGGTTGACTAAATTGAAATATATTAATCATCCAAATTTCATTGCATAAATTTAAAAACAAACCAAATTCAAATCAAGTACATAAAATGAAATACATGAGTTCTTTAATAAGATTAACTAGGTCCAAACTTAAATGAAGCATGTCTTGATCAACTCAAACATTAGCACCTGAAACATGATTAAAATAAAGTCAACTAAAAAGTTGGTGAGCATACACAGGTTCGTACATAGATATCATATAGTTGTGTGTATACAATCCATACATGTCATGATTAATAAGGCAATTATGGAGAGTTACTATTGTGAAACCAAGTAGTACAATCAAACCTTTGTAACTTGCACGTAAAAACAAATTATGTTGTCGATAACAATCACCATAACTGGGTGGGTTTGTTAAACTCAATAGATCTATCATTATTAACCGTCAGCTTGTATAGTTAATGATTGCAAATGTAATTGCACACAAAAGTAGTTAACACACGTAGTACTCAAACATAAAGCTCAAATTGCACACATTAATGTAAAGTGGAATTGTATTGTGTAGTTTGTGCAAATCATTGTATATAATGTTCATGTTTCACCCCAAAATGTGTAAAATAGTGTAAACGGGGCTATGTAAAACTCAATTGAATCAAAGATGTAGCTAGCACGAGAGACTAGGTAGCAAAGTGATCCTTGTAACTCACAACTTTAACCTAGAGTGTAATGTATATGAATCTAGCTTAATAATATGCACAATAGTCTAAGGCCAAGTCTAGGGTTGCAATGGAAGTGTGTACAAAGGGTTTGTGTTGTATTATGTAAAGGAGTGTGTAGGTGATTGTGGTTTATACTTGAATGAGTATTTTATAAAATGAAAAGTTGAAATGAATAGTTTTAAAATAAATAATTTAGGGTTTGGGTTTGAATAACTAAATAAATCAAATAATTGTTATTTATTTATTTATTTAGAAAAATAGTGTGGGAGTTATATTTATTTAAATATAAATTAAATAAATAATTTTACTTTATTTATTTATTTATAAAGATGTGTAAATAATATTGATACATAAAATTAATGTTAAATATACATTTATTTTTTTTAGTGTAGATTATATAAATGATAAGAAAAATTATTTATTTATTTACCATTTAAAAAGAAGTATTTGTTTGTTTTAAATAAAGTTAAAATTTTATAAACTTTATAAACTTGGTTTTCAATGGGAGATATTTTATAAAAATCTTGTGACAACAAGTACCTAATTTGGTATTTAGTTTCCTTTAATTATTTAAAAATCTATATTTTTGTTTTAAATAAGTAATATACAATTTTAATTATAAAATTCGTAATAAAAATGAATTTATATTGAAAATTGACAAATTTGGTTTTATTCTGTTCAAAATGTTGTAAGGCTTATAAAAATAATTTTTATAAAATTTTTGGAGCCTTAAACGGTTGTTAAAAAATTTAAACAGACCTTGGGGCTCAAACCCGGGTCTGTTCTATATAGGTCAGACGAACAACCACTGGGCCGGGGTGTGGTTCCCTGATGATGATCCGGTTCTAACATGTTTTAGCCTAATATCGTTAAAGGGCCGGCCTGGGTTTATACATAAGCTCAAAAAGGTTGCTATGTATGGGTTTCGAACCCATGCCACTCGGTCCAATGGTGTAATGAATTAGTTAGTTGGACCGAGTGGTTCGCTGGTATTACGAGGATACTAGAAACTTAAATCATGTGTTTGAATTCAACCCCAATTCAGATTAGCGCCCAAGAACAGAAATTCAAATTGTTCCCGATATGATTTTATAACCCGAATTTATAAGGGGCTATTGTAATACATTCAAAACATAAACGAATGACATAATTCTTACGTGAATTGGTGCGGGGACGAGTGAGGACGACAGGAACGAAGGTCCGACTGTTCTTGGTGCTCGACAGGACTCCAGAGGCGATATGCGGCTTTTTCACAGGTTGAGAGAGTTTGTGTGGAGATATACGAGAGTGTGTGAGAGATTTAATTCATTTAATTTCATTCATATTAGCCGATTTGATTCTAATTTGGCCGTAATAGTCGTGGGTGACTAATTACGCATTAATTCGATAATTTGGGAGTGAATTGGGTCCTGATAATGGTCTGGGTACACACGGGATTGACTTGCAAGTGATTTGCGGGATTGGGACGCGTTAATTTCATGAATTAAATGGTGATTTGATACGGATTTGACTATCCAAAGTCAAATTCATTAGAATTTTGGATAGGCCGCTTAAATGGTCGAATTGGCTTGATGTTTGGGCCGAGATTGGGTCGTTTATTGATTGTACACGATAGGGGAAACCCGTAGCAACTGATTTGGTCGATCTTAGGAGTTGGATTTATGGATTTGGCCCTGTTTGACTTTTAAAAGTCAAACAGGTCATTTTCATTTGAAATTGGTCAACATTTGTACTTAAGGGTTCAAGATTAAGGTTCAAATGGTTAGGGGTTCAAACAAATATGGAAATTCTTTGTCAACTGTATAAAACTATGGATAATTGTATATATGTGTGTTTGCACTTGTATAATGTGAAAATATATACATATGTATATCTAAATATATATATATATATATATATATACATGTATATGTATAGAGATTTTGAGATAAAAGTGAGGTAGAATTGTGAATTTGTATTGATTTCTAGGGTTTAATAAAACCATTGCACTAGGGTTGGAATTTAAAAATGGTTTATTGCACTGAAACAAAGACATGAAAATCAGAAATGTTACATATGACATCCTATCTTTATTTATTTATTTTCTATCTAAACCTAGATGGGCATGGTTGTTCCCATCCAACAGATATTTTTGGATTTTGATGTTTTGGTTGAATTTACTTTGTACACGTTACAAATTATTTAATCAAGGATTATTGTTGAAATATTAGATGTTGTGGCTTAACTTTCATTTGTTTACTCGTATTCGTATGCTGATAATATGCGATATATTTTCTTAATATTTTATTTTTGAATGTGAAGAATCATGTCTGGACGTGATCGCGGACATAATGGTGGTCGCGGTAATATCAACATGACTGCAGCTGAACTTACGGCACTCATTAACGAATGTGTGGCAGAAGTTGTAGCAGCAAGTCAAGCTGCACAAAATGTTGTAGGTAAATCCGATAACCTTGACTCTAGCGAGTCAATTGTTTAATCCAAACTCGTTCCTAAACCTTGTATCCTCAATTGTGTAATTGTTTTCAATCCAATCCAGCACAATAACCAGCAGACTTGCACCTTCAAAATCTTCATGGATTGCAAGCCCCACACATTTAGTGGTGCGGAAGGAGTTGTTGGTTTGCTTCGTTTGATTGAGAAAGTTGAATCAGTATTTGCTATGTGCAACTGCCCCTAAGAAAATCAGGTCAAATATGCCTCTGGTACACTCGACGTTCCTGCCCTTACTTGATGAAACTCTCAGGTCCAGATGTTAGGTCTGGGCATGGCTAAAACCCTACCTTGGGAGGAATTCAAGACTATGATGAGGGAGGAGTATTGTCCTCGTGATGAAATTTAGAAACTCGAGGGTGAATTTTGGAACTTGAAGATGGAGGGTTCTGAGATTGAGATTTATACTACCCGCTCTCATGAGTTGGCAGTCATGTGTCCTCAAATGGTGACACCAGCATACAAAAGGATCAAGAGGTACATCTACAGCTTGGTACCTCAAATTTAAAGCATGGTTACTTCTTCTAACCCTACCACCATTCAACGAACGATCCGACTAGCTCATAGGCTGACCGATCAGGCTGTAACTCAGGATACCCTACCCCCGAGAGGCATAGCTACCAAGGCTACTAACAGCAACAAACATAAATTTGATAGCAACACAAACTCCAAGACGTTTCAGTCCAACCCACCCCCGCAACAACAACAATAATAACGTAAGTTTAAGCCTACTAAAACCTTTAATCAGTCAACCTCTTCAAGCCAGAACCATGGTACTTATGCTGGAAAGTACCCTAAGTGCAACAAGTGTGGTTTTCACCACAATGGACCCTGTGATAAGCATCGTTGTCAACGGTGTGGAAAATGGGCCACGCTGCAAAAGACTATATGGGTGAGCTTCAATGTAAACAAACGTTTCAGCATCAGGGGTCTACAAGGGGTTGCTATGAATGTGGAAAGGAAGGACAATTCAAGAAAGATTGTCCTCAACTGAAGAAAAATGGAAACGGTAATGGAAATGGCAATGACAACGGTAACAATTAGGGGAACAACGGTAACAACAACGTGAATGGTGCGAAGGGACGAGCCTTCATGATTGGTTCAGGGGAAGCAAGAAATGATCACAATGTGGTTACTAGTAAGTTCCTCCTAAACGACTATTTTACTTTTGTCCTCTTTGATATTGGTGCTTATAGGAGCTTCATATCTAAGAATCTTAGTAATCTGTTAAAAGCAACTCCAACTCTATTTGAAACTAAGTACACTATACAGATAGTATACGGTCAAATAATCGAATAAACTCACATCCTTAAGGGATCTAAACTAGGATTGGCTGGTCAAAAACTTGATATCGACCTCATGCTAGTCACCCTTGGCAGCTTTGACATAATTGTCGGTATGGATTGGTTATCCAAAAATCGAGCCGAGATCATCTATCGTGACAAAATCGTTCGCCTTCCTCTCCCTAGAGGAGAAGCCCTTTCTGTTCAAGGCGAAAAGAGTGGTGCAGTCATAGGCATCATATCCTTCATGAAAGCACATAATTGTTTGCGTAAAGGTCATACAGTTATTCTAGCTCTTGTCGCCAAGCAACCATCCGAAGAGAAGAAGATGGATGACATTCTGATCATTTATGACTTTCCGAAAGTTTTTTTCGGAAGTCTTGCCTAGCCTTCCACCTCGTCGTCAGGTCGAATTCCAGATTGATTTAGCACCTGGAGCAGCGCCTATTGCTCGAGCACCTTATAGACTTGCACCTAGTGAGTTACAATAATTATCCACACAACTGCAAGAGTTGTTGGATAAGGGTTTCATCCGACCTAGCTCATCGCCATGGGGTGCCTCAGTATTGTTCGTTAAAAAGAAAGATGGGACTTTTTGTATGTGCATTTATTACCGTGAGCTGAACAAAGTGGTCAAGAATCGTTACCCACTTCCTCGTATTGATGATTTGTTCGATCAACTTCAAGGGTCAAGCTTCTATTCAAAGCTCGATCTTAGATCCGGATATCATCAGCTGCGAGTCCGAGATGAAGACATCTCTAAAACTGCATTAAGAACTCGGTACTGCCATTACGAGTTTTTGGTCATGCCATTCGGATTAACCAACGCACACGCGGTGTTCATGGACCTCGTGAACCATGTTTGTAAACCCTATCTCGATCAGTTCGTCATCATTTTTATTGATGAAATCCTCATCTATTCCAAGAACAAGGAATAACATGAGGAACATCTACGCTTAATTCTTGAAATGCTGAAACAGGAGCAACTATATGCCAGATTCTCCAAATACGATTTTTAGATTCGCGAAGTTCAATTTGTAGGACATGTAGTCAACGAGAAAGGAATACATGTTGACCCAGCCAAAGTAGAAGCCATCAAAAATTGGGTGGCACCAATGAATCCGACAGAGGTGCGACAATTTCTAGGATTGGCTTGCTACTACCGTCGATTCATTGAGGGATTCTCAAAGATTGCTCAACCTCTCACCGCCCTAACCTAAAAAGATAAACCTTATAACTGGAGTGAAACCCATGAATCAACATTCCAATTGTTGAAGCATAAACTCTGTAGTGCACCCATACAATCCCTACCAAAGGGAACAGATGACTTTGTAGTGTATTACAATGCCTCTATTCAGGGTCTCGGTTATGTACTGATGCAACACGAGAAGGTTATCACATATGCTTCCCGTCAGCTAAAAAAATCATGAGAAGAACTATACAACTCATGATTTGGAGTTAGGAGCCGTAGTGTTTGCACTGAAAATCTGGAGACATTACTTGTACGGTACTAAATGCACCATCTACACCGATCACAATAGTCTTCAACACATCTTTGAGTAGAAAGAGTGGAACATGCGACAACGCCGTTGGATCAAACTCTTGAATGATTATGAGTGTGCTATCAAGTATCAGTCGAGCAAGGCTAACATGGTAGCCGATGCCCTAAGCAGAAATGAAACCAAACCCTGACGAGTCCGAGCATTACATCTACCTATTCACACCGGATTACCTGATCAAATCCGTAATGCTCAACTCGAAGCCCTGAAAGAAGAAAACCTACCGTTATAATCCACGCGTGGTATGGAAAAAAATTGAGGTTAAATCGGACAGTATTCACTATTTCACAGAACAAATATGGGTCCAAGTGTACGGGAACTTGTAAGGGATGAAGCAAACAAGTCTCGCTATTCTATTCACCCTGGTTCCGATAAAATATATCATTACCTAAAGGTCCTGTATTGGTGGCCGAACATGAAAGCTGATATATCCACCTATGTTAGCAAGTGCCTGACATGTTCGAAGGTCAAAGTCAAATACCAAAAGCCGTCTGGTTTGCTCCAACAACCGGAAATCCCGATGTGGAAATGGGAATAGATTTCCATGGACTTTATCACTAAACTACCCCGAACTCCTAGCGGATGCGACACCATCTGGGTGATCGTAGATCGCTTGACTAAATCCGCCCATTTTCTAGAAATCAAAGAGACTGATAAGATGGAAAAGTTAACTCATATTTATCTGAAAGAAGTAGTCTCTCGGCACGGAGTGTCAATTTCAATCATTTCTTATCGAGACTCTCGATTCACCTCACGTTTCTGGCAATCATTACAAAAAGCTCTAGGCACGCGCCTGGATATGAGTACAACGTACCATCCTCAAACAGATGGCCATACTGAACGTACTATTCAAACTCTAGATGACATTTTACAAGTTTTTGTAATTAACTTCGATAATATTTGGGAAACTCATATGCCTTTAGTAGAGTTCTCCTACAACAACAACTATCATACTAGCATCAAGGCACCACTGTTTGAGGCATTGTACGGACATAAATGTCGGTCAAAAATTTGTTAGGCTGAAGTTGGGGATAGCCAACTTACGGGTCCTGAACTTGTGCACGAAACCTTAGAGAAAATAGTGCAAATTCGAAATCATATGGGGGCAACCAGTGACTTTCAAAAGAGTTATGCCGATAAGCTTCGAAAATCGTTGCAATTACAAGTGGGAAACATGGTCCTATTAAAAGTTTCACCTTGGAAAGTTGTACTCCGTTTTGGGAAACGAGGCAAGTAAATCCTCGTTATGTTGGACCGTTCAATATTGTGAGGAGAATTGGCCCAGTATCATACCAGCTGAACCTACCTGAAGAACTTAGTGGTGCGCACAACGTCTTTCATCTCTCAAACTTATAGAAATGTATAGCAGACGAGACACTCATGGTTCCACTCGAAGAGTTAGAATCGACGAACAATTACGCTTCATTGAAGAACTGGTTGAAATCATGGATAGGGAAGTTAAGACGCTCAATCGTAGTAAAATCCCTATTGTCAGAGTTCGTTGGAACTCGAAACACGGACCGGAATTCACATGGGAGCTCTAGGATCAGATGATGCGCAAGTATCCTCATCTTTTCATAAAGTCAACGTCAAACACATAAGGTATTATTTATTTTTCGGGATGAAATTTATTTCAACTAAGCGATGATGTGACATCCAGAAAAAAAATTTTAGACAACTAGCAATGTATTTAAACGTTACTTAATTTTCAGAACGAAAATTCTTTCAACTAGGGGATGATGTGACACCCGACTATTTCAGGTTAACTCCGTTAACTCAAACCCCGTTATCTCACAAACTCCAAGGAACAAATCTGTCAAACTCAAACTTATATGCATGAAACTGCAGGGACTGAATGTGCAAATAACCAAAACTTGATCTGTTAACTTTTAAAAGTCTAACCTTGATGTTCTTGATCCAAGTTCGACCTGTAACCCCCATGTATGTTCAAATTTGCGGCTGTTATCAACAATGTTGATGTCGATCATCATTCAATCATTTCCATACGTTATTGAGTGTTAGTGATTACGAATTAATTTCATTAAGTTCATTAAACCCGTAACCGTCGACCCCCTCGACGAATACCATCAAACTCGACCAATTCGTTCACCATTTTGCAATCAAACACTCTACATACATTAGTCGCATCCCTCTAGAGCTTTTGCACATCCCAATTTGATCGGAGAAGCAGCCGGAGACGCAGGAGAGCAACCCGTCGAAGCCGCGAGTGGGGTCTAGTCGATATCCATCAATTCGACATCAGTTAAGGTAACTAATCACACCCACAGATTCGTTTTCATCTTTAGAATAAAAGCCCTAACATAATTGGGGCTTATAACATCGAATTTAACTCGAACAGATTCTAGGGTTCATCGTTTAAACCAAGTAATCGAACCCTAACCTACACTATTTTAAAATCAAATTAAATTACATGGTTATATTCGCAATCGCTCACTCATTGAAACCTTATGAATCCAACTTGTAATATTATCAAATTTAACCGAGCTGATTTTGTATTCAAAACCTAGGGTTTCGGTTATAAGAACAAGAAATTAACAATCCTAAACTTGATGTTTTTGCAATTAATCTCACCATTAGACTCGCAATCCATCGAGGAACAAAACCCCTAAACTCTCCTACTCAATGGCGATCAAAATCGATGGATTTGAGGGTGGTTTTGGATCGAATGGGGAAGAACACAGTGGTTTTGTGTGTTAAAACCAAACAGAACCAGGTCTTGGATGCGATACCCTATAGGGCAGGACTGGTTAACGCTTTGGACTGTTGTGGGAGAGACCCGGGTTTGAATCCGACAACATTTTTTAATTTTTTAGCAGCATTTGAACAATTAATTTATACAAAATCATACCCCACATTTTTATAATATTATATTAATACGATTTGTTACATGAAAATGACCAAGCACTCGGGATTAATTTTCTAATTAATTCTAAGTGTTATTTTATTTTTAAAAAATAATATATTGATTTATATTATCGTTTTAACAGTTATTTCTCTCACAAAAACGTAGTAGGTACTATTTAATATTGTTTACCACATATCTAGTGGTGTTTCACGCATACCACCTTATTACTAAATACCAAACTAGGGGATTTTTAAATTCGATGTCAAGATTCGTATTCGTTAATCCTAAGCGCATTTAGAACATCTAATCCTACCATATCGTCGTCACATATTCCTATGTGTTTCCTAACTAACGTAATCATATTCTAGGGCATTCGTATAATGTGAAATTCACTTTTGGGTTTTAGGGGGGCTCAAAGCTGTGAAATTCAGCTGAATAGGGACGGGTTTTTGTGATTTCTTGCTTAGGCTAGGTCCAAGAGTAGGTGGGTTGGGTCCTAGCTTCGCCCGGTTGAGTGCGCGCATTCAAAAATTGCGATTTTAAGCATTTATAAGCGAAATTGGCAAATATTTTCAACATGAAAGTTTATTGTCATAACAAAATGAGAAAACCAACTTTTTGGCGGTCGGTGGACGAGAAAACGAACATTTTGATCATTTTTCGAATTTCAGAATTTATTTAAGGAAAGTTTTGCAAACAAACTTTGTTTTAAATAAAAGAATGAATATGTTGATGCACTTTCCTGTGACAACACTCTGGATAGAGTCTTAGTTTGTATTTCTTATGTCTGTAATTTGTCTTTGTATTTATAATTCATTATGTAATAGTTTATCAAGTTGTATTTACTTTTACATAATGTATGTTGTTTTTCTGCTAAGTGTTTTGCGCACTTACATGTGCGCAGGAGAAAGCTCCTGCGTACTTATCAAGTACGCAAGAACACCTTTGCGTACTTGTTAAGTACGCAAGAGCAATTGGTCATGCGCACTTGTTAAGTGCGCAGGCATCAGGTCTGTATAAATAGGATAGGTTCACAGAGGTTAAGCACGCAGAACCATTTGTTTAGACGAACTCAGTTTTGCTAAGTACGCAGCTTGTATTCTCTCTGTAACCGTCGAGTGTTTATAATACAAAGAACGTTTATTGTGACTCTCGTGTTTGGTTTACTTTGTTTAGTAAGACTCTCCACCTAGTCACGGGTATTCCGCAACCCGGTCCGACTAGTAGACCACTTGCATGTGACGATCCGACACACACGAAGGGACCTACAAGTGGTATCAGAGCATTGCTCTTGAATTCGAGTGTTGTAAGTGAGTTTGGAGACGTTTTACTGAGTTTTACAAGCAAAAAGAGGTATTTTTGTTGATTTTTGTGATAAAAAAGGGGTAGCTTTTGAGCACTTTTTTAGAAGCAAAAATCTCTCAAAAACCGATTTTTGTTGTGTATTTGTGTGTTTTGAGCATCAAAGGTTGGTTAGAAACTTGTTTCTGATCCTTTGGCTCGATTGCATTGATCATCAGCCTATTTTTCACTATCTCCGGCGATTTTCAGGTGACCGGAAAAGTTTGGTGAGAGTTGCTGAAAAGGTATCCTGCGTACTTACCATTTTTGGTAAAAAGTACAGTTTTCTGCGTACTTACTAACTACGCAAGAGTTATCTCCTGCGTACTTACAAGTGCGCAAGACTGAACTTGTGCGAACTTAAGTTATATCCTGCGTACTTAATATTTCCTCCTGCGTACTTACAAGTACGCAAGAGCAAGTCTTAACTACGCAAGACCATTTCTCAAGTGCGCAAGGCCAAAACCAAGTGCGCAACAGTGTCTGATTTTTCTGAATTTTTTACCAAGTAATTCACTATGTCGAACCTTCAGAATCTTGGAAACATGTTAAATTATGATAATGAGATCGGTACACCTCAGAAACCGCCTAAACTATTAAATGTAAACGATTATTCCAATTGGAAGGCGCGTTTTGAGCACTACATTTCATACACCGACTCATCATTATGGATACCAATCATTGAGGGATATAAGCATCCCACACACATCTATCTTGATGAAGAGGTGCCAAAGCCCATCTCTAAGCTTGATGAAGAACAAAAGAAAGCTTATGATCGGGAAAAGAAGGCTCTTGGCTCAATCACTAAGTAATTAACTCGGGAATTGTTTCACAGTTTCCGAGGCTATGACACCTCCAAGGATATTTGGAAAGCACTTCAGAAAAGATTTGAGGGGAACAGTGACATTAAGAAGAGTAAGCGGGATCTTCTCCGGAAGCAGTATGAATGCTTCAATTTCATGGAAAATGAATCGTTAGATGATCTCATCTCTAGATTCTATCATTTACAAACGGAGTTGAAAGCTTTTGAACTGAAATATCCCGATGAAGAATTGGTGGAAAAATTTCTTGATGCTTTGCCACCAAAGTTTGAGATGTATACAACCCTGATGAGGGAAAATCCTAAATTCTATGAGTTAACAGTAGATGAGGCTATTGGTAAGATTCAAGCTCATAACATGAATCTTATGAAGAAGGAGAGCTCGGGAAGACCTCAGATACAGGACCCTTCCATGTATCATGGGACGACTTCCACTTCAAAATCATCGGGCTCTGGAATTGCCCTCTTTACTGGACACTCCAATGAAGAAGACCACTCAAATGGGTGTGGTGGTCATGCTTGTTATGCATCCGGATCAGGGTTGGGAACTAATCATCAACACACCTCAAGAAATCCTCCAGCTACGTCTTCAGCTAACCATTCTGCAATAGTCAAAATAGTTGAAGATCATGTAGCATTGTTTTCATCATGTATGCTTGCGTATGAGAATTTCATAGGCGGCAAGCTAACGGATCCCGAAACTATTGAAGAAGACTTTAACCAAGTGGATCCTGATGATATTGAGGACATGGATATTCAATGGAATATGGCCATGCATTTGAGGAGGGCCAAGCGTTTCCTGAACAGAACAGGAAGAAAGTTCATTGGTGGACATTCTAATGCCAAGGTTGGATTTGATAAATCCAAGGCCAAATGCTACAAGTGTCTGAACTATGGACACTTTGCTCGTGAGTGTCAAAAAGACCGAGCACCGGCCTCTGGTTTCACCAGACCTAGCCAGGGAAACAGCCACGGCCACAACAACACTAGCCACCACAATCAACACCAAGGTGGTTCGTCAAATGCACTGGTAGCTCAGCATGACAAAAACTTTGATTGGGGTGTTCATCTAGAGGACGCCATCATTGGTCAAACACAGGTTGGTCTCATGGCTGAGATCATGGAGCTGCTGGAGGCTGAAAGAAAAGAAGCTGAGGAGATGGAAGCTTCTATAGCTGTTGAAAAGGAGTCTACCACTGCCGTTGCTCTCATGGCCATTGGAGAAGCACAGAGTTCATCATCTGAGGTAGATTCTAAACCTTTCTCTGTTATTTCTTGTTCTAAATGTCTAGGGCTAAAGCTTGAAATTTCTAAGCTCCAAGACAAAATCGAACCCCTAACTATGGCAGCTCATAATTACAAAGAAAATGAAAAACGTTTTAAAGAGTCTGTTGAAACGTTGAAAAAAGAAAAATGTGAATATTCTTTACAAATAAGTGAGCAACAAGTTCACTTGGATGTTGCGTATAGGGGGTTAGAAAAACGGAACAATGAAATCAACAAACTGCAAAATGAGATCCTGCAGTTAAAATGTACAAATGAGAAGTTGAAAAACTCTCGCTTTGTGGTGGAGCACTACGAATCAGTAGTGAGGAAATTGAAGGGCCTAGGTCTTGGTACCAATGCCATTCCTCAACCAATAAGTGGGAAGTTTGTCAATAGCTTGATAGACATTGATCTCACCTGTCTAGATGAGTCCTCTGATAAGGATGATTCCCCTAAAAATGATGAATCCTCAATTAAGGCTAACTCCACATCTAGTGAGGAGTATGTTACTGCTTCTGAAGATGGGTCGGTTAACACTTGCCCTGAAGGAGTAGTCTCTGAGGAGTTGTTGACTGAACAGAAAGTCCACAAAAACATTATCACTAATGGTGATAACTGCATTTTAACTGAACCTGATATCATTGAAACAAATGATAAACTTAAGGTAATGCTTTAAGGGGGTTATAAAAATATTAACCAAGCTAAGAAAGAGGCTTTTTCAGCTCATTATGGGCTTGGTTACAAAGAGAATTTGCAAAAGTATTATACCCCCAAAAACCAAACTGAAAAAGGTCAGACTCATGTTCATAAACCAACTCCTCCTGCTCATTATGGAGAGTTATCTAAGGCCAGATCTAATGAGCCTTACAAGAGAACTCATGTAGACAAGAGGATGTGTTTTCATTGTGGCATGGTTGGTCACATTCTTGTGAACTGTCCATCAAAGAACCAAGGGAAACGGCATGTTGTCTCACAGCCAGCCATTATCCCTAAGTCGCCAATAGTGAAACCTCCCAGAAGTCCAAAGCAGAATGTGGTGAAACCACCAGTACAACCTATGGGAAAACCTAAGATTAAATCTGAGGCCAAACCATCTGTTGCAAGAAAGGTAAAGCAACCTGCTGTACCTCGTGTGTCTACATCTGGTAGTACACGCACTGGTGAGAAATCTGTGGCTAGACTCTCTAAGCCACAAAGAAGAAGAAGGAATAAGAGGTTGAGAAAGCTGGAACAGCTGACTAAGACTCAATCAGGTGAAGCTTCCACAAGTTCACCGGCTGTGGTTGAGCCAAAGTCTACTTTTCTGGTTAAGAATCAAAAGAGATCCTGGAACAAGAAAGTTAAAGGTTCTCAATCTCCTGTTCCAAATTCATCCAAAGATTCACCAATTTTGAACAGTCATCATGACTGTGAGTTGAAAGAAGTAGTTTATTTTGAGAAGGATGGACGACCCAAGACCACAATGGCTTGGGTCTCCAAATCTAACTAATTCTTTTGTTACTCGTGCAGGGACGTCCGAAGGGTACTATCTCTAACCGTTGGTATGTAGATAGTGGATGCTCCCAGCACATGACAGGAAACATGGCCTTGCTTCAAGACATTAAACCATTCAGAGGCGGCTATGTGGCCTTTGCCGGAGAAAAAGGCGGCAGCATCACGTGTCAAGGCGTGGTTTCAAACGGTTGTGTTAGCTTTGACAATGTCAACTTCTGCGAGCAGCTGAAGCATAACCTGTTGAGTGTCTCCCAAATGTGTGACAAGGAGTACTCGGTGATGTTTGACGAATCAGAATGCCTGATTCTCAAACCTGGTTTTGAGGTTCCCGAAGACTGGATTCTGATGAGAGCACCAAGATCAAACGACACTTATCAGATCGATATGAGCGTGGCAAAAACCACCTCATCAGTTGCTACTTGTTTGCTTACAAAAGCGACAGAACTTGACTCCATCTTGTGGCATAGGAAACTCGGACATATTTCTTATCGTAAAATGAATCATCTTGTCCGAAACGGTTTGGTAACCGGGGTTCCTAAGTTGAGGTTTACCGTTGCAGATGATTGTATGCCGTGTAAAAAGGGCAAACAGCAACGGAAGTCTCACAAGCCCAAGCTCCAAAACTCTATCGATACCCCTTTGGAGCTATTACACATGGATCTGTTTGGCCCCATAAGTATCAGGAGTATTGGAGGTAAGTCGTTCTGTCTAGTTGTAACTGATGATTTCTCACGTTTTTCTTGGGTGCATTTTTTAGGTACAAAAGTCGAGACTGCTGATATTCTTCAATACCTGATCCTGAGCTTGGAATCTCTTTGTAAGCTGAAAGTTAGAAGAATAAGGAGTGACAATGGAACTGAGTTCAAGAATAGTTTGATGGAACTTTTCTGTCTCAAGAGAGGGATCCGTCACGAATTCAGCGCGCCGTACACACCTCAGCAGAATGGAGTTGCTGAACGGAAGAACAGAACACTGATCGAGACTGCAAGGACTATGCTGTCAGATGCAACGCTTCCTGTCACTTTCTGGGCAGAAGCAGTTAATACAGCTTGTCACGTCTTAAACAGGGTTCTGGTTGTGAAAAGGCACAACAAGACATGTTATGTGTTGATCAACAATCGAATTCCCAATCTTGATTACCTAGTTCCTTTTGGTAGTCCTTGTTCCTTGTTGCTACAGTATAAAGACCGTCAGTCTAAATTTCATGCGAAAGCGGTGGAAGGCATATTCTTAGGATATGTTGCCAATTCGCCCTGCAAGAGTGTGTACAACATAGGAACTCATACTGTCGAGGAATGGTTCGAAGTGGACTGTAGTAAACACAGCACTCCACCAGAACCAAAAGGTCCAGCTTGGGGTTTTGATTATGATGCGCTATTCAAGTCCTTCAATCTTCCTGACTTATCTGCAGAAGACGCCGCAAATGTTTATGATTTATTGCGTGGCGACAATGACTCCAGTTTTACTACTCGTGCTACTGTACCAATTATAACTCCTGATTCCAATGCTGCATCTGCATCTGGAACTCATGACAGTGATGACAGTGAAGATGTTCTTGTTGATGGAGATGACGCTCCAGCCAATCCTAACACAACTGTAGGAAATGAAGCTCCAGCTGATCCAATAAACATTGAATCTTCTTCCTCTGGAACACAGGAAATGGGGGAGTTAAGCACAAATCTAGATCCATAAATTCAAGAACCGATTGTACCGGAGACGAGGGTGCATAGGAATCATCCAATCGACAACATTATTGGTGATCCTTATGCCGGTGTTCAGACTCGTCATAGAACCATCACTGAGAACACCAGTCTTTACACAGAGATATTTGACACTGGTGTCATGGAAACATGGCTGCATGCTGCATTCGTGTCCCAGGTAGAGCCGTAGAATGTGAAGGAGGCTCTCGCTGACAACTGCTGGATTGAGGCGATGCAAGATGAACTGTCTCAATTCCAAAAGTTGCAAGTGTGGAATTTAGTTGACTTGCCAAAAGGCTTTCAGCCAATTGGTACCAGATGGGTGTTCAAATGCAAGACGGATGATCGTCATGTAGTTGTGAAAAACAAAGCAAGATTGGTTGTTCAGGGTTTTTATCAACAAGAGGGCTTGGATTACAATGAAGTATATGCCCCAGTTGCTAGAATTGAGTCCATTCGACTGTTCTTGGCTTATGCCACATATGTCGGCTTCAAGGTCTATCAACTTGATGTGAAGAGTGCTTTCCTTTATGGTAAGGTGCATGAAGAAGTCTATGTCACTCAACCTCCCGGTTTTGAAGATCCGCATAATATCAATAAAGTGTACAAGCTCGAAAAAGCACTTTATGGTCTTCATCAAGCACCGCGGGCATGGTATGAGACATTATCTAAGCATTTATTGTCTAAAGGTTTTGACCGTGGACAGATTGACTCGACTCTCTTCATACGAAAAGCAGGAGGTGACATTCTTCTTGTGCAAGTATATGTCGACGACATTATCTTTGGGTCGACCAATGAAGGGATGTGTAGGGAATTCGAGAAGGTGATGAAGTCCAAGTTTGAAATGAGCAATATGGGTGAACTGTCATTCTTTCTAGGTCTGTAAGTCAGTCAAAGAGAGAATGGTATTTATCTACATCAAACTAAGTACGTGCAGGACATCTTGTCAAAATACAAGATGAGTGATAGCACTACTTATGGCACACCAATCCCAGTCAATCATGGTTTGCATCCCGATAGAGATGGAAAGGATGTGGACAGCAGGTTGTACCGTGGGATGATCGGATCACTTATGTATCTCACAGCTTCAAGACCCGATATAATGTTTGCTGTGTGCTTATGCTCAAGGTTTCAGTCTCAACCGAAGGAGTCACATATGATAGCTGTGAAGAGAATTTTTAGATATCTGAAAGGGAAACCCCAATTAGGTCTTTGGTACTCTAAGCAGCAGTCATTCGACTTCAAATCCTACACTGATTCAGATTATGGCGGTTGTAACCTTGACAGAAAGTCAACTTCTGGTGGATGTCAATTCTTAGGAGACAGACTGGTCTCCTGGCAGTGCAAGAAGCAGTCAACGGTTTCTGTCTCAACTTATGAAGCAGAGTACATTGCTGCAGCTAGCGGTTGTTCTCAGATAATGTGGATTCAGCAGCAGTTGAGAGACTACGGCTTAAACTTCACTGGAACTCCTCTATTCATCGACAACAATGCCACCATGTCCATCACAAATAACCCGGTGAAACACTCCAAAACTAAACATATAGAGATTCGCCATCATTTCATCCGTGATTGTGCTGAAAAGCATTTAATTGAACTTGTAAAAGTTCACACGGATGACAATCTTGCTGACCTTTTCACAAAGGCATTTGATCGATCCCGTTTTGAGCATCTTGTCAACTTGATAGGAATGTTCAATCCTGAGTGAAAACTAAGTTTTCTTAACTCAATTCAATTCATGGAAGTTAAATTTTTAATTCCTTTAAATTTTCTGTCACTTGAGAAAAGAGGAAATGATAGTACATCAGAAATGATCTAAACTTCATAGACTGCTCATATGGGAAATGATTGCGTCATGCTTACTTATCTGTTTAAAATTATTATGTTTTTAATCTGTTTATTTACAAGTAATTTGAATTGTTAGTAGGCTGTATGCGTCTTTGAATCACTAGTAGTGTGGAAACTAAATCTAAATTACAACTGTGATTTGAACCCATGTTTGCAAGCGTGTGTGAGTAAAAGAATAGAAAAGATCATTATCAGATAAATGATGTTAGATTTTGGCAATAATTTTCTTTTGAGATCAGTTTCGGGTTATGTCGTTAGCACAATTAATGCGGTTCATCTCACTGCCCATACTCACAAGTATACAAGGAGAGGTTGAATCAAGACATGTCTCTACATTAACCGTTGAGCATGTATTCACCCTTGAATCACTCCTGATTCATTGAAATCAAATCCAGATAAAAGTTGGATCCCCTTACCTTATAATCAAACACCATGTTCATTATCCCGAATCATCATACCGATATTCAAAGAAGAAAATCACATGAAACCAAGACAAATGAATCACTCGATTCTGAATCTTATGATTCCTGATAATCCCTATGGATTCTGCTTGATTTTTCCTGTGCTAATAGATGTAGCTTCATTCTGAAAATCTAGAAAATCATTGGGAAAATCTTAGATGCCATGAGATAGTGCAAGTTATAATAGCATTTCAGTGGGGTACACGTTGTATATCTTATAATTAATACCTTAATACACAAGAACATGATACAAAGATGCGTATAGTTTCAAATCTTATAATATTGTCAACTTGAATTACTTATTTATGTGCTTATTACGTATGAATAAAGAGTAATACATGACATGATCCCATATTCTTTGATGTTTATATTGTATCGTTTTTGCTATAAGTTAGCCTGATATGATCCTTTGCTCGTGTCTTTGATCAAAAATAGCTTGTGTAAATGATTGTATATATCTTTCTTGAAAAGAACAAAAAGATTTTAAGTTTTTAAGTTTATGCATAGTTCAAGTTTAAATCAAAAAAAAAAGGCCAAAAATATTTTATGTTTAATCTTCATGAATTGCATTTGAATCCTCTTGGTTGAATATTTTTATCTTGTTCGTTATTTGACTTGAAAATCTTCATAAATTCTGAGTTGAAAATTGCGCACTTAAGGGTTGTGCGCACTTGTCAAGTACGCACGAAGTAACACTTGCGCACTTAACAAGTACGCAAGAGTTAAGCCTTGCGCACTTGTTAAGTACGCAAGAGTTAATTCGTGCGCACTTAACAAGTACGCACGAACATTAATTGAGGGGTATAAATCAGAGACTTAGAACTTTTCTCAGGCTTTACGCTTTCAAACCCAAAGTTTCCCCCCTGCAGTTTTACTCTCAAAATCGCTTGTGTCCAATCCATCGTTTCATCCCGTACACATTGTCATCTTCGTATTTCATCTCAGTGGTGAGATTATAGGCCAATTCCATCCATTGATTCATGACATTTGGACCGTTTTTCTGACCTAGAATATTTTTAGGTTAATTCCGACAAAATTTGGGGTAATATGGAGTTGTCTGGGTAACTTATTGACACTAGATGCTAATAGGTCACTTAATCGATTCTATAATCATCCTTTTTTAGTCTTAGATTGTTCCATCGGTTGAAGATGAACCGACAGTGGGTCGGAGACTGTCTAGGTCACAAAATGGTGTGTTTTGGTAGTTACTGGTGTCGAAAATGGTCCCATGAGTTAGAATCGTTGATTCCGACTTAGTGGTGACCTACTCGACTCGGTATTGAAACAATCTGTGATGTTTTCAAGTTTCTGAAATTTTTGCTAAGGGTTGTTCTTGTGCACTTAGCAAGTACGCAAGAAATACTTCTTGCGTACTTGTTAAGTACGCAAGAGGAAAATCCTGCGCACTTGCTAAGTGCGCAGGACCAACACTTAGAAATTTTTCCTAAGTCTGAAAATTTTTTCAAAGTGTAACTACTATACTATGTCATGTGTGTCTACTTCCAGTGTTATAAGTTGTTCTGAATATGTTTTCTGTGTGTGTTTGCAGGCTATGGCTCGTGTATTCACTGACGAATTCAACCTATTGGCTAACACCGAACCAGAATGGAAAGGCGCAGCCTTGCAATACAGGGAGATTGTGGATTTTCTGAACAGATCAAGAATAAGTTATGCAATCTCAGCAAACCCAACAGTCTCAAGACCTTACCTGGAGCAATTCTGGGAGACTGCAGAGCACGATTGCACGGTATCCCCGAATGTCATAAGGGCTACCGTTGACGGTCGGGCTATTGCTATCTCTGAGGATACAATAAGGAGAGTATTGCAGTTCGGAGACCTTGCCACCGACCCGACATCCTATCCAGATTACTACGTGGATGGGTGTTGGAGTCATAGAATGGGATATGTCGGGGCAAGGGACTATGCTTCTTACAAGAAGATGTGGGTATTGGATCAATGGCGTTACTTTGCCCACATCATGATCGTGTGCATCTCATCCAGGAAAGCGGGGAAAGATGCCATGGGTCATGACCTTGTAGTGGCCATGGTGGGCCTGTCTCTCAATCAGGTCTACAACTTCTCTCGCTATATCTTCAAAGCACTCAATGACCAGATAAATACAGCAGAGAGGTTCAGGTTCCTTTTGTACCCGAGGTTTGTGCAGCTCCTGATAGATGATGCATTGCCAAACCTACGTGCTATCGGGGAGAGACTGCAGGTAAAAAGGGTGGACAAGAGAGTCTTTGCTCAGTTTCTAAAGCCAGGCAGTGTAGAACCTACCCCTGCGCACACTGAACTCTTTGGCCACCTACTGAATGAAGCATACGTCGCTCCTGAAGATTGGAATTGGTATAGTCCCAACTCAGCACCAGAGATGAGTGATGACTCTGGTGAAGAGCAAGATAATGATGAAGGTGATGATCAAGGTGATGATGAAGGTGATGTTGGTGGTGCTGAGGAATCCGATTCGGAGGCAACTGAATCAGATTCTTCTGATTCCGATGACGCACCATCACAGGCACATCCGAGAAGGTCGGCATAGGTAACCCTGCCTGCGTCGTCTTCAAAAAGAAAACGACAAAGCTCGAGCAGCGAATACGAGCCGGATTCCCACTCTGACGCTGCTCTACAAAGACAAAGGCGAGAGAAAGCCAACAAGAAGAGGGGCGATAGGCAAGAGGTTGCTATCCCCAGGGTTGTAGAGATCCCGAATGTGCAGCAAGTATAACCTGCGGCTGACAGTCCACCAGCACGATTGCTATCAGAATCTACCCCACCAGCACAGCAACTATTCCGTAGGAGGAGAAGACCACAGGTTCAAGCTGAAGTGGTAGTCACGGCGGTCACAGAGGAGATTCCTGTGACGGTGACCCTCCCTACTCCAACCGTCCCGGTGACGGTGACGGTGACTACTCCATTTCTCACGGAGTCAGTCACCATCACCCCAACCATAACTCCCATCATTACATCCCCCATCCCAACACCCACCAAAGAGCCGTCAGGTCAACCCTTTAATTACGGTGATTTCTCACATGGGTTCGACTTTGACACAATCTTCTCTTCCCCCATCCACAACGCCGAAGCCTCATCATCTAGGCATCCTGATCCGAATGATGCAAGGATCGATGTGCTAGAGACCCAAGTTGCTGAACTGTTGAAGACCATTCAAAAGTCAAAGGAGGAGTCTGATGCTCAACAAGCACAGATTAATTCCCTGGCCGATGAAGTTAGGATTCTCCACATCCAGAGAACAGGGACAAATGAGCAACTGAAGAATGTTATGGCACAGAACGAGCTGCTGATAAAAACCAATGAAATGATTCTAAGCCACAGAACTTCACTTGAGTTAAGGATGGATTTGCAGAGAAAAGAGCACGAAGCTATGGTCAAATTAGTTGGTGAACTGACCGTGAAGCTAGGTTCTCAGGGGGAGAAGGAGACAGAGAAGGAGATAGAGAAACAGAAAAAGAAAGACAAAGAAAAGAAATCCACCGGTGCCGAGTCTTGTCATCCAGTCGATCTGACTAAGGATGATGATAAAGACAAGGATCCTGAAGTCGGTCCTAGTAGAGGTGAGCACCTAGCTTTGGCGATTGTGCCCATCTCTTCTGTTCCATTGGCTGAGGGGGAGTCTACTCAGCAAGAGGGTGGTGATACCTCAGGTGGTGGTGGCGGAGATAAAGGGAAGTCAGTGGCTGACGTGCTCAAGGACTTATCTGATGATGAGATCCTCTATTTAGAGCCTGACTATTCCAAAGAGGCACAGATCGATGCTCTCCTTAATCTGGAAGAAGGAGAGATCGACTCTGGTGATGACTGGAACGAGGATGACGATGATGTGGTGATAGAGATTCCCAAGGGCGACGGGGAAGGAGAGTACGAGTTAGAGGATGGTGGGATCTTTGAAGTACCATCGCTCGAATCTCTGCTCGACACAGGCTCAGTTGACATGGCAAGTAATGTTGAAGCTACAACTGAAGCCTCCCCGGTCAACCCTATACCTGTGGACCCTGAGGCACAAAAAGAGAAAGACATGCCTTCTGCATCTACAAAGGGTCCAGCTCCCGTGTGGCAAAAGACCTCTATCACAGACAAGCACGGAGCTACAGGTATGATCTTGGCTGTTAGGTTCGAGGAGGACAAAAAGTTGTTCGCCATCAAAAGATCTGGGGGGGTTCAATACTTGAAACCCACCAGTGAGGCATTCAACTCTTTGCCTAAGTACGACCTAGTTAACCTCGCAAACCGCGATCTTCTAAGTCACTCGAATAATGCAGTAGCAATGGGTTTGTGGGTAACACTACAGCGGGAAGCAAGATCAGGGAAATTTGAATATTTCAAGCCTCAAGTGCCAAAGAGAGTCAAGGATAAGCACGCTGTGCATCCTGTGACTAAGAAGCACCTAAAGAAATTGGTATACAAGCCAGTGCGATGTGAAACTAAGATTCCCCTGAGCAAGTTATCTCAGGATATTCTTGGTGACATGTGGTACTGGTACGTAGATCCAAAGACGGGCGAGGCTGTGATCATGGGTAAAGGACGTTCAGAGAGCGGGAACATAGTGCCAAAGGAACTGATCAGAATCTTCGATGAAGTCTGCTTCATCAACTTTTCTGTGAAAGATCTGGAGGTACTAGCAGAACGCTACTGCGTCTACACGGATGAGTGGACGAAGCTCCTTGCTTCTAAATATGACAAGGTGATTAAGTTCTGCCTTGATTACAAGAAGAAGATGGAAGCTAAGGAACAAGTGCTGTGAAGACTGAAGAATGAAGACTGAAGACGATGAAGATCCCGAGCTGTTGTCAAGGGGGATTTTGTGGATGCACTTTCCTGTGACAACACTCTGGATAGAGTCTTAGTTTGTATTTCTTATGTCTGTAATTTGTCTTTGTATTTATGAGTCATTATGTAATAGTTTATCGAGTTGTATTTACTTTTACATAATGTATGTTGTTTTTCTGCTAAGTGTTTTGCGCACTTACATGTGCGCAGGAGAAAGCTCCTACGTACTTAGCAAGTACGCAAGAACACATTTGCGTACTTGTTAAGTACGCAAGAGCAATTGGTCCTGCGCACTTGCTAAGTGCGCAGGCATCAGCTCTGTATAAATAGGATAGGTTCACAGAGGTTAAGCATGCAGAACCATTTGTTTAGACGAACTCAGTTTTGCTAAGTACGCAGCTTGTATTCTCTCTGTAACCGTTGAGTGTTTATAATACAAAGAACGTTTATTGTGACTCTCGTGTTTGGTTTACTTTGTTTAGTAAGACTCTCCACCTAGTCACGGGTATTCCGCAACCCGGTCCGACTAGTAGACCACTTGCATGTGACGATCCGACACTCACGAAGGGACCTACAGAATATGTTAAACATTTAAATTATAAATTAATATCATGTTAGACAAATTTGTAGGTTGTGGACGGTACGCAACTAACGACGGTTTAAAAGGCGAACGATCGCACGAAAGTACTAACTAGTACTTTTAAGTATTAATTCACATTGAATGAATTTTAAGAACATGTTTGAGATGTATGGGGGTGGTTCATGTGTATTTAATGTGTCATAATCATCAATTAAGTCTACGGGTGATCCACGAATCGATCATAGATAAGTATAAGTCTTTGTAATCAAGCATAAACGTAATGTTTCACATGTGAAATAGTATTGTAACAATGCATGAATAGGATTTCAAGTAGAATGAAATGTCATGTGGATTCTCATTGATAAGTCTAGAATGAGTACAAGTAGTAAAAATAAGAAGTGTCATAGTCTCCCCTAGTTAAGGGAATTTCGTCCCAGAAATTCAACTAGTAGAGACGATGAAAACTAGGAAAGGATAGGTTATGATATACGTTGGCTAGGGCTTGTCCTTGATCCGATGCCTAGTCCCACTTCTAATGCACCATCAATGTTTATATATAGGATGTACCGCAACTAATCCACCGCACTTTTGGTGCTTTAGAAATGTACTAACCGTCTATCAAAACTACCACTAACATGGATAATGTTAGGTGGCATGATTCGAGTTCAGGAATTGGTTATGGGTAGCTACATCATAGAATTTCTCTTCACACCAATATACCTGTAAATTCACGATTATGTTCGCGACCTCAATCGCCAATTTACCTTACGCGGGTGTGATATGTCCTTCTACTATGCACCTATACAGTGATGATAGTAATGTAGACGGAGATTATGAATATCGTTGAAGGGTAGTGAAAACATGTTGTTTTGAGATTTAAAAATCATGATCAAATAGGTATCTTATGCATATTTAGCAGTAGTGTATAAAGCGTGACATTCACATAGCCATCCACAAAATGAATCTTGAATAATAATACATCCAAACATAGTGCAAATTTATGAGTAAACATGGTTCATTGATAAAAGAAATTAACCTAAGTCTAAAGATAGAGTCATCTAAACAAACAAAGAATTCAAGTTTTGATGAACCAAGGTAACAAAATAAGAAATCAATTAAGTAACGTAGTTATCATGTCTCCCCTAGTTAAGGGGATTTCTCCCAAAACTTAACCAGTGGGGTTTGCGTTGTCTTAGGTGGTAGGGTCTTCACGAGTCTCAGTTGTTCCCTTGACAAAGGTGCGAGCATGAGCACCTTGATTGTTGTTGAGTTTCGGGTACTAGTTTTTGTAGTGAACAGGAGCACCGAATTCATAACAGGCCCTACCATTGGTGATGGCAGGAGTAGCAGTTTGGGAAGTAGCAGCCTTTTCAGCTACGTGACAAGCGTTAGCCAAATGACCAACCCTTCCACATTTAGTGCATGAACGACATTGAATAGTAGTAGGATGATGGTATAGGCACTTGGCACAGAATGGGTGTGTCCCCGAATAAGCTTTTCTTGCAGGCACTTGAGCAGTAGGAGCCACTTGGGCAACATGAACAGTTGTGGTAACCATGGCAAAACTTTTAGAGGTCCTTTGCATGTTGTGGCAATACTCAGGATTTATCGACACTTCCTCCTTAACTCTCTTGTCACCTTTCCTGAATAGAACCCCAGACTTAACCAGATCTTCTGTTAAGGACGTAGACAAACGAATAGCAGCTTCAAGTGTTGTGGGGCTACTTCCCATGGCAGTACCTTGAATTTGAGGCGGAAGGCCGCCAATGTGACGATCAATTTTCTGAGTCAGGGGTGTAACCAGATGCGAGACTAGGATGCAGATTTCATGAAAGCGTGTGGTGTACGCCTCACTCTCCCCACTATCTTGGGTAAGGTCCCACAACTCAAACTCCAACTTCTTCATCTCATTGCTAGGACAGAACTCCTCGATCATAATTTCCTTGAGCTAATTCCAAGTCATAGCAAGAGCTCCTCCCCTACCTCGAATCTTCTTTTCAACATTCCACCAAGTCAGTGCCCTATTTTAGAAGGCACTTGTTGTATACTTTACCTTAAGTTCATCGGAGCAGTCGCTCTTCTCAAATGTGTTCTCCATGCTTTCAAACCATTATAATAGCCCTGTTGCACCTTCAGATCCAAGGTACTTGTGTGGGTTACATGAGTTGAAGTGCTTGAAGGTACAAACACTCCCACTAGATCATCCGGTGGAGTTGTTGATTTGAGTGATAATAGTGGGTGAGACGGCAGCAAGTTGTTCTGTGAGAAGGGTGGCTATGGCAATGGTTTCGGTGGAGGCTTCACCGGTGTTAGCCACAATGTTATCAGGATCACGATGAGGAGGCATTCTACGAAAGAGAAATCACGAGTTTAGAATAGACATTCAAATAATAATAAAAGTGACAATATATGTAAATAAAATCACTCATTCATTAATATCAATGTCTTACAAGATAAACAAAACATATATTAAAACATATATGTTGAATTACAAATGAAAACAATAATGACAAACTGACTAGTCAAAATTCAAGGTTCAGATAAATAATACCAGTGAGACGGTTTTAGCCTATAAGTGAGCACTCACTCCGAGAGTCTCGAGGTAAGTGCGACTCATAACGAACGTGTCTCACTTTCCTTTGATAAGACCCCTAGTATACAGGCGCTCACCCTTCCAGATTACACGTGTCTCTAGTATCACTATTCGATCCTTTGATTTTGATGAGAACATTATGGATTGGGTAAGAGTTGGATTCAGCTTCGTGCAAGCTTCTTCTTCCTTCTTGTTGTTGGGCTCCAAATTGCTAGGAATGCAGATGAATTCTTCCTCGAGTCATGGGTAGTGCGGGTTAGTTGTATCCAATAGTAGTTTGAGTTCTTCCTTCTTGCGGCCTTCTTGATTGGGTTTGGGCTCTCCGACGTGTGACAGTGGATCTGAGTCCTCATGAGCATGTGTAACGTGAGGGTTGTGGACAAGATACAGTAAAAGCATATTAATTACATATAAGCACATAATTCCTAATAATGTGGCACTTAGGTTATAGTCTAGGTTATTGCTAAGGGAACCTAATTCTCTATAACCACGGCCCTGATACCAATCTGTCACACCCCCGTCAGCGACAGAAACATGGAAGTGCAACGAAATTGAATAAGAGAACACAAGGCAATAAAGACATTTACTATTAAGGTTTTATAATATTAAAAAAAACAATTACATAAGTTTCAAATTAAACCAAACAAATAACATGTTCAAAAGACAAAGCAACTAAAAATAAAATTCTTAATTGATATCTAGGCAATTCCTATGTGATATTGACTTGACGTATCACAAGCTTACTCACCTGAAACATGTACGAAAAATAAGTGCCAACTAAAATAGTTGGTGAGAATTCACAGGTTTAATAAATGCATATGTTTGACAAAGATAACAATTTATAATCCAAGATCATCATATTGTATGATGTGTTGCAAAGCACACCTCATATTCCTTGTATTTTCGTATAGTTTTTGAGTCGTTTTCAGTCATTTATAGCTTGTACTTAGTAATGATATGTTTTGTAGGTGTTTGGGAGTAATTGGAGCTTACACGATCAAAAACTGTGAAGAAACGAGCACACGAGAATACGTGACGAGAAACGGAAAGAGTCCAAACTTAAAAGGGGCATATCTCGGGCTATAAATTGAGTTACGGGGCCCATAATATATCGATTTGGGGTACTTCGATAAGAAAAGTCCAAATAACATGTTATGTTCTCGCCATACGCGAGGTATAAGGCCTATTTGGTCACGGTATGCGAGGGAACAATAAACCGGATAAGTTTAGCGACACTTTTGTCTTTGGTGGTACGCGAGGGAATGGCCAAATGGGCTTCGCGGTAAGCGATAAACCCCAGAAACGTGTTTTTTAACCTAATTTGATGTTTTAATAGTTTAGAACTCCCCCAATTGATTATTAATTGATTACCAGCCCTTTAACATTAGCAAAGGGGCTATTTTGAGAGGAGAAGAAGCAACGAGAGCCAAAGTTCGAAGATTTATTGATCGAGTTGGTTTGTTCTTGCTCGTACGGGTTACAATCTTTGTTTCTTGTTTACTTTCGATTGATTTGGATTATGTTCATCTCGTTTGAGATTTGTTTTCTAGTTTTGAACATGTATCTTGGCTAGACTATAGTAGCTATCTAGGTTTTCGATGATTGCTTGATTTGATTGTGAATTTATTTCGGTTTATGTTGGATTTGTGATAAAGTAAAGAACTTGGATTCAATTAGTATGATGTTTATGCATGTCTAATTATGATTTGCAATTGGTTTGTGTTTCATGTGTGTTTTGTTGAATGTCTTTAAAATAATAGATGCATGTTATGTTGCTTACTTTGTGTTTGTAATTAGTTTGTGGATAACTGATATCATCGTCCATAGAAACACAGATTAAGAGTATCTTAAGGTTAGGTGTTCTTCCTACTTCAATAGCTGAAATGTGCGAAGTTGTCGGGTATTCCTTGGTGTTAGGGTTTTTACGTAGATTGCACTAAAAGGAGGGTTTCCTAGCATCATTGATATTCCGTTTCATACCGAGAGTTGTCAGGTTACCCCGTATGTCCGAGGGCGTATTGAGATATTGAGACTGAGAGGTAATATATCTTTAGGGTACTTTAGCATTGTCAGAAATAGCTGAGAGGTGATCCGACTAACCTGTGAGTTTACACGTTCCTTAGGGTTTCCTATTAGGTCACACCCGGAGAATGATCTGGGATCTTTAGGTTGTCTTAGGGTTTCGTATTCAAAGAACCCGGTCCCATCATAGTTGTCATAACCGAGAAAAGTTCATGTTTAGCAAACAAGATTCATTACCTAGATAGTGCTTTATCCATTCCTGATCTCATTTGTTTCGTTTGTATGATAGTTGGTGTCATTAGTAGTTTAGTAGTTCGTTAGTTTGATAACAGTTACACAATTCCCCAATATTATTCAGTTTAGATAGTTGAGTCAGAGTCAAGATAGAGTTGTGACTAGTGTCTCGTGGGTTCTGCATCCGGACTTCATTAGAATGTACTACATTGATTGGTACACTTGCCGGTTGTGTGGTCTAGATGTATAAATTTAAAGCTAGAGTGTCTAGGTTAGGTTTTATAGTTAGTTTTCATAGACCGTCCAACACACATCAAGTTTTTGGCGCCGTTGCCGGGGACACTTAGGCGATAGCGTATCTAACTTTGATTGAACTTAACCGATTAGTTGGTCTTTTTGTGTTTTGAGTCTTTTTTTATTTTTTTGAGTCTACTTTGTACCTTGAGCCTGTCCAATTGTTTTTTTCATTATGTGTGAGATATGTGGAGGACCCCATTTTACTCGTCATTGCCCATATTCATCGGAATATTCTACAGAGTGTTATGATCATTCTTGTCTGCAGTTACAACCATATGAGGAATACAGAACTCAAGAGGAGTTGAATGCCTGGTACAAAGAGGCAAATGAGCAAAATGATAAAGAAATCTGGGCAATAATTGCTCACATTGGATCACATCGGCCGAAGAATATGGAGCGTGTGATTTATGATCGTGAAGGGAATGTCATCGAAACTGAAACTGCATCAGGAGAAGTAATTCTAGAAATTCTAGAACTGGAGGCAACAAGGGACAAAGTGCAGGTAACAGTGACAGAAGGTGCAGCACAAATCCCATCTCCAGGTAAGTATTCTGACTTTGATTGCATTACTAATGAATTTTATACCGACTCTATGCAAGATCATGATGTTCCATACGATTCTTTACACTTGTCTTGTGAGGATGATACAGTGCAGGAGTCAAAGAAAACTCAAGAGCAGGGGACGATAATGGATGTAAAATTCCCACCTCCGGTTCAGCAAGACACTGAGCCAAAATTTTGGTGTCCCACGCCATGGGATATTAATGATGGCTTTTGGAGTGACGATGAAAGAGATAATGAAGAAGAAGAGTTGATGGATGTCCCTCAAACCCAAGTTGAAAATGAGTGTTTAGAAGAGGGATTAGCAGGGTTGTTTGAGACGGAGGATATTAGTGAGTCTCAACCTAGTGGGCCATTAGCAGGGTTTGAGGATGAGATGATAGAAGGTGAGTAGGTCCCATTTTGGGAGAATGAATTTGGAGACGAATTGGTGGACCTGCCAACCCCTAGCGAAAAAGAGTTTGACCCATTTGCGATCTAAAGCTCATTTAAGGGCTATTGTATCAAGATCCAAGTGTGGGGATCAGTAAGGAGCCTTGCGAAGAGATCCATGAGGTGGACAAGTTGAGGTCTGAGGATTTGACTAGAGAGAGAAAGAAGAAAAGACCCGTGGAGTTATTAGATGGTGGATCGCCACCCAAATCAGCACGACCACAGGACAGGGCACATAGACGTATGGACCGGCATGTCTTGAGTGTTCTAAGATGGTCACACAAGGATCATAGGGGGATACGATATTCTGGAGATGACCGATTACCTCACTACATGCCACGTATCAGGTTTGGTCCAGGTAAGTTCAAGTATTGGTGGGCTGACCCGTTTGAATATTTCAAATCATTTTATAATTATACCATCGAAGTTTGTCTAGTCGGTGGTAAACCAGTCATATTAAACGGGCCAGACGGGGGCGGAATAAAGGAGAAGCCTCCTGATTAGGTTTGGTTCTCGGGTGAGAACCCGAGTGTATAGTTTGTATAAATTTTATTGAGTCTGTATTTTGAGTCTATTTGATGTTGTTTTGGGTTAGCTTGAGTTTATTTTTGCAGGTATAAATCACATCGCCCATACTCAATCTCCAATCGGGTGGAGTCAATTCTAATATCATATTTATGTAAAGGGCAACCTGACAGAATTGTGTGCAGTCACGAATGAAATGTTATACGGTTGCACAAGTGGAATAGTAAAGTTGGGCACGATCATGCATACATTACCAGCTAAGTCATTTCCATTTTATTACTTGTTGTTTATTTTTGAGTTATTATTTTATTTTTCCGCTATTTCAAAGTCTGTACCTGTCCAACTGCAAACTTTCAGAAAGTGGTACTATGACCCAATCATTGGCAGTGTAGTAATAGAGTGTGAGGGCAAGGAAGACATCACTATCTTTGAACCTATGGAGCTGTTGAAATTTAAGCCTGAAGATCTAGAGATACTATTCCAGAATTTCATTCAGGCATACAGTGATGAAGATGAAGCTGATGCCAAGGCCTACCAAAGAGTTGTATCTCTCCACGTTAAACCATTCATCCCAAGGACAACTGAAGGACCAGCTGCTTGATGAAGAGTTGAAGACAGTAATGCAACAGCTTAGGGGGAGATTGTAGAGTCTTATCTTATGTATAAGATGTTGTCATTTATTGTATGTTTAAACAGTTTTAGACTAGTTTACTTTATGTCATTTCATTAAATGTAATTTCAGTTTTCTGTAATTTACTGCTTTATTAGCAAAGTCTGGGCCATCGAAACTACTTAGTTTCGATTGAGTTTGTTCAATCGAAACTAGTAGTTTCGATAGATGGTAGTTTCGACAGTTCTGTGTATCACTTGTAAATGGTCAATCGAAACTAGTAGTTTCGATTGAACATAGTTTCGATACCTGTCACTACTATAAATAGCCTAGTTTGAGAATGTTTAGGGTGTGAGTAGCGGCTGTAACCCTGAACCTTCTCTTTCACATTGTTATTGAATTAATACACTTTGCAGTTGTTTTTACACTGTGTTCTTACATTTTCATATCATTTTGTGTTGATTCATTGTGAGGTTAGCCTGTTATCTTCACCGATTCTGTTTCTACCATCTGTTTCACCACCATACACACAGTTTCCGCCTGTGTGTGTGTAATCGATCAAATCAGTGATTTAAAGAGAAATCTGGACCTACAATTGGTATCAGAGCTTTATGCTCTAGTGTTTTTGAGTGTTATCAGGTTTATTGATCGATTCTAGGTGTTTGTGAGGATATTCGAAGCTTATTTTGGGTTTTTGCACATCTATTCTCGGAAGTACTGTTTTATTGATTGACGGCTACTGTTTCATCGATTTCCAAGGGTTTTTGCTCGTATTTTCAACATCAAAGGTTGGTTTAGTGATCAGGACTGTTAGACGAAGGTTTTCACTAGATTGGTTTGTCTTTTCTGCTCTATTGATTTCTGGAGCTTATCATCAATGGAGTATTTCTGAGCTTGGAGAAAAAGGCATCGAAACTACTGGGGACAGTTTCTGATTTTTGTTGATCATCGAAACTTCTTGTCTACGTTTTGTCGGGAGAAGGTACTATCGAAACTAGATTTTTTTCTTATATAGAAACCGTGGTTATCGAAACTTGTCTGTGAATTTTTCAGTATCGAAACTAGTTGTTTCGATAAAAGTTGTCCTATCGAAACTAGTTGTTTCGATAAAAGTTGTCCTATCGAAACTAGTTGTTTCGATAGAAGTTGTCCTATCGAAACTAGTTTCTGTTTATTTTTGATTCCGAATATTATGGCCACTTCAAGTTCAACGGAACCTTCTGGGGGAAATAGACCACCTGCTCTTGTGTCCACAAGAGAATTTGATGACTGGACTAAAAAGATGAAGCTTTTCTTTCAATTTCACGATTATACATTATTGAGTTCTATCACCGATGGTCTCCACAAGCCCGTAACTACCATTGCTGATGTTCAACGTCCTAAGTTAGTATCTGAGTATGATGAGAAAGATCTTGCCTTGATTACCTGAGACAACAAGGCCTACGGGACTATTTCCATGGCTCTTCCTATGGATATTTTCAACATCTTTGCTGAGTACACAACTGCCAAAGACTTATGGGTTGCATTGTGCACAAGATATGAGGGAAGTGAGGATGTAGGAAAGCAAAAGAGATCTGATCAAGAAACAATATGAGATGTTCAGCAGTGTAAGGGGAGAATCAATGTCTGATTTGATCAACCGTTTCTCAAGCATTGTATCAAGGTTGAAAGTAATGGGAGTTGAGTACCCTACTCTTGATCTAAACAAGAAACTCCTAGATTCTCTTCCTGAGGAATGGAATATGTATCGAATCATGATCAAAAAGACTGAGAATCTGAGTGCTCTGTCTCAACAGGAAGTCTATAGCATTCTTGAATCTTATGAAATTGAGATTAAGAAGGGAGCATTCACCCCATCAAATCAGTCTGGAAACACAGCTCTTATTGCTGGATCAAGCTCATCCGGTAGCCCATACTTTCAGACTGATGTACATCCTTCAGCTGCTGCAATTAATTCTACCAGCTCCTCTGCTCCTCAAAAGACTGTCACCATGATTCCTGATGATTATGTCCCAATCATGACTGCCTTCATGTCGTGCTATGATGCACTGATTTCTGGAAATCTAACACCGGTTAGCTTTCAACCTGATGACTTGGAGCAGATTAATCCTGATGATTTGGAGAAAATGGACATTGATTGGTGCATGGCCATGTTGACCTTAAGAGCCAAAAGATTCATCAAAAGGACTGGCATAGACAGATTCAAGCAGGGAAAGACACTTGGGTTTGATATCAAGAAGGTGAGATGCTACAATTGTGATCAGCTGGGTCACTTTGCCAGAAACTGCAAGCAGCCGTCCTCCAAGGATCAGCAAGAAAAGAAGATTTCCTCTGGAAAACAAGCTGCCAATCCTCCAAAGACAAACACATCTTCAAGTTCCACAGCTCTTGTGTGTCAAGCTGATGGACACTATCATTGGGGAGAACAAGGTGAGGAAGCTGCTGATAAAGCCTTGATGGCTGATGTGGAGGACATGGGCAAGTGTTTCACGATTGAACCTGCTGAGGATCTCACTGCTGTGCCTGCTGAGGTTATTTCTAAACTGTGTAATTCTAGATCTTGCTTGAATGAAATTCAAAAATACAGATTCATCAATCAAGCCTTGATTGATGAACGAGATCACATTAAGGTGATGTATGACTCTGTGGCAAAAAATGAGAAACTTCACTTAAAGAAAATTCGTGACATTTCTGGTGAAAATCGCTCTTTAATTGTGCAACTCAATACTCAAACCATTAATAATACAATCTTAAGTGAAAGAGTCCAAAAGGCAGAAAAAGCCAAATTACAAGTTGAAAACATGGATATGGATCAGAAAATTCTGTTTGGGATAATCGATAAACAATTTAATAGAAAAGGCACAGAGGGTCTTTGGTATAACTCTCATCCACCTCCTTATTCTAAATCAGGGAGATTTGCTGATATGCCAACTCCACATGTTTCTACACCTTTTGTTTGTACATTATCTCCTGATGATTATATTACGTCCTCCGATTCTGACAGTTTTGCTTCTTGTGCAGAATCAAATTGTGTAAATTCCGAAGATGATTGTGATAAGAGTACTAATGATAGAACTATTTTAAAAGAACTTGAGTCGGATGGATGTAATAATATGTCCGTGTCAAAACCAAATATTTGTGAACACGTTAAAAACTTGTATTTTGATTCTATGCCTGCTGAGCATACGGGTTTGGGAAGTGATGTTTCTAAATTTAAAAATGTTTTGCCTTTTGTTCCTAAATCTTTGAATGTTATGGCATGTGTTACCAAGTTTAAAAGTGCAGGAATTATTGTGAATGATGTACCACGTGAAACCATGAGCAACATGGACTTTTTCAGATTAAAGGAAGCACATCGTCTTCAAGACAAAGTTATTGATGAGAGAACCGTCTCATGTTCAGATTCCTCAACATCACAATCATCTTCATCTTGTGATGACTATTATCAGGCTAAGATATCTTGTGAAAACGTTTGTTTTAGTTGTGGTGCCTAAAATCATGTTTCAAAAAGTTGTAAATTGACAACCGCAAATTCTAATGAAGAATCACCTTCCAAAAGTTCATTAAATTCATATGTGTTGCCTAAGTCTTCTCACAGTAGGAAATCTAGGCGTAAAATAATTAAAAATGCTAAAAATTATTTAAAACGAACTTGGAAAATTAAAAATAATGTTCTATTTGATGACCATGCTTCATCAAATGATGGTTGTAATTCTGATTCCAATGAGAGGTCATATCCTGACACAAAAATCTCTTGATTGAAACAATTTTGGTCAAATCGTATAAATGATTCGTTGTGTATAGGGTCAATCAAGAAGAACCGGCGATAACATCTGGCATGTAGATAGTGGATGTTCAAGACATATGACTGGGCACTTTAACTTGCTACAAGATTATCATCAAATTGATGGAGAGTATGTTGCTTTTGCTGGAAACCCAAGAGGAGGAAAGATTGAAGGACAAGGAACAGTATCAAATGGAGTAAATAGTCTGGAATTTGTCAACTTTGTTCCTCAGTTGAAATACAATCTGATGAGTGTTTCACAGATTTGTGACAAGGACTTTTGTGCTTTATTCAATTCAAAAGAATGTCTTATCTTGAAGCCGGGAGTGGTGATTCCGGAAGAACTTATTCTCATGCGTGCTCCCAGAAGATACAACACATATAGCTTGGATATGAACAACCCATCGGGCATTGAATCGTGTTTTCTCTCAAAGGCTTCCGAAGATGAATCTTTCCTGTGGCATAAGAGGTTGGGACATGTCAATTTCAAAACAATGAACCGACTGGTTCGAGGCAACCTAGTCACTGGATTACCTCTCAAAGATTTCACTCTTATGGAACACTGTATCTCATGTTCCAAGGGAAAACAACACAAATCTTCACATAAGCCTAAAACCACCAATTCCATTGACTCTCCTCTCCAATTGCTTCACATGGATCTTTTTGGTCCGGTGAGTGTCATGTGTCTTGGACGAAAGTCATACTGTCTGGTGGTAACAGATGATTTTTTCGATTCACTTGGGTTTTTTTCCTAGCTAAGAAAGATGAGACGCCAGAGATTTTAAAAACCTATCTGCTTCAAATTGAGAACCTCTTCAATCTAAGTGTGAAGAATATCCGCAGCGATCATGGAACAGAATTCAAAAATGCAACTCTTGATTCCTTCTGTGAAAGCAAAGGAATTTCTCGACAATTTAGTGCACCTCGTACTCCTCAACAAAACGGTGTAGCTGAAAGAAGAAACCGCACTTTAATTGAAGCTGCACGAACTATGATTGTTGACTATAAGCTTCCCGTGACTTTCTGGGCTGAGGCGGTCAACACTGCATGTTTTGTGCAAAATCGGGTTCTTATCACTAAAAGTTGCAACAAGACACCTTATGAGATCATGTACAAGCGCAAGCCAGTTATCGATTTCTTCAGAAAATTTAGGTGTGTGTGCACAATGCTGAACACTTCAGATCAGCTCAACAAGTTTGAAGCCAAAGCTTATGAATGCTATTTTGTTGGTTACTCATCCAATCAACGTCATTTAATCTTCCTGATTTCTCTATTGAATCAACTCTTGCTAATCCTTACTTCTCTGTGAATAATCTAGGGAATATAAATGATCAAGGCTCTTCCTCATCTGCTCAGGTTGAAATTCCTGTGGTTGCTAATGCTGAATCTGATATGGAGTCTTCCGTTTCTGGTGCAACAAGTGAAACTGTTGAAGACAACTCCATTCCAATAGTAGATGTTGCACCACAATCACCTGCTGAAGATCCTATTAATGATATTGCCTATCCTCCTGCTGAAAATCTTACCAATTTGGAAGAAGTCGTGGAAGAAGATGAAATTCCTCAACTGCGAATTCACAAGATTCATCCCACCAATAACATCATTGGACCACTCAATGTGGGTGTTAGTACCCGAAGTGCATGTGAAGCATTTGAAAACAGCATGTTTTCTTGCTTCATTTCTCAAGCTGAACCAAAGAACATCAAAGCAGCTCTACGAGAAAACAGCTAGGTAGAAGCAATGCAGGAAGAGCTACAGCAATTCTCAAAGCTGCATGTGTGGAATTTGGTAGATCTTCCCAAGAACAAAGTTCCAATCGTCACTCGTTGGGTTTTTCGCAACAAAAAGGATGAAGGCGGCACTGTGATTCGAAATAAAGCTCGTCTGGTGGTTCAAGGTTTCTATCAAGAAGAAGGGATTGACTATGAGGAAGTCTTTGCACCAGTGGCTCGCTTGGAAGCCATCCGAATGTTTCTCACCTATGCAGCCTACATGGACTTCACCGTTCATCAAATGGATGTCAAAAGCGCATTTTTATATGGCAAAGTTCAAGAGGAAGCTTATGTCAAGCAGCCGCCGGGTTTCATTGATCCTAATTTTCCAGACCGTGTTTATAAGTTAGACAAAGCATTGTACGGTCTTCACCAAGCACCTCGTGCGTGGTATGAAACTTTATCAAAGCATCTGCTTGAGAATGGTTTCACACGAGGAGCAATTGACCAAACTTTGTTCAAACGGAAGGATGAAAAGGATACAATCATGGTGCAAATTTATGTGGATGATATCATTTTTGGATCTACAAATCCCCGTCTTTGCATAGAATTTGAGGAAGTGATGAGATCTAAGTTTGAAATGAGCTCCATGGGAGAAATGAAGTTCTTTTTGGGACTACAAGTTGATCAGTCTGAGTCAGGAATCCTTATCCATCAAGAAAAATACGTGAAAGAAATTTTGACCAAGTTCAAAATGGTTGATTCCCACCCTGTAAAAACTCTTGTGGAAGTTCGTCATTGTTTGACTCCTGGTGTGGATGGTGAAAGCGTTGATCAGCATCTCTATCGCTCTATGATAGGCTCTCTCATGTATCTCACGGCCAGCAGACCCGACATCATGTTTGCAGTGTGCTTGTGTGCACGTTTTCAGGCTAATCCTAAACTCTCTCATTTATCTGCTGTCAGACGTATTTTAAGATATTTAAAGTATAAGCCAAAATTGGGTCTATGGTATCCTAAAACTGACTTATTTGATCTTGTGGCTTATTCAGATTTAGACTACGGGGGTTGCAACTTAGATCGAAAATCCACTTCTGGAGGTTGTCAATTCCTTGGCAACCGCCTTGTCTCATGGCAGTGTAAGAAACAATCCACCGTTTCCCAATACACCGTCGAAGCCGAATACATTGCCGCAGCCCTCTGTTGTTCCCAAGTCAGATGGATACACCATCAGATGCTTGACTATGGGATCACATTCCATGACACACCCATTCTGTGTGACAACACTGTTGTTCCCCATATCACCAAAAACCCCGTTCAGCATTCCAAAACAAAACACATTGAAATCACACATCACTTTATCCGTGACTGTGTGGAAAAGAAGCATATTCAAATTGTTGAAGTCAAAACTAATAAACAAACCGCAGACATCTTCACAAAGGCTTTTGACTCTACCAGATTTGCCCAACTAGTGGAGATGCTTGAAATGATCAACTTTCAGTAAATTGTGTGAATAGTATTCTTTTTTCTAAATTCTGTTTAATTTTCAAAGAAAATTCCAAAAAGATTTTATTTGTATGTACAGTTTCTACGCAAATCTTTTGGGGGAGAAATATAATATTGAAAAGAATTGTTGTGTATATAATCTTACAAGTGGTTTTGAGTTGCAGGAAAAATTGAATCTGACCTTTGAGAAATGATAGTGTCTGATCTCATCTCTTGGACATGGAATAGACCAAAAGCGATGGTGTTTACTGAGGTATAGCTTGTAGGCCCGACATATGGTTAAAACTTGTAAGTAGTGTGAAAACCTAATATATATATCTCATACTTGTGTGTTTGAACCCATTATTGAAACATCTAACCCATTTTTATATCTAAGAAAACCAATTCAATCAGATACAGGCTTACGTATTGGATTCCTATTCATACGCAGTGACCGTCAATATAACGATATTTACCACCGATGACCCCGTATGTTTTGCTTACGCAAAGATCTCGGGTGCTCATCCTTTTCCCATCCACTTGGATGATTTGACCCCGTCTGTTTTGCTTACGCAAAGATCTCGGGTGTTCAACATTTTTCTATCCGCTTGGATAATTTTACGACTTCTTCTGTTTTGCTTACGCAAAGATCTAGAATGCTTGTACCTTTTTAATATCTACTTGGATATATTTTATTTTAATTTTCTAAATCCACTTGGATATCTTATTTTATTTTGGTGGTACTTTGACATTACTAAGACGGTACCTTGGTTAATCAGAAAGAGATGATAGGATGAAGATGGGTACTTCTTGAGGATTGATAGGTTTTCAAAATCATTTTATTTTAATATGTGGGGTACACCTTGTATATTGCTTAAATGGTACCTTTTAATCACATGAAATCTTAGTACAAACAAATGTTCGGGTTTACTTTGCACAAATATCAGCTATCTTCAGGGAGTCACAGTAGTGAATTGCAAAAGGAAGTGTTTCAAGAGACTGACCAGATCTGATCTCATGTTGGATCTTTTTCAAGAAGATAAGTGTAAATATCTTGTGTATAATTTCATTTCTATAGAAAGTCTGTTTTAACAGTGTATATATGTTAGTCTTATTTCTGTTCTTTGAACTATCGAAACTAGTTGTACTTATCGAAACTACTTTGTGCATATCGAAACTACTTTGTGCATATCGAAACTACTTTGACATATCGAAAATACTTTGTGCATATCAAAACTACTTTGAACTATCGAAACTAGTTTGCCCTATCGAAACAAGTTGTTTCGACAGGGGCATTTTTGTCTTTTGTCTTACAAAAAATTAAATGCCTTCATAATCAATCCCTCCCTTCATACTGAGTTTCACTCGTCTTTTTCGAACCCTCTTACCTTCTCTGTCATAGGCAAAAATCTCTTAAGCCTTTGGTCTGAGTTGCAAGAAATCAGTGTTAATCACCTGATTTTCCCCCGTTGTCACCATCGTCTCCATCATCAGGTAACGTCTCACTACTTTCTACAAATGATTTTTCAAATCAGCAGACCTAGGGTTTCAAAAATTCAAAATATGTTCGACTAAATCTTCATAATAACAGTCGTTTTTGTGCTTATCCGCGTTTACAAACATCTGTATCATCTTTGAACTCATGATTAATGTGTACTCTTGCAGATAACAGTCTCACATTCGGTAAGATGAAGTTCCGTCACTAACAGGCCACTCTAAACCCTTCTTTAAATTGTCTATATTAGTCTAAGTATCGTGAATCAAAAGGGGTTTGGGTTTCAAAACCAAGTAGTTTAGACAAAAGGGATTCAACACTTTCAAAATTTCTCAAAATATTTTTCATCGAAACTACTAGTTTCGACACCCAAACTTGCCCTAGTATCTCTGATCGAAACTATAGTTTCGATAAGTTCATCTCAATCGAAACTAGTTGTTTCGACAGTAAGGTTTTCAAATTTTTTCTAAGTGTTGGTACATCTTGTTTCGATTAAGTATATTCATAAACTTCACTTATTATGCACAACTGATGAATTTTACAGGTATGGATCTCTTATTCGATTAAGTATATTCAGAAATTCTGACTACCGAGGAAAAAGATACTGAGAGAACCAGATACTTCACAGAAGAAGGAGAGGAGATTCAAACCTTGTCTGATGAAGAAAAAGATAAAGAAGATGTTCAGGTTAATCTTATCAAGACAGTCACTCCTGAACCAACCACTACTGTCCCTGAATCAAGTCCAGCACAAGATCCACCTTCTGTTGCACCTGAACCTCCAACTTCAAGAAAATCTTGGTTTAGGAAAATCATTCAGGAAGAAACTCCTAAAACATACGAATAGATAGATGAGCATCAGGAGCTAAAGAGGCCTCCAATTGGCTGGAAGTATGATGCAGAAAGGAAGCTCTTTATTATCAGAAGATATAGAGGGGGAGTTTAGTACTTCAAAAATATGACTGACTTCCAGACACTTCCTTTCTATGACCTCAGGGACTTAGCCAAGCTTCCACTTCAAAACCCTGGGAAGGTTATGATGGCTTATGACTTCGAGAAATTTCTGCATTCTCAAGTCAATAATGATTTCAAGGGAATGAAGCCTAGGAAAACTCAAAGACAAGGTTTCACCCTAAAACCAATAAGCCATATGTGTTCTTGACGTACAAGCCTGCCCAAACTCACAAGACCATCACCATTCCAAAGTCTGTACCTGTCCAACTGCAAAATTTCAGAAAGTGGTACTATGACCCAATCATTGGCAGTGCAGTAATAGAGTGTGAGGGCAAGGAAGACATCACTATCTTTGAACCTATGGAGCTGTTGAAATTTAAGCCTGAAGATCTGGAGATACTATTCCAGAATCACATTCAGGCATACAGTGATGAAGATGAAGCTAATGCCAAGGGCTACCAAAGAGTTGTATCTCTCCACGTTAAACCATTCATCCCAAGGACAACTGAAGGACCAGCTGCTTGATGAAGAGTTGAAGACAGTAATGCAAAAGCTTAGGGGGAGATTGTAGAGTCTTATCTTATGTATAAGCTGTTGTCATTTATTGTATGTTTAAATAGTTTTAGACTAGTTTACTTTATGTCATTTCATTAAATGTAATTTCAGTTTTCTGTAATTTACTGCTTTATTAGCTAAGTCTGGGCCATCGAAACTACTTAGTTTCGATTGAGTTTGTTCAATCGAAACTAGTAGTTTCGATAGATGGTAGTTTCGACAGTTCTGTGTATCACTTGTAAATGGTCAATCGAAACTAGTAGTTTTGATTGAACATAGTTTCGATACCGGTCACTACTATAAATAGCCTAGTTTGAGAATGTTTAGGTGTGAGTAGCGGCTGTAACCCTGAACCTTCTCTTTCACATTGTTATTGAATCAATACACTTTGCAGTTGTTTTTACACTGTGTTCTTACATTTTCATATCACTTTGTATTGATTCATTGTGAGGTTAGCCTGTTATCTTCACCGATTCTGTTTCTACCATCTGTTTCATCACCATACACACAGTTTCCGCCTGTGTGTGTGTAATCGATCAAATAAGTGATTTAAAGAGAAATCTGGACCTACAAAATAATAGATGCATGTTATGTTGCTTACTTTGTGTTTGTAATTAGCTTGTGGATAACTGATATCATCGTCCATAGAAACACAGATTAAGAGTATCTTAAGGTTAGGTGTTCTTCCTACTTCAATAGCTGAAATGTGCGAAGTTGTCGGGTATTCCTTGGTGTTAGGGTTTTTACGTAGATTGCACTAAAAGGAGGGTTTCCAAGCATCATTGATATTCCGTTTCATACCGAGAGTTGTCAGGTTACCCCGTATGTCCGAGTGCGTATTGAGATATTGAGACTGAGAGGTAATATATCTTTAGGGTACTTTAGCATTGTCAGAAATAGCTGAGAGGTGATCCGACTAACCTGTGAGTTTACACGTTCCTTAGGGTTTCCTATTAGGTCACACCCGGAGAATGATCTGGGATCTTTAGGTTGTCTTAGGGTTTCGTATTCAAAGAACCCGGTCCCATCATAGTTGTCATAACCGAGAGAAGTTCATGTTTAGCAAACAAGATTCATTACCTAGATAGTGCTTTATCCATTCCTGATCTCATTTGTTTCGTTTGTATGATAGTTGGTGTCATTAGTAGTTTAGTAGTTCGTTAGTTTGATAACAGTTACACAATTCCCCAATATTATTCAGTTTAGATAGTTGAGTCAGAGTCAAGATAGAGTTGTGACTAGTGTCTCGTGGGTTCTGCATCCGGACTTCATTAGACTGTACTACATTGATTGGTACACTTGTCGGTTGTGTGGTCTAGATGTATAAATTTAAAGCTAGAGTGTCTAGGTTAGGTTTTATAGTTAGTTTTCATAGACCGTCCAACACACATCAAGTTTTTGGCGCCGTTGCCGGGGACACTTAGGCGATAGCGTATCTAACTTTGATTGAACTTAACCGATTAGTTGGTCTTTTTGTGTTTTGAGTCTTTTTTTATTTTTTTGAGTCTACTTTGTACCTTGAGCCTGTCCAATTGTTTTTTTCATTATGTGTGAGATATGTGGAGGACCCCATTTTACTCGTCATTGCCCATATTCATCGGAATATTCTACAGAGTGTTATGATCATTCTTGTCTGCAGTTACAGCCATATGAGGAATACAGAACTCAAGAGGAGTTGAATGCCTGGTACAAAGAGGCAAATGAGCAAAATGAGAAAGAAATCTGGGAAATAATTGCTCACATTGGATCACATCGGCCGAAGAATATGGAGCGTGTGATTTATGATCGTGAAGGGAATGTCATCGAAACTGAAACTGCATCAAGAGAAGTAATTCTAGAAATTCTAGAACTGGAGGCAACAAGGGACAAAGTGCAGGTAACAGTGACAGAAGGTGCAGCACAAATCCCATCTCCAGGTAAGTATTCTGACTTTGATTGCATTACTAATGAATTTTATACCGACTCTATGCAAGATCATGATGTTCCATACGATTCTTTACACTTGTCTTGTGAGGATGATACAGTGCAGGAGTCAAAGAAAACTCAAGAGCAGGGGACGATAATGGATGTCAAATTCCCACCTCCGGTTCAGCAAGACACTGAGCCAAAATTTTGGTGTCCCACGCCATGGGATATTAATGATGGCTTTTGGAGTGACGATGAAAGAGATAATGAAGAAGAAGAGTTAATGGATGTCCCTCAAACGCAAGTTGAAAATGAGTGTTTAGAAGAGGGATTAGCAGGGTTGTTTGAGACGGAGGATATTAGTGAGTCTCAACCTAGTGGGCCATTAGCTGGGTTTGAGGATGAGATGATAGAAGGTGAGTAGGTCCCATTTTGGGAGAACGAATTTGGAGACGAATTGGTGGACCTGCCAACCCCTAGCGAAAAAGAGTTTGACCCATTTGGCGATCTAGATCCAAGTGTGGGGATCAGTAAGGAGCCTTGCGAAGAGATCCATGAGGTGGACAAGTTGAGGTCTGAGGATTTGACTAGAGAGAGAAAGAAGAAAAGACCCGTGGAGTTATTAGATGGTGGATCGCCACCCAAATCAGCACGACCACAGGAAAGGGCACATAGACGTATGGACCGGCATGTTTTGAGTGTTCTGAGATGGTCACACAAGGATCATAGGGGGATACGATATTCTGGATATGACCGATTACCTCATCAGGTTTGGTCCAGGTAAGTTCAAGTATTGGTGGGCTGACCCGTTTGAATATTTCAAATCATTTTATAATTATACCATCGAAGTTTGTCTAGTCGGTGGTATACCAGTCATATTAAACGGGCCAGACGGGGGCGGAATAAAGGAGAAGCCTCCTAATTAGGTTTGGTTCTCGGGTGAGAACCCGAGTGTATAGTTTGTATAAATTTTATTGAGTCTGTATTTTGAGTCTATTTGATGTTGTTTTGGGTTAGCTTAAGTTTATTTTTGCAGGTATAAATCACATCGCCCATACTCAATCTCCATTCGGGTGGAGTCAATTCTAATATCATATTTATGTAAAGGGCAACCTGACAGAGTTTTGTGCAGTCACGAATGAAATGTTATACGGTTGCACAAGTGGAATAGTAAAGTCGGGCACGATCATGCGTACATTACCAGCTAAGTCATTTCCATTTTATCACTTGTTGTTTATTTTTGAGTTATTATTTTATTTTTCCGCTATTTCAAAGTCCACATTAGGGATAATGTGTGTTTCAATAGTGGGGATGAGAGACTACAATTTTTTTTTTAAATAGACAAAAATACAAAAAAATTGAAAAATTAAAAAAAAATGTCCTTGGAAAACAAAGTTTTTTGCATAATAAATGGAAGATGATAGGTATAACTAGAAATGCTTGTTGAGTTTTAAATGAAAATAATGATAGAAAACGCGTATAATCTGTGATGTTTTGATAGACCCAGCCGATTTGAAAGATTAAATATCATGCACGTGTTGTTTAGGGTAATTAATTGAATAAAATCATTAAATCTTATGGGTACTCATCTTAGGGTGTCGGTAATACTGAAGCTGTCTACATAGGGTGATATGTACCACGTTAAGCTAAAATTTAGAGGTTTTTGAAATTAAATGGCACACCATTCTCTTTTTATGAAAATAAATTTGAGATTTGGTGGCGCTCGTATCCATAATTCTATCTAATCATGAGCATAATTAAATCACATTGAGAGCTTAAGTTTTGACCTATGTGTTACCCTCCGGGATAGTGACTACGTTGATACGCCCATGGGTTGGAACTTCAGTGATCAATCATTTGGATAAATAAGAATTAATTTATGTGTTACCCACGGGGATAGTGACTCGATGGATACACCCCTAAGTTGATTTCTTATGTGCTTAATTGATAAAACTGCAGCCTATGTGCTACCTTCTGGGATGGTGACCTGGTTGACGCACCACTAGGTGAGGTTGATTCATACACTTAATAGTGCTCATTGACATTTCATTCCCTAAATCATCTTAATTTCTAAAACATGTAAATCGTAGTTTAATGTGGTGGGAAATCTACATGATTCAACCCGTGACTAGACATGACCTTGAGACGGGACTACGTAGAGTGATGTGAATGTTTTGATATATAAAAATATAAATAAATATTTTTTGGATGATTTCACAAGATCAGGTTTTAAATTTATAAAATGATAATTACATTAACTTAAAACACACACAATAGGCTAGTGTACCTATCGCAGCGTAATATAGTTAGGTAAGAACCAACTATCGAACCAATGGACACGGTCGAGTTTCAATACTCAACTTTTGTTATCGTTTAGCCGGATTAAATAGTGAGTGAGTTTTATGTGCTTGTGAAGTAGAAAAGTAAATGACGGTAAAGTAAATAACATAAAAGTAAAAATGTGCGTGAAGTGTGTAATAGAAATGTAACTAGCAGAATAGTAAATAGCAGAAAAGTAAATAAGGCGAAAATGATCAGATTACGAAATGTATTGCTTCGGGATTCGAATCAGCTTGGAACGTAATAATGTTAAGTTGACTAATTCAGTGGTATTACTACTACAAACTTGTGACCTGGGTCACCACTAGAGCCTCGTCCTCACTACATTTGATTTACAAATTATAATATTTAAAAGTGGTAGTGCCTCCCGTTAGGGACAACATTTACCCTCAATCCATTGAATGGTCATCTCTAGGTTGGTTTAAGACATCGGACTCAAAATGCTTTATATTAAAGTTAAATAGGTGATTATATTTTGCTTAACTCGAGACGGTGTAAGAATGGGACCAAGTATAAAGACGTACCATTCCCAACATGAGTTCACCAATTTTTGGTCGCATAATAATATCGTATAAAAATGTACGATCTTAGAAGCATAGACCAAGCCTCGGCTTATCAATCTCTGCTCGTAAAAAGACGTACGAGTTTCAAAGGAAGTTTGATTAAAAAGGGTTTTACGATCTTACTCTTTAAAATCAAGACACTCACAAATATAAAGACGGATTTAGACAATAATAAAAGCTATCAAAAGATGGTTTTTGAGAACGAATTAGTTAAAGACATAAACATTACGCTAAACATTTACATTCACCAAACATCATCTTCACCCTAGAAATACAAAGAAGTTTTAGCCACGAATGGCCATAACGAGCGTAATGATGAGTTTCGTAGGCTCCCCTATTGTGGAACAAGGAGGAAGAACTCAAGCCTCCTATTTATAGGCCTCAAAATGTGCAATGCACGGTCGTGCAATAGGTTACACGGTCGTGCAAAGGCCTAGGGAATCAAACAGGGTACAGAGGACACGGTACTGGGCCGTGGGGAGCAGGCGAGGACAATGCACGACCGTGCATTGGGATGCACGGCCGTGCATCCCCCCTCTTTTTATCAGCTTTGTGTTTTAGCTTCCTTGTTGAATTTTTTTGACCAATTTTGACTTCTTGGGGGTCAATGCTCGGGAATGAATCTTCTAGAAGCTTGAATTCTTGGTGTTTTTACAGGATTTAGTTTGATTTTTGTTTTCAACACCGAATAACCTGCAATTACAAAATATAAGTGTTTTAAGCATAAATTGCAAGATTATTATTCAATTAGTACCATAATGTGGGATTATTATGTATGTAAAACATGTATAAATGATGGCATATCATAGAGGTGTAGCTTTTGAGTGTGAATCACACAGATTGAATGAAAGTTGTATACAATGGAATTAAAACACAAAACGGGGACTTGATAGTTGGTGGTTGGGTTTAATCGGACCTAAATACCAACTGTTGCACTTTAACGCGCTATTATATTTTGCTAATGAATTATAAGATTGTTAAAGCTATTTTCTAGTTTTGATTCCATTACAGACTTTTTCGAGGACGAAAAAAAGTTAAGTGTGGGGATGTTTGATGTGTTGCAAAGTACACCTCATATTCCTTGTATTTTCGTATAGTTTTCGAGTCGTTTTCAGTCATTTATAGCTTGTACTTAGTAATGGTGTGTTTTGTAGGTGTTCGGGAGTAATTGGAGCTTAAACGATCAAAAACTATGAAGAAACGAGCACAAGAGAACACGGGACGAGAAACAGAAAGAGTCTAAACCTAAAAGGGGCATATCCCGGGCTAGAAAATGAGTTACGGGGCCCGTAATATATCGACTTGGGGTATTTCGATGAGAAAAGTCCAAATATCATGTTATGTTCTCGCGGTACGCGAGGTATGAGGCCCATTTTGTCGTGATACGCCGTTTGTCCTAGGGCGTTTTGAGAGTTGTCAGGTTACCCCTTTGTCCTAGGGCGTATTGAGATATTGAGACTCAGAGGTAATATATCTTTAGGGTACTTTAGCATTGTCAGAAATAGTTGAGAGGTGATCCGACTAACCCATGAGTTTAGACGTTCCTTAGGGTTTCCTATTAGGTCACACCCGGAGAATGATCTGGGATCCTTAGGTTGTCATAGGGTTTCGTATTCAAAGAACCCGATTCCATCATAGTTGTCATAATCGAGAGAAGTTCATGTTTAGCAAACAAGATTCATTACCTAGATAGTGCTTTATCCATTCCTGATCTCATCTGTTTCGTTTGTCTGATAGTTGGTGTCATTAGTAGTTTAGTAGTTCCTTAGTTTGATAATAGTTACACAATACCCCAATATTATCCAGTTTAGATAGTTGAGTCAGAATCTAAATAGAGTTGTCACTAGTGTCTCGTGGGTTCGACATCCAGACTTCATTAAACTATACTACACTGATCGGTACACTTTTCGGTTGTGTGGTCTAGTATTAGGTTGAGTCTAGATTTATAAATTCAAAGTTAGAGTTTCTAGGTTAGGTTTTATAGTTAGTTTTCATAGACCGTCCAGCACACATCATAGTACATAAATAAAACAAACACATGATTAGCAAATCCAACCTAAAATGATGAATAACGAATAAGTGGTACAGCTCGTAAGTTGCACTAATAACGAATAAGATGTCCCACCAAAAGTTGTCCATGAAGTATATGCGATTTCCATCCTATGGCCCATATGTGTACTACCGTTGGCTTGAAAGCTTCAAGTTAAGGATTTGCAAGTTTAATGTTTATCATGTTGTGTTCATTTATTCACATACATATAAGATTCACTTGTTTTAGAATTGTTTGAAAAGAATGTGTTTTAATGTGTGCCAACGCGTACATGTTTCCCCCAAAACGATTTGAATAAAGTGAGGCTATGAAGTCTCACATTGAAAGCTAGGCGAGACAAGAGACTTGAACAAATAGACGAGGTGAATCACGGATCAGACCCTAAACAAATGAATAAACTAGTCTTAGGGTAGGTTCTATGGTTACGAGTGTTAAATAGGCGATTCGGGTCATCAGGTTAAGAATTAGTTGTAAAAATAGAGTTTTAGTTGTTTTACTAATTTGGACAGCAAAGTAGCTGAACAGAAACGTGCATGTTAAAAATATCAAAAGATGTCCAAAAATTATGAAATTTTAAAGGTGACTAGTTAAATCATTCCGAAGAAGTTTAGTTTAGAAAGTTTTTCTGTTTGAGACTCGGATCATAGCCAAAACAGTCGAACAAAGCAGAAGGTACTGAAAAAGGTTTCTGACTTGTTTTGGCTACTACGGAATCATACGTTTGAATTAGAAAACAAGCCAATTATGGTTGAAAAGTAAATTCAACGAAATACGTAGTGGAATTTGACTTTGCTCAGTTTTGTTTAATTATGATCAAGTTATGCTCAGTTAAAGTCAGCACCGTTTATGTCCAAAGTCAACGGTTACACTTAAGTGGACCGTTTAGGGTTTTAAGGTTACCGAACGCGTAAATACAAAATTATACGAATGTTATTATATTATTATAATACATAATATAATCAGATTAGGTTAGCCAAAACGTCTCGTGTCACCAGTCTAGCCATGGTATTCACAGAAGCGTTTTAGAGAATTACAGGATGCAATCGGCATAGCCGACACGAGAAAGTGAATTCTATTTTAAATTAGTGTGTGAGTTTATATAAGTGATAATACATAACTATTAACATGTTTTAAGTTATCAAGAACATACTAAAGCATTGGCAGAGCCACTTTTGCAATAGTTGTCTTGAGGATTCAAAGAATGCGACTGCATAACCGCCATTGCAAACAGGATCCTTTATTTGATTGTTGGTGATGTTAGCTTAATTTATTGGTTTGATTAAGATTATTAGAGGATTTTTAGGGCTGAGGTTTCACATGATCAAGTTATCATAGATATAAAAAGAAAAAGATTGAGGGGATGAAGAAAGAATGAAATAAAAGACGACATTGAACTTTAGAGGGTTACTTACTTGTTTGATCTTCAACTCTTGTAATCCTCTAGGGATTTTAGAAATATTCACAAGGGAGGGCAGGGATTCTAAATTTGTGAGGTTTGGGAGTGTTTGAGGGAGAATTAGCAAAGAAAACAAAATCCTAAGCCTCCTATTTATACTAATGGTTGAAGGGGTGTAAATATGAAAAGTTTTGGAAAACACTTTAGGGTTTTAGTGGGGCTCAAAGCTGTGAAATTCAGCTGAATAGGGATTGGTTTTTTGTGATTTCTTGTTTGGGCTAGGTCAAAGAGTAGGTGGGTTGGGTCCTAGCTTGGCCCGGTCGTATTTGAAAATTGTTATTGTAAGCATTTCTAAGCGAAATTGGCAAATTTTTTCAACATGAAAGTTTACTATCATAAAAAAATGAGTATGTTTAGCTAAAAAAACATTTAAGTTAAAGTTATGTTATTCGCGTACGGTAGTTGGCGGTCGGTGGGCGAGAAAACAAACTTTTTGATCGTTTTTCGAATTTCAGGATTTATTTAAGGAACGTTTTGCAAACAAACATTGTTTTAAAATAAAAAACGAGTATGTTAAACATTTAAAACATAAATTAATGTCAAGTTAGACGAATTTGTTGGTTGTGGACGGTACGCAGCTAACGACGGTTTAAAAAGGGAACGATCGCACGAAAGTACTAACTAGTACCTTTAAGTATTAATTCATATTGAATGAGTTATAAGAACATGTTTGAGATGTATGGGGATGGTTCATGTGTATTTAATGTGTCAAAATCATCAGTTAAGTCTACGGGTGATACGTGAATTGATCACATATAAGTATAAGTCTTTGTAATCAAGCATCAACGTAATGTTTCACATGTGAACTATTATTGTAACAATGTATGAATAGGACTTCAAGTACAATGAAATGTCATGCGGATTCTCATTGATAAGCCTAGAACGAGAACAAGTAGTAAAAATCAGAAGTGTAACAAGATCGGAGGTCGAACGAGTGTGTAAAATTGACCTAACACGTCACCACTGTTGATAGACATGGTGGAAGGCATCAAACACATTGATATAGGTTAGCTACCTATTGATATATATTGAATGTACATTATCCAGAAAGCATTATTAACTGAAACCTGTGAACTCACTAACCTAACGTTGACACATTTTCTTAACATGTTTTCTCAGGTTGCTAAGGCACCAGTACACGATTATAACATGCATTGGAGTCCTTTAATTATTGCAAACATTTATCCATTTACCCGCTTTTCAATAACTTAGTTTTTGGGGACGTTTGTATTGCGCATTAAAACTTAACTTTTCGCTTCGGCATTTACTTTGAACATTAATGGTTTTTATTAAACGCATATAGTGTCATTTAATATGACTAATGACTGAGATCCTGTTTTTTTACACGTCTCGCGGTAAAACTCCGCAGGTGGATGGTGTGACATATATATATATATATATATATATAGGGAGTGGTTATAATAAAAACCCACTTAAGTTGAAAAAATCTTGAAAACCCTGTTTTTACATATGTAAAAAAAAACTTTTTTATTTTTGGAATGAATTCTACATTCAATTTTATCACTTTCGGTGAAAAAATTATAAAAAAGCGCCGAGTGGTTTGTTTTATAATTTTTTTTAAATCTGACGTTTTTACATATGTAATTGCTGACGTAAGGGAAAAAAACGCTGATTTTTGTTATTTTTTACATGTTTTTTTATTTTTTATACCCTTCGGCGTTTTTTTTTGCGACTATACCTTATTTTATACAAATAATCAATCCCAATTTTAAAAAAAAAATTATCTAATTTTTTTCAAAGGATTTCCAAGGTTTTTTCAATTTAAGTGGGTTTTTATTTTATCCTTTCCCTATATATATATATATATATAATATAGATATTGGATGGGTAAAATGGTCTTTTCATCTAAATGTCTTAAAATTAAGAGTTGTACAAGTCCTAAAGCTTTATGTACAACATGTGAAGCTTGGCATCTTGCAGCCGAAAGCACCGACCGCGTACAGGAGCCTTCAAAATTTGAATTACATCGGCCTCTCTCTCAAAAAACCCTAGACCGCCACTCTCTCAAAATTTGAATTCCACTGAGCGCTTGGCATGTTCCTCATAGCTGGCTTCATGCTCTCCACCCCACTCACCCACACGAGGATATTGGAAGCGAGACGGGTCTGATGAACAAAGATTCATCAGGGTTTCATGTTCAGGTACAATGGTTTGTTACACCGCTGAAATACACACATTTTATAATCGCTTTAGTTATTTTTGGTTTTGATTTGGGTGTGGCTTCTGTTGTGGGGAACCGAAAAACGATCAATTGACGAAGTTGTGAACGGCAGATCGGTATGGAGCTTTCAATTTCTTCATTGTTTTTTCTTTAATTTTCTTGTGTTATGTTTTCTTTTTCCCTAAATTTGTTCGTATGTTCTGTTGGTAGTTTTAGGTATGTTATGTCGGTAGTTTTAGGTTTTGATTTGTGTACACGGATTTAGTGTTTGTTGTATTCAATTTGTGTTTTTGATTAGGTTTGATTTCTAGGGTTCAGTTGATGCCTAAAAATGAAGCTGATGAAGAAACGTTACCAGATTCTCCGACTGTGCTTGAAGACTAGTTGTGTTATCATCTTTATACCTATTTTTTTACCCTTGCTGTGTATGCTATTTTGCAATTACCCTTTTGTATGCTTAGAATTAGTTTTTGTGTAAAAACAGGTAGTATGTTCTGGGATTGGTGTCTGGGTTGTATGGTAGCTATGTGCCAACATGCATTCGTCTCCAATGTAGTTCTTTTTTATCCCTCATAGAATTACAGTTACGGTTATGTGGTCTTATAGTGTTAAAAAATTTAGGGACCAAACAGAGAATTCACCTTCCCATGGTGTTTCAAAAGCTTTAGATGGAGTCTCAGTACAGGACACAAAAGTATGCTTAGCTGAATCTCAACTTTGAGTTTTTGATTTTTAATTTGAAAAAAATGGCACACAAAAATTCAATTTGATTTTTAATTTGAAAAAAATGGCACACAAAAATTCAATTTGATTTTTAATGTCTCTGTTCTAAATTTCTTTCAGGAATCCAAGGAATTGACATCATCCATGAGATGGAGGTAAGTCTATAAAAACAATGTTTGATGTTGAACTGCATATGTACAATTTGAAAGAAACAAATTTATATAAATTTAAGTTTATGGTGTAATGTTGTCAACAGCATATCACCAAGGAACTCATAATTCTAATTCACAAGCATGTGTATGAATCTAGGCCAAGGTGGCAGGGATGATGTCACAACTATTTATCACCAAACATTGAAAAGTAATATGATTTCTGCTTTGTCATTTTAGTTTAGTGCTTTGTTAGTAATTTGATTATCATTAGGATTTTTCTTGTTAATAATAGATTGTAATATAATTAGTCTATGATTTATGATTTCATGTCTTGTGTTTTTTCCAGGATGATAATGAACAGACACTCTATATATCATAAGTTGATTAGTTTCGATTTTAAATGTTAAGTAATAGCTACCATTTTATTGTTTTCTTCTACCTTTTTAGGTTTAAATTTTCCTTTATTGGCCTTGCATCTTTTTTTCCTTGTTGCACATCAAGAATCTATTCGTTTAAATAATATCCCCTTCGAACATAAAATGGTTAAAGTATATCTGTATAAAAATGTAAGATAACTTAAAAGGGTTGCCACAAATAAGGGGTTAAGGATTCTGGACCACATTTCAATAAGTGCCGGTATTGTTTTTGATAATATGGACCATGTACCTCTAGGCCACGTCGTACAATGTTTGCTTTAAATGATCTCTCTTTCGAACATAAAATGGTTAAAGTATATCTATATAATTAACATCTGTATGGCTTATGACATAGATAAATCACACTAATATATCACGAGAGAATTAATAAACTAATAGAAAATGAGTACCGTACTGTAAATTGGCGCCGTTGCATCACGCGGGTTTACCACCAGTATATATATATATATATATATATATATATATATATATATATATATATATATATATATATATATATATATATAAAGGAATGATATTTTAAGAAGGCCAAAAAACGTAAAAAGTGTAAAAAGCCTTATAAACACCCCACCACCACCCTCAAAAGCCTAAACCCCCCCCCCCCAAAACCTAACCACCACCCCACCTCGAAAAACCTAACCCCCCACCCCTAAAAACTTAAATTCTAACAAAAAAACAGTAAAAAGCCGAAAGAGTCATTTAAAAACACGACCACCATCCCCCAAAAGCCTAAACCTCTAACCCCCCCCCCCTCCCAAAAAAAAAAAAAAACCTAACCCTCACCCCACCTCCAAAAAAAAAAAGCCAGCAGAGTATATTTGTTATTAATCTGTTTGAATATATAAATAAGAAAAAATAAAGATTGTTACTATATCCATCGACCTTTTTATATATACTTTCTTTACTCTTTTCAATCTAAGAATGACTTTTCCACTTTTTTACATGTTATTTCTTAGAAAAATATGAATTGTATCCCAAATATTAGTTGAAAGGGAAAAAAATACTTTTGTTGATTTAACACCAACAAAAATATATACACTAATCGAAAATGTTGGTCATCGTCTCATCGAAACACTGCAATCAAAAGGTTTTTTCCAAACATTCATAAAGCAGTCAAAAAAGCATGTACGAAAAATATATATGTAAACGTGTACGATTGTAAATAATGTTCTATAGAATAATCAATGTTACATAGAATAGAATGCATATCCTCCACATTACAACTTTTTGAAGCATATTTTTTTAAAAAAAAGCTATGGTTCAAAAATTACATGAAAACGATACAACATAATTGTTTTTGGCATTATTGTCTTATAATTATTCTAGACTAAAGGATATTCCAAACTAATCGATCATTGTATAGTTCATTTAGAGAGAATAATTTAAGACAAAGCTTCTTTTGAACCAGTTCCGATTAAAAACATGCTAATCACCTTTATAGAAAAAAAAAATTCCTTTTTGTATGGACAAATCTCAGCAAATAGACATTCATTTAATTTAATTTATTCAATATATAAAATAATTGTAGTTTTCTATTAGAGAATATGATTTTGAATTGTATTCTTGATTCCAATAAGTTATATTATCAATTACTCTTTGATTTCCAACCTCCCTTTTCTTTCTCTCTTTAAAATGTTCTGTTTTTAGGATATATTTGGATTAATTATTATTCACATATTTTTTAAAGGAACTTGTCAAGAGATAACTATTCCTTTTGGATTGGTTTTAGTAATTATATTAATCTCAACATGAGAAGAGATATCAATAAGCATGAGAAGAGATATAATAAATGTGTAACAGTTATGAGTTAAGACTTCACATATTTTTTGAACGAACTTGTCAAGAGACAACTATTCCTTTTGGAATATTTTTGGTAATTGTATTAATCTCGACATGAGAAGAGATATCAATAAGCATGTGTAACAGTTATGAGTTAAGAGTCAAACTATATTAAGAGTAAACTTCGTTTTTGCTCCCTGTGGCTTGACCATTTTAATCATTTTGCTCTAATAGTTTGAAAATAATCAAAACACTTCTTGAGATTACTATTTTGTTACCATTTTGCTCCCTGACACTAACTTCGTTAAATATTTCAGTTAAAACTAAAGACATTTTGGTAATTTGTCAGATAAGAGTCGAGTCTCAAGAATCATTTCATCAATTAAAAAAAAAGAACTTAAATCCCATTCGTTCATCTTCTCTCTCTCACTAGATCCTCCCCTTCTTCAAATCTAAATCTAGGGTTAATTCATCTTCAACAACTGATCATGAATCAAAACAGGTTTACATTGAAATTCAAGATTCTGATTTTCCATCCACAGATCTTCCATGGTTCCATCTACAGATTTGTGTGTAGCCGTTGGGTTCCTTCTGTGGGCAAACCCGAAGTGTGTAGCCGCTGGGGTAGGGGAAGACGGCAATCGATCGGAGCAGAGGGGTGGGGCAGACGACATTGATGTGTCACCGGAAGGTAGGTGGGGTGGTTGTGCGTTGCTAGCGATGATGTCGGAGAAGATGCCGGGGGTTCAACCTGCATGTGTGGAGAAAAAAGGGATTGAGGTGAGAACTGGATATGCATGTTTGGTTTTGAAAAATTACCATACTTCTCCGCACATGTTATTTTACACGGGGACTCTGCAATTCGACTTTGTTTTAGGTGGAATTAAGTTAAACCTTCAATGGCTGTTGGATCCGTGTACCGGAGATGCGGATAATTCCACTTCTGATGCGGATAGTGATTTGCAAAGTTTTCCCTAATGTAATTTTGATCCCTCTTTTGTTAAGATTGTGTTTTGGTTCTAATTCTAGTTAATGGTTAACCAATTTGATAGGTAGAGTGTTTAGTGATTTTTTATTAAATTGTATTTGGAATGTTAAACTTATGAACATTTAAACGAAATGTTAAAAACTGACCAACATATAATGCATAAATACATAATCTTGACATTTAAGGTCTCCAAGTATTTGAATTTTTAAGTGGACTTAGAAGCTTGGTGGTATTTTCGACGGCTGAGATGAAGTTGGTGGTGGTGGTTGCAGGTGGTGATAGCAGGTGGTGATAGCAGGAGGTGGAGGTGGAGGTGGAGGTGGTGGTGGCGGTGGAGGTGGTGGTGGTGGCTGGGGTGTGAAAGACAGAGTGAGAGTGTTAAATATATATAATCTTACATCATGAAATTACCAAAATGCTCTTAATTTTAACTGAAATTATTAACGGAGTTAGTGTCATGTAGCAAAATGGTAACAAAATGGTAACCTCAAGGAGTGTTTTGGCCATTTTCAAACTATTGGAGCAAAATGGTTAAAATGATCAAACCACATGGAGCAAAACCGAAGTTTACTAGATAATAGACATATATACCTAATTTTTTTAACGGCAATTTGGATCACAGACGGTCACTGACCCATCCAATCATTTCCAACCCCATAGGTGAAAAAAAAACCCTGGTCCAACTTGGACCCTCTTTTTTTGTCACAAGTGGAACTTGAACCCAAGACTTCTCTCATTTTGATGAAATATTGGTATACACCTTTGCCACTATACTAAGCTAGTGGTTGTGACATCTATACCTAATAAATAAGTAACTGAGTGCGCTACGTGTTATAATTTTGTGAGCCTAAAATTTGTTTACTCGCTTATTTTTCTTCTTTACTAACTATTTAATATTTTCTTATTTAGTATTTCATTTATTAATTTCCAAATATTTTTTTACTATTGAATATTTCCTTTATAATTCTAAAATATCATTACCAAAAAACTAAAAAATTTGCGACAATAGATTTTGTGGGAAATTGTCAGAATTGGCCTTTCGCGACAAGTTTCCGACAAAAAATGTTTGTTGAAAAAAACATTAAAAAACCTCGTAGGAAATATTTTTTCCAACAAATGCCCGACTAATTTTCTAACAAATTAGCAAAAAAATCCGTTCGTTATTAATTTCCGACAGTATTCCGAAAATTATATTAAATAAATAAGTTAACTTATTTATTAAATTTGTCGGAAATTGTAGCAAATGTTATAGTTACTTTTTTGTTTTTGTTTAATCGTAAAGTTGTCGATACCATGTTGGAAATTTATTTTGTTGATAACTTTTTGAAATTTTTTTTAGAAAATATACTATTTATAAAATCCTTAAAAAAATAGGAGTTTTTAACTTTAGAATATAATAAAGTTTGCATTCAAAATGACGCCGTTTGTCCTTAAATAGTGTAAGAACTATTAAAACAAAAATAAATTCAAAAGTCGGTCAATCTCAAAATTTTGATATATTGATTGAGTACTTCATCCCCTATGGTTTCATTGTCAATTTTTTTTAACGGTAACACCTACATATCGTAGGATAATTGGGTTTCCCCGAGGTAACACCTATAACATCTAGGGCAGCACACCATCACAGGAGGAACCCTTCAACTGGGTAAACCCCCCTGACCTGACATAAATCACTTTTTTGTTGTTGTCAGGATTTAAATCCAAGACCTACACTATGGGAAGTTAAGGCTACCATTACAACAAATGGCCAACGGTTTTCAACGTCAATTAAGAGTTGTTCAGATTAGCTTATTTTTATAGCTTGCCTATGTATTTTGAAATATTGAAAAGCTGATAAGCCTTTTTTTTCTGGTTTATGAGCTTATCAACTTGAGTTTATGACTTAAATTAGCCACAAACTCGTAAGGCAAAAATAAATAAATAGTCGAAAGACCCTAGATCATCGGCTGATAAAGTACAAACGGCCTTATTAGATTGACTAGTGTTAAGAAGCTGTCACCACGTGGAGATAGTCATCTCAAAGTGCTAGCAGTTGCGAATAAGAAACTCCAATAAAATAGGACGCCCACATGCTCACACTGTGGTTAGCACATGCGCCATGGTTACATTGATGATGTGTGGATCTTCACTTTCAATAGGATGATGACGTGACGTATGAAATTGTTTGAAATGTTTTCATTTTTTGGTCTTTTACACGTTGGTATGTTTTCAATACATATAGAAAGTTTACACCACACTATTGTAAAGAAAATTACCAGATTTTGATAAACATTGAGAAAGTAATCTCGTTTATAAGCATTAAAAAGTAAATAAATTTGTAAGAAACTTTGCTTAAGGAGTATATAATATTGATAGTTAAACTAAAATGGTAAGTTTAGGGGTCTTAGTGTTATTAGTTTAAAGTGTAGTTTATGGGTCAAAGTTGTATTTAGGAAGGGCCCAAATGTAATTAGATCAATTAGGGTGTACGGTTGTTTTACCAATCGACGTATCGATTGGAACACACCGGTTCGTAGGAATATATATACATGTATATGTCTTATGTAAACCAATGATCGATGATGATATAATCGAAGATCTGTCTTTATGTTCTTCTTGATTTCCCTTCTTGATTCCCAACATATAATGCAAATGCTAGGTTTTCATTAGTAGAGAAAAGTCCATTATCACGGATATTTCCTGTCACAAATAGTTTCTCCACTACGTTTTTGTGATGTTTTTATTTTACACAAGGATGTGATCAGTATCATGTATTTACTCATAAAATCTGTGACGGATATTAGGACCATGTATTTAGCCAAAAAAAACGACAACAATGTGGTACTTTGTATATTCCCCGCAAACCAATCAATTAAAATGTGCTAATCACTTTTACATGTGAACATGTTTAACCTATCGTAGGATCATGCTACTTTCAGATGGGTTGAATTGATGTAATAAAAAGCAAATTTGTAGTGGAACTGAATATATCACACAAAACAAGCTAAAATGAAGAACATGAGAATTGAAGATCATACGTCTATCATAGACCCAATTAAGAGAAAGAAAACGTTTACAACAGCCCCTTCCCCCACCCCCCCCCCCACCCCCAATACAAGATCCTCATACAGTTTCACACAATAAAGATTACACACACTAAAATGGCCGGTCTATGCTCAACCCATAACAATGACAGTGCAATAGTGAATATATCATATGGGAAGGTGACATCAAGTTGCCATCACTCTGAAAGTGACAGATAACATTCTTGTAACCATCTTGAGAGTGACGAAATTTACATTGAGTGGCAGCAGTAGAATATCTTTAATAACATTAGTTGGTGCATCGGTTGCTCCTCTTGTGATAGAAGATCTTCAGGTGCTACTGAACACTTGGTCATCTACAGCACTAATTATACAACTATTTAGTTTTGTATGATTAGTTGTATACACTTATTCATCGTCTGCAATCGATCAGTTTGTTGATCAGTCACAGGGCACCGCCCCGTCTCCTCCTTGCGCAACCGCCATCGGCCACCGGCCACCACCCCCTCGCCGCCGCCGTCGTGAGCCGGTACCCGCCACCACCGTCGCTTGCCGTCACCACTGTTGTGTTCCATTGTGCGCATATGTGTGACGTTTTGCTGCGGGTTTCGTGTACGTGTCATCTAGCGTGACGCCCGTTGAACTAAGGTATTGTGATTTGGTTATTATCGAAGGTATAATTTTTGAACATCTTATGGTTAAGTTTTATATTATTGTTTATACGCTTATAATCGGATCACTATCCACGAACCAGATCATATATGATATTATCTAAAATATATCTAATTTATTTATTTAAAAGAGTTTAAATATTATTTGTTTTAAAAGTTAAAATTGGTACAATGATTCCCAACAGTGGTATCAGAGCCACCTTTACGCGTGTTTAGAAATATTTTTTTTATTATATCAATCTATTATTTTAATTTTAAAAACTTTTGTTTGACAAAAGATAAAGCCTTTTTCGTTTTATTGAAACTTGTGAAATCGTTGTATTCCTGATTAACTATAGAGGCTAGTTTGTAACTTTTGTAACTAGGGTTTTGGGGTCAAGAGTCGCTAGAGACTCTTGAAGATTTGACAGGTCGATTGTCTTGACAATCGGATTCCTGCATATCGACTCTTGCTATGTGTCTATAAATAGCAACCCCAAAAACTTAATTTAGCAGCTCTTGTGCAATATGCCGTTACTATAGTTAATTAGAGAGCCAATTGTTAGTGTGGTGGTGTTCTTAGTATCCAGGATCTTACTTGTAATCGTTATCAGTATGGATCTAATACAATTGTGTCTTTTATGTTCATATGTGTGTTGCTCTTCATCTTATTTCTGTTTTGATTATCAACAATTAGCTTCTCTATAGCTAATTTGTTGATTAATTCATGTTTAAAATCATTCTAGCACAGTGACCGTATCATCAGGACCTACAATTTGGTATCAGAGGCTTCTGTGCTCTTGATTCTTAGTGATTTGTGATAAGTTTCTGGGTTTTTATGATTGTTTTGGGTAAAAATTAACAAAACTAATTTTGTAACCAAACTTAGTTTGTGAGGTAGTGTGCTTGTAAAATCAACATAGAATAATGCAAAAACATAAAAAATGACATGGTTGTTTACGAGGAAAGCCCTTGATCGTTAGGGATCTCCGGCATAAAACCTCGGGAGGTGACAATCGTCCCCTGCCTCGTTTCTTCAATAAATAGTAAAAAAGATTACAAGTACGAGCAATAGTTGATCAATATCTAAGTGTTACAGAGCTGATTGCGAGTCTAGAGAGCTAAGTGCGTCGTGAGAATGTGCCCATAATCGATCAAGCTTCTGAAATAAATACAAGGATAAGGCTAACTAACTATCCAAGAATCCCGGGATAGACTAATTCTTCTAATATGACCGTTGCAAGTCTTTCCACGTGTCTTCAACACGTTCTTCTTGACTTCAGAAGCGATTCTTTAGGAATGGATTTGACCACACGTGTTTAACCTGCGTATTAGTCAAAATAGACAAAAGATACAACGGTTAAATATTGAGGATACCGGAACCTGTCAGGATACCGAAGTACGTCGAATATCCAGGATCCTGAGCTGTAAAATGACCCATAACAATTGTCCCCAAATTTAACAGCTGTCAATCTTATCGACATCTGTAAAATTTTAAAATTCAAATAATAAATGATGATAGGGTTAGGATGAGACCTTTACGTATACCGGGGCAATTTAACCGTTGGGGGCTAGTAAGACAAAATCATTATTACTCTTTCTCTTTCAGTCTCATCTTCTTCACGCCGAAATAGGTAAAAATCCTTACTGTGATTTCTGATCTTCTCCCTTCTTTTTTATAATCATTGGCAAGAAAATGACGAGATCGACTTTCTCCATTATCGTTGAAACGGTAGAGGATTTCACTGATCAGGGGATCCTTGATCACTCTGATCTTGAGCTCTGTTCTTTCACCGATTCGAAGATCAAACTTTTGAAATCCAACAACGCTTTCCCTCAAAAAACCGTTTTTAGGCCTTTCGATTCTCGAACAAAACGGATTTGATTTCTGAAACATGGGTTTGTTTTCAAAGTTATCCTTTTTCTTTGGGTCTGTCATATCCTTTTCCACCACTCATCACAAAGTTTTTTAAGCTTACCGGTCTCTGTTATTCCCAAGTCATGCCGATGGTTTGGAGGATTTTTGTTACCCTTGAAAGGTTGAATTGTTCGCACTCATTGACCATTGGCGTCCCTGAGTTAGCTGATACTTATAACTTAAGAACCCATGGCTCTTCTCGATTCATCCTTCAACTTAGCACTGGGCGAACTCACTTAATCCCAAAAGCCACTCAAAATGATCATGACTGGAAGGGGAAATTCTTCTTTGTCAGGAGAGATTCTATCCCCGGTGGGAGACATTTGCTGCTTGAATGGGTTAAGAAGGGTAGGAAATTGCTAGGATTCCTGCAAATTATATTACATTTTACCTGTTGCTGATAATTCTTGTTTGATCTTTGTGTAGCTCCAAAATTTTGCGAACTGGTACCTGCAAGAAGCGATACAGACAAGAGGATTGAAGCGTTTTTGGAAATACCTATGGGGGAGAGATCCTTTCGCCTCGAGTCTGCCGTCAGTCAAGCAAGCCTTGAGACCCAGTTTTCTGAATCCGATATGTCTTCAGGTAAAGAATAATCAGTATCTTTGTTTATGTTTGTCATGATTCTGAATTTTTTTATTTCTATGTATGAATCCCTATGTCAAACTCTGAGTTCGCTTTGTTTGATCTTGATAGCCTTCTGTCTGGAGCTGTCGTGGTCAAGAAGGAGGGTCCCACACCTGCAAGTGTTAAGCCTGGTGTCCCTATTCTCCGATCCAAAGCTTCTGGAAGTAAAAAGAGGAAAATGGTGGAGGTGTTGGATCTTGAATTCTTCGAGAGGATGGACTCTACTGAGACCACCAAGAAGCTTCAGGGCTTGATGAATATGGTAAGTATCCTTTTGGAATCTTCATGATTATTTCAGGATGCCATGTAATTAATTTTGCCAAATATTGTAGGGTCTAGAGAAGCTCTATGCCAACTTATCTGAGGTAGAGAAGAGTGCTGAGGATGCTATAGAGAAAGCTGAGGATTTGAAGAAGATCTTTGTCATCAAGAGCAAATATTTGGAGAATGAGATCCAGAGACAGAAGAACAAGCTGCAGGATAGCATAACCCAGTACGAGTTGATGCTTCTATAGACTGTAGATGATGCCAAGAAATCCGCGGCTTAGGCTTTCTTCAAACCAGGATCCAGATGGCTGAGCAGGTTGCTGCTGAAGATTTTGATCGTGCAGCCTGGGATTTTGAGGGATGGCGCTCTTCTCTAACTAAGCTTGGAGGTGAGGTAGTGCAGACCAGCAAGACTGCTGAGGATACTGGAGCTGCTGAGGGTGAGAAGCAGGTTGAATAGGGTGATGAAGGTAAGAATGCCAAGACATGAGCCCTGGTTTTTGGCTATTTCTATTGGTTGACTTGTCTTGAAACAATTTCCTTTTATGTTTGTGCTTGATGAACAATTTACTTTTCCTGCTTTTGGGATTCCTGCTATGGGATAGACAATTTGATATTTTGTGACTCCGGGTGGATGGGTCCAGGTTTTGGATGAAGTCCGGATCACTTTTCTTTCCTGCACTATAAATATTAGTAGGCAGTTTATGACTATTTGCCATTTTTTGTTTTCTTTGATATGTTTTAGAAAATTAGGACCCTCGGATAATTAAAAGTTTGGAATACTTAGAAAAATAGGTTTGAACATATATTCGGGATACCGGATCCTTAATAGCAAACTCTCGGGTTTTTATCAAACTTAGACTTAAGAAAATATAATTTGGTTTTGATAAATGTTAAGTAAAAGTATCAAATGTATCATGACTTAGTCATTCAACTTTCAAATCAGAAAAATAATTATAACATACCTTAGTTGTGTATCAAGTGGGGTATATACACATACCGGATTATAGCATAGAGTCCAAAGTGTAACAACTATTAGTTGTCCCTAGTGTTGAGTCACGTTGTAGTCTTAGTAATTGATTTTCATGATGTTCACAAGTGTTTAATATGTGACAATTTAGAGTCGTGGGCTAAGCCAAAAACGTGGGCCAAACCAGTAACGTGGGCTAAGCCAAATATCGTGGGCAAGGCCAAATCTGAGGTAGCATGAAAATGCTAAAAACCTTAGCTTTAACACGTAAGTGTTAAATGATCGGAGAAACTTGAGTAATAACACGTCTGTTATATTCGTAGCACCCGATATATAGCCAACAATGGCGAAATTATCAGCCACTATTACATGGACTGGTCGCACCACCTTGAACTATAATTGGATATCGTGCGCTCCTGGCGGGGTGTATTAACCCAATACTTAGAAAGGCAAAAACAGTTTAAACCTTCGAGGTATATCAGGATATCCAAACTTAGGAGAGATGACCAATCTCTATCTTCTGTCGGGATCCCTGGAGATGATTCCTACAAAACAGGAATCCTTGGTGAAGGTGGGTGTTAGCTTGGCTAACACCCCTCCGACGCTCAAGTCAGTAATTTGATAAAGAATATAAAAATAATTATGGAAAGAGGACGTACCTTTTTAGTTTGAACATAATTTCTAACTCACATGAAGTAGGTTTTGAGATGGATGGCGTTCTAGGATCTTGGCAGGATTTCTCCTTCCATAGTTGCCAACCAATACGCACCTTTGCCTGCTTCCGAATCAATCAAGTATGGGCCTTCCCACTTTGGTGCAAGCTTTCCATCACTTGGATTGGTTGTGTTCTGGAATGCCTTTCTCAATACTAATTCACCCACTTGGAATCTTCTGATCCTTATACTCTTGTTGTATGACCTTGCTATCCTCTGCTGGTAAGCTACTATACGAACCTTAACGATATCCCTAAGCTCATCCACGGTGTCAAGATCCTGAGCGAGGGCTTCGTTTTTGGATTGTAAGGCCCCAAACCCGGGAGGTCTCACGTGTTGGATTTACTCATTCACAAACAGTTCTTAAACTTGAATATCAAATAACGCAGCGGAAAATACTTCATTAAAACATAACCATTACATTGTTCAACATACGGAAGCGTAAACATGTCTAAACATAACTTAACGAAATCAAAATGTAACATGATGCCAGTCTTCATAAGCGTCCGGGTAACTCTTCATCGCTAGCCAAGCATCGCCATCCAACCTCATAACCTGCTTAACCTGAATGTGCATACTAAAAAGTCAACTACGCTGGTGAGTTCTAGTTTTCGTTCGATTTAAGAAATGGTTCATCATTCAATCATTCATTAGGGTTTAACATCATGTATAAGAAAACAGGGCCTTTCGTTCATCATTAAAAACCTTCAAACATTTATCCTCATCATAAACACATTGAACGGATCATTTGTTTAAAACATTTAACATTTATTTAAGTCATACATTACTATCTAAATCTGTGTTACTATTCGTACCGTCATTTAGTATGGTATTGCCCCTAAGGCTTAACTGCACGAGGACCGACAATACCCATTCAGTTGCCCCTATGGCTCTCATGTCCATAAACCGATAACTTCCATCGACGGCTATGGCTCACGGCCATAACACCGTCGGATCATAATTTAACCTTACATAGGGTCACGTTAACCCCTGAGTAACCGTCGTTACTCCCTACCAGTTGTACAACATCAAACCATTGACATGCCACAAAGACACTGCCCCTGTTGTTCTTATGGCAACTATGGCTCACTGTCCATAATCTACCACAAGGCTGGGAATTACATTCCCAGACTTCATTCGTCAATTCCCTTCATTCGACAGATTAGATTTGTAATGACTTCTTTAAAACCTTTGTCCTTTTCTTTTCGTAAAATATTTCATTCATTTTCAAAACTCTTTACCTTCATTATAAACCATTTCTTTATAAACATTTCGTTCGTAAACATTCCATTCATAAAACTTTCTTTCCATAAACCGTTCATTCCAAATCATTTCATTTCGTAAACATAGTTTCATAAACATCATTTCGTAAAACATCATTTCGTATGTATGCACACCAGCCCGAAGACATTATATAAAACATTTAAAAGAGGCTTCTAGAACACACCTGATAAGCTAATCTGGGTTGTCCTAAACAAAGGTCCCACAACGTCACTTCCGATCTAAATTGATTAGTTAAATACACATCAGACCAACCCCCGACTCTAACGGTTTAACCTTCTTAAACATACTGACTTTACCTAAACAACCTGATGCCTGCGCACTTAGCAAGTGCGTAGGGACTTGTTCTTGCGTACTTAATAAGTGCACAGACTTTGCTTCATGCGTACTTGATAAATACGCAGTACCTGCTTCATGCGTTGTTGATAAGTACGCATGACCCTCTTCATGCGTACTTGATAAGTACGCAGGATCCTCTTCTTGCGTACTTGGTAAGTACGCAGGATCAGCTTCATGCGTACTTGATAAGTACGCACGAACTGCTTCCTCGCAAAAACCCTAACTTTCGCATCCGGGTCTGATCACGTCAAGATCCTGAACTTGTTTACATTGAAAACGTTTGCTTATCATTACGGAACTCAAATCTACGTTTTCCTTACAATTTCATCCGTAAAAACGTTACATTTTCATCCAAAACCCGAAAAACCCAAAAACAAACAAAAACTCAGATTTAGGCCAGATCGTTACCTGAATCGAGTTTCTGGTCCGGAGATTCTTCTCACGAGCTCTGGAGCAACACACTTCTCAAATCTCGGGTCGATCCGCCAACTTTCTCTCTCTACGGTTTCTCTCTCTAGAAGTTGCAAATGAGAGAAATGGGTGGTGACCTTGGCTATTTATAGGGGAGGCTCCCCTTCCAGCCCGCCGGCCCATCCAGCCCGACCCGACATGCCTCGTTCGTTTATTCCGTTATTATAACTGTCGTTTTATTTTTGGGATGTTACATGGATTATGGAGATTGAAGATTGGTTCTGGCAGTAAGGATAACCATCTCCGTAGGAATCACTGCTTCAGTTCCAAACACCAAAGAAAACGGAGTTTGTCTTGTAGCATTTTTTGCGGTTGTTCTATCTGCCCAAAGTACAAAAGGTAGCTCTTCATCCCATCGTCCTTTCTTTGCTCCCAATCTTTTCTTTAGGTTGTTGATGATGATCTTGTTGCTTGACTCCACCTATCCGTTGGCTTGAGGATGCACGGGGGTGGAAGTTATCATTTTAATCCCCCAACTAGCACAGAAGTTGGTTGTCCTTTTACCGGTGAATTGAGACCCATTGCCGCATACTATCTCCGCGGGGATCCTGAATCTCGTCAGGATATTGCGCTTGATGAAAGAGATAACTTCCTTTTCTCTTACATGGACAAATGCCTCGGCTTCGATCCATTTTGAGAAGTAGTCGGTCATTGCTAGCATGAACACTTTTCCTCCTGGTGCCTTGGGGAGTTTGCCGACTATATCCATTTCCCATTTCATAAATGGCCAAGGAGAGATTACTGGATACAATGGCTCTGCTGGTTGGTGAAGTATATTGTTGTGTCTTTGGCAGGCATCACACTTTTGTGAGTAGGTGATGTGCGTGAACTATATATATTTTTAATAATTATTTTCACACAAATATAAGTTTTAAAATTGGTTTTCACCTAAACTAGATTACACACAAAAAGGCAAGTGAACCTGTCGAGTGGTAATATAGAGTTGATAAGAACCGACTATCAATCCGTGGACACGATTTCACTACTTGATCCTTGTGATTAATTAAGTCTAGTGAGTTAAAATATATTTTTGTTTTGTTTTTGGAAATTTAACTTGAGTGACAATAATTAGCAATTGAAAACATGTAAATAAAATACTTAAATTAACAAGATAAAGGAAGGCTATCATCCTAGTTTGGAATCCACTTTACTAATTACGATGAAACATATGAATGGCGATTTTATGATTATGTTAATGTTCTTTGAAGCGGTTGAACTAAAATCCAATTATAGATTATAATTCCCTAAACATTAAGAAGGAATCCGATGAGTAAATTACATGTCATCCACTTAAGATTAGTTTAATTAGATAAAAGTGTGTAACTTCTTGACTTGTGATATTCTAAAACGAAGCTATATAAATTTTAAGAGTGAGTCATCGTCACTTTCGATTAGTATAACTTTTATTATAGAAATAACACAACATTGTTCTTCGTTTTTCCAAATCTTGACCAAAGGGTTGCATGTCTTCATGTTTCCTTCACAAATAAGGTTTCAAAGATTATTCATAATTCTTAGCTATAACATTTTAACAAAAGATGCTAAGGTTATAAATAAATGTTAGTCTCATAGGTTTTCCAACTCGATATGATTTCCTATTTATAAACCTTAATTTGTTCCACAACCATTTAGACATGCAAGATCATCAAAAGGTTAACACAAAATCATCATTACATTAACATAATAATTTAGCCATAATCAAGAGTTTAACATAATTAATTAAGTTCCATCAAAACTAGGATGATAAAGGAATTTAGCTCATGATGAGCATGTTCATTACAACAAAGTAGCAAAATAGCAAGGAACTCATGATAAAACCGAAAGATCTAACCAAAAGTCCAAGCTAGGAATGTCTAGTGATGCAAGAGCTTCCTCTTTGTGATAAATGGACCTTCCAAGACCTCCAAATGCCCTCTAAAGTCTGGTTCCCGAGAGTAAATAGTGGGTAATCCCTCTCAAGAACCCCTACCTCTAATGAACAAGTTGAAGGCCTTTTATAGGCTGTCTGGGAAGCTGAGCACGACCTGTGCTTAGTGGAGCATGGCCCCGTGCTGGGACCAGGTTGTACTCTGATTTCTTTGTCGAGAACGTACTGCAGGAATTGTCGGCACGGGGGCGTGCCTGGTGAGGCACGGCCCCGTGTTGCACCCGGTTGGGAGACAAAGGTACTGTTGTACTATTCTGGGTTAACCACGGTGGTGTGCTTAGTGAGGAACGAACCGTGATTCATGGGACACGGCCCCGTGCTTCATTGGACACGGCCCCGACTTCGAAAAAGTTGATTTCTGAACGTTTTGAAGGAGGCACGGCCCGTGCCTATTTAAGCACGGCTCGTGCTTCACCCTTGTTTCCATCAACATGTAGAGGACCGAAAATAGGATCCGTGGGCGAAAACGGGGCTCAATTCTGAGTTGTAACGAAACGGGAAAGTGATAAACAAGTTTTGACAGTCGCAGGGTCGTTCTTCTTCATTCTTTGTTTATTTCTTTCACTTTTTCTTCATTTTGTTCTTCCGGGGGGTTAATGGCCTACAAATTCAAATATGAACTAATTAAGTAATTATTCATATAAGTTTACATAAAAAACGGCCAAAATCGGGAATCAATTGATGTGAAATATATGTATAATTTAGTGCACATCAGTAGGTTACATCGTCTTTTCTCATTGTAGGCCAGTAGTATCATGTCTTCAGGATCTTTAAAAATAGCGCCCTGCCCCCGGTGTGTTTCTGCAATCTCCTTCGTGTATGTCTTTAAGAACCTCAAGTGCTTCAGGATCCTCCAAACATCTCAAATATGGACCTGCAATAGATTTCCCGTACAAGACATCATGTAAAATTACAAAGCGAGACACCCTCATGCGAAAAGCCCTGTGATTCTTTTAGTCACTCGGGATTTCCCCATCCTGCAAATATTTTTTATTAGGTAAAGTCCAGGATTCCAGACTGGGCTCGGAATCCTGAATATCTATTTCTTCTACATTTGACACTTCGTTTGGGTCTTCGATTACTGGACTCAGGATATGTATGATCGGTATCCTGACTCCTTCTGGTATCTTGAGAGCCTAAGCGAGGTTCGCTAAGGCATCAGCTTCAGAGTTGTCTTCTCTTGGTACATGATTTATATCAAACATATCGAATTTCACAGATAATTGTTTAACTATTTCCAGATACTTGGCTAGTCTTTCACCTTTCACTGCATACGAGCCATTAAAATGGTTAGCAATTAACAAAGAGTCAACATATACTTGAAGATACCTGATTTTCATATCGCAAGCTAATTTCAAGCCAACTATCAGAGCTTCGTACTCAGCTTCGTTATTAGTCGCCTGGAACTCTCAACTTATAGATTGGGGTATTATGTCCCCTTGTGGCGATTTCAGCATGATCCCTAGACCCGTTCCTCTAACGTTTGATGCCCCATCGGTGTATAGGATCCATTTATCCTTGGATTCCTCTAACTGCTGAACTTCAAGGTCTGCTTCATGTTGTATATCACTGCTAAAATCAGACACAAAGTCTGTGAGTGCCTGTGATTTTATCGTTGTTCGGGGCTCATATACGAGATCATATGCACTGAGCTTGACCGACCATTTTGCGATCCTTCCAGACATTTCTGTCTTTCTTAAAACACACTTAATAGGATAATTAGTCTTTACGTGAATAGTGTGTGTTGCAAAATAGTGTCTAAGTTTAGTGGATGCCATTATTAGAGCTAATATTAATTTTTCTAAATGAGAATACCTGGTTTCTGTCGGGAATAGGCTTTTACTTACATAATATACCGGATGCTGCTGGCCTTCATGATCCTTAACTAGGACAACGCTCACTGAGTTTTCGGATACTGCCCGATATAAGGATAATGGTTCTCCATCTTCTGGTTTCATCAATAGAGGAGTAGTTGACAAGTACTCCTTTAATGATTGGAGTGCTTTCTCATGCTTCTCTTCCCATTCGAACCTCTTGTTCTTTTTCAGGATGTCATAGAATTCCCTGTATCTTTCCGAGGATCTTGAAATGAATCTGTTAAGTGTTGCTACTCTGCCAGTCAATCTCTGGACATCTGTGGTGTTTACTAGGGATTTCAAATTGATTATTGCTTTGATATGTTCCGGACTGGCTTCTATTCCTCTCTTGGTTACCATGTAGGCCAAGAATTTTCCTGCCCCCACTCCAAAGTGACACTTGGAAGGGTTCAGCTTGATGTTATACTTATCCAGAATGTCAAATGCTTCCCTGAGATCCCTGAGATGATCTTCAGCTCTCTTTGATTTGACCACCATATCATCTATGTAGACTTCCATGGTGTCCCCTAGCTTGTCTTTAAACATCATGTTGACTAGCCTTTGATATGTTGCACCTGCATTTTTCAAACCAAAAGGCATGGAAATATAGCAGTATATACCTGTCAGAGTCATGAATGCAGTATCCTTCTGGTCTGAGGGTTCCATCTGGATTTGTTGGAATCCTAACGAAGTATCCATGAACGTCAGCATCTCGTGGCCTGCTGTAGCATCAACCATTGAGTCTATGTGTGGTAATGGAAATGGTTCTTTCGGACATGCTTTGTTTAAGTCTGTGAAGTCTACACACACTCTCCATTTTCCATTATTCTTCCGGACCACTACCACGTTAGCTAGCCATCTTGAGAATTTTACTTAAAATATTATCCCTGCTTTTAGTAATCTTTCAACTTCCTCTTGTATCACTACGTTTCATTCAGGAGCGAACTTCCTTCTCTTTTGGTGTATAGGCCTGAAACTGTTATCAAGACCCAGTTTATGTGTAATAACGTTTTTAGAGATACCAGTCATGTCTTCATGCTCCCAGACGAAAGTTGAAGTTCTACTCTTTAGCAATTCTATAAGATCTTGTTCAATATCCTTGGGGATATTGGTTCCAATAAGTGCCTTGACGTCGGGATCCTTAGCACTCAGGGATACCTCTTTCACATCCCGCTCTTTGGTCTCCAGGATGTCTCGGGCTTACTTCTTTATTTGCTATGCTTGCCTGGTCTTGGTGGAAGCCTTTATTGAAGAGGTGTAACAGTCCTTCACATCTTATTGATCTTTACTACCCCCGAAGGGGTAGGCATCTTGTTTACCCCCTCAATATATATCGGAAGCTTTATCTCTCCGACTGTGTTCTTGACCTCTCCGCTGAATCCAACTAGTACCACAGTCTTGGGGATAATTTCAGAATCCGGGATCCCCATTCTTTTTATGACATCATGCTGAATGATGTTTGCTGAGCTTCGTCCGTCTATCAGTATCCTTCTTATGAAGTGATTGGCGATATACAGAGTGATCACTAGTCCATCATGATGAGGATCCTGCATGTTATCCCTGTCATCTTCATCGAAAGAGATCACATTTTCTTCAGTCAGGCTAAAGGTTCTGATAGGCATGTCCCCTCTTTTTGTCTTTGCTTCCTTGGCATTTCTTTTTGCTGCAGAAAAAGAAATACCACAAATGTCAGATCAACCAGATATGAAACCTATTACCTTAGCATCTGGAGGTGGGGATTTTGCTCTTTGCGGGATCCTGTCTTGATCCTTAGTCTTGTTCTTTCCTTTGCCTAGGAATTCTTTGAGATACCCCTTGCTCAAGAGATAACTTATTTCTTTATGTAGGGCAATGCAATCTTTGGTCACATGGCCAAAGTCCTCATGGAAAGCAGACCATTTGGACTTGTCCTTTCCTCCGGTATTCCTCTTAAATTTGCGAGGCCACCTAGCCTTGTCTTCGAGATCCTGCATGGCATATAACAAAACAGTTGTGTCAAGTGAAAAACTGTATTCAGACAGCTTAGGATATTCTTCCTCTTCCTTGTCATCTTCCACAGCATTCACCCTGTGATTATCGGGTTTAGCATACGGTTTGGATCTGTATGGGTTGAAGGGTCCAGACTCAGTCTTCCGGTTAGGTTGAGTATAACTGGTCGGAGCTTCTGCCCTTTCCTGGATTTTCTTGTCATACTCGAGCCTGATGAATCTTAAGGCCTTGTTTCTGACTTCGTCAAGATTCCTGCACGGATTCATGACAAGGTCTTCATAGAATTGAGAGTTTTTCCTCAATCCCATCTTGAATGCTTGGACTGCAGTGGCAACATCAAGGTTCGGGATGTCCAAGGATTCTCGCCTGAACTTGCTGACATAGTCTCGGAGGGATTCCCCGGGATTCTGAATTATCCTGTATAAGTCACTTGTTAGCCTTTCAAAAGTTCTACTGCAAGAAAATTGATTGTTAAACAGGTTAACCAAATGAGCAAATGAAGTAATAGAATATGGAGGAACATTAAGTATCCATTTTAAGGCTGATCCTATTAAAGTAGAGCCGAAGCCCTTGCACAGAGAAGCTTCCTTCAGGACCAGATGTATGGGGTTAAGCTCCATTCTCTCCCTGTATTGCGCGACATGTTCCTCATGATCTGTAGTTTCGTCGTATAGCTTCATGTTGGGAGTCTGAAAGCGCTTAGGGATCTCCGCATCACATATGGGATGGGCGAATATGGAGATCCTGTGACTTGTAGTGGACATCTTGGGTATAGGTTGGACTACGCCTGGTACACTGGAGATCATCTCTCTCAGCTTTTTCAGTTCTTTAGCCATGGACGGGGTGATCCCTGTATCCTACACAGATTCATTTGTATTGAATCTAAGATCCTGACTCGTAGTAACTCTGACACCCGGAGTTGGTCCCACAGTAGTGATCCTTGTGTGATTGGAAGAAAGTCTCCCTTATGGACTCCTGAGGATCCTGAATAATCAAAATCTAAGATCCTTGGTTGTAACGGGGTCGTCACTTCCACTGGTTTCTTTGATTCTTTGACCCTTTCAGTCTCCCGAAATAACATTAGGTTAGTCTTCCTCTGTTGCTCCATTTGTTGATTCACTTCCGAAAACATTTTGAGAATCTCGTCGTTTGAAGCAAGCACAGGTGTGCTAGCGGATATTTTGGATCCCGAAAAACCCGTAGGAGTATTTTTCTTCTGCTGATTATCATTCTTTTTCTGGAATGACGAAGGAGGAGGAATAGGGTTGACTAACCCAAAGGTTGAAGATGGAGCAGAAACAGAAACATTCTTGGATTGGGACGACATTTTTGAAATCAGTTTTGAAATATAATGATTGAACACGAATTTTAGTAAGGATTTAAGGATAAAAAGCACCACTTGCCCCATGGTGGGTGCCAAATTGTTTTGGGTAAAAATTAACAAGACTAATTTTGTTACCAAACTTAGTTTGTGAGGTAGTGTGCTTATAAAATCAACGTAGAACAATGCAAAAACGTAAAAAATGACACGGTTGTTTACGAGGAAAGACCTTGATCTTTAGGGATCGTCGGCATAAAACCTCGGGAGGTGACAATCGTCCCCTGCCTCGTTTCTTCAATAAATAGTAAAAAAGATTACAAGTACGAGTAGTAGATGATCGATATCTAAGTGTTACAGAGCTGATTGCGAGTCTAGAGAGCTAAGTGCGTCATGAGAATGTGCCTATAATCGATCAAGCTGCTGAAATAAATATAAGGATAAGGCTAACTAACTATCCAAGAATCCCGGGATAGACTAATCATTCTAATATGACCGTTGCAAGTCTTTCCACGCGTCTTCAACACGTTCTTCTTGACTTCAGGAGCGATTTTTTAGGAATGGATTTGACCACACGTGTTTAACCTGCGTATTAGTCAAAATAGACGAAAGATACAACGGTTAAATATTGAGGATACCGGAACCTGTCAGGATACCGAAGTACGTCAAATATCTAGGATCCTGAGCTGTAAAATGACCCATAACAATGATAATATGAATTTCTCTGATTTTTGGCTAAATTTGTATAAAGATCAGAAATAGGGATTGAAATTTACTCAGAAAGTTGTTTGTGAAGAGATTGACAGATCTAATTGTGATTTTGGTTTAGATCTGAGCTTTCAGCATTTGATTTTGTGTTGTTTTGAGAAAAGAGTATGATTATGTTCATAAGCCGATTGTTCTCTTTCGGACCGATTGGTACTTGATCTGACCGATTGTCCGAGCCGATTCTCAGTTATTTAGCGATTCTCCCAGTAAACGCAAGTTTACGACTCACAAGTGTGAGGTAGTGATTATCATAGTCGACTATTCACGTGAGTTTTTCTAAAACACCTTAGGGTGATGCCGACTGTCCATTATCTTAATGCTGACTCTGGAGCCGACTCTCTGTTTTAAAATCCTTTTCTTTGTTCGTGTGAGTTACATCTCTTTCAAAATGTCTGTTACTTCCATCTCCCAAGCTGACTTGGATACCGGCTCCATGTCTAGACCCCCTAAGCTCTTATCCACCGATGATTTCCCTAACTGGAAGAACAGCATGAAGGCTTACTTTTACGTAACTGATTTTGGTCAATGGATCTAGACCACAAACGGTCTTCCTTGTCCTATGACCACCGGAGCTGATGGTGTTGCTGCCCAGACCGATCTCGCTTCTTATACAAAAAATGACAAACTTCTGATTCTAAGAGACTATAAAGCCTTCGATGCCATCAACATGGTTCTTCTTGCTGACATCATGAACATGTTTAAAGAATTCAAAACTGCTCAAACCCTTTGGTAAGCCTTGTGTGACTTCTACGAAGGTAACTCTGATCTGAAAGAAGGAAAGAAAGACATGCTGTAAAAACAATATGATACCTTCAGTAGTATCAAAGGTGAAGGTCTGTCCAAGCATATCTCAAGGTTCATGGAAATTTCAAGAAAACTAAAGCAAGTCGGGGTTGTCATCAGAAATTCTTATCTTATCAAGAAACTGCTAGATTCTCTACCACAAGAATGGAGTATACAGTGCATGTTAATCAAATGACATTACGTGAATGAAGCTTCCACTTTATCTAAAATAATTAATACCCTCAAATCCTTTGAAATGGACATTGAAAAGCGTAAGATGAATCAATACGGTTACACCAATACCATAGCACCAACTAATGCTGCTTTCATTGCTCCATCCTCATCAAACAATGTTGCTGGTCCTTTCAGAATCATTCCTGCTATGGTATCCACTCCTGCTGTCTCTCAGCAGCCTCTTCAAAGCAATGAGCATAACACCAATCAAACCCGATCTTCAACTCCTAACCCTTTAAGTGAACACATGGCTTTATTCGGTTTATTTGTGAACAACTATCAAGCAATCATTTCAAGAGAACTAAAAGCAGGTGTGAGCCATATAACGTATTTCTAGTTGACCCAGATGATATAGAAGAAGTTGATTTGCAATGGCAAATGGCTATGCTGACTCTAAGAGCTAAAAGATTCATGTATAGGACTGAAAAGAAACGTCTTGGTGGTAAATATGCAGGTTTTGATAAATCCAAACTTAGATGCTACAACTGTAAGCAACTTGGGCACTTCAAGAGGGAATGTCCCCATCCTATCACTAATGTGTTAACTCTTCCTATCATTGTTGCAATCACCGATGGCCAAGAACAAGATGAAAAGACCAAAGAGTCGGACAATGCTTTGATAGTGATTGATTTTGACTGGAGCAATGAAATTGAAGAAGCTCAGGTTGAGGTGTGCAAAGCTTTAGTATCTAACTCTTCATCTACACGGTGTGGTTGAAAAGGAATGGAAGCAAGTTTGGTTGAAAAGGAAAGGAATGAGGTGCTAAGAAAGATCATCATTAACACTGACTCTATTGGTCCTGCTGCCCTCCTAAGGCAATTTGCTATTCAGGGAACCGAGAGTCAGGTTATTGACACTGAAGGAAGTATGACTGAGAATGCCAGCATCAAGATCAAGGAAGCAGAGAAGATGGTTGAAGAAAAGAAGGATACTTATCCTAGTTCCAGTTCAACGGATCGAGTTAACTCTCCGGAGAATGCTGACTTTGGAACTCTAACCAACGGTGATGGAAGCTCTAATCAAGGATGCATCTGCAGGAAAACTACTGCTAGGCTAATTCCACCTAAGGTAAAATCTCGTCTCTGTTCTGTCAACTGTGTTGACATGATAGTTCACTATCACACTTTAAACCAACTTATCAATCGTGAAAAAGATGACACTCTTGCCATTCTTGATCAAATAAAAAAGAGCGAGGTTACTCTCAAAATCACCTTAAACAAAGATAATCAAGAAATCCAAACCCTAAAAGAGTTTGTTTACAGAAAGGAATTTTTAATAACGAATTTAACTGAAAAGCTAACATCTTCAAGAAGTGAAAATGTAAAATTACAAATCATTATTGACAAATGGAACGTTAGCTAAAAGGTACAAGATACCATGTTAGATTGTCAGCAGACTTCAAGTTATGTTAAAAAGGGAGTCGGGTATTTGGATTCTAATGATTTTGAGAGAAAACTGTTTCACCCTCCCACGCACGGTCACTATGATCCTATTCTCTCTCCACATCCAGAAAATAATCTTGCAAAATTGTTTGTTCCTGCTACTAATGTAAATACTACAGGTTTAAAAGTATAGGATAAGGGTGTAAGGGATGATTGTGGTGTTGGATTAGGTCACAAGAACTGCAACCGAGAATCTGTTATGTTTTTGTTTTCTAAATTCCCAGAATCCAGAGCTATGTAATTCGGGCTTTGTTGATATCAGTAGTGAAAATTGTTCTAGGATAACTAACTCTAGTAATGACTATTATGAACACATTAGTTGTAATGATTTATTTTCCATGAATGATGCATGTTTTAATGATTCAACTGATACTGTGTCAAGAAATCAGTTTGAAAGATTTATGACAGAGGATATTCCAGTTTCCACACCTGCTTCAACAAGTCAAAGTAAATGTCAAAGTGATTCCGAGTATTTGTCAACAAGAAACGATGATGAAAGTATTTATGATTTAGACAGATCAATTAAATCAATTAAATCATCCAATGAATCTGACGGCATTACTCCACAAAGTGACAAAACTGAATCAGATCAAGGATCTTCAATCATGACTATAAATCAAAAGCAAAAGCAAACTCTTAAAGGCAAAAGCAGAAAGCAAATCCAAGTGTCAATTCAGCAACAATCATCCTCATCATCTTATCAGCCACCACATAGAAGAAAATCTTATAAACATGTGAATTGTTCCAGTTGGGGGAAGGGAGGCCATACTGCAAGGCAATGCAGTAATGCATCTTATCATAAAAATTGGGTCAAATTTGAGAGACCTAAGATGCATAATGTGGGAAAATATAAAAAAACATCAACAAGATAATGAACCATTTTATCATAAAATCAGCAAAATTCGTCAAAATATAAATCACTTTCTAAAAGGAACATGTTGGTGGAAAGTCAGAACAAACTAAAACCCTATGATGTCCCACCCAAGTTGAGAAAAACTTGGGTTCCTGTTTCTCAATAAAGTGTTTTGTATGTGACAGGGGCTTTCTAGGAGGACTATTGACAATGCATGGCATGTTGATAGTGGGTCCTCTCGTCACATGACCGGGTTAAAATATCTGCTTTTTGACTTTAGAATTATCGATGGGGGATACATTGCATTTGCGAGTGATGAAAAGGGAAGAAAGATAGCCGGATAAGGAACAGCCTGCAATGGAACTCTCACCTTGGAGAAAGTCAATCTCGTTCCAGAACTCTGCTATAATCTCATGAGTGTATCATAAGTGTGTGATAAACAGCTATCTGTGCTGTTCAACAAATCTGAATGCATGTTTCTCAAACCAAGATTCATTGTCCTAGAAGATCTAGTCCTACTTAGGACTCCAAGAAGAAACAACACCTACATCGTTGACATGAATGATCCAGAAACTAAAGCTTCCATGGCTTGTTTACTATCAAAAGCTTCTGACTCTGAATCACTGCTCTAGCATCGTCGTCTTGGCCATGTGAACTTTAAAAAAATAAATCGTTTAGCCAAACAAGACTTTGTGATAGGTTTACCCACCAAGGACTTCATTTTTTCTGAAAAATGCATCGCATGTGCTAAAGGCAAAAAACACAAAACGACGCATAGATTCTAAGCTTCCAATCATATTTTGGGCTAAAGCAGTTAACACAACACATTGAAGAGTCTGATTCTCAAAATTGAGAAAATCTGCAAGCACCTGGTAATTTCTATCAGAAGAAACAAAGGAACCGAGTTCAAAAATCATGTCTTATGATTTCTACGAATGCAAAGGGATTTCTCGACAATTTAGTGCTGCCAGAACTTCACAACAAAATGGTGTTGCAGAAAGAAACAACCGAACATTGGTGAAGCTGCCAGAACAATGCTGATAGATTCTAAGCTTCCAATCATATTTTGGGCTAAAGCAGTTAACACTGCAAATTATGTTCTGAATCGTGCTCTTGTGGTGAAAGCTCACAAAAAACCGCCTATGAGTTGTTTCATGGACGAAAGCCCTTGATTGAATTCTTTCGAGCTTTTGGATGTTCATGCACTCTACTCAACACATCTGATAATCTTTAAAAGTTCGGAGCAGTTGGTGACGAATGCTATTTTTTGGGGTATTCGTCATCCCAAAAAGCCTACCGTGTTTACAATACAAGAACAAAGATCGTGTAGGAATCTTATTACGTTGATTGGTAAGAAACTAATACCACAAATACAGGAACTGGTCCCGATTGGTTCTTTAATGCTGATATTGTTTTAAATAACTTCATTCCTCCGGCTCCGCTCATTGCCGAACCATCTACTTTCAATGTATCACCATTCATTCCATCAATCCAAGAAGAAGATGAATTTATTCCATTCTCAACAAGAATCACACCCATTGTTGCCGATCCAATGAATGCTTCCATCAATAGTATAGTAACCTCTTCTCATTCTGAGGATTCTGCTACTAATGCTATAAATACTTCTGGTGATGTCATTTCTGGTATAACAGCAACTGTAAATTCAAACGTTAACTAGAACTTGGCAAATGATCCCTCTGTCAATTCTGATAGTGACTCTAATAATAATAATGATCCAATCCCTCCTAATGAAAATATAACCAATCTTCCTGCTCAAGTTGATGTCAATGATGGGCAATCTTTCAAAACATTAACTAATCATCAGTTGGAAAATGTGATTGGACCAATCACTGAAACGGTCCGCATAAGAAGTTACTCCACTCCCTACAATACCACTCTTTGTGCATGTTTTATGTCACAAGATGTCCCAAAGAATATCTCCATGGAACTAAAAGACTTAAGCTGGATTGATGCAATGTAGGAAGAACTGGCTCAATTCAGGAAGCTAAAAGTCTGGGATTTGGTCGATCTACCAAAGAATAAATATCCCATTGGTACTCATTGGGTCTTATAAAACAAGATTGATGAAAGAAATGTGGTCATCAAGAATAATTTGTACAAGGGTTTGCTCAGGAAGAAGGTATTGATTATGAAGAAGTCTTCGTTCCCGTGGCTCGTTTAGAAGCAATAAGAGTTTTTCTGGCTTATGCATGTTACTAGAACTTTAAGGTCTATCAAATGGACGTAAAAGTGCATTCTTATATGGGAAGGTTAAGGAGGAGGTTTATGTGTGTCAACCTCCGGGGTTCGAAGATCCAGATTATCCGAGTCGAGTCTACAAATTAGACAAAGCTCTGTACGGACTTCATCAAGCTCCAAGAGCTTGGTACGATACACTATCGTCTTATCTTCTATAGAATGAATTTGTACGAGGGGAAATTGATATGACCTTATTCAAACGAAGAATTGGAAAGGATATTATGCTTGTGCAGATCTATGTAGACGACATCATTTTCGGATCAACCAACGAGAAGCTGTGTCGAGACTTTGAGGACGTTATGAAAGCCAAATTTGAAATGAGCAAAATGGTCGAGCTCACATTCTTTCTTGGATTGGACGTCAGGCAGTCACATGATGGAACACTGATTCATCAAGCTAAGTATGTTCAAGACATGCTCAAAAAGTTCCAGATGACTGATTACAAAGCAGCTTCAACACCATTTGCTGCTCAAACTCTTATTTCTGCTGATCTAGAAGGCAAACCCTTTGACAGGCATCATTATTGTTCTATGATTGGTTCTTTGATGTATCTCACTGCTGGCTGTCCGGATATCATGTTCGTTGTTTGCTATTGTGCCCGTTATCAGACAAATCCCAAAGAATCCCATGAATCTGCTATTAAAAGAATCTTCCGCTACCTAAAAGGCTATCCCAAGTTAGGGCTTTGGTATCCAAAAGCCAGTAGCTTTGATTTGATTGCCTACTCTGATAGTGATCATGGTGGATGTTAACTTGACAGAAAGTATGTGTCTGGTGGATGTCAGTACTTGGGACATTGTTTGGTGTCATGGCAATGCAAGAAACAAACTTCAGTCTCCATTTCTTCTACAGAAGCTGAGTATAATGCTGCTTCCAGTTGCTGCTCTCAAATCCTATGGATTCAACATCAAATAATGGATTATGGAATCAACTTGAAGCAGACTCCAATGTTCATTAACAATTAGGCTTGTGTGAAAATCATGAAAAACCTGGTCTATCATTCAAAAACAAAGCACATCGACGTACGGGTTCATGCCATTCGGGATGCGTATGAAAAGGAATACATTCAAGTCCTTCCTGTGAACACAGATGATCAGAAAACTGATATTTTCACGAAGGCATTTGACAAATCCAAGTTTCTTGATCTTGTGCAGAAATTGGGGTTGTTAAATTTTGAGTAACATATTCTATCTCTCCTATATTGTGTACATAGTCTGCTTTAATTCTCTTTTCAAAAATCCAAAAATATATTTCTTGACCAAAACATTTTGAAATTCAGGCAACAAAAATATTGATAAAAGAAAATTTTCAGTTAAAAAGAGCAGTTTATGAATAAAATTTTTGGGGGAAAGTATCTATAATAAGAAAAAGAAAAAGAGAAAAGAAAATGAAAGATGATTACACTCTAGTATCCCTGCATAACTGTTCTAGTGGGAAATCATAGTTACACTGACAAACTTGGTCTCTGTCTGAAATAGATCTTAAAGGAGGAAGCGAGCATACTGAAGGACATGTTTATAGGCTCAGCATTCAAACAATTAGACTACAACTCAGTGACAAAAGATAATGACTGTTGAATTGTGGATGCCCACCTTGTCCAGGTCTGCACATAACCAAAGTCCCATCACAAAGGGGTTGAAAGTATCTATATATATGTATATTAAAATAAAAGCAAAAATGCAAAAAGACATGCAATGACGTGCATTAGGAAATAAAAGACGTGCAATGACATTCAAATCTATGCAAAATACACCAATGAAGTGCATTCTAGTACTAATTTGTCAATCTTGAGCTTAAAGACACACAATTTCAGTGACGTGCAATAGGATCAACATGAAATCACAAAAAGATACACAATGTTAGTGTGTACATATATTATATATATTTTTTCATTTTGGGTTTTTGTGACTGTTGAAGGGTTTTCTCTTAAAACAAAAACATGGCTTGTAAGTTATATAAGTCCAAATTCATATCATAAATCAGAGCACATAAGTCCGTCGTGCTGTGTTTCTGATCAAAAACCTTTAAAAATACCATGAACTGTTCACAGACCCATGCTAGTTATGCTCTTTTAGATATTTTAGGATTATCGATGATCAACTTCTCTGATTATGCGATGGCATAGACCTGAAGCTCTCATCATCATACTCAAAAGATCAAGAGGATGGGTAGGTTATACCAGGACAAGTGTGGGGAACACTGACTTCACTTAACTCTACCAAAACATGATAAAGGTTCGCTAGTTATATGTTGAAAGAACTATGCATGGGTTTCAATGGACAAAAATATCAGCAGTCGTTCGTAGGCCGTGGACATCCAAAAGAATCAAAAGGTTCTTGATGACAAGTCTAGTCGGTATGATTCCACAAAAACAGGTTTGCACGTACTTATATAAAAAATAAAGCTTATAACCTTGTGCTTAGATCTCGTACATACTTTGAAAGGTATTATCATTGATTAATATATCTCTAGGACTACTAAAGTTTCAAAATTTGTATATAGCGACTCTTGGGCTGATTCTTCTAGAGTCGGCCTCCCAAAAATTCAAAATTTCAAATTTTGTAAATATATATGAAAGAGGCGATTCTTGGGTCGACTTTCAAAGAGTCGGCATTACAAATTTTACTGAGTATATAAAGGATAAAAGGGGAATTATTCATTTTACCAAACCCTAAAAATTACCTTTCTTCTTCGGCGATCAGTTCAAGCTTACTCTTAATATCTTCTCACAAAAATCACTAGATAGTGTGCTCTCCACTCCCTCTCAAGGTAATTTCATGATTGTTGAATAGTTCAGTTACGCCCTTTCGACTATTTTAGCTCAAAATCATCATTTATAAGGAAGCATTGTCAAGATCTGAGTGAAATTGGGTGAATGTCCATTAAGATTCTTGAGCCGACTGTTTCAAAGGAATTATGACCAGTGTCGGCTTGAAGATTGTCGACTCTCACTCATTTAATCATTGAACGAAAGTTCAAAAATCGAGCCTATCTCAGGGGCCGATTCTCTAAGTTAATCATAAACGGAACTGCCGACTGTTCTCTATTAAAAGCCGACTGTCACTATCTATTTTGATCGACTATCACCTATTGGTCTCTATAAGTCTCACATGTTACGCCGACTATCTCCTTCAACCGACTGTTGACGATCCTTTCCTTAATTTCACTATTTCTAAAATGTTAACTTAATGAAAATAACTATTAATTCATTCTTATTACATGCACAGATAATGGATGCAGAAGAATTAGCTACTGATCATCGCCACAACATTCCCATCATCTTTCCAGAACCGGTTCCAGAGGAGTTTACTAATGGTACTAGATGGGAATTACAAAGTAGGATCTCATATGCAATCTCTTGGAATGAACCGGTGTATAAGGATCTTATAATTGAATTTTGGGAAAATGCTGAAGCTTCAGTACATTCAATTATCAAAGAAAGAACAATCTGGTCAATTATTGCTGGTCAAAAGATTGGTGTATATGAGAGTATTGTTCGTGAAGAATTGAAACTTCAAGACTCCTCTTTAGACTCCTACAACTTGGATAAATCTGAAGTTGAAAAACGCTTTATTAGAGAGCTTGGTTATGAAGAAAAATTTAGAAAAGGAGAAATCTTGAAAAGGGGACTATCAAAAGAATGGAAAGCCATTATGTACATCTTTATTCATTCTATGTCTCACAAAAGAGGACGATATGACGCTCTTGGGATGAAATGGGGAGGGGTTATAATAAAGCTCTACAACAAGGAAAACTGCAGTATCTCCGGTCTCATATTCGACTACATGTACAACAACCTCTCCAAGGGAAAGTAGTTATTGTATCCTCGTTTTGTTCAAATGATTCTAAATCAGATCCTGAAGAAGCCTGCTCAAAAAGGAATTCCCATGAAATTCTCAAAGCTTGATTCTCGATTCTTTACCGATCTACTGAGAAATCATGAAAGCTTCTCTAGCAAGGACACTCCTCTTTTCAAAAAGATGACTGAAAAGGAAATAATCCCAAATGCTGACAGTTCATCAGAACAAGGTTACATTCCTATAAAAGTGTCGGAAGACCAGCAAAAGAATAAAATCAAACGATGAATCCAAAAGTGATACTGCCAGAAGAAAGGGAAAGGGTAAACCAATTGAAATGTTTCATGGAAAGAAGCAAAGGAGAACTGAGGATCCAAGAGAAGGATTGATGAGGTCAGCTAGGTTGGCATATCAAAGAGAATAAGAAAGAACCCAACAAGATGAATCTATCACCCATCTTCTCAATGATGAGGTCATCGAATCAGACTTTTTAGCAAGTTTAACTCTAACTGCATTAAGGCATCCTTCGCCTATGCAATTAGAAGGAACTTCGGGAACACCACAATCTCCAGTCAAAAGTTAAACCGTTCCTCCTCCCTACAATCCTGAACATTCACTCCCTGTCAGCAAAAGAGAGTTGATAATCCCATGCAAAGATGGCTCCTCTCGTCACTATGAAAGAATGACATCTGATATTGAGAGTCTTTGGTCAGAAATCTGCTCTCTTAAGAAATTTCATGATAAGCAGCAGAAGGACATTATTGGAATGAAAAGAAGATGGAATAATCAGAACCGATTGAACATAATTCATCACAAGAATATAATCAGAATTGCTAAGGCACTAGCTGTAGTGCGAAAGAGAGTTGAAAACATTCTAAAAGAGCTAAATGCTCTAAGAGGAAGCAAGAAAAGGCCCCTGACCTTCCGTGATGTGTTTGAAGTGGATAGTGTTGAGAATGACGAGGATTCTGATGAAGATGATGAGGAGGATAACTTGTGAAATCGTTGAATTCCTGATTAACTATAGGGGCTAGTTTGTAACTTTTGTAACTAGGGTTTTGGGGTCAAGAGTCGCTAGTGACTCTTGAAGATTCGACAGGCCGATTGTCTTGACAATCGGATTCCTTCATGTCGACTCTTGCTATGTGTCTATAAATAGCAACCCCAAAAACCTAATTTAGCAGGTCTTGTGCAATACGTCATTATTATAGTCAATTAGAGAGCCAATTGTTAGTGTGGTGGTGGTTTTAGTATCCAGGATCTTACTTGTAATCGTTATCAGTGTGGATCTAATACAATCGTGTCTTTTATGTGCATATATCAGTGTGGATCTAATACAACCGTGTCTTTTATGTGCATACGTGTGTTGCTCTTCATCTTATTTATGTATTGATTATCAACAATCAGCTTCTTTATAGCTAATTTGTTGATTGATTTCTGTTTAGAATCATTCTAGCACACGGACCCTATCATCAAGACCTACACGTTTGTTGTGATTGTGTTCATCGAATTGAGCACTAGAGACCCGTGGTTGTGTTGTTTGTTTTGGTTGTTTATTCTTTGTATTTTTATGGGTTATTTGGAACCCCATTATAATAGTTAGGTTATTTTATTTATTTTTAGTGTATTTGTAAATAATTGGAATCCTAAAGAGACGAATACTTGAATACTAAGCCGGACATTTACATGATTAAAGATGGAGATCCTCGACTTAGTGGGAGATAACATATTTTTTGATGGCACGAACGAAAATGGACAAATTGTTCTAGTTGCTCGGTTCATGTGTTTTATTTACTTTGTGTTGTGATATAATTATTTAAGATAATAACTAAACCACAAAATTTTTATAAAACTTTTGACACAATTTAAAAACGATGAGGTAATTAAATTAATTATTTAGGATAAAGCAAATTTAAATTTAATAGTTTTATTTATAGCATTTTTAAATTAATTTAACAGTTGATTAGTTTAAAAATAGGTCGCGACAAATGACCAATTTAGATTAAATAAGGTATTTAAAATTGGATCGTGTCGAGTGTTGCAAGTCTTCACGAACTAAAATTAGTAAATCGGTTTACTAATATTGCACGACTTGAATCATGCTTCTCTTCGTCCAAAATGTTTTTGACCCGAAACGATAATTTTAAAACATTAAATAAATCCCAATATAAAATTGATATTTCTATGCCACCCTAAACTGTAAGAATTCAACTGATCAATCCGAACCCCCGATGTTAGTGAATTACCCTGCATCCGGCCCTACGGTTTGGTTGAAGGTAGAACCGCGTTTCTTGAGTTACTTAGGTCGGGTCTACAGTTACAGTTTTAGGACAAAATATCACTAAAGTCTTTTAAGTGGGCGTAGTTGAGGGAAACGTATCCAGGCTTGACAATACTCGTCATGCACCTCAAACTAAGAATTGTATAGTTGATACAATTGGTAATTGTTACCCATCTACCTAGCTACACCAGTGGAGAATGCTCAGCCATTCACCGGGACATGGTGAACCGGGATCTCATTCCTAGTTATATTATTTTTGCAATTGGGTCATAAATTTTGTGACAATCCGGACTTTTCCAGTTAACTCCGTTAACAAAATCCAGTTAAAGTTAACAAAAATTAATTTAACTCAAACTCCAGGGACTGTTTCTGTCAATATTTCAAACTTAAACTCTGGGGACTAGTTATGTAATATCCCTAGTCTACTATTTTGACTTTTTGAAAAGTCAAAATCCAAATTCTGTTGACTTTGGAAGTCAAACTAACCAAATTATAACCCCATCTAAACTGGAGGGACCTATTCTGCCAAGTTTCAAACTCCAATTCTCAGGAAAAACCTCAGGGACCATTTCTGTCATTATTCTAAACAGGATTGTTGACTTTTGAAAGTCAACATCACGGATTCAATCAATTTCGATCGTTTCTACTGAAATCCGTAACTGATATGCACGTTATAGCCATTAATCGACTATCATTGAGCAATTAACACCATCATTACACAAGAATTAAATCGAATTATGGTTAATCAAGTCGTAAACGTCAAAACCGTCACCCCCTTTATCAAATTCGATGAATTTGAGTATTGTTTTCACAAATCGAATTCACTCTCACCTAAATCGCTACTCCCTGAAACTATTACGCACGGCAATTCGACCGGAGAAGCTGTGGGAATCGCCGGAGATCAACCCCGTTGCCGACGACACTCGTTTTAGTCGGACGCTATCAATCCGAATCACATTCTGGAAAATTCTTACATCATCACTTTCGTTTCTGTCTATGGAGCAATAACCCTAACCTAATTGGGGTTCATATTATCGGATTTAACTCGATCGAAACCTAGGGTTCATACGGATTTCGTTTTAGTCGAACGTTATCAATCCGATATCAAATAATACAATTGAACACACCCTTAGTGTCGTCTCAATGCCTGGATTGAAAGCCCTATGAAATCCAGGGCTCATATCATCAAATTGAACACGAATTGATTCTAGGGTTCATCGCGATCTGGGTTTAATCGAATCCTAATCTACACACGATTTCAATCCAATTAACTTATACGAGTAGTTTCGCAATCAGTCACTCACTAAAAGCCCTATGATAATTTGGATCCATAACACTGAATTAAACAAGAAACCATATCTAGGGTTCATACGTTTTTGGTTGATCGAACTCCAATCCAGTCACCATCTCAATCAAATTAAACCACAGGGATTGACTCGCAGTCTTTTTTTGTCAATAGCCCTATGATTCCAACATGTTTTATCATCTGAATTGTTTAAATCGAATCCATGATAAGAACCTAGGGTTCGGCTTTTCAAACTGGAATTTAACTATCTAAAACTTGATGATTTTGAAATTAACTACACCTACAGGTTCGAAATACCTCGATCATCAAAACCCCTATGTCTTTTGGTTCAATCGAAACCGAATTCAGGGGGGAGTTCGATCGGACTAGAGTAAAGGGGAAGAACACAGAGGTGTTGAGGATTAAAACGCATTTGATCCGAATCCTAATGCGATAACCCTAGCGGGCGGGACTGGTTAAGTGTGTGTGCTTGTGTGGGAGAGACCCGGGTTCGAGTCTCTCCACAATGTTTTATTTTTAAACATTTTTTCTTGTATTATTTTAATATAAAAATCAAACCCTATAATATTATATTATTATATAAATGTGTTTTAGCCCGGGAAACAACCCGTAGGCTCGGGTTTGAATTATTAACCTATTTTTATATTATTTCCAATTTATAAATAAAATATTTATGTTATTGTCAAATAAAAATAATATGTTTATATTATTTTCAAACCGTAACTTCGTATAAAATAATATGTTTATATTATTTTCAAACCGTGACTAATGTTACTAAATAATATATATTTATATTATTTCGTATCGTTTTATACCTCGTGTGACGTTTTAAACTAAATAATAATATAATTAGTTATATTATTTACTCGCGTTTATTATATCGATTAAAAATACTATATTTATTATTTCTCCGCAAATGATTATTTAGATAATCCGACGAGCCTAAAAATAATATATTAAATTATATTATTTTCCTAACTTTTATAAACGACATTAACGTACTAATTTATTTATTTATTTAATATTATTCGTTAACAACATTCGACTCGTAACACTTTGATCCTTAATTAGTATTTTAAGAAATATATATATATATATCCGTAGACACGTTCGTCTACTCTTCAATCCATAGAATGCGTTAAGGTGTTCTAACTTTCGTGTCGTCGTCACAAATCCCATATGTCCCTAACTTATGTGTTATAATTATAGGGTATACGTAAGCCGTACAGGCTAACACTTGAGATTCTAAATCTCATACTTGTGTGATACTACCTACTACGCAACGCAGGTGAGTTTCACGGCCCCTTTTACTGTTTTTATTTGCGGGAGAAAACATGTCACAACTTTTTTGGTTTATTGTAATTCATATGATATCACTGTTGAGGCTAAGCGTAACACACTATCATGAAAAGTCCTCACACACATCGGACCGTTAATATGGTATGAACGAGGTAATTTTGGTAGTACTACTGGGTTTGACAAACCCCACCCGCGTTAGTCGCGCTAACTCGATTGGAGGTCGAACGGGTGTTATATTGACCTTAACAAATTAGTCAGAGTTGATAGACCTGGCTGGAGGCAAACAAACAAACACACTGTCAGTTTCGGTTGCGAGCGCTTTAGCAAAACATGAATATAGGCATGCAACCTATTGATATGCATATTGAATGTACATAATCCGCAAATGCTTTATTTAAAATGATTGAAACCTGTGAACTCACCAACCTAGTGTTGACTCGTTTTCTTACATGTTTTCTCAGGTTGGCACTCAGGATCACGTTAAGTCATGCATGTGTCTTGGTCTACAATTGAAATAATTATCTATTGAATAATCTTTATGTTTCGTTTGTATTTGGATTTGGGCGCGTTGTTTTGCGCATTTACTTTCGTTTAACGCTTCCGCATATACACTCTGAACCTTTATCTTTTATGTTATTACATTTCAAGTCCCATATAGTGTCGTTTGAAGTAACTGATGTCTGAGATCCTGGTATGTCACATTCCAAAACGGTAAAACTCCGTTAGTGGAATTTGGGGGTGTGACAGATTGGTATCAGAGCCAGGTTATAGAGAACTAGGACTGCATTCTAGACTATAGCCACACACATTAGTTAATTGGCATAGACACTTACTCCTTATGTTTCAGGAATTATGTCTACACCACCATATTCACCACCTACCAATCCGGAACATGACATTCCTGCCATTGCATCACCGGAGCCCAAGAGGCGTAGACTTGAGCCCATTGATAACTCTATTGTGTATGGAGAGCCCATGCATATCCGGAATGGGAGTGACTGGGATTGGTACCCCGGTTTACTGAGCAAATGGGTTAGACAGGAACGAGTTCCATCACCGTACTTTGGAGCTTCATCATCATCAGGACCACGTTTACCATTACTACCTTGCCACTTGGAGCAAGCCTTTGCAGCATTTGTAGCAACTATGGATCGAGAGATCCGGAATATGAGAGACGCAACAGGAGCGATCACAGGTCTGTTAAGAGGAGAGAAACAAACGGATCACAGGATAGATCTGCTAGTAGCAGAACTGGCAAGCACTGACCGCTTGCATAATGCATTAGTGGACGAGGTAAGGGCGTTGTAGGCTAGAGTGAATGTACTCGAGGAGGCTGAAGTAGAATCTCAGGAAAGAATTGGAGAGTTAGAGATACAACTTGCAGCAGCTTTAGAGCCAGCTGAAGTACCCAATTTTGAGCCTGAGGGTGAGCCCGAGGAAGTAGAGGAGGATGATGCTGAGTCAGTCATCTCATCCGCCGCCAGTGGAGCTTGATATTCCATTCTATTCTATCTTATCTTATTTTGTCATTTCTTTATGTTTCAAATAAAAACCTAAATGGGTAAGGATGTTCCCATTCCAATAAAATCTTAGTGAACTGTTTGAGTTGAACCATTTATTCTATGGCCTTATGATTTAAGTTAGCCTTATACTGAAATCATAAACCTGCATGTCTTTACACATCTCCTTCTGTTTGCTTACACTTGAGTGATGTCAATGTGCGATGTATTTACTCATTTCTGTGTTTGTGAATATGAAGAATCATGGCCGGACGTGGACGTGGCGGTCGCAACGGTGGTCGTGGAAATATAAACCTGACACCAGCCGAACTGGCTGCGTTAATTAATGACAGTGTTGCTGAAGCCTTAGCAGCACACATTACAGGTAAACCTGTTAACCGTTAACTCTAGACAACCAATGGTATGCATTTATTCCACTCTTTCCTAAACCCAACCTACTCTTTCCAATCCAGGGCAAGCGAACCATCCACAGAACAATCAGCATGTTTGTACCTTCAAGACATTTATGGACTGCAAGCCCCACACATTCAGTGGAGCTGAGGGAGCTGTCGGATTACTCCGATGGTTTGAAAAGATTGAATATGTATTCTCCATGTGTAACTGCCCTGTGGCCGACCGAGTCAAATTTGCATCGGGAACTTTAGAGGGTCCTGCCCTCACATGGTGGAATGCACAGGTCCAGATGCTAGGTCTGGACATGGCCAATGCATCACCATGGGAAGATTTCAAGATCCTGATGAAGGAAGAGTACTGTCCCAGGGATGAAATTCAGAAACTCGAGGGAGAATTCTGGAATATGAAAATGGAGGGTTCTGAAATAGAACTCTACACCACTCGCACGCATGAACTAGCGGGGATGTGTCCTCACATGGTCACACCACCCTACAAGAGAATCGAAATGTTCATCAGTGGATTAGTACCACAAATTCAGAGCATGGTTACTTCATCCAACCCCACTACCATTCAACAAACCATCCGTCTTGCTCACAAACTGACGGACCAAGCCGTTACCCAAGGGACATTACCTCCCAGGAAGTCAGCATCCAAGTCTACTGACAAAAACAAGAGGAAGTTTTACAGTAGCAATAACAACATGGGATTTCAGCCAAATCAGCCACAGCAACAACAACATCGTAGGTTTGAACCTACGAAGAACTTCAACCAGTCGACCTCTTCGAGTCAGCATCAAAGTGGTTATATTGGGAGACACCCCAGGTGTAACAAATGTAATTACCACCACCTCGGTTCTTGTGAAAAAAACCGTTGCCAGCGGTGTGGCAAGATGGGCCATGCTGCCAAAGACTGCAAAGGGGAATTACAAGCCAAGCAGCCCTTCCAACAACCGGGTTTTACCAAAGGTTGTTTTGAATGTGGAAAAGAGGGACACTTCCAGAAGGATTGTCCACAATTAAAGAAGGGTGACATCGACAACAACAACAACCACCAAAGCAATAATAACAACCAGGGCAATAACGCAGGGAATGGTGCAAAGGGACGAGCCTTTGTGCTAGGATCCGGAAAAGCTCATTATGACCACAACGTGGTTACCGGTAAATTCCTTATTAAACAACTATTTTGCTTCTGTACTATTTGACACTAGTGTTGATAGGAATTTTATGACTAATAAACTTAGCAACCTACTAAGAAAACCCCCAACCCAGTTAGAAAACAGATACACCATTGAAATAACTAACGGACAAATAATAGAAGCAACCTATGATCTTAAGGGTTGTAAACTTGAACTGACAAGTCATAAATTTGACTTTGATCTCATGTCGGTCACACTCGGTAGTTTCGACGTAATTGTCGGAATGGGCTGATTATCTAAGAACCAAGCTGAGATTATCTGTCGCGAGAAAATCGTTCGCCTTCCTCCTCCTAATGGAGAAACTCTCTCCGTCCAAGGCGAAAGGAGTGGTGCTGTTATGGGCATCATATCCTTCATGAAGGCACAAATAATAGTCTCACTTACCTCTATTGGAGTTCTCCTACATTAATAATTATCACACTATCATCAAGGCGGCACCATTCGAGGCATTGTGCGTATGTAAATGCCGATCTCCTATATGTTGGGCCAAAGTTGGGGATAGCCAACTTACAGGTCCCGAACTTGTACTCGAAACCTCTGAAAAGATCATTCAAATCCGAAACCGTATGACGGCAGCTCGTGATCGTCAAAAGAACTACGCCGATAAGCGTCATAAACCGTTAGAATTTCAAGTAGGCGACATGGTTCTACTCAAAGTCTCACCTTGGAAAGGTGTAATTCGCTTCGGGAAGCGAGGCAAACTGAATCCTTGTTATGTTGGACCATTCAGGATAGTGAAGAGAATTGGCCCAGTAGCGTATCAACTGGACCTAACTGAAGGACTTAGTGGTGTACACGATGTCTTTCATGTCTCGAACTTGAAAAAATGCCTAACAGACGAAACACTCGTTGTTCCTCTTGAGGAACTACACATCGATGAAGAACTGTAGTTCGTTGAAGAACTGATAACAATCATGGATAGGGAAATCAAAACGTTAAAACACAGTAAAATCCCTATTGTCAGAGTTCGTTGGAACTCGAAACACGGACCGAAATTCACGTGGAAACGCGAGGATTAGATGATATACAAATATCCAAATCTATTCAAGCAATCCACTGCACACTCTTAAGGTACTATTCTAATTTTCGGGACGAAAATTCTTTAAACTAGGGGATGATGTGACATCCGGAAATTTTTTTATTTTATTTTAATTTTCGGGACGAAAATTCTTTCAACTAGGGGATGATGTGACAATCCGGACTTTTCCAGTTAACTCCGTTAACAAAATCCAGTTAAAGTTAACAAAAATTAACTTAACTCAAACTCCAGGGACTGTTTCTGTCAATATTTCAAACTTAAACTCTGGGGACTAGTTATGTAATATCCCTAGTCTACTATTTTGACTTTTTGAAAAGTCAATCCAAATTCTGTTGACTTTGGAAGTCAAACTAACCAAATTATAACCCCATCTAAACTGGAGGGACCTATTCTGCCAAGTTTCAAACTCCAATTCTCAGGAAAAACCTCAGGGACCATTTCTGTCATTATTCTAAACAGGATTGTTGACTTTTGAAAGTCAACATCACGGATTCAATCAATTTCGATCGTTTCTACTGAAATCCGTAACTGATATGCACGTTATAGCCATTAATCGACTATCATTGAGCAATTAACACCATCATTACACAAGAATTAAATCGAATTATGGTTAATCAAGTCGTAAACGTCAAAACCGTCACCCCTTTTATCAAATTCGATGAATTTGAGTATTGTTTTCACAAATCGAATTCACTCTCACCTAAATCGCTACTCCCTGAAACTATTACGCATGACAATTCGACCGGAGAAGCTGTGGGAATCGCCGGAGATCAACCCCGTTGCCGACGACACTCGTTTTAGTCGGACGCTATCAATCCGAATCACATTCTGGAAAATTCTTACATCATCACTTTCGTTTCAGTCTATGGAGCAATAACCCTAACCTAATTGGGGTTCATATTATCGGATTTAACTCGATCGAAACCTAGGGTTCATACGGATTTCGTTTTAGTCGAACGTTATCAATCCGATATCAAATAATACAATTGAACACACCCTTAGTGTCGTCTCAATGCCTGGATTGAAAGCCCTATGAAATCCAGGGCTCATATCATCAAATTGAACACGAATTGATTCTAGGGTTCATCGCGATCTGGGTTTAATCGAATCCTAATCTACACACGATTTCAATCCAATTAACTTATACGAGTAGTTTCGCAATCAGTCACTCACTAAAAGCCCTATGATAATTTGGATCCATAACACTGAATTAAACAAGAAACCATATCTAGGGTTCATACGTTTTTGGTTGATCGAACTCCAATCCAGTCACCATCTCAATCAAATTAAACCACAGGGATTGACTCGCAGTCTTTTTTTGTCAATAGCCCTATGATTCCAACATGTTTTATCATCTGAATTGTTTAAATCGAATCCATGATAAGAACCTAGGGTTCGGCTTTTCAAACTGGAATTTAACTATTTAAAACTTGATGATTTTGAAATTAACTACACCTACAGGTTCGAAATACCTCAATCATCAAAACCCCTATGTCTTTTGGTTCAATCGAAACCGAATTCAGTGGATTCAGGGGGGAGTTCAATCGGACTAGAGTAAAGGGGAAGAACACAGGGGTGTTGAGGATTAAAACGCATTTGATCCGAATCCTAATGCGATGACCCTAGCGGGCGGGACTGGTTAAGTGTGTGTGCTTGTGTGGGAGAGACCCGGGTTCGAGTCTCTCAACACTGTTTTATTTTTAAACATTTTTTCTTGTATTATTTTAATATAAAAATCAAACCCTATAATATTATATTATTATATAAATGTGTTTTAGCACGGGAAACAACCCGTAGGCTCGGGTTTGAATTATTAACCTATTTTTATATTATTTCCAATTTATAAATAAAATATTTATGTTATTGTCAAATAAAAATAATATGTTTATATTATTTTCAAACCGTAACTTCGTATAAAATAATATATTTATATTATTTTCAAACCGTGACTAATGTTACTAAATAATATATATTTATATTATTTCGTATCGTTTTATACCTCGTGTGACGTTTTAAACTAAATAATAATATAATTAGTTATATTATTTACTCGCGTTTATTATATCGATTAAAAATACTATATTTATTATTTCTTCGCAAATGATTATTTAGATAATCCGACGAGCCTAAAAATAATATATTAAATTATATTATTTTCCTAACTTTTATAAACGACATTAACGTACTAATTTATTTATTTATTTAATATTATTCGTTAACAACATTCGACTCGTAACACTTTGATCCTTAATTAGTATTTTAAGAAATATATATATATTTCCGTAGACACGTTCGTCTACTCTTAAATCCCTAGAAAGCGTTAAGGTGTTCTAACTTCCGTGTCGTCGTCACAAATCTCATATGTCCCTAACTTATGTGTTATAATTATAGGGCATACGTAAGCCGTACATGCTAACACTTGAGATTCTGAATCTTATACTTGTGTGATACTACCTACTACGCAACGCAGGTGAGTTTCACGGCCCCTTTTACTGTTTTTATTTGGGGGAGAAAACATGTCACAACTTTTTTAGTTTATTGTAATTCATATGATATCACTGTTGAGGCTAAGCGTAACACACTATCATGAAAAGTCCTCACACACATCGGACCGTTAATATGGTATGAACGAGGTAATTTTGGTAGTACTACTGGGTTTGACAAACCCCACCCGCGTTAGTCGCGCTAACTCGATTGGAGGTCGAACGGGTGTTATATTGACCTTAACACATTAGTCAGAGTTGATAGACCTGGCTGGAGGCAAACAAACAAACACACTGTCAGTTTCGGTTGCGAGCGCTTTAGCAAAACATGAATATAGGCATGCAACCTATTGATATGCATATTGAATGTACATAATCCGCAAATGCTTTATTTAAAATGATTGAAACCTGTGAACTCACCAACCTAGTGTTGACTCGTTTTCTTACATGTTTTCTCAGGTTGGCACTCAGGATCACGTTAAGTCATGCATGTGTCTTGGTCTACAATTGAAATAATTATCTATTGAATAATCTTTATGTTTCGATTGTATTTGGATTTGGGCGCGTTGTTTTGCGCATTTACTTTCGTTTAACGCTTCCGCATATACACTCTGAACCTTTATCTTTTATTTTATTACATTTCAAGTCCCATATAGTGTCGTTTGAAGTAACTGATGTCTGAGATCCTGATATGTCACATTCCAAAACGGTAAAACTCCGTTAGTTGAATTTGGGGGTGTGACAAATTTTAATTAGGATGTTATGCATGAAAATACTAAAACTTTTATTTTTGAATTTTGTAGATGTCTAACGAATCTAATCCCAACTCCTCATTCTCCCTAAAGTCAATCCTTGAGAAGGACAAGCTTGACAACTCCAACTTCATGGACTGGTTCCAAAACCTGAAGATTGTCATCAAGGCTGAGAACATAATGTACGTTCTCGAGGAACCAATCCTAGAAGAACCATCTGCTGCTACGGGCCTGGTCCGTAAGACCTGGGTTAAGCATGTTGATATCTGCTGCTACGGGCCTGGTCCGTAAGACCTGGGTTAAGCATGTTGATGACTCCATCAAGGTATCTTTCTTGATGCTGGCATCTATGATACCAAAGCTTCAGAAGAATCTGTTGGACATGCCAGTATATGACATGATTCGGCAACAACAGGAAATGTTCCAGCAGCAAGCCCTTCATGATCGCTTTGAGTTGATGAGATCACTGATAAGATGTCGTATGCAAGAAGGTTTTTCATTCAGCACTCATGTGTTGAAGATGAAGGGGTACATTGACCATCTAGCACATTTTGAGTCCATTTTAAGCAATGAACTGGTCAAGGATATAATACTCAACTCACTACCAAAAACATATGATCAATTCAATTTGAACTACACTATGAATAATTGGGACAAGACTGTTTCGGAGTTTCATATGATGCTAAAAAATGCCAAAATGAACATACGGACTTCTGCTAAGTCCGTTCCAGTGTTGATGATCAAAGAGGGTCGAGTCAGAAAATCTGAAGCCAAGGGAAAAGGCAAGAAAAGCTTCAAGAGCAAGGGCAAGTGCAAAGTTATTGCCAAGAAACCTCTGAAGGGTGTCAAATGTTTTCATTATGATGAATCTGGGCACTCGAGGAGGAACTGCCCAAAGTGTCTGGCCGAGTTGAAGTAGATGAAGTCTACTGGAGGACAGTCCTCAGTTATGTTCGTTATTGAGATCTTCTCTCTCTCTAGCAAATCTTGGGTGTTTGACACTGAATGTGGTTATCACATTTGTAATGATTTGCAGGGACTAAAGAAGGTTTGGAAGCTGAAACAAGGCGACCTGGAGCTCCATGTCGGAAATGGGCAAAAGGTTGCAGTGAATGTTGTAGGAGAATACACTCTTTAAATAGTTTTTTTTTTCTGCAAAGCCTCATAATGGAATCTATGAGATAGAAGTCCATGAAAATAACGTTATATTTAACATCTCCTCCAAACGTATGAAATTGGATTTCAATGATATGCATCTATGACATTGTAGACTTGGACACATAAACAAGAATTGCATGAAGAAACTCAAGACCGTCGGAACTTGTCACACCCCCAAATTTATTTACTTAATAAATAAATAAAGGTTGCAACGATTGGTTCATTAAACAATAGCGGAAGCTGTAATAGTGATTTCTAAGACTTTAGTACATATACAATTACTAAGACTAATTAATACAATGATCTAAGTTCTTCTAGATCAACGATAGACTTGAGATTTGATAAACTATGCCCCTTCAGCTACTAGAACTTGATTCAACATAGCTAGCTTATTCCAGCCACGCCATGGCTAAGGGTTACCTGAGAAACATACTTGAAAGTGTCAACACATAGGTTGGTGAGTTCACATAGTTAGTTATTTAAGTGCAAGTAGTTTTCCCCCGAAAATATGTATACGACCTAATAGTCATAAAAATAGGTAGTTTTCACCAAAACATATACATGACTTAACCGTCATAAAAATAAGTACTTTTCCTTAACAACATGTACATGACCGTACCGTCATAAAAATAAGTAGTTTTCCCCGAAAACATGTATATGACCTTACCGTAATAAAATAAGTAGTTTTACTAGAAAACATGCACATGACATTACCATCATAAATAAGTAGTTTTCCCCGAAAACATGATAAATTTCCTTGTAAACAAATGATTCTAAGCGCATATGATAAACAAAACAAGTGTCATTGATCCATGTGTATGCTAGCTAGGCTTTCAAATACTATGTTCACACATGAGACCGTAACCAAACCTAACTGGTGAATGTCTCTCCCTCGCTTTACCACGAGAACGGAATAAGACAATATGCGTCCATTTGACCCTTCAGGTCCCGGTTAGCGCGACTAACCATGATCGATGGCGTCATAGTACTATTCATATAATCCTAGGCTAAGTCCATAGCCAATGGTTACTAATTTTGATTATGTTCAGGGGACTCTAAGAGCTCTCCTCATGTAAAACATAATGTTAGTGTCTTGTTTTCTTGTTATCATTTAAAAAATGTTTGCAATGTGTTTTCCCAAGTGTATGAAACAACAATGTTTCCAAATGTGTTGAGCAATAACATAAAGCATGATATGTAAGTATGTTTCTCCCCCGTAGTTTACAAAACATTAAAAAGTGAAAAGGGGGCCGTGAACTCACCTGGTAACATGTTAGGAACACTAATGTTCTTTTAATAGCAGTGACAACCAATGCCCACGTGATAGTCACGGGTTTACGTCTTATTCGAGTCCTATGATACATGTAGGCACTTTATGAGTTTTATATACTACCCCTAATAATGTAAAACGAGTCTAAACTCGTATTGAGTTATCACATGTGCGGTTGAGATATTTTGATTCACAAAAGTGTTGCGACAAGCCAGGTTGGTCCTCTAGGAACACTTCTGGAAAGTTGTACACCACGGGTACATCCTTGAGCTCTTTCTTTTTCATTCTATTGTCAATAACATACTCCAGATAAGCTTCGCAACCGCGCCTCATGTAACTTCCGTCCTTGATCATTGAGATGATGTTTGGCAACATACGATTCCAATCCCCGTAAACCGTAATCAAACTTCTGTCAGTAGCTTTGAGATGTATCATCTTTCGTTTACATATGATATATGCTTCATTGGCAGCTCACCAATCCATGCCCAATACGATATCGAATCCCCCTAAAGTTAGAAGGAATAGTCTGAAAGGAAACTTATGGCCCTCTATTTCTACTATGCAATCTTCGGTCACTTGGAATACTACCGAATTTTTACCAACAGCGGTTTGTACACTAAAGGCCCTTACTATGATGTTGATCGTGCAATCTAGTCTACGCCTAAAATCATTTGATATAAAGCTTTTGCTTGCACCAGAATCAAATAAAATAGCAGCATGTTCATCATTGACAAGAAACGTACCTGATACGAAATCAGGGTTTCCTCTGGCTTCCTCCTCAGTTAGGGCATAAGCCCGAGTCCTAGCCCTTGGCTGCTCCTTTTCCCCTTCTTTCTCCTTTCCCGAACCAGATTGTCCTGCTTTCCTGCAATCCTTAGTCGCGTGCCCATACCAACCATAGTTCTGGCACTTGAGGTTGTTTTTGCAATCCTTTGAAATGTGTCCCGGCTTCCCACATTTAAAGCACATGGTTGAGCCAGCCCGACATTCACCACAGTGTAGTTTCCCGCATTTTGAGCATGCTTCGTATTCATCCATTCTTGGTTTCTTAGCTTTAGCCGTAACATTTCCCCTCCCATTTCCCTTAGACGGGTTTTCCCATTTCCTCTTTTGTGGCTCTTGTGTCAGATCCTCGATTGCATAATCGTCGTAGATGATTCCACTTAGGTTTACTATCGACTCGAAGGTCGAGGGAGGATTAGCTTTCACATGAACACTGACCCTTTGTGGCAGAACCTTGACATAGTACTTGATCAATCTCTCTTCAGTCTCTACCAGATGGGGTACAAGTTGAGCCAGTTCGTTAAATCGGGAAGTATATTGGCGATGGGTCTTGTTGCCAGATTAGAAATTCAAAAACTCATTCTCCACCCTATCGATCTCGTTCTGAGGACAAAACTTCTGGATTATCAGGGTTTTTAGGTCTTCCTAGGTCATTCTTTTGAGCGCATTTGGTGACTTGATCCTCTGGATGTTCCTCTACCAACTCAGTGCTTCGTTGGTGAAAGAGTGAGAAACACACTTAACTTACACCGATCATCCTCTCAATCCATTTAAACGTCGCCACTGAATCCTTGTTACCATCAAACTTGGTCGGGTCACCGTCCTTGAATCCCTTATATGTACACCCTCGGGTGTTCAGTCCTTCATCCCCATCACTATCATACACTTTCTCCTCATGGTTCTCTTCCCTTTCTTTACTTTTCTTCAGTGCCTCAGACAACAGATCAAGAAATACATCCTTCAGAGTCAGTACAACCTCCCGGGCAATAGCATCCCTAACTTCGGGTTCCAGTCGTAGTGACCCTTCATTATCGTCTCCCAGTGGGGTCACATTAGTTTCGTGCACACTCACGGTGTGTTCCACGTGCACACTTTCTTCTTCCTCTCGTCTTTGGTTCAATGGTGGCCAACTTACTCGGCCAGTACGACCGCCTCGGCGTCCGGTTCTTCCTCTACCAGCCATAGTTTTCTAGATTTCCTATTAAGTAAAGGGGATACATCAATGTCATTCCTTCAGATCGTAGTTTAGAACAGTATGAGCAAGGTAAATTCTTAATTACAGTGACCGGTTTATGATTACTAATTTACGTTGCTTTTCTTGTTCAAAACTCTTCACATCATTTGTGACATTAACATCTATGTGTTCTAAGTTAATGCATCTATTCCTATCTATACGTTTTAACTTTATTACTTACTTACAGTGTTGGCGTTGACGTTGGCTACCCATACTGACATCCGTACGTTGGTCCCATTATCAGCTTGAGTCCAGACATTTAGGGATTTCTTAATCTCTCAAACTATTGCTCTGATATCAACTTGTAAGGCCCCTTTCCCCGGGGACCTCACTGGTTGGATTTACTCATAAACATAATCATCAAAGGTTGACTTAAATTAAAGAAAATATTTAACATAGCAGAAGCGTACAATAAGTCAAATACATAGCAACAGAAGTCTTAATATTAAACATAAACAATGTTTTAGAAAATAAGCAGATAAACGGGATGGCAGTCTTGAATCAGGGTAGCCCTCACGCCTTTGCACGTCCTTTCTTCTTGCTACCTGAAGTACATACTAAAAGTCAGCTAACTATGGTAAGTTCTAGTTTAAAGCAGTTAGGTATAAACATCATTTCTTTTATAAGTATCTGTATATATAATTATATAAATACACATTAACACGTCCTTTGTAACATTTCTGATTTTCATTATCTGTATTTCAGTTCAATGTGATACATTTCAAACCCAATTCTAGTACACTGACTTGTTCTATTCGTACCAACAATTAAATACTATGTTCCAATGCAAATCCGTAAATTTTACACGGGTATATCCTATTAAAATTTTAAATAAGTTTATACTTATATAAATCTATCAAAACTGAAATTTGCAAGGACTGATTTTATAAATTAACAAGAAACCCTAATAGGCACGGTCGCGCCTCGTTCTGAAACGGTCGCGCCAAGTGCCTTGGCACGGTCGCGCGCCTTGCTTTGGAACGGTCGCGCCCGGTGCCTTGGCACGGTCGCGCCTCGTATAGGCACGGTCACGCCTAGCGTCAATTGAAACGTAAATGCAGTTTCTAAACGCAGAATCGTTTGAATTCGTAACCGATATACGCATCATTACCATTAACGAAAACAATTAATCGAATAATCACCACAATTACAACAAATAACTCTGGCGAATTCGATTCATCTCAAAACCGTCAAGTCATTTCACGAGACCACCGATTCCTCCATTTCGATCCTAATTCTCTCAAGTAAACAAAAGACACACACGACTCGATCTTCTCTAAAACTTCTGGACACGCTGATTTAGCCGGACTTGCAGCAAAGAGCACCGGAAATCAAACCCGTCGACGCTGGAACTCGCCTCTACCGTACGCTATCGATTCACCGTCTTTTCAGGTAATTGAAACCTCATACACATTCGATTTAGTCTATAGATCAAAAGCCCCAACTCAATTGGGGCTTACAATATGGAAATTAACACGAACCCGAATCTATGTTTCATTCAAAAATGGTTTAATCGAATCCGGTTCTGGACATGTTTTAAATACAATCAATCTATACCAATAGACTCGTAATAACCTAATGGATGAAAGCCCTATGATTTCCAACATTAACATTATAAGAATTAGTTAATTCATTTCTGATTTGGAATAGACATGGTCGTGCCAATCCCAGCACGGTCGTGCCTCACACACTCAGACCCGGTCGTGCCTCTTGGCTAGACTTGGTCGTGCCTCAGAACCCTAGACACGGTCGTGCCTGGCTAAGACACGGTCGTGCCTAGTGAGCAGCTTAGTTATGTTTTCTGTTTGATCAACACGGTCGCGCCCTGACTAGCACGGTCGTGCCCGTGGTCCTAGCACGATCGTGCCTTGTCCCAGGCACGGTCGTGTGTGTGAGAAAATCTTGGCAGAATACTAAATTTTATATTTTAAAAAACAATAAGCATTTCAAATGAATTTTCAAATAAAAATAATTGATTTTATAAAGATTTATATTAACCTTATTTAAAAAGATCAAATTCCTATTCTAAAATAAATAGAAGTTATTTATTTAAACCTACAAAATTAAATTTATACTTATTATTAAACCCTACACCTAGATATTATTTATACAACCCATTTACACATATTTATAAAAATAGATTAACAAAAGTTATTTACTAAATTTATATATAATATAAAACGCTCGATACATTTTTATCACTAAATAACTAAGTACATATTTTTATAAGTAAATAAATAAATAAAGTATCAATTATTTATTTAATCTATATTTAAACAAAGATTGTTTATTTAGGTTATACTTAACAAAACTTAAACGCCTACAACTCCAACTCTTTGAACACACATCCAATTCAACCCTAAACTTAGACATAGACTATTGTGCACACTATTAATTCAATACATATTACACTCTAGGTTAACGTTGTGCATTACAAGGATCTCGTTACTATCTAGTCTCTCGTGTTAGCTACGCCTTTTGAATCAAGTGAGTATTACATAGCCCCTTTTACTCTTTTACACTTTTGGGGTGAAACATGAACTCTATACAAACTATTGCTTACATTTACACAAACTACACAAGTACAAATCCTCTTTACATTCATGTGTGCAAATCTGAGCTTTATGCTTGAGTGCTAGGGTGCTAACTTTTGTGAACAATTTATGTGCAATCATTAACTATTCATCCCGACGGTAAACAATGATAGATCTATTGAGTCTGACAAACCCACCCAGATTGGGATGATTGTTACCGACAACACAATTTTGCATGCTAGTTACAAAGGTTTGATTGTACTTGGTTACACAATAGCTGCTCTCCATAAATGCCTTATTTTATCATGTTATGTAAGGATTTGTTTATTCATAATATATATTCTATCTATATACAAACCTGTGTATGCTCACCAACTATTTAGTTGACTTTATTTTATTCATGTTTCAGATGCTAATGAGTAAGTTTGATCAAGGCATGCTACACATAGTCTTTGGACTTAGTTAAATTTAAATTAAGACTATTATGTATTTCGTTTATGTACCTGTTTTAATTTGGTTGTGTTGAATTATTTGAAGTTAAATTTGATGATTAAAATATTAAAATCTAGTCAACCTTGTGCTCATGAACAGTCTACATGTCCCGCCCCGACGTTTCCGCCGTCGGTTGGGGTGTGACAGATTGGTATCAGAGTCTTGGTTATAGGGAACTAGGTTATTAGACACCCTTGACCTAGACTATAACTTTAGGACACCCACTTATACCATGCTTCATGATTATGTGATATGTGCTACATGCTATGTGTTACATACTTACTATGATTAGTTATTATTTCGTTTTTGATGCCTTACTTGTTAAAAATTCATGACCTATTAAGATATACTTAAATAATAATTAAATAAACAATATCCCTAACTATACCCTAAAACCTCATAATATTCGTACCTACTCCTCTATCATCATCATCATCTTCTTAGCATGTGGAAACTACATGGATCTAAAACTATAAAAATCTTTTTATGCCCTCGTTAAGGTTTTTAAACTTGTTAATTATTTGAGGACACATGCAATCTGGAAGAGTGACACCTGTATTCTGGGTTTTCTGTCTAGGAAAGCATTTCGCATAAATCCCAATCAACCGAGGGACCCGTATGCTTTCCTAGGAATTCCCGGGATGAGTGTTTACTTATAGGCTAAAGCATGTCTCCTTGAAAAATTATATGAGTTTAATTAACCTTAATGTGTCATAGTATTCAAGTGATTATATCACTATTTGAGTACAATCCAAACCATGATTAACAATTTTATTTGTTATCTTATTCTTTTAAATCCAAACAACATTCATAAGTTCTTACATCTTTTCTTGTGTTGTGCAATTCTGTAGAATGCCTCCCTGTCGTGCTCCCGTGACCAACAACAATACCGACATTGCTGCTATCCTTGCACAACTTGTAACTCAACTCACTCAAGCTAATGGTGCCACAAATAGTAACCATGGGGCTAATGGTAACGGTGGTGCCAACCTATCACAATGCACCTTCAAGCATTTCAACTCATGTAATCCTCTTAAGTTCTATGGTACCGAAGGAGCTACGGGACATCTTCAATGGTTCAAAAGTATTGAGAATACCTTCCTCAATAGTGACTGCCCCGATAACCTTCGTGTTCGTCATGCCACAAGTGTCTTACAAAAACGGGCACTCACGTGGTGGAATGGGGAAAAGAGAACTAAAGGCGTGCAAGTAGCAATGGCCTTACCATGGGATGAGGTTAAAAGGCTAATGACCGAAGAATTTTGTCCTCGAATTGAGGTAAAGAAACTGGAAGCCGAGTTTTGGGATCTTGCCCAAGATGGTGGTGAAAGTCTAACTTATACAACTCGGTTCCATGAGTTGAGTCTCCTTGTGCCCCATATGGTCACACCTTTATCCCGCTGTATTGAGAAGTATATTGGTGGATTACCTAGGCAAATTCAAGATACTGTCTTAGGGAGAAATCCCGCAACACTTGAAGATGCTATCCGCTTATCTGCTACATTAACTGACAACCATGTGAAAGCGGGAACTCTGACTAGAAAAGGCAGCAAGAAAGTTCCTGACACCACAACCCCTCCCACACACATCAAAGAAGCCACAACTGAACCCTCCCGTAATAATAAGAAAAGAAAGGCTAGAAACTATGCTATGGTTACTCCTACTATCCCTGTTAACCAAGCTGCGCCTATGGTTCAAGCACCAGCCAAAAAGCCATATGTTGGGATCTACCCACTCTGTGCCACATGCAACTATCACCATCTCCAAAACATTCCATGTCGCCTTTGCACTCACTGTGGGAAATATGGCCATACAATCAATGTTTGTAGAGCCAAAGCACTTGCAGGTTAAGTCAACCCACCAAACCGAACCAACCCCCAAGTGGCTAATCAAGGTGTTCCCGCTATTGCAAATGGGCGTGCTTGTTATGAATGTGGTAACCCAAATCATTTTCATGACCAGTGCCCAAGGTTCATCAATGCTAGACAAGGCGGAGCTCGTGGACGTGCTTTCAACATAAACGCCAATGAAGCTCAAGCCAACAAAGATGTGGTCAATGGTACGTTCCTTGTTAATAGTCAATATGCCTCCATTTTATTTGACACCGGTGCCGATAAAAGTTTTGTGTCACTTAAATTTGAACCCTTACTTGCAAAGACACGATCCCAATTAGAGAAAACCTTCACCGTCGAAGTAGCAAATGGTGACTCCCTTACAATTGACTCTGTTATTCACGACTGTTCTCTAGAACTTAATGATCATACATTTCTAATCATCCTTGTACCAATGCCACTAGGAAGTTTTGATATCATCATAGGAATGAATTGGCTATCAAATCATCATGCCGAAGTCATCTGTTTCGAGAAGTGCATCCGAATACCTCTACCGTCGGGAGAAACGTTAAGAGTCTTTGGTGAAAAGCCTTGCAAAGGACTCAAGTTAAGGTCATGCACTACCGCCCAAAAGTACTTACGAAAGAAGTACGTAGCCTTTTTAGCTCATGTTGTTCAAAAGGATGTCAAAGAGAAGAGTATCCAAGACATTCCCATCATTCGGGATTTTCCTAAAGATCTATCCGGTCTTCCACCCGTTCGACAAGTAGAATTTCGCATTGACCTTATACCCGGAGCTAACCCTGTGGCTAGAGCTCCTTACCGTCTTGCACCTTCTGAAATGCAAGAACTTGCAAGTCAACTCCAAGAGCTCTCCGACAAGGGCTTCATTCGTCCAAGTCATTCACCGTGGGGTGCACCCGTCTTATTCGTCAAGAAGAAGGATGGATCATTCCGCATGTGTATTGACTACCGCGAACTCAACAAGCTTACCATCAAGAACCGTTATCCCTTGCCTAGAATTGATGATCTCTTTGATCAACTTCAAGGTTCTACTTGCTTCTCGAAGATTGACCTTCGATCTGGTTATTACCAACTCCGTGTACAAGAGGAAGATATTCCAAAGACTGCCTTTCGAACAAGGTATGGTCACTACGAGTTCATGGTCATGCCTTTTGGGCTAACCAATGCACCCGCAGTTTTTCATGGACCTCATGAATCGTGTGTGCAAACCGTACCTTGATAAATTCGTGATCGTCTTCATTGATGATATCTTAATCTACTCCAAGACTAAAGCCGACCATGAGCAACACCTTAGACTGGTTTTGGACCACTTGAGGAAGGAACAACTATATGCCAAATTCTCCAAATATGAATTTTGGTTAAAGGAAGTTCAATTTCTTGGTCATATCGTCAATGACAAGGGAATTCATGTTGACCCTGCTAACATCGAAGCGGTTAAGAATTGGAATGCCCCGAAGACCCCCACCGAAGTTCGTTCATTTCTTGGTCTTGCGGGATATTATCGTCGCTTCATCTCAAATTTCTCAAAGATTTATGTCCCTCTTACCGCTTTAACCCACAAGGGTAAACCTTATGAATGGGGACCAAAACAAGAAGAAGCTTTCCAAACTCTCAAGCAAAAGTTGTGCAATGCTCCTATTTTGACTCTCCCTGATGGGAATGATGATCTAGTTGTCTACTGTGATGCTTCTAACCAAGGTCTCGGTTGTGTCCTCATGCAACGAGGCAAAGTAATCGCTTATGCATCAAGACAACTTACGATTCACGAGAAGAATTATACGACGCACGACCTCGAGTTAGGTGCGGTCGTATATGGAACAAAATGTGTGGTGTTCACCGACCATAAAAGTCTCCAACACATCTTCAATAAAAAAGAACTCAATATGAGGCAACGACGTTGGGTTGAACTCCTTAACGACTATGACTGCGAGATTCGTTATCATCCCGGCAAAGCGAATGTTGTAGCCGACGCTTTGAGTCGCAAGGACCATGTCATGCTTCATTGTGCCTGAATCCAAACCGACATTCAAAACTGCATCTTAGAAGCTCAACACGTCTCAATCACCGAGGGTAACATGGACGAGGAAATGTCGTGTGGTGTTGAACTTCAGCTTGAATCAAAACCCAATGGCTTACTTTATTACTTAAACCGTATTTGGGTTCCCGATCGCGATGATCTCCGTGCACTTCTCATGAACGAGGCTTATAAGACTCGTTATTCTATTCATCCTGGTGCGGATAAGATGTACCAAGATCTTCTCCAACAATATTGGTGGCCCGGTATGAAGAAATACATTGCTCTCTGTGTTGCCAAATGTCTAACTTGCTCCAAAGTCAAAGCCGAACATCAACGTCCTTCCGGTCTACTTGAACAACCGAAAATTCCCATGTGGAAATGGGAGAACTTAGCCATGGATTTCATTACCAAACTCCCTCGCACCTCAAGTGGTTATGATAGCATTTGGGTAATCATTGACCGTCTCACTAAATCTGCTCATTTCTTGCCTATCCGTGAAGACTATCGGGTTGAGAAACTAGCCCGAATTTACATTGACGAAATTGTGAGCCGTCACGGTATTCCCTTAAACATAATATCCGATAGAGATGCTCGGTTCACTTCCCGTTTTTGGCAATCTCTCCAAACTACTCTTGGTACACGATTGGATTTGAGCACGGCTTACCATCCCCAAACTGATGGTCAGACCGAGCGAACAATCCAAACTCTTGAGGATATTCTTAGAGCTTGTGTAATTGATTTTGGTGGCAATTGGGATTCACATCTATCCCTAATCGAGTTCTCCAACAATAATAGCTACCACATGAGTATTAACATGGCTCCATTTGAAGCTCTCTATGGTCGCAAGTGTCGTTCTCCTATCTTTTGGAACGAGATTGGTGAAGCACAAATCACCGGCCCCGAGCTAATTCAAGAAACATCCGACAAGATTATCCAAATCCGTGACAACATTCGAGTAGCGAGAAGTCGGCAAAAGAGTTATGCCGACAAACGATGAAAACCCTTGGAATTCCAAGTCGGTGACCTTGTTCTTCTAAAGGTGTCTCCGTGGAAGGGTGTAATCCGCTTTGGAAAGAAAGACAAGTTAGCACCTCGCTATGTGGGTCCATTCAAGATCCTCGAAAGGATTGGGAAAGTGGCTTACAAACTCGACTTACCTCCATCACTTGGCAATGTGCATCCTACATTTCATGTGTCTAATATGAAGAAATGTCTTGCTGATGAGAACCTCCACATACCTCTTGACGACGTGCACAATGACGAAACGATGCGCTTCGTTGAGAGACCGGTAGAAATCATGGATCGTGAGATTAAGCAGCTCAAGCGAAGCCGTATCCCTATTGTTAAAGTTCGTTGGGAATCTAAACGTGGTCCTGAATTCACTTGGGAACGAGAGGACCAAATGAAGCTCAAGTACCCCCATATTTTCACTGATGCCGTCGCCTCCACTAGCTAAATTTCGGGACGAAATTCCCTCAACATGGGGATACTGTAACATTTCTGATTTTCATTATCTATATTTCAGTTCAATGTGATACATTTCAAACCCAATTCTAGTACACTAACTTGTTCTATTCGTACCAACAATTAAATACTATGTTCCAATGCAAATCCACAAATTTTACACGGGTATATCCTATTAAAATTCTAAATAAGTTTATACTTATATAAATCTATCAAAACTGAAATTTGCAAGGACTGATTTTATAAATTAACAAGAAACCCTAATAGACACGGCCGCGACTCGTTCTGGCACGGTCGCGCCAGGTGCCTTGGCACGGTCGCGCGCCTTGCTTTTGAACGGTCGCGCCCGGTGCCTTGGCACGGTTGTGCCTCGCGTCAGTTGAAACGTAAATGCAGTTTGTAAACGCAGAATCGTTTGAATTCGTAACCGATATACACATCATTACCAATAACGAAAACAATTAATCGAATAATCACCACAATTACAACAAATAACTCTGGCGAATTCGATTCATCTCAAACCCGTCAAGTCATTTCACGAGACCACCGATTCCTCCATTTCGATCCTAATTCTCTCAAGCAAACAAATGACACACACTACTCGATCCTCTCTAAAACTTCTGGACACGCTCATTTAGCCGGAGTTGCAGCAAAGAGCACCGGAAATCAAACCCGTCGACGCCGGAACTCGCCTCTACCGTACGCTATCGATTCATCGTCTTTTCGGGTAATTGAAACCTCATACACATTCGATTTAGTCTATAGATCAAAAGCCCCAACTCAATTGGGGCTTACAATATGGAAATTAACACGAACCCGAATCTATGTTTCATTCAAAAATGGTTTAATCGAATCCGGTTCTGGACATGTTTTAAATACAATAATCAATACCAATAGACTCGTAATAACCTAATGGATGAAAGCCCTATGATTTCCAACATTAACATTATAAGAATTAGTCAATTCGTTTCTGATTTGGAATAGACACGGTCGTGCCAATCCCAACGCGGTCGTGCCTCACACACTCAGACCCGGTCGTGCCTCTTGTCTAGACTTGGTCGTGCCTCAGAACCCTAGACACGGCCGTGCCTGGCTAAGACACGGTCGTGCCTAGTGAGCAGCTTAGTTATGTTTTCTGTTTGATCAACACGGTCGCGCCCTGACTAGCACGGTCGCGCCGGTGGTCCTAGCACGATCGTGCCTTGTCCCAGGCACGGTCGTGTGTGTGAGAAAATCTTGGCAGAATACTAAATTTTATATTTTAAAAAACAATAAGCATTTCAAATGAATTTTCAAATAAAAATAATTGATTTTATAAAGATTTATATTAACCTTGTTTAAAAAGATCAAATTCCTATTCTAAAATAAATAGAAGTTATTTATTTAAACCTACAAAATTAAATTTATACTTATTATTAAACCCTACACCTAGATATTATTTATACAACTCATTTACACATATTTATAAAAATAGATTAACAAAATTTATTTACTAAATTTATATTTAATATAAAACGCTCGATACATTTTTATCACTAAATGACTAAATACATATTTTTATAAATAAATAAATAAATAAAGTATCAATTATTTATTTAATCTATATTTAAACAAAGATTGTTTATTTAAGTTATACTTAACAAAACTTAAACGCCTACAACTCCAACTCTTTGAACACACATCCAATTCAACCCTAGACTTAGACATAATTGTGCACACTATTAATTCAATACATATTATACTCTAGGTTAACGTTGTGCATTACAAGGATCTCGTTACTATCTATTCTCTCGTGTTAGCTACGCCTTTTGAATCAAGTGAGTATTACATAGCCTCTTTTACTCTTTTACACTTTTGGGGTGAAACATGAACTCTATACAAACTATTGCTTACATTTACACAAACTACATAAGTACAAATCCTCTTTACATTCATGTGTGCAAATCTGAGCTTTATGCTTGAGTGCTAGGTGTGCTAACTTTTGTGAACAATTTATGTGCAATCATTAACTATTCAACCCGACGGTAAACAATGATAGATCTATTGAGTCTGAAAAACCCACCCAGATTGGGGTGATTGTTACCGACAACACAATTTTGCATGCTAGTTACAAAGGTTTGATTGTACTTGGTTACACAATAGCTGCTCTCCATAAATGCCTTATTTTATCATGTTATGTAAGGATTTGTTTATTCATAATCTATATGCTATCTATATACAAACCTGTGTATGCTCACCAACTCTTTAGTTGAATTTGTTTTATTCATGTTTCAGGTGCTAATGAGTGAGTTTGATCAAGGCATGCTACACATAGGCTTTGGAGTTAGTTACATTTAAATAAAGACTATTATGTATTTCGTTTATGTACTTGTTTGAATTTGGTTGCGTTGAATTATTTGAAGTTAAATTTGATGGTTAAAATATTGAAATCTAGTCAACCTTGTGCTCATACTCTCGAGGCCACCAGCACCTCTTACTCTCGAGGCGTTGCGAGATCAGATTTTTGACCGTCTGGATCGGCAGGACGATGCCATTCGGTATATGATGACACAGCAGGGCGTAGAGATCCCACCGTTCTTCAGGGCACCAGACCAGCAGCAGCCGGATCAGCCAGAGACGGGAGGTGACCAGCCGTGATCTTCAGCACCGCATGCCGGGTTGTATATAGTTAGTTCATGTATTTTTTTATTTCTGCTTTATTTTTGGGTATTTCATTTCTTTATTTCCAGTCCTGTACGTTAACTCTTGTATATTTCTTTTTGTATATATATTTAGGGGTTTCGGCACGGGTTGGTTGTGTTGATTGATGTATATATTTTATATTTGACGTGATTGCTAGTATGTGTTAGAAGTTGGCCGATTTCGTTCGTGAGGAATACGTGGAACATATATAAGCTTAGCGTTCGAATGGAGGGCTAGGGAGCACGACTTACGAGGAATTTCATAACCATATCACCAGGGAAGTCTGTTCCGATTTTTGTGCTTTTATTTTATTTTGCTTTATTTTTTTTTTTTTTTTGTTTTATTTTACCGTCGTTTCTTGGTCCACATTGAGGACAATGTAGAGTTTAAGTGTGGGGATGGGAGACGTTCGTCTAATTTCTGTATTTTGAGTCTGTTGTTGTAAATTGTAGAAAATTATTGAAAAAGTCCTTCGAAAAAATACAAATTTTTTTGCAAGTACATGGAAAATGATAGTACAACTGGTCATAGCATGCTAAAATAAATTGAAATAGAACAATAGAAAACGTGTCTAATTTGTGATGAATCGGTAGACTCAGCCAGTTTGAAAAGCTTAAATATCCTGAAAAGTGTTAATTAGGAAATAACTGAATTAAATCATGAAATCTTGTGGGTTCTCATCTTAGGATATCAGTGAAGCTGAAACTGTCAATATAGGGTGATAGGTACCACGGTAAGCTGAGATTTTTATGTTTCTTAAATATTTTTGGCACATCACTCTCTGTTTATGCAAATGAACCCGAGAGTTGATGGCGCCCGCATTCATAATACACATCATGAGTATAATTTAGAATTGAGAGTTCGAGTTTCTAACCTACGTGTTTCCTTCCGGGATAGTGACTTGGGAGATACACCCATGGGTCGGGACTTGAATAATCGATGGTTGGGATAATTAGGGTTTTGTTTATGTGTTTCCCATGGGGATAGTGACTCTGTGGATACACCTCTGAACTAAAATCTTACGTGCTTTCATGATATGACTTGATCCTACGCGCTTCCTTCTGGGATGGTAACCCGGGAGATGCACCACTGGGAAAAGGTTGATTCATAAGTAAAATAATACTCATTTCATTTCATTCCATGCATTCATATGAATTTGGGAAACATAAACGTTTTAGCTGCTGTGGTGGGAAGATCTATATGATCTAAAAACCGGACCTAAACATGACCGTGAGACAGGATTAGGTGGAAGTGTAATTTTTGAGTGTGAGATCCATAGGTTGACTGATATGCTGTATAAATGGGATTAGAACACTTCTTCGGGGGCTTGATTTTTGGTGTTTGGGTTTAGTCGGATAGAAATACCGGTTATTGCACTCTAATGCGTTATTATATATGTTGGAAATAATTAAAGAATAATAAAGCTTTGTCCAGTTATGATTCCATTGCAGAGATCTTTTTCGAGGACGAAAAAAGTGTAAGTGTGGGGATGTTTGATGTGTTGCAAAACACATGCATTTATCCGTGTATAATTGTGTATAATTGTCCAATTTTGTATTAGTTTTGTGTGGTTTTAAGTTCATACTGAGTTTGGGTTAGAATTGCAGGGTACAGTGTGCTAAGGAAGCGGAAAACCGAGTAAAAATGTAGAAGTATCGAGCACACAGAAGTTGGAGCCAAAAAGAATAAATAATATTAATTTTCTGTTAAGGTAGGTCTCTCGCGGTACGCGAGAGAAAGGAGAGAAGTCCCTCGCGGTACGCGAGGGGATCCAGAAAGCAACCCGATTAAATTGTCTCTCGCGGTACGCGAGGTAGTGACCCAATGCCTCTCGCGGTACGCGAGAGGTCCGTTATACCGAGAATTTGGGAATTTTAGGGTTTTTTAAGATTTGGTCGGTTACGCTTGATCATTATCGACTTGTAGACGAAAAAGCTTGGAACTTTGGGCGATTTTGGCATTCAAGATTGGATTTTGCTTGGAGATCGAAGGTTTGGAAGCGATATCGGTTAGATTAATCTTTAGATCACGCTTAATCATTCGGTTACGTTTAATATTTGCTATTTGAACTATGTTTTCTCTGATTAAACTTGTTTCTTTTGTCTTTATGATGTTTCTTGGCTAAAACCATTAGAACTACCTAGGTTTTCGATGATTGGATGATAAAGTTTGGATTTTTATTGATTTTGGGATTTTGATTATGAATTTATGTTAATGTCCAGATCTGAGTTTGATTGTTTGATGATTATGCATGCTTATGAATGGTTGTTTGTGGTTTGATTTATCCATACATGCTAAAGTGAATGTCTTTCATGATTTAGTGTGTAGTAGATCGTCTACTTTGTGTTTTCGATTAGTTTATGGTTGTCTAGACGTAGTCACCATGGGATACTCATATTATAATCAATTAATAATAAGTGTTCTTCTTATCTAAAAACCTAAAAAGTGATAGGTAATCGATTAGTCGTCAGTATTAGGGTTTCTGAGTGTGAACTTTCCGAGAGGTTGTTTCCTTAGAATTCTGGTGTTGTTGCTATATCGTGTCAAGCATATTGAATTCAGGTTGCTCCTTGCATCTCTGATGTATTGAGATTGCATAACCGAGAGGTGAGCTTATCTATCGAGTCTTTAGCATAAGTGGTGATACCGAAAGGTGAATCCATTGACTGGTAAGTTTAGTATCCATGAGTTGTTTTCTGGCCACATCCTGAGACCGAGAGTGATCGGGAATCCATTAGGTATCTTATAGGAGATTCATCTTTAGAACCCCAGTTTGTGTCATATCCCATAATCAGTAGAAATCATTCTTAATATCCATGATTCATAGCCTAGGTGGTCCTTTGTCTAGTTGCTGATTTCACTCTAAGTCTTTGCTATTTCAGTCTTTTGTCTTCTTTAGTATCCATTGTCTAGTTTAATCTTAGTTCGTAGATTTCCCCCCAAAACCAAACCAAATAGTAAGTCCTAGTTAGAGTCTAATTTGTGTTAGAGTCAGTGTCTCGTGGGTTCGATATCCGGACTTCTTTTAGCTGTGTTACAATTGATAGGTACACTTGCCTGTCTTTGTGGTCTAGTTTAGTAGAGTTGTCTAGAGTTTAACTAGAGTGTCTAGGTTAATGTGTGTTTAATTTTATAGGCCGTTTGACTGACATCAAGTTTTTGGCGCCGCTGCCGGGGACACTTGGCAATAGCAAAATTAGCTTTGATTAGTTCTTGTTTGGTCATTTGTTTTTATTTTTCCTTTCTAGTTTATTTCCTTAATTTGTTTTTTTTTTATTTTTTTTTGTTTCTTTCGTTTTGTGTCCTTATTTGGTATTTGTGTGCGTCTTAGTTTGAGTCTGTTCTTTGTTCTCAGTTCTTCTATTTCCTTTTTGTTTTCTGTTCCAGTTTATGCAACATACTCGCTCGCAAGGATCACCTGACTTTGAAGCCTATTCAGAGCCTGAGCGAGAGCTTCGGGAGCGCAGCCGGAAGTTTCGCAGTCGTTTGAGCGAGCTACTTGACAAAAAGGTACACATTTCGATTCTCATTGCTGACATGGGTGATGCTAATCCACAAGCTAGACGTACCGTCCACCAGAGGGCGAGTGATGGTTTCTCGGGTACTAGGTCCTCTATTACCCGACCTGCTATGGCTAACACTAATACTTGGCAGATTCCATCCCATGTGATGAACACTATCAGTAACTCTACTCAGTTCCACGGACTCGAGGACGAGGATGCGCCAGGACATCTGTCCCGCTTTGCGCGTGTTTGCGATACCTTTCGCATTACTGGTGCTACTGATGACGCCATCCTGTTGCGTCTTTTCCCGTTCACCCTGTCTGGTCGCTCTGCCACTTGGTTGGATACCCTGCCCCAGGATTCCATTACCACTTGGGAAGATCTGAAGGCCAAATTCTTGAAAAAGTATTATCCCCCATCAAAGGCCGCCCGTCTGAGGGATCAGATCCACTCTTTCCGCATGGACCCCGATGAGTCTTACCACATGGCTTGGGAGCGGTTCAATACTCTGCTGAGCAAGTGCCCTCAACATGGCCTCTCTGATTGGGCATTGGTTGAAAAGTTCTATAATGGTCTCACATTTGAGAAACAACAAATGTTCAATACTGCTGCAGGGGGCCACATCATGGAGAAGAAGGAGCCGGAAGAGTGTGAAGAGATGTTTGAGAGCTTTGCTCAAGCTGAGCAACAGCAGCCTTCCACTAGGAATTCCACTCCTAGTGCTAGGACACCTACTTCTGCCACTAGAGGTGTTCATCAGGTCACCACTGAGACTAGCATGGCTGCTGCACTTGCAGCTATGGCAAAGGAGATCAAGGAGCTGAAGATGAGCGCGATGAAGTGTGAGGTATGTAGAGGAGGCCATGATACTATAGACTGCCCTGTTACTCAACAGGAGCAGGTAGACTTTTTGGGGAACCAAAAGCCCCCTCTATTTAACTCTGGCTGGAGGAACTACCCTAATTCTAATTGGAGATCTGGCGGGAACCCACCTGGGTTTCAGAACCGCCAAAATCAGTATGGAGGAGGTGATAGAGAGCAGGGGCAGCAGTCTAGTAGTAGCCCAGGAGAGAAGAGGATAGAGGAGATGATAGCTAATCAGACCCAGCTGCTTGCTCAACTAGTGAAGACTGATCAGGAGACAAAGAACAAGCTTAAGGAGCATGATACACTTTTGAGGAGTCATCAGTCTGCATTCCTGGATCTGCAGCGCACGGTGGGAGACATCGCGCGCCAGCTTACTGATAGATCTGGAGGGTCATTTTCGGGTAGTACTGAGACTAACCCAAAAGCCACATTGAAGGCGGTTACCACGCGCAGTGGTAAAGGAGTAGAAAGTGAGCAGACACCGGCACTTGATAATGATGAGCCGGTAGATGAGGAGATAGAGATGGAGACTCCTGGAGGGGTGCACGAGAGGCGAGTCCCAGCAAGTACAGTGCCCGATAGTGAGTCTCCTGCTGTGAAGGAGAAGAGTGGGGAGAAGAAGAAGACCCCCAATGTTGATCTTACTCGTGTTCCATATCCTGCTCGCCTAATGCAGCAGAAATTTGCTAAGGATTATGGACACTTTCTGGAGTTGTTCAAACAGCTAAAAATTAATCTGCCTTTTGTTGAAGCCCTCCAGCATATGCCTAAATATGCTAAATTCTTGAAGGATCTTCTTTCCAATAAGAAGAAGCTGGAAGATCTTTCGACTGTCACTCTCAATGAGAGATGTTCTGCGGTGGTGCAGAATAAGCCACCGGAGAAACTAGCGGACCCGGGTGTCTTTACGATCCCGTGTTTGTTTGGTAGCTCAACTTTGCACCACGCGTTAGCCGATCTCGGCGCTAGCATCAATTTGATGCCCTACTCTCTCTTTGAGAAGTTAGGACTTGGAGATCCGGCCCCTACGCGCATGAGCATCTCTTTGGCCGATCGGCGTGTCATCTACCGGTGGAGCTCGAGCACAAGGCGTATTGGGCCTTAAAGGCAGTCAATCTTGACATGCCACAAGCAGCACAACACCGGTTTCTCCAATTACACGAGTTGGAGGAGTTGCGTGACGATGCATACGCACGTTCTTGGAGTTACAAAGAGCGAACAAAGGCGTTGCACGATCGTCGATTGAAGGGAGTGAAAGATTTCAAGTGTGGGGAGGAGGTGCTAGTATATAATTCCAGATTGAAACTATTCCCAGGAAAGCTTAAGTCTAGATGGACAGGGCCGTACACGGTAAAAGAAGTGTTTCCGTATGGTACGGTGGAGCTACATGATGGAGAAGGAAGTTCGTGGAAGGTGAACGGTCATAGATTGAAGCATTACATCGGAGGACCGATTGAGAATGTTGAGGGGGATGAGATCCTCTTCGACAAGACCGGATCATGAAGTAAAGAAGAGCAAGTCCTCGGGGAAGAGCCCGAGTGTAGAGTTTGTAGATTTTTGTGCTACATTTTATATCTCTAGTTTTTGTGCATTTTTTTTCGGTTTGTGTGTTTTTGTGTTTTCATGTGTTGCAGGGAATCGCGACAATAGAAAGGGGAGAAAGCCATCAAAAACCAGTTCCAGGTAAGCATACTTAAAAAATTCTAAGTCTGGAACAAGTTTTGAAAAAAGTTGAAAAAAATTCTTAAGAGTTGAAAATTTTTCTAAGTATAAAAACTGGCTTAACTTTCTGTTACGGGAGGTTCCTCGCGGTACGCGAGGAATTTATTGGGTGTCCCCCGCTGTACGCGAGAGACAAATAAAGTTTGCAAAAATTTCTGTCCTCCGCGGTACGCGAGACAATTTACCAACACTCTCGCGGTACGCGGAGAACTGAAGAGTCAACAACAGGTATTTTGTTCCTCGCGGTACGCGAGGATAAACCTATGATACTCTCGCGGTACGCGGGGTAGTGAAAATTCAATCAACCGCCTACCCACCTCTCGCCGTACGCGAGACTTTATTTCAAATCCTCTCGCGGTACGCGAGAGAGGGGAAATTCCGGAAAAAAAAATAAGCGGGGTTTAAGAGCCCCCCCTGTCTGCCTCCGCCATTCCATCACCACACCACCATCGCAACCACCCTCCGCCGCCGTCGCCCTATCCCCCATCTTCAATCACCAGCCACCACCGTCGCCGCCACCCTCCGCCGCCGTCACTACTGTCGATTTGGGAGTCTCCGGGATTCTACCTGTCATCACCATCGTTTTCGGTCGTCATTGAGGTTAGATTCCTTGTTTCGTTATGAATTCGCATAGATTGTAGCATACATTGTAGTCGAGTCAAGTGTCGTTGCGTATGTGAGTCTATTTTAGTGTAATGTGAGTCGGTTAGATTAATGTTTATATGGTTCGGGTGTCGTTGGGTTTGCAGGTTTCAATTTGTAAAAAAAAAAAAAAAGTCAGTTATGTTGAATAATAAGTCACTTGGATATGCACAGGTTGTACAATGAGTCGTTTTATTGACGTTTGGGTTGTATGAGTTTCGTGTCGTAGTCATTTGAGTTACTTTTGGATTACAATTGAATTAGATAGAATGGTATACAAGTATCTCATGCTACTCATGTCAGTAATTGTTGTTTTGTACATATATAGGGAGACGTTGTTTTAGTTTGTATTCCGAGTCAATTGTACAGGTTCAGTAATTTGTAAACGGTGTCTTGGGATATGCCTATTGTTTTCTGTGCAGGTTTAGACTGCCTCGCCCGTACTCAATCTCCATTCGGGCGAGGTTGTCTGGTTTTTAATAAACAAATAGGGTATCCCGAATTTTTCAATTTTTTTTTTTTTTTTTTTTTTTTTTTTTTTTTTTTTAATTTTATTTTATTTTTTTAGTAGTTTTGCACAGTTTGTTGAACAAGTCGAACGACCGCGAATGAAATGCTATACGGTTGTTCGACCTGTTGTATTATCTTATTGTTATATTTGTGTTACTGACTTGTAAATGCAGGTATGTCTGACCATGGAGAGTCGTCTAGCGCGCCCAAGCGCAGGCGGGGCCCAGTTCCCCACCCTAGGGGAGAGGCCGAGGAGCCGCGCCCGATCCGTAGGGCGCCGCGTGTCATCCGATACGCGGCTCCGGAGGTCCGTCCCGCGCCCGATGCGCAGCCCACGCCGATCGAGGACCGGATTTTGCAGCACCACACGCTTCTGCGCTTCGAGCTGATGACCGAGGAGTCGGTTCGCCTTGCGAGGTTCGTCGACATGGAGCCGTATCAGCACCGGACTTTTGATTGGGGACTGGTGGAGGAGCTTGGACAGCTCCAGCGTTTAGAGGGGCTTTTGGATGCCCGATGGCGGTTGGCCTTGGCCTGTGACGCCACTCAGTACCATGAGCTCACTGTCGAGTTTTTCTCCACTTTCCGGTACGTCACAGGCCAGTTCTCTGAGCCAGCCGCCGTTTCCTTCTCTCTGGGCCGACAGGTTTATGAGCTGTCGGTCCCGCAGTTTGCGGTTGCCACGGGGTGGTATACCGAGCAGGAGGTGGCAGCGCCGCCATTCTTGCAGAGCCTTCGGGGCCTTTTCCGGAGGCAGCATGATCAGGGGGTCAGCGACAGTCAGTTGCGTGACTTTTGGCATTCCATCGCCGATGGACCGTACTCTTCCGCCTTGGTCGAGTCGTCCATTCGCGACCCCCTCATCCGGTACATACACCGCATCCTGGCTTGCACTCTCATCGGCCGACGATCCGGCATTGAGAAGTGCAACCAGTTGGACCTTTTCTGCTTATTCTGCATAGTTGGTCACCGTGAGGCCAACCTGGCCAGCATTCTCATATCATCTATTGCCAGGGGTCGTCGCGGTGGACCGGATGCGCGGTTAGAGCTCGGGCCTTACATCAGCAGGCTGGCTGAGCGGTTAGGAGTTTTTGACCGTTATCCGGGCCATCTACTTACACCGGGCCCGGATACCTTTCCATACGGTCTGGTTGAGCTGAGATTGGCAGGGATCATCACGATGGATGATCCCCCAAGATTCATGGAGATCCGCCAGGTTCCGCAGGTCCCACCACCTGCCGGGACGCCTGCCGCGGCAGCGATAGAGATGGGGGCGCCGACAGCACGCCAGAGGATTCCACACCATATCGAGCGCCCCCAGGTTCAGCACCCGCTGAGGATGAGGCCACCAGCACCTCTTACTCTCGAGGCGTTGCGAGATCAGATTTTTGACCGTCTGGATCGGCAGGACGATGCCATTCGGTATATGATGACACAGCAGGGCGTAGAGATCCCACCGTTCTTCAGGGCACCAGACCAGCAGCAGCCGGATCAGCCAGAGACGGGAGGTGACCAGCCGTGATCTTCAGCACCGCATGCCGGGTTGTATATAGTTAGTTCATGTATTTTTTTATTTCTGCTTTATTTTTGGGTATTTCATTTCTTTATTTCCAGTCCTGTACGTTAACTCTTGTATATTTCTTTTTGTATATATATTTAGGGGTTTCGGCACGGGTTGGTTGTGTTGATTGATGTATATATTTTATATTTGACGTGATTGCTAGTATGTGTTAGAAGTTGGCCGATTTCGTTCGTGAGGAATACGTGGAACATATATAAGCTTAGCGTTCGAATGGAGGGCTAGGGAGCACGACTTACGAGGAATTTCATAACCATATCACCAGGGAAGTCTGTTCCGATTTTTGTGCTTTTATTTTATTTTGCTTTATTTTTTTTTTTTTTTTTTTTTTTATTTTACCGTCGTTTCTTGGTCCACATTGAGGACAATGTAGAGTTTAAGTGTGGGGATGGGAGACGTTCGTCTAATTTCTGTATTTTGAGTCTGTTGTTGTAAATTGTAGAAAATTATTGAAAAAGTCCTTCGAAAAAATACAAATTTTTTTGCAAGTACATGGAAAATGATAGTACAACTGGTCATAGCATGCTAAAATAAATTGAAATAGAACAATAGAAAACGTGTCTAATTTGTGATGAATCGGTAGACTCAGCCAGTTTGAAAAGCTTAAATATCCTGAAAAGTGTTAATTAGGAAATAACTGAATTAAATCATGAAATCTTGTGGGTTCTCATCTTAGGATATCAGTGAAGCTGAAACTGTCAATATAGGGTGATAGGTACCACGGTAAGCTGAGATTTTTATGTTTCTTAAATATTTTTGGCACATCACTCTCTGTTTATGCAAATGAACCCGAGAGTTGATGGCGCCCGCATTCATAATACACATCATGAGTATAATTTAGAATTGAGAGTTCGAGTTTCTAACCTACGTGTTTCCTTCCGGGATAGTGACTTGGGAGATACACCCATGGGTCGGGACTTGAATAATCGATGGTTGGGATAATTAGGGTTTTGTTTATGTGTTTCCCATGGGGATAGTGACTCTGTGGATACACCTCTGAACTAAAATCTTACGTGCTTTCATGATATGACTTGATCCTACGCGCTTCCTTCTGGGATGGTAACCCGGGAGATGCACCACTGGGAAAAGGTTGATTCATAAGTAAAATAATACTCATTTCATTTCATTCCATGCATTCATATGAATTTGGGAAACATAAACGTTTTAGCTGCTGTGGTGGGAAGATCTATATGATCTAAAAACCGGACCTAAACATGACCGTGAGACAGGATTAGGTGGAAGTGTAATTTTTGAGTGTGAGATCCATAGGTTGACTGATATGCTGTATAAATGGGATTAGAACACTTCTTCGGGGGCTTGATTTTTGGTGTTTGGGTTTAGTCGGATAGAAATACCGGTTATTGCACTCTAATGCGTTATTATATATGTTGGAAATAATTAAAGAATAATAAAGCTTTGTCCAGTTATGATTCCATTGCAGAGATCTTTTTCGAGGACGAAAAAAGTGTAAGTGTGGGGATGTTTGATGTGTTGCAAAACACATGCATTTATCCGTGTATAATTGTGTATAATTGTCCAATTTTGTATTAGTTTTGTGTGGTTTTAAGTTCATACTGAGTTTGGGTTAGAATTGCAGGGTACAGTGTGCTAAGGAAGCGGAAAACCGAGTAAAAATGTAGAAGTATCGAGCACACAGAAGTTGGAGCCAAAAAGAATAAATAATATTAATTTTCTGTTAAGGTAGGTCTCTCGCGGTACGCGAGAGAAAGGAGAGAAGTCCCTCGCGGTACGCGAGGGGATCCAGAAAGCAACCCGATTAAATTGTCTCTCGCGGTACGCGAGGTAGTGACCCAATGCCTCTCGCGGTACGCGAGAGGTCCGTTATACCGAGAATTTGGGAATTTTAGGGTTTTTTAAGATTTGGTCGGTTACGCTTGATCATTATCGACTTGTAGACGAAAAAGCTTGGAACTTTGGGCGATTTTGGCATTCAAGATTGGATTTTGCTTGGAGATCGAAGGTTTGGAAGCGATATCGGTTAGATTAATCTTTAGATCACGCTTAATCATTCGGTTACGTTTAATATTTGCTATTTGAACTATGTTTTCTCTGATTAAACTTGTTTCTTTTGTCTTTATGATGTTTCTTGGCTAAAACCATTAGAACTACCTAGGTTTTCGATGATTGGATGATAAAGTTTGGATTTTTATTGATTTTGGGATTTTGATTATGAATTTATGTTAATGTCCAGATCTGAGTTTGATTGTTTGATGATTATGCATGCTTATGAATGGTTGTTTGTGGTTTGATTTATCCATACATGCTAAAGTGAATGTCTTTCATGATTTAGTGTGTAGTAGATCGTCTACTTTGTGTTTTCGATTAGTTTATGGTTGTCTAGACGTAGTCACCATGGGATACTCATATTATAATCAATTAATAATAAGTGTTCTTCTTATCTAAAAACCTAAAAAGTGATAGGTAATCGATTAGTCGTCAGTATTAGGGTTTCTGAGTGTGAACTTTCCGAGAGGTTGTTTCCTTAGAATTCTGGTGTTGTTGCTATATCGTGTCAAGCATATTGAATTCAGGTTGCTCCTTGCATCTCTGATGTATTGAGATTGCATAACCGAGAGGTGAGCTTATCTATCGAGTCTTTAGCATAAGTGGTGATACCGAAAGGTGAATCCATTGACTGGTAAGTTTAGTATCCATGAGTTGTTTTCTGGCCACATCCTGAGACCGAGAGTGATCGGGAATCCATTAGGTATCTTATAGGAGATTCATCTTTAGAACCCCAGTTTGTGTCATATCCCATAATCAGTAGAAATCATTCTTAATATCCATGATTCATAGCCTAGGTGGTCCTTTGTCTAGTTGCTGATTTCACTCTAAGTCTTTGCTATTTCAGTCTTTTGTCTTCTTTAGTATCCATTGTCTAGTTTAATCTTAGTTCGTAGATTTCCCCCCAAAACCAAACCAAATAGTAAGTCCTAGTTAGAGTCTAATTTGTGTTAGAGTCAGTGTCTCGTGGGTTCGATATCCGGACTTCTTTTAGCTGTGTTACAATTGATAGGTACACTTGCCTGTCTTTGTGGTCTAGTTTAGTAGAGTTGTCTAGAGTTTAACTAGAGTGTCTAGGTTAATGTGTGTTTAATTTTATAGGCCGTTTGACTGACATCACATACACACACACACACATATATATATATGCATTTATACATCACGTATGATCACATTAGCATTCATAGCATATATTCATTTAGTTTATACACTTCAGCCCCAAAACATTTAAAATGATTTACACATAATATAGAAGGGGGCACATAGAACTCACATGTCTTCCGGTATTAAACCCGAAGGTGAAGCTTTAGCTATTGTTAATGGGTATATCGATCTACACATAAGTCAAAGTATCATTTCTATTATTTCATGCAAGAGTCGGCATTTTGGTGAGTATCGCCGAGAGTGTCGGCTAGGAGAATCGCTAGGCACACTCATGAGTGTCGCCTGAACTGGCGTTCAGGACTTTGTGATGTGCAATGGGTCGATACTTGGCGTTTTTCTTAAATGGTCGACTCTCAGACAGTCTACTTTATGACAGTCAACTTTCTGGCAGTCAACTCTCTGACAGTCGACTCTGACAGTCGGCTCTGACAATCGGCTCTGACAGTCGACTCTCTTCTTCTTCCTTGCCAAGAGTCACCAGTTGCAGGTGGACGACTCTCGAGAGTCGACCCAAGAACATTGAACACTTGCAGGTCTGATTTTTTATCCAAAATTTTAACTTTTTATGTTTAAAACGTTTATCTAGCTTCCAAGAAGCTAGATCTGGCTTTAAATTTATTTTTAAATTATCATCAAAAGTGAATATTAAAAAAAACAAGAATTAAAAAATAAGAGATTTGAAAAAGACTACTTTTGTATTCAAATAAATATGTGTTAAAATAAAGTTTACTAATATTTAATTAGTTGTTTTTTAATTAAGATTAATATATATAAATAAAAATTTTATTTTGATTTGAAAATTTTAATATTTAGTTTTTAATTAAAACTAAGAAATTTATAAATATTTATTTTTAAAAGTGTATTATAATTTAAACTTAATTTTTTTTAAAGGATAAGATTTATTTTTCAAAAAAAATATATTTGGCTTCAATTCTAATTTATTAGTTTTAATTATTTTCATATTTAATTTGGGATGTTTAAATTTAAATTTTTTCGATATATTAAGGAGTGAGATTTTTAAATTTTGGAGGTTAAAATTTTTAATTTAAAAGACAATATATTGTTAAAATTTAAATTTTATTTTATTTTAAAAGGGAGATTAAATATTAAAGTTTTAGCGAGATTTTCCGTATAAAATACGAGATTTAAAAAAAAGGTAACTTAATTTTGATATGTAAATTTAATTACAACTTAAGCATTTGTAAATATGTTACAACATCAAGGTTAAATTTATACAAAAATGCCGATAGAGTTCCAGAAACTAATAAAATGGAGAAACAGCGTATGTAAGGAAATCGTTGACCAATTTGATTCTTTTCGATTTCTTTGACTCCCTGCTGGCTTCAATCAGGTTTGCAACATTTGTGCCCTATTTTTCGAGAGCTATTTTGTGGTTTCAGTTATTAAGGAAAAGAAACTCTATTATTTGTTTTATTTAGTGGGTGTTGAACAATAAAAGTTACCAATATCACGTCAAATATTGTATATAATGAAGTATTTTCAAATTTGTAAATAATCATTGTAAAATTTCATTTGAATGTATTTTAAAAATACACCACTTATGAAATGTATTTTAATGTATTTTTTGTATGTTTTGATTACTATCATCCATATAATCTTAACATTTAACAAAATTAAAAGTTACCAATACAATATCAAATTTGTATAGAAAAAAGTGTTAAGATAATTATCAATATAATGTTAACGTTCACCCCATGTAATACATGGGGTTAAAGCTAGTATGTATATATATATATATATATATATAAATAAATCATATGTAGGTAAACCGTAAAAAAAATATAAAAATATATATTAAGATTTAAGTTGAATGAATTTTTATCTACACAAACATACTAATTTGTACATGAGAATTTTAAAGGTTAAAAATTATGAATCATTTATTATGACGGTTTTACCCCAAGCTGGATCGAAGCCGAGTCCCACTTCGTCCACCCAGAGATGTGCAAAAACCGAAACCGAAAACCGAACCGTATTCGTAACCGAAAATAACCTATCCGAATTATGAATTGTTTTTTCTGTTCAGTTACAAACCATATATGAATTGCGAATTCAGTTTTCATTTTGGTTATCGGATACAAATTTTTTTTAATTTGGTTTGTTCGACACATTTTCAATACGGTTCAGTTAATCAGATATATATTTATTTTTAAATTGATTTACTCCATTTATTCAGTTTGATTAGAAACATTTTCAATTCGAGTTAATTCAATTAACGAATAACAGTAAATAAAATCAAACCGTTAATTAAACCGATAAAAACCGTGTGTCCACCCCTTACATTTCAATGAATTTAAGAAACAAACACCACAAATGTGATGAGAGAGAATATATACCCCTTGATTAAACAAATTGGCCTTCAATTCTCTGTCACCACAAGGGTTCAAAGTTCAATGCTTCTGCAATCATTAAACCCCGTGCTAACCACATTTGAGGGTTAATATTCAAACTTCTTTAAAATTGTAAAATTTAAACGTCAAAAAATAATATTAAATATTAATAGAAAAACCGAGTAATAAGAAATAATAGAAAATTTGAACTATGATAACACAACTAATTGAAAACCTGACGGCATGTATAAATAGGTAAACCAAATCGTTATTGAGACCCACGATTCATATTTTTTAGTTTTCATAAATAACTAGTAATCACATACATAAGAAAAACACATGAAGTTATGGTAACTCGTTTAAACCTTAAAAAAATGTAAAAAAAAAACCAAAGAAAAATAATGTTTTGGCTTTTACACTAATGTATTTAAATACATAAAAATAACGTACGAATTTGAAACGGATCAGTTTTTAAGATCGAACAATAGATAAAAAATGTAATATGCCTATCACATTGCGTCTAATAATAAAAAAAATGTATTAAAAAGAAAAAAAAACAAAAAAAAGATTGATGTCTATAAGTTTAAACGTAAAATTGTTGGTGTAACAAAAAACTTTGTGGATAGACGGCCTCGATCCCGCAACCTTGAAATCATGAAGTAAGGGTTAAAGGGGTGGGATACCCGGGTAAGATTGGAGTTGGCCGAGTAGGTGGGGGTACAACGCCCCCTTTAGATCGAGTAGGCCGAGTAGGGTGAATCGAGTCATGGGTTCGAGTAAATTTACTCGTAAATGGGGGAGAGAGAGAGCTATGGTACAATCTTTAAAGCCAAAAGTACCATCAACTTTCCAATTTAATTTTGATGAGTAAAATGAGTTAAATGATTAGTTTGTTTCCAATGAAATCTGAGTAAATGAGTAAAATGAGTAGTTTTGAATTGACAGAATTCTATTGGGTAGCTTTGATGATTAATGGGTAAATGGATTGGATGCCCTCTTCACCTTAATTAAACTTTGTAACTGGGCCAAATGAATGAATTTATTATTTTCTTTGTTTTTATTTATTTATACAAAAAATGGATTTAATAAAAAACAATTATGATAGGTAATTTATCAAAATGTTATAAAAGACAAAAAAAAAATATGTGAGGATAATTTGATAATTGAACATAGTTGGTAATTGTTATTAATAATAATAATAATAATAATAATATTATTATGTAACATGCAAATACACAGTTTCCAAAGTATTGTAAAATAAATGAACGATTAATAACGACCATTAAATTGAAACCGAATATTAATTTCATTATTACCCCGTTTACCACTCCACCACCTTTAAATGGAGAAAAATAAAATTAAATAAAAAGGGTATGTAAAGAATTTGTTAATTGGAAGGGATAATGATGACCATCATTATATATCTAAAGAATTTATTCTGTTCCATCAACAAGAATGGACGAGAATTCTCAAAGAAATTGGAAGGTTCACATATAAAGACAAGCATATGTATGTATAATAGTACTATACTTGATACAGAATCATATTTGATTGGTCATAGTGGTTCAAAAAAATTGAATATTAAGAAAATATATTGTTTTTGAACGGCGAAGAATTTTAATAAAACGAGCCAGAAACACTAGAAAAAATAAATAAATAGGGAATATTTAAGAAATTATTTTTGTAACTCGATTATGAAAGGATCGGAAGAATAGGATAGTTGTAATTAATAACTAGAAAGAGGACTCTTGTTGAAAATTCAGATTTTCTTGTTGTTGTTGTACACACATAAATACATAAACTTCAACGTTAAATAACCAAATACATGAGAACAAAATTATAAGGGTGTTGCTCAAAGTTTTTAATTTACCTTTTTCACATGTTTGTAATTAAGTTTATGATTGCTGTGATTTATTCAAAATCTAATTAATATACTAGATTAGGATGTAATTAGAAAATAGATTAGGATGTAACTAGATGAACCCACAAAGAGCGTGTTACAAACTACAAAGAAGCGAAATCAATACGTTGGGGTTCAAAAAATTAAACCTCTCTTGTTCCCTAACTATGGAAAACGTTACAATATTTATGAATTTTTTCATACGTTAGTATATATATATATAAGTGAGATATCACAAATTACTGAGAACACAATATTTAATTTTATGGTGTAATTACTTTAAAAAATTTATACTATATAATAAACAAGTAAAATATAAGGACACGTGTCTCAATTTTAAGCCTCCTAATTATAATTTTCCCGCATCTCTCTACTATTAATAATCAACTTTACTATTTTAGGAAAATAAATTAATTATTTGTTTTAATTTTTATATACACGTATTTGAATTTAAAACTGTGTTTATCATCAATTAATTTATTCAATCATAATTTTATGAACTCTACAAACTGAAAACAATTTTATAACCAACTAGGATTCAAATAAAAAAATTTAATCATGTATTTACATATTCACATTGTTTCATTTTGACGGGTGTATGTGTTAGTAGATTACATTATATTTTATTCAATCCGTGTAATACACGGGTTTATTCAACCAGTGTCTTACACGGGTTTTAAAAACATAAACTTTTATTACTAGGTATTTAACATTACATTTATTCACACCGTGTAATACACGAGATTCTAACCTAGTAATATCATATAAAAAGTTATATGTGCTTAAAAAAATAAAACACTTGAAAAAAGACAATAATAATATGTTCTTTCAATTTTATCCCTTAGAAATCTTTTTTACGCATAAAACATTGTTGGCTTGACATTTTTTTCATCTTAACCCTTTGTTTCTTTGATTAATGGTGCAAAATCCTTCGTAGCTTTTACGATCAAACTCTTTGTATTTAAATCTTAATTTTTTTTTCAAATCATCTATTTTTTCAATCTTAAAAATTTTTAAAATATAAGAAAATGATAAAAAAATAATGTTTATTCATTACCCCATAAATTCAAAAAAAATTACCTCAAAAACATCAATGGTGGTTATGTGGCATTCGCAGGGGATGAAAAGGGCGGTAAGATCACCGGCCAGGAACAAGTGTCAATGGTACACTGACACCGGAGAAAGTGAACTTTGTCCCTAAATAGTGTATATAGTTTGTTGAGTGTTTCTCATACTTGTGACAAAAGGCTTGTTGTTAATTTTAATGATGTCGAATATATGTTTCTTGAAGTCGGGGTGATAATTCTTGAAGATTTGGTTCTTATGTGAACGCCACGAAAGAACAATACATATGTGGTGGATATGAATGATAGTACATCAGTTGGACAAACGTTATGTCTTTTCTCTAAGGCTTTAGACTCAGAATTCGTGCTTTGCAATAGACGTTTGGGACACGTCAACTTAAAGACTATGAACAACCTAGTGAAACAAAATTTGGTCCGCGGACTACCAAACAAGGAGTTTGTTTTACTAGAAAAGTGCATTGCGTGTTCGAAAGGAAAACAACACAATAAGTCACATAAGCCAAAACTTGAAAACTCTATTAGTGATTGTTTGCAGTATTTACATATAGATCTTTTTGGTCCAGATTTTGTAAAATGTATAACTAAAATGTCTTATTGTCTTGTTGTAGCAGATGATTATTCAAGGTATTTGTGGGTGATGTTCTTGGCTTCTAAGGATAAACCACAGACACATTGAAGAGTCTTATCATTAAAATTGAGAACATTAGTAGTCTGAAGATCAAAACATTAAGGGGCGAAAGCGGGACTGAGTTTAGAAACCAAGTTTTGGATGCTTTTTGTACAAGCAAAGGAATCTCCAGACAATTAGCTCTACAAGGATAAAACAACAAAATGGCGTGGTAGAAAGAAAGAATCACACCTTGATCAAATCTACTCGCACTATGTTTCTCGATTCAAAACTTCCAATAATATTTTGGGCCAAAGCTGTCAATATGACATGCTATATATTGAATCGAGTGCTTATAGTAAAAGATCACAACAAAACATCCTATGAATTGTTCCACAAAAGAGAGCTAAAGATAGACTTTTTCAAACCCTTTGAATGTCCGTGAACTCTTCTCAACACAAAAGACCACTTGATCCATTTTGCAGCAAAGTCTGATGGGTGTTTCTTCTTAGGATATTCTTCATCTCATACAGAGTGTATAACAAGCACATCAGGATTATCCAAGAGTTATTCTACAAACACGGGAACCGGTCCGAATTGGTTCTTTGATGTGGATGTGGTTTTTAACAACTTCAATATTCCACTGGATGTAACACATGAAATCATCTCAGAAATCATACAGAGTGTGTAACAAGCGCACCAGGATTATCCAAGAATCATTATACAAACACGGGAACTGGTCCGAATTGGTTCTTTAATGTGAATGTGGTTTTCAACAACTTCAATATTCCACTGGATGTAACACATGTAATCATTTCATCTTTTGCGGTTCAGGATGAAAAGGATTATCGGGTTGACTTTGTTCATGTTTCAACGCTTTTAACCTTAAGAATTCATGATCCCGTTATTCAAACAAAAGTTGAAACTTCTTTTGTTTTGGATGTGATCTTGAAGAATCAAAATGAAGCTTCTGTCGAAGAGCCATATATTTAGCTAGTGGTTAACAACACATCTACTTGTCTTTCGAATTCAACCAATATTGAATCGTTGGTTGAAGCTACTTCTTCGTCTAAAGCAGATGAGAGTTCTGGAACACAGTCATCTCCAGTTATTCCTGATTAACACTTATCTAACATTCCTGATCATGTTCAAGTTGAAACTGGTCCACATTCTCGCATTCTTAGTGGTCATTTATTAGAAAATGCTATCGGTTCTATTTCTAATGGTATTTGAACAATAAGTCAGTCCGGTCTTATGAATGAGTGCGTGTACTCATGCTTCTTGTCTCAGATTGAACTGAAAAACATTTCTATGGTGTTAAAGGATCTAGCTAGGTGGATGCAGTGAAAGATGAGCTCCAACAGTTTGGAAAGTTGAAGGTCTGGGATCTCGTGGATTTACCATATGGCAAGTATTATATTGGCACAAGATGGGTTTTCCATAATAAGCGAGATGATCATGGGGTTGTGATGAGAAATAAATCAAGATTAGTAGTTCAAGGTTTTGCTCAAGAGGAAGGGATCGATTACGAAGAGGTGTTTGCTCCAGTCGCAAGACTTGAAGAAATTCACAGTTTTCTAGCCCACGCTTCATACAGGAACTTTAAAGTGTATCAAATGAACATTAAATGCGCATTCTTACATGGAAAGTTCATGACGAATTCTTCATTTTCCATCCTCGATGATTTGAGGATCCTGGTTTTCCGGAGAGACTCAACAAGTTAGACAAAGCATTTTATGGTTTACATCAATCTCTGAAGGCCTGGAACGAGACATTGTTTACTCATCTATTGAGAAATAATTTCGTCAAGGGCAAAATCGACATGACTCTCTTCAAAAAGATAGTTGGGGAAGATCTGTTACTTGTTCAGATATCTGTGGATAACATCATACTTGGGTCGACGAATGACACCCTTACTGGCAATTTGAGAGTGTAGTGAAGTCAAAGTTTGAGATGAACGCCATGGGAGAATTATCCTTATTCCTCGTGCTACAGGTTGAACAGTCTGAAGCGGGCATTTTGCTTCAACAAGGTAAGTACGTGAAGAACATTTTACCGAAATTCAAGATGCCTTACTCCAATCCTACTACAACGCCATTTTTCCAAACTCCTCTGTGACCAGATTTTCAAGGAAAAGACATCAATCAGCACTACTATCGTTCGATGATCGGATCTTTGATGAATCTGACGGCAAGTCGTCCAAATATCATGTCGGTCGTCTGTTATTGTGCTCACTACTAGTCCAATCCTAAAGAATTGCATGAGATAGTTCTCAAGCGTATTTTTCGTTATCTGAAAGGCTCTCCAAAGCTTGGTCTGTGGTATCCCAGAGATAATGACTATGAATTGTACTCTTTCTCTAATCATGGAGGTTACAAGCTGGATCAAAAATCGGTTACTAGTGGATGTTAGTATCTAGGAAACAGATTGGTCTCATGGCAGTGCAGGAAAGAAACAACAATGTCTACATCTATTGTTGAGGCGGAGTGCACAACTACATCTAGCTATTGTTCACAAGTTATATGGACCCAACATCATATGCTCGACAACAACATCAATTTTATGCACAACCCAATCTTCAGCGACAATGAAGTCGTTCTTGACATAGTGAGGAACCACGTCCAACACACCAAGACAAAACACATCGAGATCAGAATTCATGCTATTCGAGATGATATTGAAAAGGGGTACACAAGGTTTTCTCGGTTGATTCACCGAAGCAAAAGGCTGATCTTTTCACAAAACCATTTGACATAACTCGGTTTAATGCTTTGGTGGAAATGTTGGGATTAATCTCTTTTCCCTAGTTCTATCTCTTTGTATGGTTGTGTTCCTCTTAGAGTTTGCCCTTTTTTTTTCACAAAATCTAGAAATATTTTCCTTTTAAATATTTCCAGAAACATCAAAAAGATTTTTATAACTCTGTGTGAATTTCGTGCTGCAAAAAGTGTCACATGACACCCCGCCCCAGGCATCCCCGAGACGTTACCTGGCTGTGACGTCGAGTGGCACGTAACTAGGGTTGTAAATGAATCGAACCGAACTGAATGAAACCTTGTTCGTGTTCGTTCGTTTAGCATTAAACTTGTTCATGAATGATTCACAAACACTAACCGAACAAAATTTCTTGTTTGTGTTCGTTCACTAAGGAAATGTATGTGTTCACGAACGGAACCGAACGAAGCCTTGTTTGGTACTTTTGATGTCAAACCTAATGTCTTCCGAAATGAACATTTTAATATCAAGTTTTATGTACATGTATTGAACTTACTTTACTTACTTAATTTTTAAGGTAAAACATAAAATAAAAATTAAAGAATATAAAAAGTTTTGATAATCTAAAATAGAAATATACAAAAATCTTTAATGAACAACATAAACAAATGAACACGAACGTAAGCGAACATAAACGAATGTTCATGAACACGTTACCGAACGTTCATGAACACAAATGAACAACGAGACATCTGTTCATTTTCGTTCATTTAGTTAATCGGGCGGAATTCTTTATTCATGCTCGTTCATTTATTAAACGAACGAACGTAAATGAAATTCCCGCCGAACGGTTCACGAACTGTTCGCTGAAATTCATTTACAGCCCTACACGTAACTGCTTTGATTTCAGAGTTTGTATTGTGTAGCAGAAAAATCATTTTTCAATGGATCGTTTCTTTCATAATTCTCAACCTCAAGGGTTGGTTTGTGAATATAAGAATCTCGTCGTGTAAACAAAGATCTTTATTTAGAATGTTGGGGTATAACAACCGAACTGTTTTGATACATTGAAACCAAAATCAAAATCCCTAACAACAGTCAGTAAAACCTACAAGGAAGATAACTTCCTAGGGATCATAATCCTTAAGGCATCTAGCCTCGTAATACTTTCTCCAGGTCCTTCGCATGCTTAGATACAATCCACCTTAGCACAAACCTGTATAATAATCTTTGGTTGCACCGGGTCAAAGTGTGTAGCCCTACATGCATTTTTCAATTTATTCCTTTCCTGAAAACATTTAAAAATGAACTATAGTGATCTTCTATCAAACGACAAAACAGTTGGATAAATAGTTAAAAAGTAACTTCTAAGGGAGACAGTAAACACATTACTCCATCCCTTTATGGTGGGTATACACTGGCCACATATTCTAGGGACACGTGGATTCGCAGGATCCCCCATTTTACACATTCACTCGACCCTTAATGTGCCAACCCTGTCCGGCCGTATATTCCCAGACGAATATAAATATTTGATCGAACTTTACGTATACATATATCCATGTAAAAAATCTCCCCTGGGGTTATATATCCGTAGCCAACCCCGCGAGGTGGTATGTATTAAGTATTTAACTTCGTGTTTTGCCCTTTTCGAAAACGTAAAGAGTTTGATCGTTGTGTGGGTGTGTTTGTAGCACACTCACGATGGAAAACCGAATTTAAGACAGACTTGTATTCACCTTGATTATGGAGTAGAAAGATGATAACTAGGTATGTAGCAGCTTAACGGGTTGAGCTTAAATCTCTAGCACCTTAATTTTACCTCTACGCGTTCCACGGGTTTTTTCAGCTCTAAATGCTCGAGTCCAATTGATAAACGAAAGCCAGTCAAACTCGTAGGAGCGGATCAGGATTTGGGACAACAGAGGATGGCTCGAGAGCAGAGAAGGTAGAGAGAACTCGGATGTTGAGCTGATGATTTGTCTGAGGAATGATATGCAATTGCTCTTCTATTTATATGTTGATTCTAGCCCCGTAGGGGACCGTTAGCCAAAAGTGTGACGGTCCGCTACCGCCCAACTTTGCACGTATGCGGGGCATGTGTAGGCCTGACAGTGCATGCGCACCACACGTCCATAGCAGACAGTGTGGGCCTGCTATAGCGGTCCGCCAAGGAACACACGTCGCTAGGGCTGACGCATGCCCTACATGTGGCATTGACACCAGGCGTGTGTAGAGGCTGCCTTGGGAGATGCATAGCAGACCGTTAGCTAGGACCCTGGCGGTTCACCAGCCAAGTCCGCCTGTAGCAGACCGTCACCGCATGTGATGTCAGTCCCCCAAGCCTCTAGCGGGGAAAACTCTCAGCACCCGTAGGGGACCGTTAGCCGTGAGTGGCGGTCCTCTACCCTCTGAATTTCAGAATTCTTTGTTTTTCACCCTTTATTTTTGGGTTTCGTCAATTCTAGTCCTCATAACTTTCATACTTAACATAATTTGGACAATATTTTGGAAGGTGTCACATCCTCCCCAACTTATTTGAAATCTCTTCCTCGAGATTATCACTCGAATAAGTGAGGTTATTTCCTTTCATTTTCGATTCCAGTTCCCACGTGTACTCGGGTCCATGAGTGGAATTCCATTTCACTTTGACTCTAACCAGTGTTTTTCGTTCCAATTTCTTCACCTTCTTTTCCTCACTTTTCAATGGTTGTTCTACGAACTTAAGCTTTTCATTCACCATGACATCATGTAGTGGCATTACTAGAGTTTAATCTGCCAAACACTTACACAAATTGGAGACATGGATCACATCATGTACTCCATTCATTTCTTCGGGTAATTCAAACTGATATGCAACCGGTCCGATTCGTTTCATGATCTTAAAAGGTCCAAGAACCCAGGACTTAACTTTCCTTTCGTTCTGAACCGTACAACTTTCCAAGGCGATACCTTAAGTAGCACTTTATCTCCTACATTAAATTCCAACGGATTTCGCCTCTTATTGGCATAACTTTTCTGGCAATCACGGGCCATTTTCAACCTTTCTCTTATTGGTAGGATCTTATCGTTGGTTTTCTTGGACTATTTTGGGTCCTGATAATGGGTTTTCTCTTATCTTTGTCCAACACAAAGGCATCCTCGACTTTATGCTGTTCAAGGCTTTGAATGGTGCAGCCTGTATACTTGTGTGATAGCTATTGTTGTATGAGAATTCCGTTAGAGGTAAATAGTCATCCCAACTTCTTCCGATGTCTATGACACACGCTTGGAGTATGTCCTCTAGAGTTTAAATTTTCCTCTCACTTTGCCCATTTGTTTGAGGATGATATGTTGTGCTGAGGTTCAAACGAGTTCCTAGAGATTTCTAGAAGCTCTGCCAGAATCGGGATGTGAAACTACTATCTCTGTCTGACACAATGGATAGTGGCACTTCGTGTAAAGATACTATCTCATTCACGTAAAGTTGTGCCAGCTTATCCATGCTATAAGTTTCCTTCATGGGTAGGAAGGGAGCAGACTTAGTCAGTCATCAATGATAACCGATATGGTGTCGTTTGGCGATAAAGTTCATGGTTATCATTTCCCATTTCCATACAGGTAATTCTAATTGTTGTAACAACATAGATGGATTTTGGTGTTCAACTTTTACCTTTGAACAAGTCAAGCATTTGGAAACATACTCGGCTATGTGCCTTTTCATGCCTATCCACCAATAATCCGGTTTCATATTTTTGTACATCTTGTGACCTCCTGGGTGCATAGTTTACTTGGATTTGTGGGCTTCCTCGAGAATATTCACTCGAAGGTTCCCATATATAGGTATCCATATTCTTTTGTTCATCCTAAGAATGTCGCCATTTCCTTTGACGAGTTATTCAAACAACTCGTTCATTCCTTCTTGGTCAAGGTTCGCTTCTTCCAAGGTAGACTCTTGTGCCTCCTTAATCTAAGTCATGAGACTGACTTAAATATTAAGCCTTAAAGCACGAATTCACATTGGTTTCTCCTTAATCTAAGTTAGCCTTTCCCTCGTGGTAGCAAATTTCACAATCGTAATCACTAAGGACTTCCATCCATCTTCTCCGTCTCATGTTCAGTTATTTTGTTCAAGATGTATTTCAGGCTTTTATGATCCTGTGAATACCGTGAATTTGAATCCATAGAGGTAGTGCCTCCATAATTTCAACGCGGATATTATGGAACCTAACACTAAGTCATGAGTCGTATAATTCTTCTCATGGGTTTTGAGTTGTCGTGACGCGTAGGTTATGACTTTGTTTCCTTCTGTTAGCATGCCTAGACCGGTGTGTGATGCATCACATAATACTACAAAGCTTTCATTACCTTCTAGCAATGCCAATATAGGTGCTTGCGTCAACTTTTGCTTGAGCGTTTCAAACGCTTCGTCCTGCTTCGAACCCGATTCATACTTGACTGTTTTACGGGTCAACAAATTCAACATAACATCAATCCTTGGAAAATCTTGGATAAACCTTCAGTAGTATCCAGCCAAATCGAGAAAGCTTCATACTTCGGTTGGCGTCTTTGGAATTTCCCACTTGGAAATAGCCTCAATCTTGGCTGGGTCTACTTGAATGCCATTATCGTTGATGACATGACAGAGAAATTGTACTTCTGACAGCCGGAATTCACATTTTGAGAATTTGGCGTAGAGTTTCTCGTTTCTCAACAGCTCAAGTAGTGTTCTCAAATTGTCAGCGTGTTCCTCCTTACTCATTGAGTAAATAAGTATATTGTTTATGAATATAATTACAAACTTATCCGAGTAAGGTTTGCAGATTCGATTCATCATGTCCATGAATGATGCAGGAGCATTCGTTAGTCCGAACGACATGACCGTGAATTCTAAGTGACCATATCTAGTTCTGAATGCGGTCTTTGATTTGTCATCTTTGTGGACTTCCAACTGATAATAGCCTGATCGTAGGTCTATCTTGGAGAAGCATCTAGCTCCTTGGAGCTGATCAAATAAGTCGTCCGTTCGTGGAAGTGGATACCGGTTCTTTATTGTAACCTTGTTCAGTTCCCGTTAGTCTTATACATCCGCATTGAACCGTCCATCTTCTTGACAAAAAGTGTCGGAGCTCCCCAAGGCGAAGAACTCGGTCTTATAAATCCTTTCTCAAGTAATTCATCAAGTTGATTCTTCAACTCAGCCATCTCGGTTGGAGCCAGGGCTATCGGAGCCATACCCGGTACCGGATTGATTTGGAACTCCACTTCTCGATCAGGCGGTGTTCCTTGCAACTCCTCAAGAAATACTTCGGGATACTCGACAACGATTGGTACATATTCGATTTCCCTTTCACCATTGCTAGTCATTACCGATATCAAGTAAGCAAGACATACCTTACAGAGATATCTTGTTGGCCTTATCATGAAAATCAAACCAACAGAGTTGGTCGATTCATCTCCTTTTATTGTCACAGTCTCCCCTGAAGGCGCGCGTAGTTGAATGGCCTTCATGTCACATGGGATATGAGCTTGGTTAGTCGCTAACAAATCCATTCGAAGGACCACGTCAAAGCCTGCCAACTCCATCGGCAAGAGTTGTATAGGTATGACATGTCCCGATTGTGTGATTTAATAGTCGTTAAGGGACTCGGAGACTTGAATTAGATCTCCGTTCGCGGTCTCAATTTGGTACAATTTTTCTAGCTTAGTTAAGGGTTTATTTACTAATTCACATAAATTATGGTCTATAAAAATTTATGTTGCCGAGAGGCAAATAGCACCCTAGCATTAGCATTTTTGACAAGGAACGTACCAAAAATAACATCAGGCATCTTAGCTGCCTCTTTGGTATTCAGGACGAACACTCGTGTGTTCTTCTTGACTTGAGTGTCTAGTTTAGTGCCTGAGCCAACTTTGGGTTTAGGGCAGTAAGTCTTGATTTTCCCTGGCTCCCCACAATTGTAGCATACGACCGGACTCCTTCGGTGGCACTGGTCGGCATTATGCCCTGGTGTCTTGCATATATTGCATTCCGTGATAAATCAGCATTTCCATGGATGCCTTTTCTTACAAGTTCGGCATTCGATTGCAAAGGACTGGTTTTCTTGATGTTATGTTCTCTAAAAAAATGATGAGATAGAGAAGTTAGTCTTTTACCTGTGAGACCTTAAAGAGCTAATACGGTAAGACCTTAAAGAGCTAGAATGCATTCTTTTAATTTTTATTTGCTTTCTTATATTCATTTCGTAAAAGTTATATAAATTTTCAACAGAATCTATCATAATAGATATTATAAGGCAATTACTGTATTGTCATAGTTTTATGCACAAAATGTTTTAAAACCAATTTGCATACAGTGCTAGATGACAAATAGTATGAAACTATGGGTGTAATGATAATAGTTTATAAAATCTATATTGAAATGTATATTACATTAAACATGCATTACAAGATAATACTGAAGAAGAAATATGTTTATCAGATTGAATAGAATATTGTATATTGCAATGAATTAAATAAAGTTTGTCTAGCCCTATATTGTGTATCATTTCATTAAAATCTTATTTAATATAAAAATTTATATATTATTATATATGCATTGGGTTCTCAAGAGTTGTATATATAGAGGGTGAAGGTGGTTAACATTTGTGAAACACACATTAGTGTTGGGTCATTCTTTGAATACACAAATTCCTGGACCCATCCTTGTTTGTGTTTCCCTCTAGACTCCAACTGCCAAGATGAAGGTATGTGTTCAACTTTATTATGCTTTTGTATGTGTTCACTGATGATCATCGATTAATTGTTAATCACCTATATCTATACTATATAATATACAAGTAAAATTATAGGACATATGTTATTTTCTTATGCATACTTAACATGTTTTTCTCGTCTCTCCTTCTTATTAAATATTAATCTAATTAAGGGTATTTATTATTTAATTATAGTTAATTATTGTATCATTAACTAAATAAAACTAATATGAAATATAACATTTATCAATTATATAAAAAAAATTAATACCCGATTGAAAAAAAAAATATATTTTAAAAATTAACTTAACGGAATTTATAACTGTCACATCAAAATATATTTTCTAAAAACATATTTTGACGCGTGTATGTTAACAGATTACATTATTTGTGTAATACATGAGTTTATTCAACCAGTATAATACAAATGTTTTAAATACATAAATTTTTATTACTTAATATATAACATTACATTTATTTAACCCGTGTAATACACGAGATTCTAACCTAGTATGTTAATAAATATTTATAGTTGGTTTAAGCTATAAACTTGCGATTTAAGGATTAAAATAAAAATTGTATCATAAACATCACAACATGTGTTTCCATAGTTATTAATTTTTAGGTTTTTTTTTTTGAATTTTTTCAACAACAAATACCCAATTTCCCCACATAATAATTTAAACCAATTCGCTATAGGTAGGGCTTTAACTTTTGATTCCAAGGAAAGCTTTAATACTTAACTGCAAATGATTTCGTCACTGGATCCAACCACCCCACCCTATTCATTTTTAGTTAACGGCAAATGGCTCGAAGTTTTTAGTTTTTTTTTGCGATTATACATCTATACTACCTAATAAACAAGTAAACTAAGAGGATGCTTGTCACATTTCTAGGCTTCCTTATTCTTTTTTTTTTCCGCCGCTCTCTCCTATTAAACAATTTGTCCAATCATATTTTTATAAATTCTATAAACCGAATACAATTTTATAGCCAGGTATGATTCAAATAAAAAACTTGTAATTATATATTTACATATTCACATTGTTTCATTTTAACGAGTGTGTTAATATATTACACTACTAGCTTATAACCCCCGTGTCTACACACGGGGTAAAAAATATCAACACATAAAATTCTTAATTTTTTATGTATATAAAAAATGTATTACATATACGAAGGATAGAAAAATAAAATTCAAAATATGTAAAAGTTAATATATAATTGGGTTTCGAAAATACGTTAACTACTATTTAATGAAATTTGACTTTTATTAGTATTTGATCCAAAATAAAAGTTAGATAATTATATTTCAAAGTTTCTTATAATAAGTTTATTAGTATAATTAATATTTTCTTTAAAGGTATATTATTATTAAAATATAGATATGTATTTAATAAGAGAGAGACGGAGAAAAAATAATAACAATGAATATAGAGAGGACACATGACATGTAAAAACCTTTATTTATTATATAGTATAGATATAGATATTTTATTCAACCCGTGTAATACATGAGTTTATTCAACCCGTGTATTACACGAGTTTTAAAAACATAAATTTTTATTACTAAATATATAACATTACATTTATTTAACTCGTGTAATACATGATATTTCAACCTAGTGTGTGTATATATATATATATTTACAAAAAGTTATATATATATTATTAGTTTTAAATCCAATCCCATTATTTCATTACTTACGTATGTGGCCCGAATTGTTTAAAAATTTGCTCAATTTGTAATTAAACTCACATAAAAATTTAAAGACTCAAGCATATTTTTAAACTAAAAAAAAATAAGGATTGTATTATGGTTTTTTTTATATTATTGAGTTTATGGGGCCAGTTTTTTTACACGTCCCGGACGCAAAACATTTCAAAAATTCTCAGGACCGGCCCTAGTTTTTTTACACGTCCCGGACCCAAAACATTTCAAAAATTCTCAGAACCAGCCATGGTATTTAATAGCAAGTCTTTTATTCTTTTCGAACGTCGATTTATTAACCAAAGACTTCTAAAACAAGATGCCAGAGGCCCTTGAAAAAACATCATTGTTACAAAGAAAAATTAATAAAGCGGAAATTACACTGTTTAGCCCAATTTTTATGATTGTTTTTTCTTTTATTTTTTTGATTTTTCCAATTTTATTTATATACAACATTTCATATGATGATTTAACAATTTAATTTTGATACGTTTTTGACTTTTTATTTATGTTTTTAGTCGTCTGAATAAACGGCCCGATTAAGTATATAAAATTGTAAATTGATAACCTTGGGTGTTTGTGATTGGGTATAAGTACTTGTTATTTCTCTTATAAATAAAATATGCCGTTAAAAAAAAGGTACATAAAAAGTTTATCACTACTTAAACTCATTTGGTATTACCTTTAATACCCGAGTGAGTCTTTCTGAGATGGTTGTCAACCGTCTATACTGATTTTGACGCTTCAGACCTGACTAATCTAGGAACACCATCAAAGAAAAAAAACCACTACTATAGGAAAAACCCTCTTGAATGAGTTTTGAATTTGAGACTTCAAAAATTCAAAATTCTTACCATCATCCCATATTCCCATACCATTGAACCAGGCCAATTGCAATTAATAAATTAAATGCTCCTAATACTTTTAGTACTTATTAATAACAGTACAAATAATTTATGCCAACCCAATAAATACCGTATTTATTATTGAAATAGAAAATAGAACTTTGTTGCCTGGTGAGTAACTAATAGGGGAATAAATCCATTCTTATTTGTATAATATCTTAAATCAATAAAATATAATCTTCAATTAGAAAAACATGAACCGTTTAAAACACCGGTCAAATTCTATTATTATTTTTTTCTTTTCTATTTCAACTTTTTCGTAACATTATTTTGCCACGTGATCCCCACGCCGACCCCACAACCAAACGAAGTTTATATAAACCCACCCATACCACATACTAAATTCACATCCTTCTTCTTCAGTTTCCTCTTGTTTCAATTCTCAAGCTCAAATAAGAGTTAATAGAAACAAAGTCAAAATCACCTACATTTGACCATTCACATTCATCTCCAATTTATTACCCCACCCCCTTTGGGAACTGCATCATAATCAGAACTTCAATTCTGCACAGAAATTCAAATTTAATTTTATATAAACTTGAATTCTTTTGAGTTTTGGTAATTGTTTGAAAAAGATGGGTGAAACCGGAAAGCACCAGCAAGGGTTCGAGCTCGCCGGAGGATTCACTCCTCAGGCTCCATCCAAGTGCTTCGATGACGACGGTCGTCTGAAAAGAACTGGTATATGTTGACTTTTTGAGTCAAAATTAAGTGAAACAGGTTTGACTTTTTACTGACTTTTTTTTTCCTATTTGTTTCGTCGGATTTAGGTACGGTTTGGACTGCAAGCGCACATATCATAACTGCAGTCATCGGATCCGGCGTGTTGTCTCTGGCATGGGCCACCGCGCAACTTGGTTGGATCGCCGGCCCCACCGTTCTGTTTCTTTTCTCGTTTGTGACTTATTACACTTCCTGCCTACTCGCTGCGTGCTACCGATCCGGCGATTCCGTCACCGGGAAACGAAACTATACTTACATGGAGGCTGTTCAAAATAATCTTGGTACATATCTGCAAATGTTTTTAGATTCAGGGGAACAAAACCACTCGGATTGATCCTCCTTAAATCATTTTCTTTACATGATTTCAAATTATTTTTATTTTCTTTCAAAATCTCAAATTTTGGATTAATTTAGTATTACAAATATCATATTTTACCTACGTAAGTTTTCGTATCGCTCAAATTGTAAATTTCCAACCGACACAAAATATTTTTATATTTGGTTCTAAGTTCGGATATGTGATCTGTGGATATCTAAAACGATAAGTTTAATGTCTGTTCCGGTTCGAAATAATTTTTTTTTCTAGCAAACACCGTGAACGAATTGAAGTCTAATTTAAAAATATTTTGATATGTATCAGGTGGGTTTCAAGTGAAACTCTGTGGTCTGATCCAGTACTTCAATCTTGTGGGAGTAGCAATTGGATACACCATTGCAGCGTCAATCAGCATGATGTCAGTAATCATCTCTGTGAACTAACAAATTTTCTTCGTTTTTAGGACTGAAAGTAGTTCAGGGATATAATAATTTAACGAGTTATCTTCAAAATAAAGTTTTCCATTTAAGTTTATGTTTCCATCTGTCTTAACGTAAAAAATAAATGGTAAGTTTGTGTATTTATTTAATTAATGAAGAGGGAAAATGTTTTGGTGAATTTGTTGAGTAGTATTTTTCCTAGAATTAAAATTAACACTTGTATGATTGATGAAAACAGAGCAATCAAAAGAGCAGACTGCTTCCATGAGAAAGGTCATGATAATACATGTGGAGTATCCGGGACTCCGTACATGATCTTGTTTGGTGTTCTCGAAATCCTCTTCTCTCAAATCCCAGATTTTGATCAGATTTCATGGCTGTCGATGGTAGCTGCTGTCATGTCTTTCACCTATTCCACAATCGGTCTAGCCCTTGGGATGTTTAAAGTTGCTGGTAAGTCAAATATGTTGACTTTTTAGGTCAAACTAGTAGTTACTTAAATTCAAATTTGTACAAAAAGCATGTTGGATTGTGGGTAGGTGTGAAATATTTAATACAAAAAGTTGATTTTAAAAGAAAAACAAAGATTATGTATAAACTTTATGATGTTTGATTTCAACTTTGAAAGAATTAAGTTTGACTTTGAAAAGTCAAAAGGTAACAAATAGTTTGTTTAATAAAGTTAACTTATTATTTTTCTTGTTTAATAACCAGAAAATAAAAAGATTAAAGGAAGTCTCACTGGGATTAGCATTGGGACGGTGACTCAAACTCAGAAGATATGGAGGAGCTTTCAAGCTCTTGGAGCCATTGCTTTCGCTTATTCTTATTCCCTCATCCTCATTGAAATTCAGGTAAAAAATCAAAATAAAAATAAATAAATAATAATATTTTGTAATCTAATTTACAAAAAAAGTTGAAAAAATTATGTTACATCATACATAATTTCATTATGTAAGCTACATAATATTTAAAAAAATAAAATAATTTTGGGTAACAATATCCAGGATACAATCAAGTCGTCTTCACCAGCAGAGCACAAAACCATAAAGAAATAATAATATTATTTTATAATCTAATTTACAAAAAAAAGATGAAAAACATTATGTAACAATATACATAATTTCATTATGTAAGCTACATAATATTTAAAAAATTAAATCAATGTTGAGTAATACAATTCGGGATACAATCAAATCACCCCAGCAGAGCACAAAACCATGAAGAAATAATAATATTATTTTGTAATCTAATTTACAAAAAAAGATGAAAAACATTATGTAACAATATACATAATATTTAAAAAATTAAAATTGTTTTGTGTAATAATATTCAGGATACAATCAAATCGCCACCAGCAGAGCACAAAACCATGAAGAAAGCAACATTCATAAGTGTAGTGACAACAACCGTCTTCTACATGTTTTGTGGATGCTTTGGCTACGCCGCATTCGGTGACATGGCGCCCGGCAACCTCCTCACCGGCTTCGGTTTCTACAACCCTTTTTGGCTTCTAGACATCGCGAATGCGGCCATTGTAATCCACCTTGTCGGAGCCTACCAAGTATACTGCCAACCGTTATTTGCCTTCGTGGAGAACGCCGCGGCTAAGTACTTCCCGGAAAGCAAGTTCATCAACAACAGCATCGAGATCCCGATCCCAATCGGTGGATACAAACCCTACAAACTCAACTTGTTCCGATTGGTTTGGAGAAGTCTCTTCGTGTGCATGACGACGGTTGTTGCAATGTTGATGCCGTTTTTCAATGATGTTGTGGGGATCCTCGGGGCATTCGGGTTTTGGCCACTAACGGTTTATTTCCCGGTTGAAATGTACATTGTTCAGAAGAAAATACCCAAGTGGAGTACCCGATGGGTCTCGTTACAGATACTGAGCGTGGCGTGTTTAATCATCTCGATTTGTGCTGCAGCGGGATCGTTTGCCGGGGTGTTTATTGATCTAAAGGTCTACAAACCCTTTCAGACAGTGACTTGATTGTGGACTAGAAACTGATGCTGGAATGAAATGATTTTTAGGAAGCTCAAGAAATTTTCAATACCTGTTGATGTTCAAGATAAAAACGATCCTAAAGAGATGGATTGTCATCCTACCCTTTATATTTTCTGTTGTTTTTTAATGTATGTACGTATTTTGTGGAATGAAATCAAGTTATCCAAACTATTGCAACTTTTGGTGTAAACGATTAATTTGACGAGTAAATTTCATTGAAACAAATACACTTTGAAGGATCCACTTTTATGGTAATAGACATGGGTGACTATAATATACAAGCAATTAAATCAATCGCTTTAGACCTCTAAATTTGAATGGCTTTAAAAGTAAAAAAAAAAAATATCTTAATTTGTATTATCTACTTTTGTGTTTTTTAAAGAGAAATGATAATTTTATAACTTTTATGTCAGCATTATACGTTTTGACGCTCCACTAAATTACACTTTTAATTTTTTTTTTATATTTACAAAACTTTCAAATAATACCTCAATTTCAACGCTCGATTTAGGCCACAAAATATGTTGAGTCGGATCTGGTTACAGAGTTGATTAAATAACTCAACAATTGGCTCTCTTGCAACATTTATTCACAAAATCTTCTAACAATCCTTGTAAATGTCGCTCGGAACATTGGTTCTTAAAATCTCAAAACAATTCTTGTAAAGGACTCCGAAGATACAAGTTCCTAATGAAGATAATTTTGATGTTAGTGAAAGTATATATATATTATAACTATATACATTTTAAGGTTTTACCGGGTGTGAACACTTCTAAATTCCTATTGATGGATATGGTCGGTGAGCCAACCAGCACCTGCCAATTAGTAGGCTGTTGTTTTTTTATAAAAAAAATATTTTCAGCAATGTATTAAGTAAAATTACATTTGGTATAAATAACAAAAGTGCAACTTGTATGGAGTGGTTGTTGTGCCCGCCTAAGTTCAAGAGTCCCCTGGTTCGAGTCTTTAAAGCTCTCCCCTTTAAGTTTGTTTGCATTCTTCTTTCCCCTTTTATGCACCTTTTTCTTTTACTTTTCTTTCTCCACAAAAAAAAAATCAGTTTCTTATGTTTTTTTTTCTAGATTTTTAGTTTTATTTTCTTTTTGTCTTATTTTTACGTTAGAAATTTTAGCATTCCCGTTTTATCAACAATACCGTAAGTTACGACACCGTCGTAGAGCGCGGGGTGTCCTCCTAGTTTTTAATAAAGACATTTGATAAAGCAATGAAGCTAGCATAAATTATACAAACTAACCACCTAAAATCATGCAATGAAGCTCATGTGACGCGATTATGTCAATGTTTATAAAGATTGAATTAATTTCTTGCCAAAGATGACCAATCCAACAACTCTTCGGAAAGATAACATGAAAATCAAATACCCTACCTAAAGTTGATTAAATTAAACAACAACATGCACTTCTTCAAAATATGATGTTCATATCAAAATTATATAAATTAGGAGTTCGTGTCATCAAGTCCTAGATAAACATAATACTAAACATGACAAACCATAACAAGTACTTTGTCTTTCCAAACATAAGCACGAGGATGCACATTCTAGAGTTTTCAAATATTATCAATACTTCATTCACCATTCCTAGTCAAAAGCCATAAACTTGCATAAACATACACTAATCTATGAATAAATGCATTCAACATGAGTTTTCCAACATAACATAGTTTAAACACTTACAAGTCTTGTAAACATAATCAAATTCTTAAATACACAAGATCATTGAACAACAATCATGCCATTACTATAACATTAACTCATCTTGCCAATAATCCATAATGTAATCAAATGTTACTATACTTCATCTAAACCAAAGTGAAAAAAAGAGTTTAGCTCATCATGAGCTTAAGAACAATATACAAGCAAGGAAAAGTTACAAGATTAATGAAAGAAATGACAAGAATCAAACCAACAATCTAAGCTAGACGATGATGATTATATGTGATGATCTTTTGATGTTGTAATCCTTCCTAGATGCTTCCAATAAGGTTAAAATAGCTAGTTTTTGGAGCACAAAACAATAGTTTTTTTGTTGTCCTGGACTCCACACCTTTTTCTACTTAAATGACTAAGTAATTATAGGAAAAAGGGGAGGGACTACCGTGCCTTGAAAAAAACTATTTTGTATGATTATACCTTTAGTCAACAACCTAATGACGGACTATGAATTGGTGATGCTCAAAGGAATTTCACTTCAAACCTTCCTATAGTGCCAAACTGTCGTCCTCCACTATCAAACCGTTCTCCTGTGGCAAGTCTCCGTACCGCGAGAGACCCCGAAAAGGCCTATCCGCAGGAAGATCTCTCGCGTGGCGCGAGAGACTTCATCCCCTCCCTCGCGTACCGCGAGGGACTGAATAAACATAAAGTTTACTCAGTTCGCCCAGTTCCAACACTTAGCCATACCAACATGTCACAAAACATTTCTAACTTTTGGGTTTGACCAAAAACATTCATATCATCTTTATAAACACCCAAAAACATATTTATTGTATCAATATACATTAACATCTAAGGATTTTCCATTAAACCCTCAAAATACCAAAACGCATACGAGAATCCTTCAACGCCTTGGACTTGACTTTGACCTACATCGGAGCTTTGCTTACAAAACCACATGAACATTTCACCGTTAGTAATGATAATAAACATAACAAACAAGCATTTATTACTTGTTTCCACCCATTCACCCATTTGACCCGTTTGGCCCGTTTACACCCATTTGGTCATTTAAGGTTCATAACACTTGCATTTCCACTACAAGTTTCATTTATTTCATTTAACATTCATAACCACCATTTCATATCCATTATGGCTCTTAGGCCATAACCTCATATCCATTATGATACTTAGATCATAACCTCTTATCCATTATGGTATTTTAACCATAACCTCATATCCATTATGATTCATAGATCATAACCTCATATCCATTATGATTCTTAGATCATAACCTCATATCCATTATGATTCTTAGATCATAGCCTCATTCATACATATTCATTATAGTTTAACACTATAACCACATTCATTCATTTCACATTTTCGTTATAGTAATTTAACTATAACTACATTCATTCACATAACCATTATAGTTTTACCACTATAACCACATACATTCAATTACGCATATCCATTATAGTATATTTACTATAACTACATTCATGCTTATCACTTACTAGTTCATGCCATCATCATACATATTCAATTCAACACATTGTATGCATACATATCACATTTTACACCATTTATCATCATTACTAAGTAAGTGCAAAAGCACTTACCTTTTGAGTTAGAAGATCTCGAACCACCTTCTAGCTTCGCAATTTGATTACCTAAACATATACACCTAGTTTAGTAATCTAACATACATACATCATCACATTGCAATTGAGTCCACTACCCAATTTTCATTTTCTAACCCAAACTGACCCGTTTGGATTATTCTCATGACCAAACACCCTCTATCAACACAAACTCACCTACTTGAGTTTTCTTTCCAATACCTTGACACTAATTTCTTAATCAATAACTTTTATTAGGTCAATTTGGTGTTTGTTCAAGTGTCTACTCTTTACCTTTAGTTTAGCTAGATTATCTACAATCTAACACTAAATCACCACATGCATACTCGATTTTCGGATTTCTTCAAAACCCACCACAAATCACATTCAAAGTGAAATCAAAGGAAAGAAATCACTTACTTGAAGTTAGAAAGATGATGTGCAAGCCAACATCTTCACGATTTCAAGCTCAAATGCACGATTTGCTTCAACAATCGTTTTCTCTTCTTTTCTCTCTTGCTCAAGAACGATCCAACATAACAAATGAGACTAATTTTGACTTCAAAGAGTCAAATATGGCAGATTTACCATATTACACCTTTAGTCCCTCAACTTCCATTTTACCCATTTCATTCTATGATTAGTTAAAAACTAACATAACTCCATTACTAAACCCACTTGTTTCTAAAATATTATTTTCTCCATAATATTTTATTATTTATTTGAAAACGAAACCCGGATTTTGGTTCGTTACAAATCACCTCCCCTAATTTGGGTTTCGTCCCCGAAACCCGACTTCACATAAAAAGGTTAGGATAAAATTTGAGCATTTCTTCCTCGGTTTCCCAGGTCATTTATGCCCCTTTCTTATGTTTCCACCTTACCAAAACTTGGCTATTCTTTATTCCGCAATTTCTTCACTTTTCTATCCAAGATTGCCACCGGTTCTTCAACATAATTCAACCTTTCATCTAATTCTATATCGTCCAATGGGAAAAAAGTAGATTCATCCGCCAAACATTTTCGCAAATGAGACACATGAAATGTGTTATGAAGTCTACTTAGGCCCTCCGGTAGCTCCAAACGGTAGGCTACCGCACCCACTCTTGCCATCACTTTAAACGGTCCAATGAAACGTGGACTTAACTTCCCCCGTTTCCTAAACCGTATCACCCCTTTCCTAGGAGAGACTTTCAAAAGCACAAAGTCTCCCACTTGAAACTCAATCGCCCACTTCCTATTATCCGCATAAGACTTTTAGCGATCTTGAGCCGCCTTCAAGCGAGCTCTAATTTGGTAAATACTATCAATAGTTTCATTGACCACCTCTTTGCTACCAAGCTCCCGTTGACTAATTTCACCCCAACACACGGGTGTTCTACATTTCCTCCCATTCAATGCCTCAAAAGGAGGCATACTAATGCTAGAATGGTAGCTATTGTTGTATGAAAATTCCGCCAACGGTAAATGGTCGTCCCAACTACCACCAAAATCCAAAGCACACGCTCGCAACATATCCTCGAGCGTTTGAATCGTACGCTCGCTTTGACCATCCGTTTGTGGATGATAAGCGGTGCTAAGGTTCAATCTAGTACCCATATCCTTATGGATTTTCTTCCAGTAAATCTCGTATCATGGTCCGATATAATCGACACCGGCACACCATGACGTGACACAATTTCCTTCACATACATTTCCGCCAACCTACCGAAGAATACGTTTCCTTTATTGGAAGGAAATGTGCACTCTTTGTCAACCGATCCACCACTACCCATATTGCATCATAACCTTTTAGAGTCTTTGGTAGTTTATTGATCAAATCCATGGTGACATTCTTCCATTTCCAAAGCGGTATTTCAAGCGGTTGAAGCTTTCCGTACGGCTTTTGATGCCCCGCCTTTACCTTTAAGCATGTGAGACACCTCTCCACATACTTAACTATATCACGCCTCATACCCGGCCACCAAAAATGACATCTCAAGTCATAAAATATCTTTGTGGCCTCCGGATGGATAGAATATTCGGATTTATGCGCCTCATCTAAAATAGTTTCCAACACACTTGGCAATCTAGGAATTCAAATTCTATCGAAGCATGTCTTTAACCCCGAGCTATTTTCCCCAAGCTTATCAACATAAGCAACCATCCTTTCCTTTTTCAATTCACCACCAAGTGCTAACACTTGTGCGTCCCGGATTTCATCAACAAGAGATGATGAAATTGTCATCTTAAATGACTTCACCTTGATAGGTGTATGGCTCGTCTTCCGACTAAGCGCATCCGCCACCACATTTTCTTTACCCGGATGGTAAAGTATCTCACAATCATAATCTTTAACCAATTCAAGCCACCGCCTTTGCTCATGTTAAGGTCTTTTTGGTCAAAGAAATACTTGAGACTTGTGTGATCCGTGTAAATCGTACACTTAGCCCCATATAAATAATTCCTCCATATCTTGAGCGCGAAAACCACTGCTGCAAGCTCTAAATCATGGGTAGGGTAATTCACTTCATGAGTCTTTAATTGCCTAGACGCATAGGCAATCACTTTCCCCCTTTGCATTAAAACACAACCCAACCCCGAATGTGAGGCATCCGAATATACCACAAAATCTTCGGTCCCGTCCGGCAAGGATAAGATAGACGCCTTAGTCAACTTTTATTTCAAGAGTTGAAAGGCAGATTCTTGCTTGGGACCCCATACAAACTTTGTCTATTTACGCGTTAACTTCGTCATCGGCATGGCAATCCGAGAGAAGTCCTCAATAAATCGTCGATAATAACCCGCCAACCCCAAGAAACTTCTCATTTCCGAAGGCGTCTTCGGTGATGACCAATCTTCTACCGCCACTATCTTGGATGGGTCGACTGTAATTCCCTTCTCATTCACCACATGACCCAAGAACTGGATCTCACGCAACCAAAATGCGCACTTTGAGAATTTAGCATAAAGCTTCTCCCTTTGCAACACTTCAAGAATTTCACGAAGATGAAAGGCATGATCACTTTCACTCCGCAAATATATGAGAAGATCATCGATGAATACGATCACTGAACGGTCGAGGAATGGCCTACACACCCGGTTCATAAGATCTATGAAAACTGCGGGTGAGTTGGTCAAACCGAAAGGCATAACCGTGAACTCATAGTGACCGTATCGAGTGCGAAAAGCTGTCTTATGGACGTCTTCTTCCTTCACTTTCAACTGATGGTACCCGGACCTCAAATCAATCTTAGAGAACCATGACACCCCTTGCAATTGATCAAAGAGGTCGCCAATCCGAGGTAAAGGGTACCTATTCTTCATCGTCAACTTATTCAACTCCCGATAATTCATACACATCCTCATGCTTCCGTCCTTATTTTTAACGAAGAGAACGGGTGCACCCCAAGGCGAGACACTTGGGTGTATGAAACCTCTATCTAGAAGCTCTTACAATTGCTCCATTAACTCTTTCATTTCCGGCGGTGCCAATCTATAAGGTGCTTTGGCCACCGGCTTTGCACCCGGGATTAAGTCAATCCCAAACTCCACTTCCCTTTCCAGTGGTACCCCCGGTAACTCATCCAGAAACACATCCATAAATTGGTTTACAACCGGAACATTGCTAGTATCTTTCCCTTTTTTTACCAAATTCGCAACACAAGCCATGTACGCCTTGCACCCACGCACCATGTACTTTGTTTCCTTAACATAAGAACACATCTTTACATTACATTTCTTTTCACCTTCTATGTAAATGGACTCACTCGATGGGGAATCAAGTTGTACCGCCTTAGGTCCACGTAGAATATTCGCTTTGTTCTTAGACAACCAATCCATTCCCACTATCACATCAAAGTCTCCCATGGACATAGGAATTAAGTCAATAAGGAAAGTTTCACCCCCTGCCCTTAACTTGTAATTCCTATAAACATCAAATACTAGGAAACTCTTATCATTTGCCGCCTCAATTTCTAAGGGTTCATCTAACTTGCTACTTAGAAATGAAGAATGCTTAACAAATTTCAAAGACACAAATGAACGACTAGCCCCCGAATAAAAAAGAACTAGTGCAGGTAAAGAGTTAATCTTGAATGTACCTGACACCACCTCCGAGTTGGTCTTTGCTTCTTCAGCCGAGATGTGGAAGGCTCTACCTTTTAGTCTTGGTACCTCTACCTTCTTCTCACTTCCACCTTGCTTTAAGTCGGGACAATCCGCCCTATTGTGCCCGAGCTTGTAACAGTTATAGCATATACGAATCTGGCTTGTACATTGACTAGCCATATGCCCCAGCTTCCCACATTTGTAACAATTTAAAGTCCCTTTCCTGCATTACTCGAAATACTCTTTCCCATAAACTCTACAACCACGGGGAGAGAACTTGTTAAATGGCTTCTTACTAGGGCTCTTGCCCTTTATCTTCTTCACAACTTGCTCCACAATCTCCTTTTTCCTCTTCTCTCCCTGAGCCTCTTGCCTCATCAACTCCACCTCTCTTTCCCGACACCTATTTATCAAATCCACAAGTGTGGTGAAAAAGGATGGATATATGCTATCTCCGAACTCCACCGTCAGCATAGCATAAAATCTATCAATCTTAGCCTTCTCTGTCGACACCACGTCCGGACAGAACTTGGCGCGATCAAAGAAAGCCCCAGCCAATTCATCAATCGACTCAGTCGTTTGCCTCATGAGGAGGAACTCCTCAGTCATTCTATCCACTGCGGCCTGAGGACAATGATACTTCAGAAAGGCCGTCTTAAACTCCCAAGACATGGAGGTCACCCCTAACTCACCTCTCTCCTTTTAGAGATTCAATAACCACTCATTTTCCCTTCCAATCAACAAGGGCACACTGAACATCACCCTATCCTCGGGCTTACATTTGGTAGTCTCAAAGTTAGACTCCATGTCCACCACCCACATGTGGCTAAGAATCGGGTCCACTTGCCCATCATACTCTTTAGGCTTGATCACCATGAATTCTTTTAGGGTACAACCTTGTGGTACCCTTTCCTTTTCTTTCAAAACATCCTCTAAAGTGAGCTTAATAGCCCCTCTCATTTCTTCTATCAACAATCTTGTGGCTTGCTCGAAGTCCTTAGCCACTTCTTCCTTAATCATATCTTGATTCTTAGATCAAAGGGTTCATTATTAGCTTCTTCTGCCATCTCTAAACTGAGAAAAGGAACCAAAAACACCTTAACCCCTTTTTACTTTCAATACCCTAGGTATCCATTACACATTCACTATTATATGTATTAAGTATATATATACCTACCTATATACATACATATATAACCACCTTCACCTAATCCTTACAAATGATCATTGTTATATGGTTATCATAAAGTCCCTTGCACATTTCGTCTTATTAAACATATTGGCCAGATATGTTTAATAATACGCCATGCCCAATTGTAATTAACATCTCCATATAACAAGTTACAAAACAAGTTTCAACACACATAACATCTTAACAACATTCATCATACATATATACATACACCAGATATATATATTACCACTTTATTAAATCATTACTATCCTTTCATCTCTGCAAGCTCAAAGTCTTAGACAAGTCATTCACGGATTCTCGTATCATTTTTCCCCATATCAAGAGCATCCGGTTTGAGTTTGGTGCCACCACACCAAATCTCTCAAACCATTGCTCCGATACCAAATTGTAACACCCTTAATTAGAAAACCAATTAATAAAACATTTATACGTACACGGAAACTTTTGTCCCAAAATTTTTTTTTTCACCTTCGCGTACCGCGAGGGATTCCCCATTTTCACTGTCCGCAGGAAGGGTCCTTTGCGTACCGTGAAGACCCTCCTACCCATCCTCGCGTACCGCGAGAGACCCCGAAAAGGCCTATCCTCAGGAAGATCTCTCGCGTGGCGCGAGAGACTTTATCCCCTCCCTCGCGTACATGGAGGAACCTGAGTAAACAGAAAGTTTACTAAGTTCGCCCAGTTCCAACACTTAGCCAAATTTCTACCAACAAGTCACAAAACATTTCTAACTTTTGGGTTTGACCAAAAACATTCATATCATCTTTATAAACACCCAAAAACATATTTCTTGTATCAATATACATTAACATCTAAGGATTTTCCTTTAAACCCTCAAAATACCAAAACGCATATGAGAATCCTTCAATGTCTTGGACTTGACTTTGACCTACATCAGAACTTTGCCTACAAAACCACATGAACATTTCACCGTTAGTAATGATAATAAACATAACAAACAAGCATTTATTACTTGTTTCCACCCATTCACCCATTTGCCCCGTTTAGCCCGTTTACACCCATTTGGTCATTTAAGGTTCATAACACTTGCATTTCCACTACAAGTTTCATTTATTTCATTTAACATTCATAACCACCATTTCATATACATTATGGCTCTTAGGCCATAACCTCTTATCCATTTTGGTATTTTAACCATAACCTCATATCCATTATGATTCATAGATCATAACCTCATATCTATTATGATTCTTAGATCATAACCTCATATCCATTATGATTCTTAGATCATAACCTCATATCCATTATGATTCTTAGATCATACCCTCATTCATACATATCCATTATAGTTTATCACTATAACCACATTCTTTCATTTCATAATTCCGTTATTGTAATTTAACTATAACTACATTCATTCACATAACCATTATAGTTTTACCACTATAACCACATACATTCAATTACACATATCCATTATAGTATATTTACTATAACTACATTCATGCTTATCACATACTAGTTCATGCCATCATCATACATATTCAATTCAACACATTGTATGCATATATATCACATTTTACACCATTTATCATCATTACTAAGTAAGTGCAAAGGTACTTACCTTTTGAGTTAGAAGATCCCACACCACCTTCTAGCTTCGCAGTTTGATTACCTAAACATATACACCTAGTTTAGTAATCTAACATACATACATCATCACATTGCAATTGAGTCCACTACCCAATTTTCATTTTCCAACCCAAACTGACCCGTTTGGGTTATTCTCATGACCAAACACCCTCTATCAACACAAACTCATCTACTTGAGTTTTCTTTCCAATACCTTGACACTAATTTCTTAATCAATAACTTTTATTAGGTCAATTTGGTGTTTGTTCAAGTGTCTATTACCACCTAAACACTTAATCTTCACTAATTCATCATTTTAGCATTATGATCCAAACACCCCCAAATTCCACCATATGAACCCTAACTTTTCAAAATCATAATCAAAGGGTTCTAGGATGTTAATCACTACTCTTTACATTTAGTTTAGCTAGATTATCTAAAATCTAACACTAAATCACCTCATGCATACTCGATTTTCGGATTTCTTCAAAACCCAGCAAAAATCACATTCAAAGTGAAATCAAAGGAAAGAAATCACTTACTTGATGTTAGAAGGATGATGTGCAAGCCAACACCTTCACGATTTCAAGCTCAAATGCACGATTTGCTTCAACAATCATTTTCTCTTCTTTTCTCTCTTGCTCAAGAACGATCCAACATAACAAATGAGACTAATTTTGACTTCAAAGAGTCAAATATGGCAGATTTTCCATATTACACCTTTAGTCCCCCAACTTCCATTTTTCCCCTTTCATTCTATGATTAGTTAAAAACTAACATAACTCCATTACTAACTTGAAACCCACTTGTTTCAACTTATTTCTAAAATATTATTCTCTCCGTATTATTTTATTATTTATTTGAAAACGAAACCCGGATTTTGGGAAGTTTTGGGGCTACCATTGTTGTTGCCATGATTCAAACCCAATACCTCCACTATGAGAAGTTTTGGGGCTACCATTGCAGCAAATGGTCAATGGTTTTCAAACTTAGTTAATTAACAGAGTTGGAGTGGTGAGATAAGGATGAAGGGTAAAATTGTCATTAGTCGGGATTAGTGTTTTGAAAGTTAAAGCCGATAACTCATAGTGACATCTAATTTGACAAACAAACTTGATTATATCTATACATTAATGAGAAGTACTTGTGACATCACCAAGATAGTGACATCTAAGTAGGTTTTTTCTCAACAGTTAGTAAAGAGCTTGAATGGACGCAACTGCTGGTTTTGGGGGAACTGTTGGTGAACAATATCAACAACAGTTTATGTAACCAACAATTGTAGTCAAATGTTCTATGCTTGAAGGGAATCACCAGTTTGCACTTTGTAGAGTCAAAGTCTTATTTTTTTGTAAAGTGCTGGTCAACGACTTGACTTTGGACAATCAGAATCAACAGTTCTTTTCAGGATCCAACAATTTACTATAATACATGTTTACTTTGTTAAAAAGTAAACATCTCACTACATATTCTTTTGACATTTATTTTTACAGATCGATAGCGAACCTTTATCCGGGCTAAAATGGTGTCTAGTGCTACCATATCAAAAGTATTTTACGTTTTCATTCCTACTATCATTTTCCATAACCTACTTAAATGAATTATAGGTTAATTATGTGGACAACAATTCAATGGCATGAAAATAGAGCTCATTTCAATGATACCATGACTAACCTCAAGTCTTGTAGGATCGTGAGAATACAAGATGGTTCTTTTCTTAGTTGAGGTTGGCGGAAACAAAATCAACTACACAATTTATAATCAAGTAAACACAAAGAATACTGATAAACACTGTTGTATTAAGCTTTTGTGAATGCAAAGATTACAAGTGAGAAACTCAATGAATAAGTATGACAAGCACTACTAGCACTATCAAGACACACTTACAATGAAGTGGTAACACAGTATTTATAGTAACTTAGAATCAAGACAGACCCTTGATTCTAAGGATCAGATCGAACACAAGTCGTTGATCTTGTTTATTAATTTACATTACACGTAAAGGCTAATCTAGTTAACTTTACTGAAACGTTTTCTTTATTCATGATTGTTTGCATGCTTGGAGAAGTGTATTGTTGTCCGTTATTGGTTGACCATAGCGGTTCCTTCTGCTTTGAGTCTGTCAGTTGCTTTTGCAGAAAGGTATCAGAGACGCTTGGCCTGGATAGTCAGCTGCAACGTTTGGTCTTCAGTGAATAAGGCTATCAGCTGCAAAGAGAGAAGGTTGCTGCTGGTAAGCCTATCAGCAGCAAACATGGATGACCGCTGCTGATAAGCCTATCAGTAGCAACTTGTGCTGAATGCTGCTGATAAGCCTATCAGCAGCATTTGTACTTAGAATAATTTGGTAGCAATCAGTCTTTGGTTCTACAAACTCCCCCTAGACTGATGCAACCAAAAACTCTTTTAATCACTTTGCTGCTGAAGCTTTTGCATGTGGCTGACTATCCTTTCAACCTCATAGCCTCTTGGATCCTTGCTGGGATTGTTCAGTGGAAGTTCAGACAGAGTCTTGATGTCTTTGTGTTGCATTTTGTAGATTGCTTTGCTTGAACATCTCATCTGCTGCTTCTTTACATCAGTCAGTGTGAACTCATCCAAATCAGCATTATAGGACCAAGATACAAATGGAGAGTGAGACTTGAGTGGTTTGATATTCATGACCACATCTTTGCTAGGATTGAAGTAGTGTCTGATAGCTAGCATAAGATGTTTCCCACTCTCATTTGTAGGCTTATGAGCTTCACCCAGCTCTAAAATTCTTTGAAGATCGGAATCAGGTAATTGCAGAACCTCATCAACAGACCTGTAAGTGGATCTTCTTCTCTCAGTTCTCCCCCTGAAGATCTCAAACACTTGATCTTGTGAATTGTGGAACCAGTTAACTATATTTCTTGAGTCTTCTGGTTTAGGAGTGGGTTTGGGTATCTTCAAGGGAGGCTGTTGATGAGTGGGAGCTGGGTGGGATGACTTGGACTTTTTGGGTGGAGGAGTGGAAGGTTTGGGGAGGAGAGTGGAAGGATGATGGACTGAGGAAGAGGTAGGTGAGTGAGAAGGCTTGGGTTTCTTTGTCTTTGGTTCTTCATCTTCTTTGATAAGTACCCTTTTCTTGGAGCCCTTCTTCCCTAGTCTTTCTTCCTCATCCTTTTTAACTTTAAAGTAGAGGGCTTGCAGGTTCATGAAATTCATAGGACCTAGCCTCTTTCCACTATCTCCTCTGGCCTTAAGGAAGTCAATCATGACCTTCCTTTCTTCATGGGTCCTTTTATTGAAGGCAATGGTCTTTTTGGACTGTTGTTTGGCTTTTTCTTCTTCTTCAGCCTTTTTCTTCTTTGCCAACTGACCTTGCTGACCCATGAAGGCTCTGTAGATCTCTTTATTTGAAAGTTTTTCAAGGTAGTCTTCATCCTCACCTTGAGAGATCAGAGCTTCAGTCCACTCCTCCCTTAATTCTTTTGCTAATTTAGAATCAGTGATTCTAAACTTAGCATCTTCCTTCCTTTTCTCTTTAGCTTCTTCTTCTTCTTCTTTTGCAAACTGTTCCTGCAGCTGTCTAGCAAGTTGTTCATCTTCCTCAACTTGAGACCCTGCAAGGACTTTTACCTTCATTTCATCCAGCTGTTTGGCATACAGCTGGATTGTTTGTTGTCTGAGAAGTATGGCTGCCTTTCTATCTTCATGCCTTTGTTTTAGAGCCATCTCTTCAGCCAACTCTTCTTCTTCTCTTTTCCTTCTTCTCTCTTCTTTCTCTTTCTTTTCCTTTTGCAACCTCTCTTCATCCTCTTTTGTCATGATGCCCTTCCCTTTATTAACATTGGATGCCTCTGCTCTGGCTTCACTGATAACAGAAACAGCTGATTGTTGTGCTGTTGGGATCTCTGCCTCGGCTTCATTGGCAATTTGAGATGTGAATAAGGGAAGGTCATCGTCTTCATCAAGTTGATACTCAGGACCTTCTATTTCTCTTAATTTTTCTTTGATAGTTGATCTTGACTCATAAGCTGCAGTGCAGATGTTAACTCGAGGGGAAGCTGAGTCAGTGTCAGTGTCAGAGTTTGACACATATACTGCCTCAGTAATTCTTCCTACTTGTTCAAGATTGGCTCTGACAGTATCTATCATTGCCTGGCTTTCAAGTGAGTTGACATTGCAGATGTTGGTTCTGAGCTGATAGATCTTGAAGAGAAAGTCTGAGGGCAGATGAAGGATGTTTCTGGTGTTGATGATGAGAGAGGAGCCGTTGCTAAACAGAAAAGTGTGGTCAAGAGACTTAGTGCTCACCCAACCTAGCACATCCAAGTCCTTGACCAGGAAGGCACACAGGAACCTTCGAAGGCCCAGAACTTCTTCTTCAGTGAGAAGACTGCTCCTTGTTATTTCAAGATTGCTAGGAGTCAGTCTTCTTTCTACGGCCGCCAAGGATTCAGGATAAGCTACCCGATGTGCTGCTTGTAGGAATCTTTGGAACCTGGGTAGATTATCCTCCATCAGGTTATGGAACCTGCCAATGGCAAGTTCAGCTGAGAGATATGCTGAAGTGTTGATGCAGTCAGTTAGATGCAGTTCTAGGACTTGGAGGGCATTGAGAGAGTTCCAGTTCAGTTCTTCTACTCCGCTGAACTCCCATCCAATCCAAAACCTCTCAGCTGATCCATCATACCCCCAAGCTAGAATAGAGTCAAACTCTAGCTTCTTTGAAGATTTAAAGATTTGGGGGGTAGTGGATTGACCTATGATGGCTGCTGCTTCAGGGATGATGCTGACCAATGTAGATGTTTGATCTTTGCCTTCAACATCAGTCAGCATTTCATCCACAGCCCTGACAACCAACTTCCAGTCATCAGAGATCTCTTCTTCTTCATCTTCTGTTACTGGCAAGTCGTAGACCTGTACAAAAGCTGGCCTGTAAAGTGAGCTTTGGAAGGCAGCCTGCTCCTGTATCTAGTCATCAAGACTGTCTGTATCATCTTCCATAGAAACCATCTCCCCCTTTTTGGTTGCATCAGCAGACAGGTAAGCATCAGTTTGGGTGCCTACTGATACAAGAGAGGGAGAGGCTAGAGATGGGCATTGATGGGCTTCATGCATAGCGACTTGGTGTCTTAGTTTGGACATTTCAGCCTCTAGCATAGCCACCCTGGCCGTCAATTCCATGTTATGAAGTTTCAGTCTGTCCTCATCCACAGTTGTGGAATCCTTGGACCCAGATGGGGCCGTAGGCCTAGCCTCAGCATCCCCATCACCCGTGGTTTCTTGGCGCCTGGGATTCCTCTCAGTGAAGGGAGTTTCCAAGGAAACACCCTCACCGTGAGTTGCCATGGTTGAGGTCTTAAATATGTTGTCACTATCCTCCTGGTCAGTTGATGGACCAGCAGTAGTGACAGCCTCGTCCACATCCACTCTTTCAATACTCCTAGAGTGGACCTTCAAGGGTGAAGAACTTGGGCTGGGTGTTTCAGAAGCAAGACCAATCAGTACCTCCTTGATAGTGGTAGTTGGAGAAGGTACATCACTTTGGTCAGGTTCCTCTACACTTAAGTTCAAAGAAGAGAGGAATGGCTCGAAGGGCTGTTCTATGGATCCGGGAAGCGATCCTAATCCTAATAGAGAGACTTCCGAAGGAGTCTCCCTAGCAATGTGGCTTTCCCTTATGATATTCTCACTAGAATGTTGTGATTCTGTGTGAGGGATGTTGGCTTGGGTTTGGGCCTTGGAGGCAAGAGAAGAAGGAGTTCTCTTGCCCCTCTTCCTTGTATACTTGGCTGCAACCGGGGCCCTGTGTTCCGGTTGAGCAATCAAACTGGGGGTGAGTAATGTATGTGCCTGTGCATCCTCAGTGGAATGCACAGGGGTTCGATCAAGGGAAACAGTAGGTTGAGTTTGTGGCAGTGAGGTGGAGGGTGTGGGATCAGTAGCAGCTGGGTTTGCTGAACTGTCACCCTGGGCACTATGTGTGTTCAACATTGTAGATAACAATGGAACATCGGCCCCTGAGAACTTTGATGAAACTGTTCTCATGCTCTGAAAAATGTGGTTCTTATGTCCCAGTATGGAGTAGATTCTTGCAGTTTTTGAAAGATCTTGGTGTTCAAAATTGAACACTTCCTGCAAGAATCTTGGGTACATGAAGAACTGAGATTTCACCCCTTCTTGAAGGTTGTATCTCAAACCTTCAAGAATGAGGTGGGAAAAATTGAAACCTGCTCATGTTATCATACCGTGAACTGCTGACGCAAGTCCGGAGCTGAGTTGGTTCCAGCCACTCCTCTTTTGAGATATGCATTGGAGAAGAGTGTGGCAGAGATACTTCCATTTGGGACCCATGAGTGCCTTCTCTATCGTATACTCTGTTTGATTCCCAGTGTACCCTATGGATACAAAGGTCCTCATGTATACGTCTTTTGGGTAAGAGAGGGCGTCCCCTTCATCCTGTAGCTTGAGGTGTTGGCGGAGTTTTGCTTCAGTGATGATCATTTCCTTACCGTCAACTGTGCCTCTGATTTGAGGAGTGCCCTGTTCAGTAGAATACACGGCTGAGCTCCAAAAATCTTCCATGTGTGAAGTATATATGGTTGGGTTGACGGTTAGGGCATGGTAAATTTTGGACCGACAGAGGAAGTCGATCACACCGTCGAAACCCTCGGACTTCTTGCCTTTTATTAGGTATGCAGTGAGGTTGTGGTATGGAGCAAACTTGTCGTTTGGGTTGTTTATGTCTGCGCCTGCCATTGTTATGGATTTGGAGGGAAAAGAGAAGGGTGTTTGAATGGTGGTTGATTATGGAGGGCTTTGAATGCTGTGGGGACGGGAGAGAAAGTGATGGAAGGTTAGGGTTTGAAATTGAAAATGAAGAGGTGGTGGGAACGTTTGAGATAGTGATATAACGGCAGACGAAGAAAAAGCAACTTCACTTGTACAGTACAACCTGTTTCACTTTTCATTGTTACAGCTGTAATACACCAAGGCAGTCATGGAAGGGACTGACGGTAAATTTTACAGCGGGTAAAAGTTAATTTAGACTTATGTTTACCCATCAGCAGCAAACTTGGTTGCTGCTGAAAGATAAGAGTATCCGCAGCAAAAATGGTTGCAGCAGATGGATAAGCCTATCCGCTGCAAACTTGGTTGCTGCGGAAAGATAAGTCTGTCAGCAGCAGATTTTGCTGCTGAAAGGTTTAAAGATCTGCAGCAAAGGAATTGCTGCTGAAAGCCTTAAAGCTATCCGCAAGAAACATGTACCTGCTGATAACTTAAAGCTATCAGTGGCAAAACTTTTGCTGCTGATGCTTTTACCTGTCAGCAGCTGAAGGGCAAAAATGCTGCTGACCCATAACTTTTATTTACAACAAGGGACAAAAAGACACATTTTAAGGAGAAACTTGAGATGAATTTTAATCAAAGTTCATCATACCAATTGATTCAACTAAATATCTGAATCTAGCTTCATCAAAAGGTTTTGTAAACAGATCAGCATATTGCTCATTTGTATGAACTTTGGTTAAAATAATTCTCTTTTTCTCAGCTTGATCTCTTATGAAATGGTACCTGATGTCGATGTGCTTTGTCTTTGAGTGCTGCACCGGATTGTTTGTGATAGAGATAGCACTCATGTTGTCAATGTGAATTGGAGTCTGCATGAAGGTCATTCCATAGTCAAGCATTTGATTTTGGATCCAGATGACCTGTGCACAGCAGCTTGAGGCTGCAATGTATTCTGCTTCAGCTGTTGAAGTAGAAACACATGTTTGCTTTTTGCATTGCCATGAGATGAGCCTTCCTCCAAGAAATTGACATCCCCCAGATGTGGACTTTTTGTCCAAGTTACAACCCCCATAGTCACTGTCAGTGTAAGCATAGAGATTGATATTTTCATTCTTTGGATACCATAGCCCAAGTTTTGGAGCTCCCTTTAGGTATCTAAGGATCCTTTTGACAGCTTGAAGATGAGACACTTTTGGAGCTGCTTGAAATCTTGCGCAGAGACAAACTGCAAACATGATATCTGGTCTTGAGGCAGTGAGGTACATGAGAGACCCTATCATTGCTCGGTACTGATGTTGGTCAGTGTCTTGTCCTTCTTTATCCGGAGATAATTGATGGTGCACTTGCATAGGAGTTCTTGCAGCAGAGCAGTCAGTCATTTTGAACCTTTCTAAGATGCTTTTGACATACTTGGATTGACTTATGAAGATTCCAGTTGGTACCTGTTTGACTTGAAGTCCTAAAAAGAAATTTAGTTCACCCATTGAACTCATTTCAAATTTGGAATGCATCAGAACTTCAAAGTCTTTGCAGAGCTTCTTTCTTGTAGATCCAAAGATAATGTCATCAACATAAATCCGAACCAACAAAATTTCTCCCCCTTCATCTTTGATGAAAAGTGTCTGATCAATGGCCCCCCTTCTGAAGTTGTTACTAAGTAGATATCCAGATAAAGTTTCATACCAGGCTCTTGGGGCTTGGTGTAAGCCATAGAGAGCTTTGTCCAGTTTTAAGACCTTATTTGGATGTGCAGGATCTACAAAGCCTGGAGGCTGTTTGACATAGACCTCTTCATCAATCGTGCCATACAGAAAGGCACTCTTCACATCCATTTGATAGACCATAAAGTTTTTGGATGCTGCATAAGCCAGAAAAATTCTAATGGCTTCCAGACGGGCAACGGGAGCAAAAACTTCATCATAGTCAATGCCTTCTTCTTGAGTGTAACCTTGAGCTACCAGTCTGGCTTTGTTCTTGACTACGATGCCCCTCTCATCTTGCTTGTTTCTGAAAACCCATCTTGTTCCAATGGCTGTTTGACCAGGTGGAAGATCAACAAGCTTCCAAACATCTTGTCTTTTGAATTGCAGCAAATCTTCCTGCATTGCTTCAATCCAGCTGTTGTGCTTGAGAGCTTCAACGATCCTTTTGGGTTCCACCTGTGATAGAAAGCAAGAGAACAAACAAATGTTGGCTTCATGAGACTTACTTCTTGTCTGGATGCCTGTGTGGACTTGGCCAATGATGTTTTCCAAAGGATGCTCTTTGTTTATTCTCTGAGCAGGTATCACATCCATCCGTATTCCCTCTTCAAGATTACTGTGGTTTAGATCAGTATTGTCTTCAAATGGGTGGAGAGGAGCTTGGAGGATCTGATCATTGTGATCCACATAGTCAGCAACATTAGCATCAGAGGCCTCTTTATCATGAATTGAGGAGGCTTCATTTAGGATTTCATTGTCAGAGAGATTGCTGCTTGTGGTGTTGGTTGTACCGGCTTCACCTGAACTGGCTTCAATAGCTTCTGCCACTGATGGAGGATCAATGGATGGCCTTTTCATCCTGATGTAGGGACTGGGAAACTACAGTCTGTAGTCAGAAGAAGAGGTTGAGGTAGAAGGTGTTGAGTTTGAAGAAGGAGGCTCCATATTTGAGAATATGAGGGGCTCAAATATCTGGGTGAAGGAGTCTATATCAAAAAGCCAGTTGGGACCTTTGCCTTGTTCACAGACAACGTGTTCCCTGCATTCCACATTAGCAGATTCTTCCACAATCCGAGTCCTAGAATTGAACACTCGGTAGGCCTTCGATTGAGAGGAGTAACCCACAAAGTAACCTTCATCAGACTTTGCACCGAATTTAGGAAGAACTCCATGTGTGATGAGGATGGTACATGGACATCCAAAGGGCTTCAGGAAGCCAATGTAGGGAACTCTTTTGAGCCAGAGTTCATAGGGAGTTTTCTGGAGAGGTTTAACAATAAGGACTCTATTCTGCACATAACAAGCTGTGCTTACTGCTTCTGCCCAGAAAGTAAGGGGCAGCTTTGAGTCAGCCAGCATAGATCTTGCTGATTCAATCAGAGTCCTGTTTCTTCTTTCAGCAACCCCATTTTGTTGAGGAGTTCTTGGAGCACTGTACTGCCTTTCAATGCCCTTGCTCTCACAGAAACTGTTCAAAGTGTGATTTTTGAACTCTGTTCCCTGATCACACCTTATGATCTTTACCTTCAGATTACTTTGATTCTCTACCCTGAGAATATAGGATTTGAGAATCTCAGCAGTTTCATCTTTTGTTCTTAGGAAGAATACCCAAGAGAATCTGGAGAAGTCATCAGTGATCACCAGACAGTAGGACTTTTTGCCCATTGACATGACATTTGTAGGACCAAAGAGATCCATATGCAGTAATTGGAGAGGAGTGTCATTTGTGTTCAATGTCTTGGGCTTATGGGAACTTTTGTGTTGTTTTCCCTTCAAGCAGGCAATGCAATGATCGTCTAGCTGGAATTCTTTGTCAGGAAGCCCTCTGACAAGATTGTCCTTCACTAATTTATTGATTGTTTTGATGTTAACATGGCTTAACCTCCTGTGCCAGAGAGCGGATTCATCAACTGATGCCTTTGACAGAAAACATGAAACACTACCAGATGGAGTGACTTCATTCATGTCAAGCACATATAAGTTGTCCTTTCTATTAGCAGTTAGGAGAATCTTCTCTTGGGGGGTTTAGATAGGCCAGGAGCTAACACGAAACATTCTTTATCAGTGAAGAGCATCCAATGCTTTTGATCACATACTTGAGAAACACTCATGAGATTGAAGTCAAGTTCTTTAACATAGTTGACTCTTTCAATACTCATCCTTTCATTGGACACAGTGCCTTGTCCAGTGATAGATCCACCTTTTGAGTCACTCCCAAAGGCAACATATCCTCCATTGAAATGTCTGAAGTTGGAGAGGATGGATCTGTTGCCTGTCATGTGCCTGGAACAGCCGCTATCTACCACCCAGGTGTTATTCTTGTTACCTGGCTGTCCCTGCACATGAAAGAGATTTAGTTAGTAGGAGTGGTCCAAGAGCTCTCCTTTTTGAAGAAAAGAGTTCTTGGACATTCTGATTCATCATGCGTGCATTCAACAGCACCGATGATGATTTGCTGACAGGAGTAGAGATTTTGGCTTTCCATTGCTTAAGAAGTGGTTTTCCAGTTCTTTTTTCTTTATCGGCTACGGATTTGGCTTTGGCAGCTGATGAATTTGCTCTATCAGCAGCTGATTTTCCTGCTTGAGGTTTTGGCCTGTCAGCAGGGGTAGGTTTTGCTGATGATGGCTTCAGCTTATCAGCTGCAGATGTTGCTGCTGATGACCTTGGCCTTTCAGCAGCAGATTTTGCTTTTGCTGCTGAAAGCTTATTTGGAGCAGCAGCAGATTTAGTTTTTGCTGCTGACTGCTTTGTTTGAGCAGCAGCAGATTTGGTGGCTGCTGAAGGCTTTGCCTTTTGCTGCTGCTTGTATTTTTCTGCAGTTTCAACTCTTCTACTGGCTGCAGATGGCCTATCAACTGAAGTATGCTGATCCTTCTTTTGTTTATGTGCTGATTGAAGAAGGATCTGGTTGAAGGGGTTAAACTGACATTTTGCAGCAAAGTGGTTTGATTCCCCACATATGATGCAGGACTGCTGAACCTTGGGCTGCTGCTTCCTTGGTGGAGAAGAAGAGTTTCTGAACTTAGTTTTCTTGGTCGTAACTCTTCTAACCTTTTGCTGATTCTTCTGATTTGGCATGAACTGAGACTTGGAGTTTGTGGGTCCTGATGTTTGTCCCATTTCAGTGTTTAGCTTTCTTCCACCTGGAGGATAGCTGATCCTTATCTGTTTGAATGGTACAGGGGCTGGAACAGCTGGGAGAACAGTAGGGACTGGGACTCTATTCAGAACAGCTTCAGATGAGGCTGTACTGGTTTCATCATGGTCTGAGAGGGTTAACTCAGATTCTGATGAGGTAGTGCAGTCTTTAACAAGGGGTTCATCCATTGAAGGATCAAGATTTCTGTTTGCAGTGTCGAGTTTTGCGACATCGAAGCTTGGTTCATAGATGGCAACATAGTCAGCTGGATGAGGAACAGTATTGTACTATTCCTTGCCATATCCAAGTCCTCCAAGCTTTAACTTTTCATGGACTTGAATGTCTAGAAGTCTCTGTAGCTTTTTAGACGAAAATTCATATTTTTCAACATGAACTTTCTGTTCTGCCAGATCAGCTCTGGTTGATTTAAGTTTTACTAATAGATCATCAATCTGAGTTTCAAGATTGGTTTGTTCATGTTTTAGAGATGAAATCTCTTTCTTAAGGCATTCAATTTTTTCTTTGTAAGTGATTTCAACCCTTTTGAACTCAGATTTCATTTGAAGAAATTCTTCATTTTGATCTATAAGGTTTTGGTTATGTTTTCTATAACCTAAAACTTTATCAATGCAAGCTTGAGAGCATAGATGTTCAAATACCTGAGGTGGTATCTCTGTAGTGTCTGCCATAAGTGCTTGGTTGGAGGCAGGAACATCTTCATATTGAAAACTCCAGTCGAATTCTACAGTTCCAACATTTGCACAGGCTGCAGTTTGTGCTGGGGGAGTTTGTTGCTGCTGCTGTTGTCTGGGCTGACTTTGGTAGGCTTGTCTTTGATGGCCTGCACCCTGATTGGCTTTAGGTGCCTTGCACTCCCTAGCAAAGTGACCCATTTGGTTACAGTTGTAACAACGGATCTTGCTTTTATCAAGCCCAACTCTGCTCTTTGAGTTGTTGCTTGGAAATGATCTTCCGGTTCTAGAATAGAACCTTTTTGCTATGAGGGAGAGCATGGAATATGAGTGCTGAATATCCATTTCTTCAAGATCATCTGGATGAAAGCATTCCAGATCCTCTTTTATGAAATACATGCTGCTTGAGTTTTCAGAGACAAAAGCAGTAGAGGTTGGCTGTTGAGGAGGTGCCTCAAGAAGAAATGGTGATGAGTTAGATTGTGAAGCGGTTGGGGTCTGAGGGTGAGTAACAATGGGAGGATAGTAGCTGCTTGCACTAGGACCGGAATGATCAGAGTGAAGCGCTGAGGAGGTAGTGGAGGAAGTGGTAGCTGATTGATAACTGGAGCTCCTTTCTTTAGCTTGAATCATTTCTAATTCATAGGTTTTGAGCATGCCAAAGAGCTCAGTCATCTGAAGAGTCTTCAGATTCTCTGTTCTTCTGATGGACACAGTGTATAATGTCCAACAACTAGGAAGAGATCTTATGAACTTCTTGAGAATGTCTTCATTCTCCAGCTTTACCTTGGAGCACTGCAGTTCACCTACAAGATAGGTAAATCTGTTATATAAAATAGTTAAGGACTCACCTTCCCTCCAAACGAAGTTCTCATACTGCTGCTTTAGTATGTCCCTTCTGTTCTCTTTGACTTCTTCAGAGCCAGCAAACATCTTCTCCAGCGCCTCCCAGAGCTCCTTGGCAGTTTTGTAGCTTCTGAAGTTGTGAAAAACTTCATTCGGAAGGCACATTTGGATGGCTCCCAGTGCCTTGAAGTCCACCTCCATTTTCTTGATGTCCTCTTCAGAGTACTTGGAGGTTTCCTTCGGGACTTGTATCCCTCCACCATCAGCAGAGGCCACCATGGGAATATATGGACCCTCCTTGATGGATCTCCACATTCTGTATTCTTGGTAACAGAAGAAGCTTTCCATGCGATTTTTCCACATGTCATAGTCTTCTCCAGATACCAACCTTGGTGGTCGGTTGATGCTGCCAATATCTTCAAAGCCATTGCTCTGTGCCATTTTTGTTTTGATTTTGGGTGACTTGTTCAAAGAGAGAGTTTAGAATAGAACCAGAGATGATTAAACAAATGTTAGTTTGTTTAATCTGAGCCAAAGCTCTGATACCACTTGTAGGATCGTGAGAATACAAGATGGTTCTTTTCTTAGTTGAGGTTGGCGGAAACAAAATCAACTACACAATTTATAATCAAGTAAACACAAAGAATACTGATAAACACTGTTGTATTAAGCTTTTGTGAATGCAAAGATTACAAGTGAGAAACTCAATGAATAAGTATGACAAGCACTACTAGCACTATCAAGACACACTTACAATGAAGTGGTAACACAGTATTTATAGTAACTTAGAATCAAGACAGACCCTTGATTCTAAGGATCAGATCGAACACAAGCCGTTGATCTTGTTTATTAATTTACATTACACGTAAAGGCTAATCTAGTTAACTTTACTGAAACGTTTTCTTTATTCATGATTGTTTGCATGCTTGGAGAAGTGTATTGTTGTCCGTCATTGGTTGACCATAGCGGTTCCTTCTGCTTTGAGTCTGTCAGTTGCTTTTGCAGAAAGGTATCAGAGACGCTTGGCCTGGATAGTCAGCTGCAACGTTTGGTCTTCAGTGAATAAGGCTATCAGCTGCAAAGAGAGAAGGTTGCTGCTGGTAAGCCTATCAGCAGCAAACATGGATGACCGCTGCTGATAAGCCTATCAGCAGCAACTTGTGCAGAATGCTGCTGATAAGCCTATCCGCAGCAACTTGTGCTGAATGCTGCTGATAAGCCTATCAGCAGCATTTGTACTTAGAATAATTTGGTAGCAATCAGTCTTTGGTTCTACAAGTCTAATAGAAAGGAAATTGATTTGCTTATTGTCATTCTGCCAGACAATAATGACTCTTTTTATGGTATTAAACATTGTCACACTCGATTTGCTTATTATCTGTCACACCCCAAAAATCCACTAACGGAGTTTTACCGCGAGACGTGTGACAAATCATGATCGTCGTCATTAGTTACATTGAATGACTCTATATGAGTTTTAAAAATACCATTAAATGTTGAAGTAAATGTGGAAATGTAAATGTTAATATTAAATCCAAAGTAATTACACGCAACAAAACGTCAAGTAATGTAAATAACCAATGCGACTACATGATGCATCCTATCCCTGACGTGTACCATAGTGACCTAAGAAAACATGCTTAAAGTGTCAACACAAGGTTGGTGAGTTCACAAGTTTGTAAGTAAATAATTTGTTTGAGCGTTAGCATGATCCACATACATAAGTCACACCTATTCTTAGCAAGACAATGTTCAAGTTACTCTAAGTGTTCGCAACCAAAGCTGACTGTTTGTGTTAGAATGTCTTCCGCCATTGCTAACATCAACAATGGAAAATGTTTAGGACAATTTACACCCGTTCGACCTCCAATCGATCTAGCGCGACTAGCCCAGGTGGGTTTGTCAAACCCAGTAGTACTACTCAAATTTCTTCGCTATATACCTTATACTAACGGTTTGAGAATGTAAGGACTTAGTATGTTACGTTTGTGCTTAAGTAAACAAGTGGTAATGAAATATCATGTGATCCGTGCTTATTTGTGTGCATGTTTCTCCCCAATGGCAAAACAAGTAAAAGGACGTTTGTTTGTGTGCATGTTTTTTCCCCAACAGAAAAACAAGTAAAAATGGGTCGTGAAACTCACCTAAGTTGTGTAAGCGTAGTAATTTGTACCACACAAGGATGCAACAAAACCACGAATAGATGGCACGTGGACAGTCTACGGATGTCCTAGAATAATTTATGACAGTTAGGAACACGTAGGATTTTTGTGACAACGATAATGGATAGGTCGGATGTCCTAAAACACACTAATGATTAACAAGTAGACAAACATGTCATCGAGATTAAAGGATCCCTAGTTTAATATTTATTATGGATGTGGTATGTTCAAAACGTCACCAAACACGAGTTATTAATATAAAATGAATGTTTGCGTGTTTTTATGGATTAAATAATAGTTTGAGAAATAATATAATTAATTATATTATTTTTAATGTGGAAATAATACTTAAAGTGCGTTATAAATTCAATCCCGAGCCAACGGGTGTTTTTCGGTGTTAAAACGTATTAATATATTATTATAATAATATAAGAAATGATTTTGTTTAAAAATAATACTTAAAAAGTTGCTCAAAAAATAAATGGGATTAGAGAGACTCGAACCCATGTCTCCTCCCCAACAGCACCAAGACTTAACCAATCTGCTCGCTAGGGCAATCGCAACAAGACTCGGATAGAATTGATTTTAACACAGAAGATAACAGTGTTCTTCTCCCTACAACGATCCTGAACCAAAACCACTTCGATTCATACTGAAATTGATCGCGATGGGTCCTAAAAGTATAGGGGTTTTGTTAATCGGGTCCTTGCAAGTGTGTAAGTGATTTTAATTGCAAAGTTATCAAGTTTAAGTTTGTAAATTGCTTGTTTGAGCATTAGAAACCCTAGGTTATGAACACAAAGTCAAATTGATCGAATTCGATAAGATTAACTGTTAGAATCATAGGGCTTTCACTGAGTTAGTGATTACGAACTTGTTCATGTAATTCAATTGCATTGGGACTGAGTTTACGTTGGAGTTCAATTAAAACCAAAATGTTATGAACCCTAGATTGTCCAATTCGATGATATAAGCCCTAGATATGTTAGGTATTTTGTTCTAGGAATGAAGGCGAGTCTGAGGGTGTGATTTATATACCTGAATTGTTTTCGAATTGATGGTGCTCAGCTAGAACACAGTCGCGAGTCAGACGAGTTGGTCCCCGTCGTCTCCTGCTGTGACACCGGTGAAATTGATGTGGGGAAAATGATCAGAGAGGCTCGACTTAGGTGCGCAGGGTGCTAGAATTCAAAGATTTTAGGCCAAATGATCGAATTGATGATTTTTTATCAAGAGGTCAATGGTTCAACTCGTATGATCATAATGGGGTTAATTCATACTCATTAATGATGTTAAATGCTTCTATGATGATCGAAATTATCATAGTTATGAATCTCAGTTACGAATTTGGACAGTCATCAGAGGTTACGGATTGAATTGGATCAAAGGGACTCGATTTTGACTTTAAAAAGACAAACAAATCGGTTTTGAGTTAATTTCAAAACTAGTCCTTGTAGTTTATGTGCATATGAGTTTGAATGTTGACAAATTTGGTCCTTGTGGTTTGTAATTAGTTAATGGGGTTAAGAGATAATGAAATTTGAGTTAATGGAGTTAACCGGAATTTGCCGGGTATCACATTATCAGTATTGCATAAATATGTGCCAATTTAGTGACATATTATATAACTTATAATAATATATTTTTTATGCATAAAAAATACATGTTTATTGACTTTTGACTAACCTGATTTAATGTAAGGTTTTTTTCAATTTGACCCGGTAGACATAACAAAACCAGACATGACCCAATTAGAGTAAGCAAATTTTCCCCAAATTATGACACATTTTATTAATGGTGTGTTGTTTATATCTGTTCAGGTGATCTGTGAGACTGGTCTCGGGATTGTTTCTCAATGTTTAACAAAACTTGTGTTTAGGATGAGCAAGCGGTACCTAGATGATTGCTATAGAGCATCTTTTGATCAAGTTATAAAGATGGCAACATTTTTACCAGTAGAATTGGCCAAAATGCCGAGAAGGAAACCAGCAGGCAAGAAATAGTTTTTGTATTTAGGTTAAACACTTATGTAAACATTTTGGTTTATTATTCTTAATGTAATTTTGTTTTTAGAATTTCTCGTGCATGTTTATTGCTGATTTTTCAATTATTTTACCCAAAAAATGAAAATAAAATGACTAATTACACAAAAATGACCACGTAGAACCCCAGTAAATATGCGTGATCAAAGTTTAGAAAATAGCCACATTTAAGATTACAAAATTTCGTGTGGTTACAAATAATCATTAGCCACACCATAGTTACCTTGTTTTATGTTCGTGTGACGGGTTGATAGCAAACATCATGGGAAAAAAAACTATATGTGTGACCAAGAATAGGAAAATAGCCACACTTGAAATTACAAAATTTCGTGTGGCTATAAATGGTCATTAGCCACACCAACGTAACTTTGTTTTTGCTTATGTGACGGAATAATACCAAACGTAACGCGAAAAAAAATATGTGTGACCAAAGGTTAGACAATAGCCACAATTATTATTACAAACTTTCGTGTGGCTATAAATAACCATTAACCACACCATAGTCACTTTGTTTTTTGTTAGTGTGACTGAATAACGTCATGGGAAAAAAACTTTATATGTGACCAAATGTAAAACAATAGCCACACTTAAAATCCCAAAATTTCGTGTGGCTATAAATAACCATTAGCCACATGATAGTTACTTTGTTTTTTTGTTTGTGTGACGAAATAATAGCAAACGCCATGAGAAAAAATTATGTGTGACCAAAGGTAAGACAATAGCCACATTTAAAATTTCAAAATTCGTGTGGCTATAAATTAACCATTAGCCACACCATAGTCACTTTGTTTTTTGTTTGTGTGAAGAAATGATACAAAACGTCATGGGAAAAAAACAATTATGTTTGATCAAAGGTTAAACAATAGCCACACTTAAAATTACAATATTTTTTTGTGTGTCAAGTAAAATATTTTAGCAACTCTTACAATAAATTCATGTGACTATATAATATAAACGACCACACTTACAGTATATTCATGTGGTCGTTGTTACCATTTAGCCACACTTATTGTGACAAAATGCTTGATCACAACTGTTATATGTGAGTCAAAGTCAACTTGTATTAAGTCCAGGGGTGTTCTGTCATTCTTTGATAGTTGTAACTTTAGGGGGCTGGTTGTTATTCTTGAAAGATAGTTTGTTAATCTCTGATTAAGAAGGTTGTTATAAGCATTAGAGATTAGTTAGCTTTGGTTCATACTTTTCGTTTTCAATTCTTGTAATAAAATATTCATATTAGTGAGATTGATAATCGTTTGAGGTTTTCATGTGTATATTCAATTCTTTGTTCTTGATTTCGATACAACAAGTGGTATCAGAGCTTCGTTAGGGCTCGGTTACGTGAGAGGTTCGAAATAAAAGTGAAATTGGAGGTTATCGTCGATCAATATGATGTCCACGAATTTCGATTTGGAGAAATTCAATGGAAAGAACGACTTTAGCTTGTGGGCACTATTGGTTCATCACGGGATAAGTGATGCTCTTTTGGGCGAAACAAATCTGCCTGCTACCATGTCTGATAAAGAAAAGTAGAATGTGCTTGAAAAAGTACATCGCGCCATCATTCTTAGCCTGGGAGATCGAGTGCTACGTGCAGTCTCAAAGGAAACATCTGTTGCTGGCATCTTGTCAAAACTTGAATCTCTGTACATGACGAAGTCATTGGAAAATAGGCTATAATTAAAGAAAAGGCTCTACACCTTCCATATGGCGTCTGGTAAGACTCTAGAAGATCACACTGATGAGTTCAATAAATTAGTGCTTGACCTAGAGAATATAGATGTTGAATTAGAGGAAGAAGACCAGGCCATTATATTTCTCACCTCACTCCTTTCCACATATGAGAATTTTGTTGATACACTCATGTTTGGAAGGGAGACATTAACCATGGAGGAAGTGTTATCCGCATTAAACCCTAAAGAATTAAAGAAAAGAGGGGGTGTCAAGGATGAGTTAGGGGAGGGTTTGGTTGTAAGAGGTAGTCCTGAATTTAGGGGGTGGTCTGATCAGAAGGGAACTAGCAAGAAAAGGGCATAATAGGTCTAAGTCCAAATTCAAAAGAAAATGCTACATTTGTAATTCTGAAAAGCATTTGAAGAGGGACTGTCCAGATTTGAAGAAGAAAAGGACTGAATCTGTATCAAAGGGCCAGTGTAGTTCTCCACCTTATGGTTTTACAGATGGATATGAAAGTGATGATGTATTGGTTGTGACTAATCAATGCAAAGGGGAAGATTGGATTCAGGATTCTGGATGTTCATATCACATGACTCCATGTAAAAGCTACTTCAAAGAATTAAAGATGGAAGATCTTGGCACTGTCAAGTTAGGGGATGATAGGCCATGTGTAATCAAAGGACATGGATTTGTTTTGTTAAAGCTACACAATGGAACATAATTTGAATTGAAGGAAGTCAGGTTTATACCTGAATTGACCAAGAACCTAATATCCCTAGGAACATTTGAAAGTGTAGGTTTCCATGTTAGCTTGAAGAATGGTAGAGCTAGAGTTATAAAGGGATCCATGGTGGCTTTGTCTGGTACTAGAATTGGGAGCAATATATATGTACTAGATGGTCATGCCGACCAAGGAGTAGTGTCAGTAGTTGAAGCCAAGAAGTCCAATCAAGCACTGTTATGGCACAAGAGGTTAGGCCATATGAGTGGCCTAGGTCTAAAAAAATTAAAGAAGCAAGAGGTTATAGAAGGTTTGGTGGAGTGTGAGTTTGGGTTTTGTGAAAACTGTGTGATGGGCAAGGCACATAGGGTGAAATTCACAAAAGTGGTGCATACTACCAAAGGAATTCTAGATTACATTCATGCTGATCTTTGGGGGCCTGCAAGAAATGTATCCCTAGGTGGAGGAGTTTATTTTCTGTTCATAATTGATGACTACTCAAGAAGGGTATGGACATTCATACTCAAGCATAAACATGAAACTTTTAATAGGTTTCAAGAGTGGAAGATTATGGTGGAGAATCAGACAGGAAGGAAGATAAAGAAACTAAGAACTGATAATGGGTTGGAATTCTGTAGTGAGGAATTCAATTTGTTTTGTGAAAGGCATGGTATCTCAAGGCATATGATTGTTCCTGGAACTCCCCAGCAGAATGTCCTTGTAGAGAGGATGAACATAACTCTACTAGACAAGGTGAGATGTATGTTAATTGAATCTAGATTGTCAAAGATTTTCTGGGTAGAAGCACTTACAACTGTAGTATATCTGGTTAATAGGTCACCATCATCAGCTATTGGAATGATGGTACCTATGGAGAAATGGTCAGGGGTGAAAGCTAACTATAATCATCTTAGGGTGTTTGATTCAGTGGCCTTTGCTCATGTTAGCCGGGGCAAGCTAGAAGCAAGAGCTATAAAGTGTATTGTTCTAGGTTATCCAGAAGGAGTAAAGGGGTATAGATTGTGGAGGTTAGATGACGGAATTCCTAAGATCATGGTTAGTAGGAATGTGGTTGCATTCCAAGAAGAGATCGTGTATAAAGATGTGATAAATGATATTGTGGGCAAAGACAAGAATGTCTAGTTTGAGGTGGAGCCTGGTGAAATTGAGGGGAGGGTTACCCCTACTCAAGAAGGCAGTTCAAATGGTGATGAGTCTAGCAGCTATAGTCTTGCTAGGGAAAGACCAAAAAGGCAGATTATACCTCCCGTTAGGTATAGGAACATTGAAGATATTTCTGAATTTGTCTTTATGGCTGAGAGGAAGAAAGTGTAATGGAACCAATTACATTTGAAGAGGCAGTCAGTTGTGTAGATAAAGTCAAATGGGCAGCTGCAATGGAAGATGAAATGATGTCATTGCAGAAGAATGAGACTTGGTTACTTGTTGATAAACCTTAAGGGCATAAGCCTGTTGATTGTAAGTGGATTTTTAAGGTGAAGGAAGGGATTAATGATGAATTACCTAGATACAAGGCAAGATTAGTAGCAAAGGGGTTTACACAGAAGGCTGGAATTGATTATAATGAGATCTTTTCACCTGTGGTAAAACATTCTTCTATTAGAGTGGTGTTGGCTATGACTGCTTGTATGATATGGAATTAGAGCAGCTTGATGTTAAGATTGCATTCCTTCATGGGAACTTAGAAGAAGAAATATATATGAAGTAGCCAAAGGGTTTTGAGGCTGTGGGGAAAGAGGATAAAGTCTGTCTATTAAAGAGGTCATTATATGGGTTAAAACAATCACCAAGGCAATGGTACAAGATGTTTGATGAGTATGTAGTGACTCATGGGTTTAACAGAAGCAGTTATGATAGTTGTGTGTACTTCAAAGAGTATGAAGAGGGTTGCTTTGTTTATCTTCTACTTTATGTAGATGATATGTTATTGGCTTGTAAAAGCAATGAAGAAATCAAGGCTACAAAAGAGTTCCTGATGGCAGAGTTTGAAATGAAGGAGCTTGGTAATGCCAGGGAGAGAAATTACAAGAGATAGAGAACTTAAGCAATTGAAGTTAACTCAAAGTTCTTATATCAGGAAGGTTTTGCACAATTTTGGGATGGAGAATAGCAAAGCAGTTGTAATCCCTATAGCTCAGCATTTCAAAGTATCACCAAGAGACTCTCCTTTAACTACTGAACAAATAGCAGTGATAGAGAGAGTGCCTTATGCTCAAGCGGTGGAGTCATTGATGTATCTAATGGTCTGTACTAGGCCTGATATAGGGTATGCATTGAGTTTGGTGAGCAAGTATTTGGAAAATCTAGGTAAGGCACACTGGGATCTGGTCAAATGAATATTAAGGTACTTGAATGGCACTAGAGAGATTGGGTTAGTCTTTGTAACAGTGCAGGTATTGGTGAAGCAGAAAAATTGATTCTTGGCTATGTTAATTCAGAGTTTGCTAAGGACATAGAAAAAGGAAGGTCCATTTCAGGCTATGCATTTACTGTTATGAAATGTGTAGTGAGTTGGAAGGCATCTCTTCAACACATAGTTGCTTTGTCCACTATAGAAGCAGAGTTTGTTGCATTAACAGAAGTTGTTAAAGAGGGAATGTGGATGAAGGGGTTTATTTCTGAAATGGGTGTGAAGGTTGATAGGGCAGTGGTCTTATGTGATAATCAATATGTTGTTCAGCTTTCAAAGAATCAAGTTTTTCATGAAAGAACTAAACATATTAATGTCAAACTTCATTTCATAAGAGACATTGTAAATACAAAGGTGATAAAGGTGGAAAGTGTTAATACACTTGAGAATTCTGCTGATATGCTTACTAAAGCATTACCTGGGTCAAAGTTATGTTATTGTTCGAAGAAGTTAAACATTGGTTGACTTTTTCTCAAGGTGGAGATTGTTATATGTGAGTCAAAGTCAACTTGTTATAAGTCCAGGGGGTGTTCTGTCATTCTTTGATAGTTGTAACTTTAGGGGGCTGGTTGTTATTCTTGAAAGATAGTTTGTTAATCTGTGATTAAGAAGTTTGTTATAAGCATCAGAGATTAGTTAGTTTTGGTTCATACTTTTCGTTTTCAATTCTTGTAATCAAAGATTCATATTAGTGAGATTGATAATCGTTTGAGGTTTTCATGTGTGTATTCAATTCTTTGTTCTTGATTTCGATATAACAACAACAACCCTTTTTGTCACGGTTTTATTAAATAAGTGTGCCTAAATCAAACTTTTTAGTAAATTCATGTGGTCGTTGGGACCTGTTAGCCACACTTAAAGTAAAGTCATGTGGATGTTGCTACCCTTTAGCCAAACTTAATGAAGGGAATGCTTAGTTCTAGCAAAAAATGTTGATACCCTTTAGCCACACTTTTAACCTGCTACGGCCACTAAAAAGCGTGTGAGGTCGTATGATACCTACAATAACTCGAGCTTTGGTCACACATGAGCTGGAAAAAAAGTGTGGTGAAAGGCCTACGGTCACAAGTTTTTTTTGTCGCCGTAGACCATTTTTAACGCAGTGTAATAAGTGAAGAATCTAAGGAAGCCTCATATTGATGCGGTTCTTAGGGATGTGATTTGTGAAAACTACATCAAGGCAGAACTTATGTTCAAGAGAGAGTCAAAACACGACCTATATGGGTACAATGATGTTGGTTTTACCGGTGATCTTTCTACTCGAAGCTCAACAATGGGATATGTATTTATGATTGGGTCAACTGTTGTGTCATGGTGCAGCATGCGATAGCCCACCATTTCATTCTCAACAACCGAAGCTGAATATCGAGCTGCAACAATGGCAGCTTATTGGTTCAACTGTTAAAAGATTTGAATTTGAGAATAGAATAGAGTGTGACAATGTTCTGTGATAATATGTCACCCATTCCTTTAGCCAAGATGAAACATTTAATGTAAGAACGAAACATATGGAAGTTCATTATCACTACATTAGAGAGAAGGTGTTAAAAGAAGAAGTCCGATCTAATTAAAGCATGTAAACACAATAGATCAAGCTGCAGATATGGTTACCAACAGTTTCGCAAGTGAAAAGATGCTAAAGTCATGGTGGAAGCAAGTGTAGAGTGGGAGTATTAAACGTGTTAGCAACATTTAAGTTGGTTTTTCCTCTTTTGTTATTAATTGGTTTATCTTTATTGTTTGATTATGATAAGTAGAACGTATTTGAATTTGTTTAGGAAGTCTTGTTTAGATTAGTTTAAATATTGGTTCATCTCTCCATCTTTGTATTCAATTTTCAATAATAAAAAGTGAGTAGCACAATCGTAGTTTGACAAGATTGGAGTCACCTTGACACGAGTAGTTTGACATTAGTGACTTACAGTTAACTTCTACAAAACCTGAAACTTAGGTTGAACAAAATGATAGAAAGGGTCATTAAGATTTTTGAGACAAGATTGGAGTCACCTTGACACGACGTCATAAGATGGCTTTTAGTATGAACTAGTATTTTTACGCCGCGCTTTGCGGGAAAGCGCGATCATTTTTTCTCCGGATTACGCGGTAGAAGTTTGGTCGTCATCGCTTCGACTCGTTAAAATCAAAAACATGAACATTGATACCGGATACGATAAGACAACAACATCGCTAACGATGTTGTTCGCTCATAAGCGATTGGTTTTGTCACGACACTGCAACGGTAACGTCGCTCGCTATAGCATACGATATAAAAATAATATACTCGATTTTTAATACAACTGCGTTTTCAAAAAAAAATTATGCTGAAACGTTCACAAAAAAAGTCTCGCGTTCCATTTTTTTTTTAATGTAACAAATGAAAGTTATCACAGTATAGCAAAATTATTAGAAAATTGATCGCCTTAAAAGCGTATACCATATATATTATAAGGGATGAAAACGAAAATGATTAAAAAAAATTAGGCCAACCATAACGTGCCATGTGGAACAATGAAGAATATCACTATTCAATCAATTTTGTTTTGTATAGGGTATAGAATGCTACATTTATGAGACTACGAACGCCTACACGACAAGTTACTTATTTGTACGAACAATTTTTATTTATTTATTTATAGAGTGATTTCCCATTGTGAAAGTTAGATGTGACTATAATGTTATTTATGACACTTATAAGTTAATGTTAATTATGGCGTTACAAGCTAAGTAGAAAGAGAGACAACACGTTATGTATGTGACATACCAAATATATTTAGAATAGACTTTCGAGACCAAGAGACGGAGGTAGAGGTCAACCAATATTAACAAGATGATTTATATTAGGTTTTCGAATCTTGAACAGAACTCTTTTCGAACTTTTGTGCTCCATCGTGATAATCAAGATTCAATTGTTAGGTTGTAACTTGTAAGTAGGACATTCATGCCATACCATCGAAAGTGCCCTTAAATTTGACAACCACCAAAGTTTAAGATAACACTTGGGACCAAGAAATGACATGGAATCTTGTGGGCCATATGTCATTTGAAGCCAATATGCAAAATAAAAGGCAATAATAGAGTGAGAGACATATGCTTCCTTACTGTCATGTTTAATCAGCTGACATAACTAAATCCGTTTATTTTGTCATAAACAGCAACTCGTGGACACAGTAACACAAACAAAACCAAATTATTTTCACTCATCTTTAAAAACCCTATTTTTTACTTTAATAATATATTCACTTTCAAACACCTTTATATTTTCATATCATCATCTATTTTTACATTTATTTTTTATATATCAATAAACTTATTTAAGATAATCTTATTTTTTATATTTCGTATTATTAAAAAAAATATAATACTTAAAAAAAACTAAAAATTAAAAGTTACGTAACTAAAAATTAAAATTGTCCAAGGTTATAAACTTTATTAAAAAACTAAGAGGTTTAAATCTTTACAAAATGTAAGAAACTAAAATAGTCAAACTTTATTAAAAAATTTAAGAACTAAATGATCAAAGTTTTGTAGATATAGTTAAATCTTCAAATCTTTATAATTTTAACTATATACAAAGTTTTTGAATCTTAAAAGATTTTGTATAGTCTAGCTAAAAGTTATTTGAATGTTTATTTAAATTTGATATAATATATTTTTTTCCTATTTAATAAACACGTATGAGGAGCTCTTCTCACAGTCTCGTCTAATGGGGTGTCACGCAAGAAGATAAGACATTATGGTCACATTCAGAGGGTTCTTTAATATCTGTAAAAGGAAAATAAAAGTTGATTGTTTTATATTATAGGAAAATGCATTGAATTTGGGTGGTTAAGAAACAATTAGAACATTTACATTATTAATTAATTAATTTGAGCTCTGAGAGAACATACATTATAAAAGAAAACAGTGATCGAGTGAGAACGTGATCGGTATAAAGTGTTACGATAAACTTTTTGGAAGATTGTTAAAAGAATGGTCTAATAAAAGTCAATAGTTTGTACCATTGATCACAAGGCCAAGGGGAGGACGGAGACAGCCACTATGTAATGGAACTATATTCGATGTCATTTTATGATTACAATAGAGCAATTTCTTTGCATAGTAACCATAATTTTAAAAAGAAAGATCACAAAAGAGTTATTTTTTAGAGAATAATTACCTTTATAATCTGTTTTTGCCGGCATATACGTCTTTATTCCAATCAATTCTTGGAAAAAAAATTTGTCGTACACAAAGTACCACTCACGTATCATCAACAAATGTAAAGTTTGATAAAATTTAATACACACATGACCAGACATGCATAGTATCTATTTTTCATCACAAATATGTACGACGGAAATGACACGACTTTAAACACCGAGTATAACTGATTCATAACTCATTTGTTGGAAAAATTAATTATTTGTGATAATTTAATTATTTTATATTATATATCATGCGCAAAGCGGAGTTAAGATAAATAAGATATCGAATGAGTGGATGAAATAAACAATGCTAAGTCACTAATCATATCATGACCTATACTAACTTGTTTTTATTTAAACGGATGTCACTTTTAACCACAATGAAATGGATGATTCATATGACCTTTTAAGGATATTTCATTAGATATCAAAAGTCATTATTATGATTAGTTTGAGATCTTAAAAGTCCATTTTATTAATATCAATATAGTATGACTTTTAAGTCTTGATTATTGCATGATTAATGGGCATGGAAGTTATGCTTTGTGTGAATATACAATGAACATAAAGGTTCATTTTATTTTGAAAAAAAAATGATGAGTGTTACTCAAAATCACACCAACTAAAGAAACCTTAGCATATTTCCTTTTTTTCAAAAAAAGTTACAGAGGAGTACTCTCTAAACTTCATCTTCATCTTTTCAAGTTATAATACACTATGTAGATATATAAGACTGATGGCTAAAAAATACTCCAACTATAGATGCTGCGGACAATACAATTTTGCACTGATTAAAGCTGTTGCGGATAAGGTTTTATGTTGCTGACCAACAACTTTGCTGCGGATAGGCTTATCTGCTGAAGTCTATTGTTGTTGTTGATCGGCTTATCAGCAACATCTAACTCTTATGCTGTTGATAGGCAAATCATCAGAAGTTTTGACTTTGCTACTGACAGTCCTTGCTGCAACACTGACACCACTATCAGCAGAAGGATTGTTTTTGGTGCAGAAAACAAAAGACAATGCTCTCATCTGAACTCACCTGCAAAGATTCCTAAGAAGACTTTTTCTTTTGCAGTTGTCTTTTTTGTTGTAAACCAATTGTAGCGTAATTTTCACATGTACAAGATCAACGGCTTGTGTTTGATCTGATCCTTAGAATCAAGGGTCTGTCTTGACTCTAAGTTCCTATTTATGTGTTGTTTCTCTTCATTTGTAAGTGTGCTTCCTTAGAGTTTTTCTCTATAACTTGGAAACATTGAATAGTAATACAATTTGCATTTATCAGTATTAAATTTGTTACTTGTTGCATTTCATAGCTGTTATTGTTTCCGCCAATATCAACTTCACAGAACCATCTTGTAATACATAGATCCTACAAGTGGTATCAGAGCTTTGGCTCTCAGATTAAACATACTAACATTTGTTTGATCACTTTCTGGTTCTGCTTCTGTTATCTCTTTGTTGCATATCAGCTACTCATAGTATGGCACAGAATACTAGATTTGATGACATTGGAAGCCTTCACAGACCAGCAAGGCTGGTACCTGGTGAATATTATGATATGTGGAAGAACAGGATGGAAAGGTTCTTCTTCTATCAAGATTATAGAATATGGAGATCCATAGTTGACGGTCCTTATGTACCAATGGTGGCCTCTGCTGATTTTGGAGGTCCATCTGTTCCAAAAGAACCCTCAAAGTACGCTAAAGAAGACATAAAGAATATGGAAGTAGACTTTAAAGCTCTGGGAGCCATTCAAATGTGTTTACCAAATGAAGTCTTTCACAACTTTAAGGAATACAAGACTGTTAAAGATCTATGGGGAGCTCTTGAGAATATGTTTGATGGATCTAATGAAGTGAAAGAAAATAGAAGAGACATACTCAAGCAGCAGTATGAAAACTTTGTGTACAAGGATGGTGAGTCTCTTACAATAGAATATAACATGTATACCTATCTTGTTGGTGAGCTGTAGTGTGCCAAGGTCGAGCTGGAGAATGAAGATACTGTGAAGAAGTTCATCAGATCTCTTCCAAACTGCTAGACACTTTATACAGTGTCAATTAGAATAACTGAAAATCTGAAGACTCTCACCATGACAGAGTTGTTATGCATGTTAAAGACCTATGAGTTAGAAATGATTCAAGCAAGAGATAGGAAATCAGGATATCCATCTGCACCCTCAACATCTACCACCACCACCTCCTCGGCACTTCACTCTGACCATACACCACAAAGTACAAGCAACTATTATCTTCCCATAGTCACACATCCACAAACACCCAACACCTAACACAAAATGAAAAACTCTCCTTTCCTTCTTGAAGCACCTCCTTAAAACATGTTGCCTTTATTTATGACACCTCAAGCAACATGTCTTTTATCAAGGAAGATCTGGAGTATTTCCATCCAGATGATTTAGAAGAAATTGACATACAACATTCTCACGCAATGTTGTCACTCAAAGCAAAACGATTCTATTCAAGACCTGTAAGACCCATTCCAAGCAACAGTCAAAATACAGGAGTTGGTTTGGACAAGAATAAACTAAGATGCTACAACTGCAGTCAACTTGGTCATTTTGCTAGAGAATGCAATGCACCAAAAACAAATCCAGCAGTTGCACAACCAAGGCAAGCTCAACAAGGTCAGGCATGTCAAAACACTCAACCTGCTCAAACTGCTGCTTGTGCAACTCAACAGGCTGGACTAACTGACTTTGACTCAAGATTTCAGATTGAAGAAATATCTGCCACAAATCAAGCTCTCATGGCTGATACCATAGAGATTCCTCCTCAGGGATATGAACATATTTGCTCACAAACTTGTATTGACAAAGTTCTCGGTTACAGAAACATAACCAAAACTTAATATATCAAAATGAAGAGTTTCATCAAATGAAGTATGCATTTGAAAACATTGAAAACAGTTATAAAGAAAAGATTAACTACCTTAAGAAAGAGATTTCATCATTAAAACATGAGCAAACTAATTTTGAAACTCGGATTGATGATCTATTAGTTAAGTTAAAAGCTACAATAGCTGAATTGGCAGATCAGAAGGTTCATGTTGACAAATATGATTTTGAATCTAAAAAGCTGCAAAGATTGTCAGATTAGCAGATCAAAAGATCTTTCTTTTCTCCTGTAATAACCACTTCTTCTTACTCCACTTCCTTTTTCTCTTCATCATTCTGTTTTTCACCACCGTCTTTACTTTTATCTTGATCACCAATAATCTCCATTCCTTCACCTTGATTGTTAAGCAAGTCGTCTACATCAAAAGTTTCTTGAGAGCCATAAACACTTGCTTCAACTATTGGAAATGTAATGTTTTGTGGTTTAACAGTAGACGGTCCTTCTTGATTCACGTTATCTTGTTCATTAGGGTTCGGTTGAGGGTTGACAGTTGCTTCTTGAGTTTAAAGGCCAAGATGCCTTAAAAAATCTTGCACAAGACCTTGTAAATGATTTATTTGAACTTGTTGTTGTTCATTTAACATATTTTATGCTACTTTCAGCTCTTAATTCTCTAATTTCTCTTGAGCTCATAGCTTCTCTTCCTTGAAGATTGGCAATTTATGTCTTTAGAATACTCACAGTATTCGATGTTTCTTGTGTTGTAAAGTTTGCAGACTCTTCGTCAATCAGATTAATATCTATCGATGGCTTAAACTTGGTTGTTTCTGGAATCTCTTTCCCTTTTCCTTTGCCAATGTCTCTCTTAGCCATTGTCTTTAATCTTTTACCCTCAGGACTTCTGAACATGATACCCTAGACGAAGGAGGTCTAGAAGGCACGGTTTTATCTTTTTCATGCTCTTTTCTCTTCTTTGGAGGAGTTTTTAGTTACTTCTGCTTCTGGAGGTCTCACAACATTTTCTATAACATTTAAGGATTTCCCATGCTTTAAAATTTTGCAATGACATTATTTCAATTTTAGTTCATGATCATTTCAACTTATTTTGTAGGTTTTGATGGGTGAAATAGTGATTCACCTTCTTCCTGAGTGAAATTGGTAATATCAATTCTTAATTTTTTAGTTTTTGCTGGTGGGAACTATTTCGAAACGAATTTTTGAGCTAGATCGTCCCATCATGGCGGGGGTCCCATGTAGTGATTGACCCGGTAGGAAGGGAGTTTAGCCATGCCTTAGCTCGTTCCCTTAAGGAAAAACGAAACATTTGGAGTCAAATTGTGTCATTCGAAACTCCGTTCAGTTTGAAAGTGTCACAAATTTCGAGGAAATTTGCAAAGTCGGCATGTGGATCTTCATCGGGTAATCCATGGAAAGTGCAAGACAATTAGAACATATGAATGACATGATATTTGATCTCAAGTGTTAGCGTCAATTTTTGCCTTGTAATGCTAGACCCCAAAGCCTCCGGTGACGGTCTTGCAAATTCGAAAATAGTGCGGTTTTCTACGACCATTCTTCTAATACGATTTTCTCGTAATTGGAGGTGAAAGAATCTTTTAGGCTTTGCTAAAGGTTGATATAAACTAGTAGTGGAGCTATGGATCATGCACTACCTGAAACAAAACGTAACAGAAAAACAAATGGAAAATGTTAAGGTAAAAAGGCTATTCCGTTAACTCGAATTTTTCTTGAAATCACTGTGTCCCCGGCAACGGCGCCAAAAACTTAATGCATGATTGTTTAAGTTATAACTAAAAAATATATATAAACATATATTTTTTTATATACGGTTTACGTGTTCAGGTTTTAAATTTATAAAATGATAAATACTCAAACTTAAAACACACACAATAGGCAAATGTACCTATCGCAACGTAATATAGTTTAGGTAAGAACCAAGCATCGAACCAGTGGGCATAGTCGACTTCCAATGCTCAACTTTTGTTATCGTTTAGCGTTTAATTAGTGAGTGGGTTTTGTGTGCTTGTGAAGCAGAAAAATAAATGATAGAAAAGTAAATGACAGTAAAGTAATAACATAAAATGCAAAATGTGCGTGAAGTGTGTAACAAAAATATAAATGGCAGAATAGTAAATAGCAGTAAAGTAAATAGTTCGAGAATGATCAGATCACAATGAGTATTGCTTTGGGCTTCGAATTCGCTTGGTATATGATAATGTTATGTTGACTAATCCGATGGTATGATTAATACAAATGTGTGAACGGTACACCGCTAGAGACTTATTCTCACAACATTTGGTTCACAAATTACGTTCTTTAATAATAAAATGGTACGACTCCCAGCTAGGGTCATCGTTACCCACAACTCTTCGATATTATCTCCAAGTTGGTTTAACACATCAAACTTAAATACTTTTATATTTTATTAAAAAAGTGATTAGACTTTGTTCACCGGGAGGCGGTGTAACAGTGGGACCATGCATAAAGATGTACCGTTCCTAACTCGAGTTCACCAGTTCTTTGTCTCATAACAAGTTCGTATAAAGACGTATGATTTTATTAATATTAACCAAGCCTTGGCTTATCAAAATCTACTTGTATAAAGACGTATAAGTTTCAAGAGATGTTTGATTGAAAAGGATTTACGGTCTTACGCTTTAAAATCAAGAACACTCATAAGTGTAAGACAAATTTAGATAATAATAAAAATCCCACCTAGAAGATGCTTTTAAGAAGGAATAATTAAAGACATAAACATAGCACTAGATTAATACGTTAAACATTAACATACACCAAACTTCATCTTCACCCTAGCAATACAAATTGTTTAGCCACGAATGGCCATACTAACTAGCATAATGCTGAGTTTCGTAGGCTCCCCTATTGCGGACAAAGAGGAAGAGCCTCTCTACTCTAACTACGTAACTCTCTCTCTGGATAGTGTATTGATGCTTCTTGAGGTGTGTGGAATGAAGAACCCAAACCATCTATTTATAGTCTTCAAAATGGGCATTGTACAGCCGTGCATTAGGTTACACGGTTGTGCAAATGCCCCGGGAATCAAAAGGTACATATGGCAGGGTACATAAGTCCTTGGGGAGCAAGGAAGGGCTTTGCACGCTCGTGCACCCCACTGCTCCTTGTTTTGTCTTTTATCTGCTTGTTGACTTGTGTTGTCCAATTTTAACTTCTTGGGGGGGTCAAAGATCGGGTGTGCTTATTCCAAAAGGCTTGATTTCTTGTTGTTTTTAGTATGTTTTTGCTTTATTTCTTTGGGAACACCGATTAACCTACAATTGTGAAATATTAACGTTTTAAGTATCAATTGCAAGGCTTTTGTCCAATTAGTACCATAATATGGAGATTGTTGTGCATGCAAAACATGTATAAATGATGGCACATCAACTATCTACGATAATCCATCGGCTCGAATCCATGAGTTAAATGGTTGTGTGAATAAATGTGGACTTGAGGCTGTGATAATAGTCTCGTGCAATATACAGCGTGTATCAAATGCGTAAAGTAAAGTATAAAAGTTTTAAGCATGGCAAGCAAGCATAGTAAGCAGGTTTCGTAGTACAATAAGCATGTTTTTCCACAAATAAAACAAGTAAAAAGGGACCATGGGGACTAACTTAGTTTCAAGATGCGGGTAATCAAGGATCTTCAGTGAGTGTTGTACGAGTTAGGTATTACATGGGTCCAACAATGCAAGTAAGACCAATGAGGTCTATGGACTAACCTCGAACTGTAAGTGTAAGTCTAACTAATTGGGTAATGATCTTCCTTACAATATCCCACTAGTCAGGTAGTGGTCACCCTTACAATATCTCACTTATATATATAGGATTTATCTCTCTCCAATCTACATAGGTGTTGAGTATGAATATTATATTTGCAACGTCACAAGCACCTCACTCAAACACTCATGGGTGTGGACTAAAAATATTATGTTAAATCTCTCACAAACCTCGTCTCTTGCACCTATTATGATATATCTCTTGATATGGAATGTATTTTAGAGCTTAAGATCCTTTAAAATATGATTATAATATGGAGTTTTTATTCTTGCACGAGACTCCAAGAAAAGTGTGGGGATGGACTTGCTTAAATAGTCAAGAAGTGAGAGAAGGCAAAAATATGTCCAAACGGTGTACGGTAGGTACGCGGTTAGACTATGCTTCCTTCAATACTCTATGTGGTTGATACATGGTGTGACTTAGTTATCGACCCTACTCCTTATTTCGCATTTTATGTCTCAAATATAGATCCGTTGTAATATGTCCAAAAGCCAAGTTTGAGCTTTTGCACAAGGTCTTAATCACCGAGAAATCAAGGGCTCTTATTTGAATTTTGTCTTGAACATAAGGGAGGACCGATGCTTAGTGTGACAAGAATTTCTCCTACACAATTTTGGCTATGTCCGTTTTTCTCTTTTGGTTTATTCCCATCTAATTTGTTTTCGCACTCATCTTTACATTGAATCAATTTCAAAATTATCTACTTAGTGAAGATTCTTCTAGATCATGTTCGTCAACAATTTTGTTTTTATAAAATCTTTTAAGGCTTACATAAACCATTTTTTAAGATTATTGGGGTTTTATAAATCACTTGAGCGTGCTAGCGAATAAGGTTCATACTCGTGAGATATTTTCATATTTCATTATTGTCTAAGAGTATGTACTTGATTTGTCTCCATATGATCTCATTGTTATTTGTAAATATGCTCCAACGGAGATTTGGTTGCTTCATTTTTCGTGGCTTTGATGTTGTTGAAGTATTCTTGCATTTCATTGTTTAAAATAATCTTTAACAAAATGTCTAGAGGTAGGATGGTTGATCCACGTACGGTTGAACAGTCCATCGACCATGGATTTTCTGTCTTATTAAATCACTTGGTCTTGAGTCACAAAATTGGCAGTGGATCCACGATCACACCGTGTCAACAAATGTGGGGGCTTTTGTTTACTTTTTGTAAATATTCGATCTCTTTTGTGATTCAAGGAGTGGGAGTAAATCATATTATTATATAACTATTTGTACTTGGTATTCAACTCATGATTTACTAGCTTAGTATAATGGCAAAGGTGTATGCCCAGAACTGTACTAAAATTGGGAGGTCTTAAAAAAAAGGGTCTAGGTTGGGCCAGGAGGTTCAAGTGTCACATCTATGGTGGGTTTCCTCCTGAGATAGTGGAGATGATCAGCAGTGGCCCGTCAATGATTCAAATTGCCGTTCAAAAAAAAATTAACTCATGATTTCATTTATATATATATATATCAATATATACAATTACTATTTGGGCATGCATGAATGTAGATATAAAGACTGATAGCTACAAAATTCTCAAAGTACAGCTGCTGCGGACTCCACAATTTTGCTGCTGATCAACAAGCTGCTGTGGATAAGCTTGTTTGCTGCTGATAGTTGTTCTCCTACTGATGAACAACTCTGCTGCGGACAGCCTTATCTGTTGAAGTCCAGAGTTGCTGCTGATAGGCTTCTCAGCAGCATCAAACACTTGATGCTACTGATAGGCAAATCATCAGCAGCTTTGGATAGTTGAGTTTTGCTGCGGATCTTCAACTATGCGGCTGATAGCCTTATCTGCTGAAGATTAATCGTTGCTGCTGATTGGCATATCAAAAGCATCAACTTTACTACTGACAACTTTCTGTTGCAACTCTGACACATCACATGCAGAAAGAATGTTACTGGTGCAGACAATAAAAGACAACGCTCTCCTTCCAAGTATCCAAGCAATGATGCCTAAGAAGACATTTGATTAAAGTTAACTTTTGTAGTCTTTGTTGTCTTAACTTGTAGTATAGCTTCTAGTATACAAGATCAACGGCTTGTGTTTGATCTGATCCTTAGAATCAAGGGTCTGTCTTGATTCTAAGTTACTATATAAGTAGTGTATATGTTCATTGTACAGGTGTGCTTTCTTAGAGTTTTCTTTGTAATCTTGTAACCATTGAAGCTTAATACAATTTGCATTTATCAGTACTCTTTATGTTTACTTGTTTACATTGCATAGTTGTGATTGTTTCCGCCAATCTCAACTAGAATAGAACCATCTTGTATTCACCGATCCTACAAGTGGTATCAGAGCTTTGGCTCTCAGATTAAACAAACTCACACTTGTTTAATCACTCTCTGGTTCTATTCACTACTATCTTTTTGCTAAAACACCATACATCACAAATCCAGAAATGGCACAAAACAATGGTTTTGATGATACTGGAAGCATCAACAGACCACCAAGACCGGTGTCTGGAGAAGACTATGATATGTGGAAGAACGGGATGGAAAGTTTCTTCCGCTATCAAGATTATGGGATGTAGAGATCCATTAAATATGGACCATATGTACCCATGGTGGCCTCTGCTGATTCTGGAGGCCCATCAGTCCCCAAAAAACCCTCAAAGTATTCAGATGAAGACATTAAGAAGATGGAGGTAGACTTCAAAGCCTTGGGAGCCATTCAGATGTGTTTGCCAAATGAAGTCTTTCACAACTTCAGAGAATATAAGACTGCCAAGGAGCTATGGGAGGCTCTAGAGAAGATGTTTGCTGGGTCAGAAGAAGTGAAAGAAAATATAAGAGACATTCTAAAGAAACAATATGAGAACTTTGTCTGGAAGGAAGGTGAGTCTCTTACAGTGTTGTACAACAGGTACACCTACCTTGTGGGAGAGCTACAGTGCTCAAAACTGAAGCTGGAGAATGAAGACATTCTCAAGAAGTTCATTAGGTCTCTGCCAAGCTGATGGACACTTTACACAGTGTCAATCAGAATAACTGAAAATTTAAATACTCTGCAGATGACTGAGCTGTTTGGCATGTTGAAGACCTATGAATTAGAAATGATTCAAGTCAAAGAGAGAAGCTCAAGTTACTCAACAGCCTCATCATCCACCACCACTTCCTCTGCACTTCACTCTGACCACTCAGTTCCTAGTTCAAGCAACTACTACCCTCCCATTATCACTCATCCCCAGACTCTAACCTCACAATCAAACAACTCACCATTTTTTTCTTGAAGCCCCACCTCAAACATCAACTTCTGCTGCCTTTGTCTCTGCAAACTCAGGCAATATGTCCTTTATCAAGGAAGATCTAGAATGTTTTCATCCATATGATCTAGAAGAAATGGATATACAGCACTCCTATGTCATGCTCTCTCTAAGAGCAAAAAGGTTCTACTCTAGAACAGGAAGACTCATTCCAAGCAACAACTCCAACACCAGAGTTGGCTTGGACAAAAGTAAACTGATATGTTACAACTGTAACCAATTTGGTCACTTTGCCAGAGAATGCAAGGCACCGAAGGAAAATCCAGTAGCTGCCCAGCCAAGGCAAGCTCATCAAGGTCAAACAAGCCAAGCTCAGCCAAGACAGCAACAAGCTACCCCTCCTACTCAAACTGTAGCGTATGCAGCTGTTGGAACTGCTGAGTTTGACTGGAGCTTCCAGTATGAGGATCTTCCTGCCAACAATCAAGCTCTCATGGAAGACACATCAGAGATACCACCTCAGGTATATGAAAATCTTTGTACTCAGGCTTGTATTGATAAGGTTCTTGGATACAGAAAACATAACCAGAATCTCATAGATCAAAATGAAGAGTTTCACCAAATGAAATTAGAATTTAAAAAGGTTGAAAACAGTTACAAAGAAAAGATTAATTGTTTAAAGAAAGAGATTTCATCATTAAAACATGAACAAACAAACCTTGAAACTCAGATTGATGATCTTCTGGTTAAGTTAAAGGCTACAAGGGCTGAATTAGCAGACCAACAGGTCCATGTGGAAAAATATGAGTTTGCATCCAAAAAGCTGCAAAGACTTTTGGATGCTCAAATTCATGAAAGGGTAACTGCTGGAGTTGGGTTTCAAGCTGAAAAACCCTATAATGTTGTTCCTCCACCTGCTGAATATGTAGCCATTCATGAACCAAGTTTCAATCTTTCCAATCTTGATCTGGCCAACCGAAATCTTGATCCTGTCGTCCAAGAAACCTCTGTGCAAGAATGCACTACTTCATCTGAGTCTGAGTCCACATGCTCAGACTCCACTGAAACCAATAAAGCTCCATCATTACATGCCTTTGAAGTCATTCAAACCAACAGTCCAAGCTCCTTCATCCCTTCAAAAATAGTACCAGTATCTCAACTCACCAAACAAATCAAAATCAGCTATCCTCCGGAAGGAAGAAAGCTAACTGTTGAAAAGGGACAGTCTTCAACCTCCACCAACCCAAATCCTCAATCTAAATCCACTCAACCAAGGAAGGTGTTTGATATATGTCATGCACCTAGAGAGAGAGCTCTATATGTTCAAAAGACATTGGAGGAAGCCACTTTTGAGTATAACAAAGTTCACCCCTAGAATTTCAAAGACTTGTTCAAAAGAAAAGATTATGTGTACTTCCAAAGGGACAAACTGGCTAAATCATGTTTTTTCTGTGGCAAATACAATCACATTGCCATCACATGCCTCTACTACCTTCAGCATCAAAGAAACCTCAAGCAACATGCTTTTGAGAAGACGAACAAGAACAAAAAGGTAAGAAGCTTTGAAGCCAAGGCAACTCATTTCAGAAACAATCTCTCCCCACCAAGGAAGCAGCTGCCAAAACCTCAACAAACTTGCATCATCTGTGGTGAATCAGACCACTTTGCTGCAAATTGTGAATTTAATCCCTTCAACCAGATCTTTCATCAAGCCCCTCCTAAACAAAAGCCTATCAGCAAAATAACTTCTACAGAGAAACCCTATGTTAACAAGGTAAAAAAGGATAAGCATACATCTGTTGTTAAACCATCAGCAGCCAGCAAAAATGCAGTTGACCAAGTGAAGCCCAAGAAACCAAAGGACAAGCCTTCAGCAGCAACCAAGTTTGTTGCTGCTAAAGTAAAACCATCAGCAGCAACAAAATCTGCTGCTGATAAGACAAAGTCCTCAGCAGCAAAATCTGCTGATAGAGCAAATCTGTCAGCACCCAAAGCAACATCAGCTGCTGATTGAGCAAAGATCTCTGGAAAACCACCTCCTCGGCAATGGAAAGCCAAGATCCCAGCCTCTATCCCTCAAAGCATCATCATTAGCTCCATTGAATGAAAGCATACTGATGTTGCTGATCCAACGACACACTTACCTAAGTCTGCAAGTTCTTAGGTTCCTCTCTCTAACTAGATCTCTCACATGTGCAGGGATAGCCAGGTCACAAGAATAACACTTGGGTTGTAGACAGTGGTTGTTCCAGGCACATGACCGGCAACAGATCCAGTCTCTCCAACTTCAGACACTTAAATGGAGGATATGTTGCCTTTGGGAGTGATTCAAAAGGAGGATCAATTACTGGACAAGGAACTGTGTCCAATGAAAGGATGAGTATTGAAAGAGTAAACTATGTCAAAGAATTAGACTTCAATCTCATGAGTGTGTCCCAGATCTGTGATCAAAAGCATTGGATGCTTTTCACAGATAAAGAATGTTTTGTACTATCCCCTGGCTTAAACAAACCTCCTCCAGAGAAGATCCTATTGACTGCTGAGAAAAGATAACCTATATGTGCTTGATATGAATGAGGTCACTCCATCTGGTAGTGTATCTTGTTTTCTGTCTAAGGCATCAGTTGATGAATCAGCTCTCTGGCACAGGAGATTAAGCCATGTCAATGTAAAAATCATTAACAAGTTGGTAAAGGAAAATCTTGTAGAGGGCTTCCTGACAAATAATTCCAACTTAAAGATCATTGCATTGCATGCTTGAAGGGGAAGCAACACAAGAGTTCTCACAAGCCTAGGACATTGAATTCAAATGACACTCCATTACAGCTGCTGCATATGGATCTCTTTGGTCCTAAAAATGTCATGTCAATGGGCAAGAAGTCATACTGTCTGGTGATCACTGATGACTATACCAGATTTTCATGGGTATACTTCTTGAGAAAAAAAGATGAAACTGCTGAGATTCTTAAATCTTACATTCTTCGAGTTGAGAATCAAAGCAATCAAAAGGTGAAAGTCATAAGGTGTGATCAAGGTACAGAGTTCAAGAACCACACTCTGAACTGTTTCTGTGAAAGCAAGGGAATAGAAAGACAATACAGTGCTCCAAGAACTCCTCAACAAAATGGGGTTGCTGAAAGGAGAAACAGAACTCTAATTGAATCAGCAAGATCAATGTTGGCTGATTCAAAATTGCCTCTCACATTCTGGGCAGAAGCAGTCAGTACAGCTTGCTATGTGCAGAATAGAGTTCTCATTGTCAAGCCTCTCAACAAGACACCTTATGAACTCTGGTTCAAAAGAGTTCCCTACATTGGATTTCTAAAACCTTTTGGATGTCCATGCACCATTCTGATCACACATGGGGTTCTTCCTATGTTTGGTGCCAAATCTGATGAAGGATACTTTGTGGGGTATTCCTCTCAATCCAAGGCCTACAGAGTATTCAAATCAAGAACTAGAATCGTGGAAGAATCAGCCAATGTGGAATGTAGGGAACACATTGCATGTGAACAGGGAAAAGGTCCAGACTGGCTCTTTGATATAGACTCCTTCACACAAATATTTGAGACTCTCATTTTCTCAAATATGGAGTCTACCTCTTCCAAAGCACCAGCTTCCACATCTTCTACTCTTCACACAAATATTTGAGACTCTCATTTACAGATTGGAGTTCACTATTCCCTCTATCAGACTGAAAAGTCCATCTATTGATCCTCCATCTGTTGTGGAAGCTATTGAAGCCAGTGAAGCCGGAACCAGACTCTCAAATGTCACCAGCGGCAGCCTCTCTGAGAATGAAAATCCGAATGAACTTCAAGACACATCAGTAAATGTTGTAGAGGCATCTGCTGCAGATGTTGATAATGTTGCTGCTAATAATGTTGATGTTGTTGTTGATATTGAAGACTCTTCCACCATGAATGAAGAGTTTCTTGATCAGAATCAGAGCAATCTTGAGCAAGGAATACAATTGGATGTTGTACCAGCACAGAGAATCAACAAGGAACATCCCTTGGAAAATATCATTGGCCAAGTTCACCAAGGAGTTCAAACAAGAAGCAAAACTCATGAGGCCAATATGTGTCAGTATTCCTGCTTTCTATCTCAGGTAGAACCAAAGAAGATAGATGAAGCTCTGAAACACAGCAGTTGGATTAAGGTAATGCAGGAAGAGTTGCTGCAATTCAAGAGATAGGATGTCTGGAAACTTGTTGATCTTCCACCTAGTCAAACTGCTATTGGCACAAGATGGGTATTCAGGAACAAGCAAGATGAGAGAGGCATTGTAGTCAAGAACAAAGCCAGACTTGTAGCTCAAGGCTACACTCGGGAAGAGGGAATTGACTATGATGAAGTCTTTGCTCCTGTTGCCATGTTGGAGGCCATCAGAATCTTCCTGGCATATAATGCATCTAAGAACTTCATAGTTTATCAAATGGATGTCAAGAGTGCCTTTCTGTATGGGACGATTGGTGAGGAAGTATATGTTAAACAGCCTCCAGGATTTGTAGATCCTACACATCCTAACAAAGTGTTCAAACTAGACAAATCTCTCTATGGCTTACATCAAGCTCTAAGAGCCTGGTATGAAACTCTGTCTGGATATCTACAAAGAAACAACTTCAGAAGAGGTGCCATTGTCCAGACCTTGTTTATCAAAGATGAAGGGGGAGAAATCCTACTAGTACAAATCTATGTTGATGACATCATCTTTGGATCAACAAGGAAGAAGTTATGTAAAGACTTTGAGGTCCTGATGCACTCAAAGTTTGAAATGAATGGGTGAACTAAATTTCTTTCTGGGTTTTCAAGTGAAACAAGTTCCAAATGGAATCTTTATCAGCCAATCCAAATATGTCAAGAGCATTTTGGAAAGATTCAAGATGGCTGACTCCTCTGCCACAAGAACTCCTATGCAAGTGCACCATCAACTGACTCCAAATAAAGATGGTCAAGACACTGATCAACATCAGTACCGTGTAATGATAGGATCACTCATGTATCTCACTGCCTTAAGGCCAGATATCATGTTTGCAGTATGCCTTTGTGCAAGATTCCAAGAAGCTCCAAAGAATACACATCTTCAAGCAGTCAAGAGAACTAGGCTTGGGCTATGGTATTCTAAAAATGATAAGTTCAACCTGTATGCATACACTAACAGTGACTATGGAGGATGCAACTTGGACAAAAAAATTCACATCAGGGGGGGTGTCAGTTTCTGGGAGGAAGACTGATTTCATGGCAGTGCAAGAAACAAACCTGTGTATCAACTTCTACAGCAGAAGCAGAATACATTGCAGCTTCAAGTTGCTGTGAACAAGTCATTTGGATACAAAACCAAATGCTGGATTAGGGATGACTTTCATGGCCACTCCCATTCACATTGACATGAGTGCTATATCAATCACAAACAATCTACTGCAGCACTCCAAGACAAAGCACATTGACATCAGGTATCACTTCATAAGAGATCAAGCTGAGAAAAAGAGAATTATTTTAACCAAAGTTCATACCAATGAGCAATATGCTAACTTGTTTACAAAACCTTTTGATGAAGCTAGATTTAGATACTTAGTTGACTCCAATGGTATGATGAACTTTGACTAAAATCTGTCTCTAAAATTTTCTTTTAATGTGTTTGTCTTTTGTTGTAAATAAAAGTTATAAGTCAGCAGCAACCTTTTTTGCGGCTAACAGGTCTAATCATCAGCAGCAAAGAATTTGCCACTGACTGCTTTAAGTTATCAGTAGAAACAAGTTTTCTGCGGATAGCTCTAAGGCAATCAGCAGCAACATCTTTGCTGCAGACCATTACATCAATCAGCAGCAATTGAGTTTGCTGCTGACAGGCTTAACCATCTGCAGCAACCAAGTTTGCAGCGGATAGGCTTAACCATCCGCAGCAACCAAGTTTGCTGCTGATGGGTAAAAATAAGTCCAAATTAACTTTTACCCACTGTAAAAAGTACTTTCAGTCTTTACCATGACTGCTATAGTGTATTACAGCTGTAACAGTGAAAAGTGAATGGTTTGTACTGTACAAGTAACTTTGCTTTTTCTCTCCTCTGTCGTTATAACACAAATCAAATTTCTCCTTCACCTCTTCACATTCAATTCCAACCTAACTCTCACCATTTTCTCTCAAGCATTCAAAGCACTCAAAGCTTTCCTTACTTAACCACCTTTCAAAAACTTCCTCCTTCCCTCCAAATCCAATGACTATGGCAGAGGTCGACATAAACCATCCAAATGACAAGTTTTCTCCCTACCACAATCTTACTACATACCTAGTTAAAGGAAAGAAGTCTGAAGGGTTCGATTATATGATCGATTTTCTTTGTCGATCAAAGATATATTTTGCACAAATCGTCAACCCTACCATATACATCCCTTATATGGAGGATTTTTGGAACACCGTCGTCTACTCTACCGAACAGGGGATTCCCCAAATCCAAGCCACGGTAGACGGAAAAACATCATCGTCACTGAAGCTACTCTCAGAAAACACCTCAAGCATCAGGACGAGGGGGCCGCCATTTCATACACCAGGGAAGAGTATATGAGGACCTTTGTATCCATATGGTACACTGGAAATCAAAACGACTATACTGTTGAAAAGGCGCTGATGTGCCTGTAGGATCGTGAAATTACAAGATGGTTCTGTTCTTAGTTGAAATTGGCGGAAACAATAACAACTACACAAGTATAATCGAGTAAACAGAAAGAATACTAATAAGAACACTGTTGTATTAAGCTTTTGCAGATAAACGATTACAAATGAAACTCAATCAAAAAGCACACTTACAATGAAGTGTTTACACAGTATTTATACTAACTTAGAATCAGGACAGACCCTTGATTCTAAGGATCAGATCTAACACAGACCGTTGATCTGATGTATATAGCTAACTATTACACGTTTAGTCTAAAACTAGTTAACTTTATTGAAGCGTCTTCTTTATGCGTTATTGCTTGCATGTCTGGAGAAGAGCATTGTTGTCTTTCATTGGTTGTGTCATTGAGTTTCCTTCTGCTTTGAGTGTGTCAGTTGCTTTTGCAGAAAGTTATCAGTGACGCTTGGCATGGATAGTCAGCTACGACAATTTGTCATCAAGGCACACGGCTGTCAGCAGCAAAGATGATGATCAGCAGCAAGATGTAACCATCCAAAGCTGCTGATGATTTGCCTGTCAGCAGCATCAAGTGTTGATGTTGCTGAGAAGCCTATCCGCAGCAACTTTGGTCTTCAGCAGATAAGGCTATCCGCAGCAGATTTGTTCTTCAGGAGAACAAGTATCCGCAGCTGATAAGCTTGTCCGCAGCAGTTTGTTGGTCAGCAGCAAACTCTGAGATCAGCAGCATTTGTACTTAGAGAAATTTGTAGCCATCAGTCTTTGTTTCTACAAACTCCCCCTAGACTGATGCTACCAAAATTCTCTTACTGCCTTTGTTGCTGAAGCTTTTGCATGTTTCTGACTATCCGTTCTACCTCATATCCTCCATCAAGTCATGAACCTGTACACAAGCTGGCTTGAATAGTGAGCTTTGAATTACAACCTGCTCTTGAATCCAGTCGTCAAGACTGTCTGTGTCTTCCTCCATTGGGACCATCTCCCTCTTTTTGGTTGCATCAGTGGACAAGTAAGCATCAGTTTGGGTGCCCACTGATACAAGAGAGGGAGTAGGTAAAGTTGGGCATTGATGGGCTTCATGCAATGAGACTTGGTGTCTTAGTTTGGACACTTCAGCCTCTAGCATAGCCACCCTGGCCGTCAATTCCAAGTTATGAAGTTGCAGTCTGTCCTCATCCACAGTTGTGGAATCCTTGGATCCAGATGGGGCCTTAGGCCTAGCCTCTTCATCCCCATCACCCATGGTTTCTTGGCACCTGGGATTCCTTTCAGTGAGGGGAGTTTCCAAGGAAGCATCCGCACTGTGAGTTGCCGTGGTTGAGGTCTTAGCAATGTTGTCACTGTCCTCCTGGGCATTTGATGGACCAGCAGTAGTGAAAGCCTCTTCCACATCCATTCTTTCATAACTCCTAGAGTGGACCTTCAGGGTAGAAGAACTTGGGTTGGGTGTGTTGGAAGCAAGATCAATCAGTACCTCCGAGATAGTGGTAGTTGGAGAAGGTACATCATCTTTATAAGTATTTTCAACCTTTTTGAACTCAGATTTCATCTTAAGAAACTCTTCATTTTGATCTATAAGGTTTTGGTTATGCTTTCTATAACCCAAAACTTTATCAACACAGGCTTAAGAGCAAAGATGTTCAAATACCTGAGGTGGTATCTCTGTAGTGTCTGCCGTAAGAGCTTGATTGTTGGCAGGCAGTTCTTCATACTGGAAGCTCCAGTCGAACTCAGAAGTTCCAACAGTTGCACAGTCTGCAGTTTGAACTGGAGTAGTAGCTTGGTGTTGTTGTTGTCTGGGTTGGGCTTGGTGAGCTTGTCTTGACTGAGTAGTAGCTGGATTTTCTCTTGGTGCCTTGCATTCTCTAGCAAAGTGACCCAGTAGGTTACAGTTGTAACATCTTAGTTTGCTTTTATCCAAGCCAACTCTGGTGTTGGAGTTGTTATCTTAGTTTGCTTTTATCCAAGCCAACTCTGGTGTTGGAGTTGTTACTTGGAATGGGTCTTCCGGTTCTAGAGTAGATCCTTTTTGCTCTTATAGAGAGCATGGCATACGAGTGTTGTATGTCCATTTCTTCTAAATCATCTGGATGAAAGCATTCCAGATCCTCCTTGATAAAGGAGATGTTGTTTGAGTTTTCAGAAACAAAAGCAGCAGAGGTTGATGTTTGAGGAGGAGCTTCTAGGAGAAATGGTGAGCTGTTTGTTTGAGAGGTAGGAGTTTGTGGATGGGTGACAATGGGTGGATAATAGTTGCTTGAACTACGACCTGAGTGCTCAGAATGGAGGGCAGAGGAGATGGTGGTGGATGTTGAGGCTGTTTGGTAGCTTGAGCTTCTTTCTTTTGCCTGAATCATCTCTAGCTCATAGGTTTTTAGCATTCCAAAGAGCTCAGTCATCTGGAGAGTCTTCAGATTCTCTGTTCTTCTGATTGACACTGTGTAAAGTGTCCAGCAGTTTGGTAGAGACCTGATGAACTTTTTGAGAATATCTTCATTCTCTAGCTTCACCTTTGAGCACTGCAGCTCACCTACAAGATAGGTAAATCTGTTGTATAAAATAGTTAGAGACTCACCTTCCTTCTAGACGAAGTTTTCATACTGCTGCTTCAGGATGTCTCTTTTGTTTTCTTTGACTTCCTCAGAGCCAGCAAACATCTTCTCAAGAGCCTCCCAGAGCTCTTTAGCAGTTTTGTAACTTCTGAAGTTATGAAAAACTTCATTTGGAAGGCACATTTGGATAGCTCCTAGTGCCTTGAAGTCCACCTCCATCTTCTTTATGTCCTCTTCTGAGTACTTGAAGGGCTCCTTCTGAACTGGTGGTTCTCCAGAGTCAGCAGAGGCCACCATGGGAGTGTAGGGTCCATCCCTAATGGATTTCCACATTCCGTACTCCTGATAACAGAAAAAGCTTTCCATGCGATTCTTCCACATGTCGTAGTCTTCCCCAGATACCAATCTTGGTGGTCGGTTGATGCTGCCGATGTCTTCAAATCCATTGCTCTGTGCCATCTTTGTTTTTGGTGACTTGATGAAAGAGAGAGTTTAAAATAGAACCAGAAGTGATTAAACAAGTGTGAGTTTGTTTAATCTGAGCTAAAGCTCTGATACCACTTGTAGGATCGTGAAATTACAAGATGGTTCTGTTCTTAGTTGATATTGGCGGAAACAATAACAACTACACAAGTATAATCGAGTAAACAGAAAGAATACTAATAAGAACACTGCTGTATTAAGCTTTTGCAGATAAACGATTACAAATGAAACTCAATCAAAAAGCACACTTACAATGAAGTGTTTACACGGTATTTATACTAACTTAGAATCAGGACAGACCCTTGATTCTAAGGATCAGATCTAACACAGACCATTGATCAGATGTATATAGCTAACTATTACACGTTTAGTCTAAAACTAGTTAACTTTATAGAAGCGTCTTTTTTATGCATTATTGCTTGCATGTCTGGAGAAGAGCATTGTTGTCTTTCATTGGTTGTGCCATTGAGGTTCCTTCTGCTTTGAGTGTGTCAGTTGCTTTTGCAGAAAGTTGTCAGTGACGCTTGGCATGGATAGTCAGCTGCGACGATTTGTCTTCAAGGCACACGGCTGTCAGCAGCAAAGATGATGATCAGCAGCAAGATGTAACCATCCAAAGCTGTTGATGATTTTCCTGTCAGCAGCATCAAGTGTTGATGTTGCTGAGAAGCCTATCCGCAGCAACTTTGGTCTTCAGCAGATAAGGCTATCCGTAGCAGATTTGTTCTTCAGCAGGAGAACAAGTATCCGCAGCTGATAAGCTTGTCCGCAGCAGTTTGTTGGTCAGCAGCAAACTCTGAGATCAGCAGCATTTGTACTTAGAGAAATTTTTAGCCATCAGTATTTGTTTCTACAGGGCCCTCCATGGGAGTTTCTATGCCACACTCTTCTACATTGCATATCCCAGAAGAGAAGTGGATGGAATCAAGTGAGTTCTGCTCTCGCCTCTGCTGTTCACGGTATGGTCATTGGCCAAGGTTTCAACTTTGCACATCTCATTTTTGAAGGTTTGAGATATAACCTTCAAGAAGGTGCAAAGCAGGCATTCTATATGTACTCAAGGTTCTTGCAGGAAGTTTTCAACAATGAGCTAAAAGACCTTTCCAAACCTGCAAGAATCTACCTTATGTTGGGACATAAAAATAATATTTTTCAAAGCATGAGAACTGTTTCCAAAAAGTTCTCAAGGGTCAATGTTCCATTGTTATCTACAATGATGAACATACAAAGTACCCAGGGTGACAGTTCAGCAATCCCAGCTGATACTGATCCCACACCCTCCACTTCAAAGCCTGAACATCAATCTACTTCCATTGTTCGAACCCCTGTGCATCCTATTGAGGGTGCACAGGCACAAAAACTACTTACACCTGTTTTGGATATCCAACTGGAACACAGGGCCCCATTTGAGGCAAGCTATACCAGAAAAAGAAAAAGGAGCAAGAAGACTCCTTCTATTTTTGTCTCACAGGCCCAATCCCAACCTAAAAGCCCTCATTCAGAATCCCAACATTCTGATGATAATATCAAAAGGGATAGTCAAATTATTAGAAAGACTTCCTTGGAAGTTCCTCTATTAGGATCAGGATCACATCCGGGATCCATAGAACGACCTTCTGTGCCCTTTCATTATTTTTCTTCTCTGAACTTAAGTGCAGAGGCACCTAGTCAAGATGATATGCCTTCTCCAACTACCAATATCTTGGAGGTATTGATTGACTTGGCTGCTAATGTATCCAGTCCAAGTTCATCACCTAAGAAGGTTCACTCTAGGAGTGATGATAGAGTGAATGTGGAAAGGACTATCCCTACTACCGGTACATCAATTGACCAGGAGGACAGTGATAACATCACTAAGTCCCCAACCACGGTAACTCACAGTGAGGATGTTTCTCTTGAAACACTCTTCACTGAAAGGAATCCCAGGTGCCAAGAAAACCAGGGTGATAGGGATGCAGAGGCTAGGCCTAAGGCCCCATCTAGTTCCAAGGATTCATAACTGTGGATGAGGACAGACTGAAACTTGAAAATATGGAATTGACGGCCAGGGTGGCAATGCTAGAGACTGAAGTGTCCAAACTACAGCAACAAGTCTCTATGCATGAAGCCCATCAATGCCCTCCAGTGACTACCCCTTCCTTTGTATCAGTGGGCACCCAAACAGATGAAACTTTATGCACTGATGCAACCAAAAAGGGGGAGATAGTTACTGTTGAAGATGATGCTGACAGTCTTGAGGACTGGATACAAGAGCAGGCTGCATTTCAAAGTACACTCTTCAAGCCTGCTTTTGTTCAAATCCATGACTTGCCAGACTCAGTAGATGAAGAGGAAGATATCTCTAAGGACTGGAAGTTAGTGGTCAGAGCTGTTGATGAGGTCTTGGAAAATAAAAGTGAAGATGAAGACAAACCTCTATCATTCAGCATATTGCCAGCTGCTGCAAGTACATCAAGATAGACCATTGCCCCTCAATTCACACTGACTGCACATAAGCTAGAGTTTGACTCTATCCTAGCTTGGGGGTATGATGGTCTATCTGAGAGATTCTGGATTGGACGGGAATTTGGTGGAATAGAAGAGCTTAAATGGAATACACTGAATCCACTTCAGGTTCTTGAACTGTACTTAACAAGATGCATCAACACTTCCACAAATCTCTCAGCAGAACTTGCAATTGATAGATTATGCGTCTTGATGGAGGATAATATGCCCTGGTTTGAATGGTTTCTAGAAGAAGCAAACAGGGTGGCCTATCCTAAACATACTGCAGAGTCTTCAAGAACATCAAAACAAAGACTGGCTCCAAGACTTGACTTTATAAGGAGCAGTGCTTTAACAGAAGAACAAGTTCTATGTTGGAGAAGATTCTTCTACAATGAAATGGTCAGGGGCCTGGAAGTGCAAGGATGGTCAAGCACTGGGTCCTCTGGTTTTCAGTTCTTCTTGTGTGATGGATCATCTTTCAAAATCAACAACATTCAAGAAATCATGCTCCTCAATCCAGATTTCCTGCATAAGGTCTTTGAGCTCAGGACACACATCTGCAACATCCTTAGAAAGTCAAGCAATGATCAAGATTATCAAAGCTTTTCTTGAAAAGGAGGGATGGCTTGCAATGGATGATTCTGACTCAGATCTATCCCTTCCCTCCTCAGCAACTGTTATACTGAGTGCAGCAGTAGAGTCAAGAAAAGTGGCTGCTTAGAATGTCAAAGAGGCTTTTAAAGCTATACATGGGAGTGAATGGGAAAAGGAAGAGAGTGAAGCAGTCCCTTCCTCTGTGTCTGTTCCTCATATTGCCAATGAAGCTGAAGCAGAGGCATCCAATAAAGACAAGGGGAAGGGCATCATGACAGAAGAAGAAGAAGAAGAAGAAGAAGAAGAAGAAGAAGAAGAAAGAATAGAGAAAGAGAAGAGAGAAAAAGAGAAGAGAAAAAGAGAAAGAGAAGAAGAGGAGATGGCTGAGAATAGAAAGATTCAAGAAAGGAAAGCTGTCATTCCCCTCAAGGAACAACAGATCCAGTTGCATGCTAGGCAACTGGATGCTTTGAAAGTTAAAGTTCATGCAGCTACACAATTACAAGAAGATGAAGCTCTAGCTCTTCAGCTGCAGGAACAACTCAATAAAAAAGAAGAAGAAAGAGAAAAGAAAAGAAAAGAAGAGGCTAAGTTCAGGATAACTAACTCTGAACTAGCTAAAGAAATGAGAGAGGAGTTGACAGAAGCTCTGATTTCTCAAGGTGAGGATGCAGACTACCTTGAGAAATTGTCAAATAAAGAAATCTATAGAGCTTTCATGGGTCAGCAAGGTCAATTGGAAAACAAGAAAAGAGCTGAAAAAGAAGAAGAAGAAGAAGAAGAAGAAGAAGAAGAAGAAAAAGCCAAACAAAAGTCCAAAAAGACCATTGCATTTAACATAAGGACCCATGAAGAAAGGAAGGTCATGATGGACTTCCTGAAGGCTAGAGGAGAGAGTGGAAAGAGGCTAGGTCCAATGAGTTTTATGAATCTGCAAGCCTTGTATTTCAATGTAAATAAGGAAGAGGAAGAAAGATTGGGGAAGACAGGCTCAAAGAAAAGGGTAAATACTCAAACTGATGACAGAAAACAAAAGAAATCCAAGCCTACTCCCCCATCCACTCCTTCCTCTATCCAAAAACCTTTCACTCTCTCTCCTAGACCTCCATCCTCTCCACCTAAAGAGTCCAAATTCTCGTACCCAGCTCCTCCTCATCAACAGCCCCCCAAGAAGAAAACCAAACCTACTACCAAACCAGAAGATTCAAGAGAAATTGTTGTTTGGTTCTACAGTAATCAAGATCAATGGTTTGAAGTCTTCAGAGGGAGGGAAGAAGTAAAAAGGTCAATCTATAAAACTGTTGATGAGGTGATGCAGCTCCCAGATTCTGATCTTAGAAGAATGATGGAGCTGGGTGAAGCTCATAATCCTGAGAATGAAAGTGGAAGACATCTATTGCTAGTGGTCAAACATCACTTCAACCCTAGCAAAGATGTAGTCATTGATGCTAAACCTCTCCAATCCCACTTTCCATTCACTAGTTGGTCTTACAATGCTGAGAAGGATGAATTCACTATAACAGCTGTCAGAGGTCAGCAGATGAGATGTTCAAGCAAGGACATTTTTAAGATGCCAAGCAAGGACATCAAGTCTCTGTCTGAGCTTCCTCTTGACAATCCCAGCAAGGACCCTAGAGGCTATGAGGTAGCAAGGATTGTTGCTGCACACATGCAAAAGCTTCAGCAACAACAACAGTAAGAAAGTTTTGGTAGCATCAGTCTAGGGGGAGTTTGTAGATATAAAGATCGATGGCTACAAAATTCTCTAAGTACAACTGTTGTGGACTCACAATTTTGCTGCTGACTAAAAAGCTGTTGCGGATAAGCTTGTTTGCTGCTGATAGTTGTTCTCCTGCTAATGAACAACTCTGATGCGAACAGCCTTATCTGCTAAAGTCTAGAGTTGTTGCTGATAGTCTTCTTAGCAGCATCAAACACTTGATGCTGCTGATAGGCAAATTATCAGCAGCTTTGGATAGTTGAGTTTTGCTGCGGATCTTCAACTGTGCGGCTGATAGCCTTATCTGCTGAAGATTAATCGTTGTTTTTGATTGGCATATCAAAAGCATCAACTTTACTACTGACATCTTTCTGTTACAACTCTGACACATCACATGCAAAAAGAATGTTACTGGTGCGGACAATAAAAGACAACGCTCTCCTTCCAAGTATCCAAGCAATGATGCCTAAGAAGACGTTTGATTAAAGTTAACTTTTGTAGTCTTTGTTGTCTTAACTTGTAGTATAGCTTCTAGTATACAAGATCAACGATTTGTGTTTGATCTGATCCTTACAATCAAGGGTCTGTCTTGATTCTAAGTTACTATATAAGTAGTGTATGTGTTCATTGTACAAGTGTGCTTTCTTAGAGTTTTCTCTGTAATCTTGTAACCATTGAAGCTTAATACAATTTGCATTTATCAGTACTATTTGTGTTTACTTGTTTACATTGCATAGTTGTGATTGTTTCCGCCAATCTCAACTAGAATAGAACCATCTTGTATTCACCTATCCTACAATGAACCAATAATCTTCCTCTTTTTTGTGATAAAATTATGAACATGTAGGATAATTTCCTTTAAGACGATAGTTATGCTAACATGTTCATAGTTCTTACCTTTATCTCCATTTTTGTCAAATCAAAATGAGTTGCTCCTCGTTAAAGTGGTCCATTTGTATTCTCTTCATCAAGCATCTAAACATATGTAGACTCGATATAGGTTTCTAATCTAGGCATGTATACGAAATTTGTTACGAGAGAAGAGAAAGTAGAAAAATTATTTAATTAGATATAGAAATCATTTAATAATAAATAATGATTTATAGTGGTTTCACAGTTATCCAACTATATGTGGTTATGTATTTTTAACCTTCCCATGTATGTATATTAATATGTATAATGAATGCATATTAAAATAGTAACTACTGTATGATACAGATACCTAAACTTTAATGATCAAAAAAGGGTGATGGTAATAGTGGCGGTGAGAAAAGCAATCAGTGGTTGGCTGTGGCCGTTGCTAATGATAGTGGTGGTAGGAAGGTATGTCCAAAATGCTAATAAGAAATTGAGTGGTGGGTAGTAAACTTTCCTGGAAAATAGGAAATGATTTTTTAGTAATCTCTAGAAAGTGAATGAGACAATTCTTAAGAAAGTGAATCAAATTTCTATACGAAATCTATATGAAAGTGAATCTACAGGACCCAAAGATGTTAAACGTTTTTGATGGAGTGTGTATATATTATTCATTGCTTACGTAACTTTTTGGTCGTCTCTCTTCTATTTTGATATAAAAGTTCTTTAAGTTTGAATTATTACATTATAAGTACTCTTTTTTTAAGAGCAACTTTTTGCTTCTAAATACCACCTAATGTATATTTGTAGGATTTTAACCTATATCACTTTTGTAAAAGAAATCACAAATATCACTTAATCTCATGATTAGACATGCCGTTTAGACGTGTCTTTTAGGAATATTAATCATTTTTCTGTTTTCAAATTATAAAGAGTAAAGTGTAATTTGCACCCCTTTGGTTTATGCCCGCTAACACTTTGCAACTCTGTTTAAAAGAAATGCAATTTACACCCATGTGGTATAGTTTCTCTTTCTTTTTGAGTCCCTCCGTCAAAAATCCGTCCATATAGCCGTTAATGTAAAGGGTATTATAGTACATTTGCTCCCAAACACCTCTGTATATGTTTTTGTAACCCTAACTCACCATTTTACTCATCGTTTGCAACCATGTCGTTTTGTATCAAGATCATAAAAAAATGAAAATTGATTGATTTGTCACAGATATAACTTAATGCAATTATCAAACTTTTCCCGATTTACAAAAGGTCACATTGTTGACAATTTGGGGTTCAAATTAAGCCACCTTGTGCTTCAACAAACGTACCGTGGAGTCGCCGGTGATGGATTCATGGCTGAGTGTTGGAGCGTTCGATTGAGGGTATATGGATTCGAACGTGAGTTGATTATCCCGAACTATCTTCAAATTCGTTGCAACAGATAAGCTTAAAAGGGATTGAGGGGAGGATTAATTTTATCTTTTTCTAAATTTTCTGTACAAATAACCACTTAAATCAAAACTGGAACATGGAGAGATTATTTCACAAAACGGTCAATCTGGCAATGAAATTGAAGTAATTAGGACACCAATGAAGTAGTTGGTTGGAATACAAACATAAAAAGATAAAAATTTCGTTGCGTAATTTCATCGAACACTTGGCATGCACAATGAAACCCCAAAACACGAAAACCGAAATCAACCCACCGCATGGATGGGGAGAGACTGGAGAATTGACGGCGACGATGAGGAATTAGATGGGGTCTGTTGGTAGTAATCGCGACTACCTTCTTGTAAAACTCGGTGCACGGCATCGTCATCCATGGTGATTGGCAGCAGAACAAATTCTCATGTGGGTTGTATCTAAAATTTCTTGTTGTTGCTGGAAACAAGAATTGAACAAGAAGAGAGAGACAAAGCGAGAGGGAATCTGATGAATAAGATTGTTTTTTAGTAAAGGTTTTGTGTATATGCATAGACCATGTTTTTCATGTTCAACTGCTTTGCTTGATTTGGTCCAATCCAATTCTAATGGGTTGGGGAAAGTTTGGAGGTTTGGCAGAACAGGTCCCTGAGGTTTAAAGGCAATAAGTCTTAAAGGACTTTTAACACCTATTTGGACGGTTTAACGGATTTAAAGTTGACGGAGATGTAAAGTTGACGGAGGGGCTCATTAAGAAAGAGAAACTGTTCCACAGGGGTGTAAATTGCATTTCTTTCAAAAGAGGGTTACAAAGTGTCAACGAACATATACCACAGGGGTGCAAATTACACTTTACTCAATTATAAATTTAATTTGTCCAATGATTATTTATAGTTTAACAATTAATTAAATACTTAAAAGATCTCCATAAACAAAAAGGTTAAGAAAAGTAATACACTATTTCTCTTATATTTTTATGATTATCAATAAGCAAATAAGGACGTTTAGATTGAAATATATTAATAACTAGTTTAAAATCTTGTGTATTACACGGATTAAATAAATAAAATGTTATATATTTAGTAATAAAAATTTTATATTTTTAAAAACCCATGTAATACACGGGTTAAATAAACCAGTATATTACATCGATTGAATAAAACATAATGTAATTTGTTAACAAACACATTTGTCAAAATATGTTTTTAAAAAATGTAATTTGACGTGACAGTTATAAGGTCTGTTAAGTTAGTTTTTAAAATATTTTTTTTTCAACTGAGTATAAATTTTTTAATTTAATTGATAAATGTTAGTTCATATTAAGTTCATTTGATTGATAATATAATAACTATTTATAATTAAATAATAAGTATTCGTAATTAGATTTATTAATATAAAGATTATTATTTAATAGTAGAGAGAAATAAAAAATTTAATATTTAATAGGAGAGATGTGGGGGAAAATAAAGATGTATAATCAGATAGTGATACGTGTCCTGAAGATATTTTTATTTATTAGAGTAGTAAGATAACAAAAGAGTGTGTAAAATCCCAAGATAAATGTGTACAATCCCCGCTAAATCTGCATATAACGACAACCAAATTTCATTAGGTCGGCTTAAATTACTTTTTATAGGTGGTTATTTTAAAACGCAAAATTGTATACAACCACAACTAAATTTGAAGTTTTTTAAATATTTTGAATGCCAAAATTTCCATAAAATGACAAAAATCATGTGACTCCGTTTAAGTTTGGTCACTAGACTTCAAAAATATATAAAATTACATTATAATCCTTGTTCCAATTGTTTTAGGCTAAGGTAGAACATGGTGGACAAAAGTGGAAGTAATACATAAATATCGGTTTGGCCTCTTTAAAAAATCAAAAAACCAATGATGGTCCAGTGTTTTCCTATCGGTGGAGGCAGCAAATTGATTAAAATACTATGGTTTGTATAGCTTCTATTTAGGTTTTGAATTAGTTGTCTAATGGTCTCATTAAAAAATGAAAACGTCTCATCATGTCATCATCACATTGATTAGTAAAGGACAATCACTAAACAGAATCACTAAGATATATAATGTATTGAAATATTAAACTAAATATTAAAGTATATGGGTCTCTTAGTCATACTTGAAAGTATGTTTAGAGTTTCTATGTATTTATATAAAAGTCAAAGGTTGTGTATGTATAAACCTAAAGTTAGAAACTGAAAGAATAGTTATTTGGTCTAGGGTTGTGTCGCTTCTTTTAAAGTGTTTTGTTTGTTGAATGTGTATGCATACCCATCGACATTTGTAAGTCAATAACCAACGATTCAACAATTCAATTAGCAACTTATTGTGTTCATTCGATTCGTGTTCAATTTAATAACATAATGCTTTGACTATCCATCATTAATTTTAACTTTTTTTTAATTTAAATTCATTTATTGGTTGGATGTTAGATTACCCCGCCCAACACTCTTGGTTCAAACCACACAGGTGCCGTTTACGCCCCATAACGATTAACGCCTCGTAGGGGTAGTATTTCACGCCCTTCATGACTGATGTGGACGTGTGTATGAACCCACTACACATAACGTTAGTCTTAATGTGTAATTAAGGCGTTAAAAGGATAATTAATTAACAATAATATTGCCATGTTATAATATAGATTTATTTTAATGGTGGTTAATCATGGTTGGCGCACCAGAGATGAATATCCTAACACTCCAAAGGTACAGGAGGATAAAAAGCTTCCACCGATAGTGGTTTAGGAAAAAAGACAATTAAATTGCTTTTTTGGAAAGTGAGGATTTGTTTTCTTTTTACTTTTCATATTTACTAGTGAGTTACCCACCTGCGCGTTGCGGCGGGGAGTCCGCCACGATCCAACATAATCTATTAACACAATACAAAAGTAAACATAACCAAAAGCTATATTTGAATGAGAAAAAAAAAACATCAAAAAGGCCAACTCATTTCACTTTCCAAAGGTAAAAATAGGACTTTTAAATCCTACCTTAACCACATTTTGTTAACCATTTTGAAATCCAAAATAAAGAGAACATACAACATTACCCAAAATTTCATTATGTACAAACATAAGGTCCAATTCTAAGATGGACATGCATCCCTGCTTTCTGCATTGACTTTAAGAAACTCACGAAATCATACCTCCCTTATACTGTAAATCAACCCATTAACAATAACGGTTAACCTTTACCAGTGCTGTAAAACTCGGCCTAGGCGGCCTTTACTCGGCGCGTACTCAGCCCTCGGTAGGGTGCCGAGGCGCTTTTCTTCAACTCGGTCAACATTACTCGGAATCGGTCCAACTCAATCAAACTCGGGCCAACTCGGTTCAACTCGGATTTTAGCTATTTTTCACCGTTTTCCCTATTTTTCACCGATTTTCGTTATTTTTCATGGAGATACATTGGAAGACGAGAATTATATATTAAAGAATGAATATCAATTTTTAAAATACATTAGTATTTGAACATGTATCTTTTTTATTTATATTGATATTCACGTATTTTATTATAAATATTAGTAGACTTATGTTATTTGACATATATAATTTTCTGAAAATTAGCTTCTTTGTAATTTACCATCTCCGAATACTCCCCGTCTAGGCCGAGTACTCGCAACTCCACAGTCGACCGACCTGGCACCGCCTAGCGACTTTTGCAACCATGACCTTTACATCATAAATCACCAGAGCAACTAAAAAATTAACCAAATAATAAACTCCATTGGCAGGATAAGGCTCATGAAGATTCCAAAACACATAAAGCTTTAGATTTCATCAACAGAGCTTATGCAAAATAAAATGGAAAAAGAAATTATATAAAATGAGAACTTCATCAAAATTAAAGAAAACCCACAAATTTTTAAATAAAACCCCAAATTTCCATCAAGAAATAATTAAAAAAACACATTTTTTTATACAAAATGTGAATTTCAACAACATTTACTTTAGTCCATGGATTCAAATTGCTATTTAGCCCTGCAGGTTGAAGTTACAAACCTATCTTATTTACAGGAAGAGGTTGGATTCCTTGTCCGACCATCCTATCCTCAAAGACAACATTCTACCTCTTACCATTATGTCTTTCAAATACTCCTTCCTACCTCTTCATCCTAGCTCTCCAACTGACTACCTTACTCCAGCATTCATTTAAGTTATTGATTCACCTTTTCTCTCCCTTCTGGTCCAGCTAGTTTTTATTCCTCTATCTAGGACAACGTTCATTCAAAGACTATAACCACCAAGGGCTGAATGCGAAGAGCTGGGGGGGGTATGGTGTTGGCCCTCCGGATCATCATCGACTCGAATCAAACATTTCATATGAACACAAAAATTGTTCTAAATCGAACTTGTATTATAACGAATTTATGGTTACAATTTCTGTTTACAATCAAACCTATTTATACTGCTATAAGGAACTGTCGCGTCCCTTCAATTGAACCGGTGGGTTTTCTGGCCAAACATTGCGACTGCTTCTTGATACAATGTATCTGCCGACTATGCGGTTATAAGGTTTCTATTTGACACATCTAACCCTTCTACTAATAAAGGTTTACAACTTCTATTCTAAATACATAAATGAACTAATTACATAAACAGTCCCTAGATTTATACAAACTTGACATTAGACACTAAATACTTTGACCGACACATGGATTAAGGAACTATTAATTTTCAACATTCCCCCCTAATTTCTTAATCCATGTCGTCCACATCTTCAAATCTTCAAGCTCCATCTTCTTTATCTTGAGCATGTTGTAGCGGGTCTTGGTCTCTAAACTTTGACTTGATCTTGACCATCATATTGGTTCCATCCACTTGACCAGTTCACAACATCCAGACCTGCTGCAATTTCATTTTCCTCTAATGAACCAGGGTTGCCTCGTGGCCTTGTGCTCACAACAGCGCACTCCACTTGTGGCTTCCGGTTGTCTCTTGCACCACTAACACCCTCCTTGGTCTGCTTCTCAATTTGTTGTGTATCCCCTTGGTCCTCAATCACAATCTTGTAATATGACTATAATAAATTTAAAATACCTCTAGTACATTCGTCTCCTATGATGTCGGTCTTTTCCTCGCTTTCGAACACCAATTTTCTTTGCGTCTCTAGTCCTCTCTGTTCCATGCATAAACCATGGTCCACACAAAACATTCCTCTTGAACCTTTTAATTTTGTGCAAGCCTATAAATTCTTTTTATGTATGGCCCACCTTTTTTCTTTGAATCAAAACGGCCCACTTCTTCCTATTGTTTCTGGCCCAAAAACTAGCCCACCTTTTCTTTCTTCTGATGTTGATCGAACAACACACCAGGCACACACTTGCTTCCCTTTTTTCCTCTTTTCTCAGAACTTCGAGTAACACAAATTACGGCAAAAGAAAAACCCATTTTCCTTCTTCTCTGGTTCACGATAACGCTACTCCCAAAAATCAGGGCAAAAAGCTTCTTTCTTCTTCACTGTTTAAGTCAATAACAATCAATAACAACAACGGTTCTCTCAATCGTCCTTCAATCTCCGACGTCTCTGGTCTCCGGTGTTGGGACTCTTCTCTATATCTCAATCGGCTCTCCAATTCTTGAATTAAACAGTAAACAGGCGATTTTAACTTAATCTGCTCTCAATTTTGTAATCGGTTTCTCCGATTATGGTTTGCGGCTTCAATCGGTCTCCGGCAAGCGCTCTCGACGGCAGCGGCGGTCTCTCTTTTCTCAGTCGCCGGCGTTTTTCTGTCGCACACGGGTAAGTCCTTCTCTATCTCTCTCTGAATCGATTTCACACTAAATCGATTTTGTTTTCTGGTTCATAACAGGGCACACCACCCTTCTCTAAATCGGTCTCTACGATCTCGGTCTCACGGCGTCTTCTCCGTTGCAAAACCGGTATGTTCTTCTCTGTCTCATAAACGGGCACACCACCCTTCTCTTAATCGGTCTCACGACGCCTTCTCCGTCGCACAGACCGGTATGTCTCCGTTCTTCTGAATATCTTCTGAATTTCTTCTGATTCGATCTTCACTCAATCGAATTTTGAGTCGATTCCTCTGAATCGACTGTCTCTGTTGTTTGATTCGAGCCCTGTTGGCCCTCCGGATCATCATCGACTCAAATCAAACATTTCATATGAACACAAAAATTGTTCTAAATCGAACTTGTATTATAACGAATTTCTGGTTACAATTTCTGTTTACAATCAAACCTATTTATACTGCTATAAGAAACTGTCGCGTCCCTTCAATTGAACCGGTGGGTTTTCCGGCCAAACATTGCGACTGCTTCTTGATACAAATTATCTGCCGACTATGCGGTTATAAAGTTTCTATTTGACACATCTAACCCTTCTACTAATAAAGGTTTACAACTTCTATTCTAAATACATAAATGAACTAATTACATAAACAGTCCCTAGATTTACACAAACTTGACATTAGACACTAAATACTTTGACCGACACATGGATTAAGGAATTATTAATTTTCAACATATGGTAAATAATTGAATTATCTTACTGCATGCATCACTCAAAAGGAACAAACACCTGCACCTGCATCTACAGGTTTTGCCTAAGGTAACACGATCAATTTCAATTGTCATTTCTTTTAGGAATATTTGTTCCAAATAAATGCAAATAAGGAGAAGAAAGGGTCACGTTTCACTAAATAAATAACTTCTAAAATAAACAAAATTGAACCTACAGAAAGTCAAAAAACGAAAAAAACAAAAAAAACTCTTATACACATGTTATGACTTTTATTAGAATACATATGTGTTGAATTTTTGCAAGTCTAGTGATATAATCCTTAAAAAATGTTTTTTTTGTCAAAAGCTTTATTTTGTTATAAATTAAAAAGATCTAATTTTAAAAATAAAGTTAGGAAGTATAGATTCAATACAAGTATATAAGTTTATTTTTTATTTAATTTTCTCAAAGTTAAGAAAAATTCAATCAGTTTTGCTTTAATCTGGTAATCAAACTTTCAGGTTTGACAGAAAACCTAAAATTTGATCTTAATGTGTTTAAAGAATAATAACACAAATCGAGTAACAGGTCAAAATACCACCTTTGATTTAAGAGTATGAAGAAAAAGTGTATTTTTGACCTGTCTATTATTTTTATATCAATATTGCATTTGACATTTAGATTATCTGTGTAGTCTCTAAACAAATGGATTGACCTGTTTTATGGGAACATATAATTGGAAACAAAAACAAATACTAAAAAATAAATTTCATAAACTAGATATTTTATTCTTTTTAAAATAATATAATTTAGCAATTAATGTTATATTCGTTATAAAAAAACTGAACACATCATTTGCCATGAAGGAAAGTTACTACACGTTTCCTTCTTTTGTATTTAGCAATTAAAGCTAGCTTCTTTATAACAATAAAATTATATAGAATTTATTAAAAAAACACCATGACAGATTCACATACCTATCCATGTCCCTGTTTGTGTTTAGAATTAGAAATGCATCTTGCAGAAAAATCAAGAACGTCCAAAATTTTTCATTCCATAACACGGGGAAACTTGCACCATTGCATTACCTGAGACCATGTCACTTCAGCTGCTACAAATCTAGAAAGAATGCATAATACCTGCAGATCATGGTTGTAAGCAAGTGGAAGCCCGTTGCATAAAACTTGAAGTGTGATCAAATCTCCTACAAGACTAGCGTACTTCGCACAAATAACCTCCATACTGAACTCACGATCGCCATTCTTCACCAAGACAAGAAAGATGCAAAGCCATAACAGCATAACCAGAAGAAGTTCCAAAGCAAATTCACGGTCCAAAACCGCAGCCATGCTATTTTGATTAAAAAGGACCACGATTATTCAACCACATAACAAAAACTTACTATAATGACAGTAAAGCTCTATTGTGCTATACCTGTTGCTCATTGGAACGGTAAAACCGAGAGCTTCAGAAGTCATTATCCTATCTATTGGCAGGGCAGTGGCAGGGGGTAAAGTTTAAACCTCTAATCATGAGTCAACATAGTTCAAAAGTAAGTATCGAACCTCAAATTTCAAGAAGCCTTCAAGCGCATCTAACAGCAACGGTCCGGTATCTCCATTCCTGTTTATATCATATAATAATGATAATGTATAATTTGTCTATCTGGATGAGGAATTAGTCGGTTAATTTAATACATACAGAGTTGACAAATTCAGTTACATAATAACCCCCTCATCATCTTTGATAAATGAGAATAGGAAAAAAAAACTAACCATTAACAAATCGCAAGTCATTGAGGCTCTTAATGACATTGACTGATTCCTTTCTCGAATGCAAACTCGCCATATTCTTTTATTTCAGTATTCTTCTCCACGAACCCTAATATTGCTTCTTCCACCATAAACAACATACCTTGACTATTGCAATCCAGGTGTTAGAAAAATAGTAAATCAGGCCAAAAGCAAAAAAGAATAAACGCACTTATGCAAAGCAATCGGATTCGAAAAAAAGTCGGGAGCAACAAATGGCGTACCTGTGCAAGAGGATGTCGGAAACAACTCCGATGTCGAATCAAAACCCCAAAATCTTGTAACAGAAGAGAGCGAGACCTCATCGGAGACAACTCACCCGAGGAAATCGAATGGAGAAGAAGAGGCGAGCTTCAGTACAAACCTAAGGCCGATCCGAAGCTCCTGTCGCCACCATCTACTCTGTCATGGTTTCGTTGTTTGGAGGAGAGAGGTGTAGAACGAAAAGGGAAGAAGGAGATTTGGGGAGTGTCGAAGAAAGAAGGAGATGATAGATAGAGTTGTAGCGGTGGGAAGCAAAAGTAGGAGGTGGCCAAAGGAGAAACAGGGAAACAATGAGGTGATGCTTTACTTGGTTGTACGCATAGCATTAGGGGAGTGTTCAACCAGCTGTCATTTGTTTGATTGTTAAATTTGTGTAAATCATATTTTTTGAATTCATATTTTAAAATGATTACATGTATATATTTTTTTTTAAAGGCAAAATGATTGCTTTTTTTTTTATAAAGGCAACCTCATAAGAAAAGTATATTTTTATTGTTTTACATGAGTGACTAGATTATAGACCGTGTTGAATAATGAAAAACATATATTTCATAATTCTCTAAAGTAGCAAATAACTATAATATATATCCACAACTATTTGCTTGTATTATGTTTAATAGAAAGTTGTTGCTTTGATACATTTTTACTGATTTAGTGTATCAAAGCCACAAAAAGATAAATGATTTACTATTTTACCTCCGAAACAACGACACTCTCTATCCATCTTCTAGTAATGGTAGTAACTCATAATTTAGATTGGTCTTCAAAACTTTGGTAACTGCACCAAAATACATGAACTATAATTTCAATTACGCAGACCGTCTATATTACTATGAGGTATCCTATAACTTACCTATTGCAGGAATTGAACACATATCTCTTCACTTGATTCACATTTGATAAAGAACTTGACTTCTAAAACCATTGAATTTGACTTCTAATTGCTAGCTAACCATCATTTTGGGAAAATTCCAAAGAACACTTACTTTTGGGCAAACATAAGATATGCAAAAGAGGTATATTTTGCCCTCCCCCTCTTTCGATCCACCACCACTTTTCCAGATTCATCATCGTCGTCTTCATCATATCATCCATCATATCTACCATTTGACATTATGAACAATAAAAGAACTAAGGTAAAAATGTATGCAAATAGCATTTATCTAATGTGATCACGATCTTAGACTTGGTATAAATTGATTAATCAAATATTAAGAACAAAAATAGCCTTCAATTACACTCACAACAATAAGAATCTTACAATTACGATCATCTAGATCAATTCCTTCAGCTTGAAGACCACTAAAATCCTCCATATCATCTTGAAACCTACCCTAGTTCAGCACTCACAAAACCTGCCATAGAGATCCTAGTTCAACACTCACAAAACCTACCCTAACTCAATTTGAACAAACATAAATCTGACTCCTAACAATATCTCACTTATGACATCAATACTACTTGCAGGGGCTAGCATCAGTGACTAAATAATCACTCAAAAAAATAGATTAAGATAAAAATCAAACAAAACATAGACTAAGCATAAATATTTGCATCTACACCTAAACCAGTTATCCAACGTTATTTATTTAAACCCTAAATAATCATATCACCAACATCAATTTCGCTATACCTAAACAACATAAATCACTTTCAAAACGCAATGCCAAACACCCCCTTAACTAATATAGCCTATCTAGGGTTCAATTTCCAGTCTTGCAAAACAAAAAAAAAAATAAAAACCTTAAAGCATCTAAAGCATTTAGGCATCACAATCAGAATCATTTTATATTAGCACTCCTTCAATAGTTAATAAAAAAATTGAAGAAGGTTACAACAAATCAAAGTGGCGGCTGGGTTAGATACTAATCAAATTTATTTTCCAATATGACCTGATAAATAATATTCGGCGATGATTTCAAACCAAGCGAAACAGAGATCGATGGTGATTTCAAACTGAAACAGAGATCGAATGAGAGGATTACCTGTTGAGATCAATAGGGTTGAAAAGATTAATAGCTGAAGAAACGGATGAATGAAAATCGAATCACCAAGCGAACTAATATAGAGCATACCTGTTTAAATCAAATGTAGAACAAACCATGGAGTCTTAATATTGAAGAAAAGACGACTGTTTCCAGGGAGAGAATAGGAACGACAACCGGAACGGACATTAGGGTTTTGGCTTCAAATTGAAAACGGGTCATAAGATGGGTATAAGATCCGCGAAAAATTGATTGGTCGGGTCAAGGATCCGCGTTATAAGTGAAATGAGTATAGGAATGATTTTGGCGGGACAAAATTGACAAGGAGTGATATTGTGAGGACACGTGTCACATTTTGTAATCATTTATTATGTTAAATATTAGACAATTTTTCATGTCAATTAAACTTAGAAAACTAAAGGAATAATGTATAATTTTTTCGTTTAATATGGAGAGCAAACTCCAGCGCGTGTATCATAATTTTACACCCAATTTTATCACTAAATTTTTATATTATTTAATTTGCATTTACATGATAGTATAATTTAATTAATTTATGTCATTTTCAAAACCAAACATAAATCATGTTACATACAAAATTAACACACACTAAAATAGATTAAACAATACATTTGAAACTACTGATTCAGTTTTAGTATATTTTTTTTCTGTATTGTAACTTTATCAACTTTGTTGTAATTTTAATTAGAAAAGGTATAATATTTGTTATCGATGTTATAATTCATTTTTCTTTTATATTTATGCACATTAACTTTCTATCTACTTAATTATTCAAAACAATAACTCATTATATAAATTAACAACTTTAAATAGTAAAAATAAATTTAACCACCATTCCAAATTACGTAACATTTATATGAATTAATCAAAGTATGTGGTCAGCAGAGGCGGGTGTGGTTGACGGAGATAGGGGTGGCGGCAATATGGTCGGGGTTGGTCGGTGGTGATGGACGATGGCGGAGGTTGTGGCGTTGGTGACAGAGTCGACGTTGACGAAGACGAAAACGATGGTAGGGGTGCTCGGTGGTGGCGACGGTGATCTTTGGCTGCGGCGATGGTGGCCCGTTAAATTAAATTCCAATTCTTTCAATTACTAACGTCGGTGGCAAATGCCACCGACTCAAATAAACCCTTCAACTTTATTGTAATTACCATTTAAACCCTTAACTTTCTAAAATTTTTATTTAACCCCTATATATAATATATACTTTTAACCCTGTTAATTTTTTTACAAAACTTATTTCTCTAATAACTTTCGTTCATTAACTTTTTTTTAAATAGTTAAATATTTTTTTCAGGTATCATTGGTTGTATCAACTGACGATAACATGCTGGTACCTAGAAGAATAAGACCGACACCGACTAAAGAACATTAGTACCTTTGTATAATTGTCTTTGTTACTAAATGTTTTAACCAGTTTGTCATTTCAATGTTAAGTCATGTTTACGTCGCAACGTTATTTTTGTACGTTTTTTTTCCTTGATCACATTAATATGATGGCAGCTTTAATAATAACCCTCCAAATTTCTCAATTTTCATATATATTACCATTCAATTTTCTTAAATTTCTAAACTCTCAAGTTTACCCTCAAATTTCGTTTCTTTTTTCTTTTACTTTTTTTTATATTCTATTTTAATGAATTTGTTATTTCAATATTAACTTTTATTCGCGCCGCAATTTATTTATTTTTCGATCTCTAAAACCGAGTCGTGACAACTTTATACGTTTCTTTTATGTACTTAGCACGTTATTGTCTTCGCCACGACACGCGTAACGAGGTTCGCAAACCCGTCGCATCGTATGGGCTTTAATTATGTACTTAAACACGTTAATGTCACCGTATATCCCCGCCAAACACGCGGGGTCGTATTTTCTAGTTCTTACACAATTTGGAAAGATTGTTGAAATACTTGCAAAGAATTTGAGAGATTGAATTCAAATTGCAATTCATTATCAACCAAACACGTTACGAATGAAATTCGGATTCTAATTCAACAAATTTTACAAACTAAACGCATTGAAAAATGAAATTCAAATACCAAGCGATCTAAGTTCTTTCTTTAAGTAAACATAGGACTGCTTTAACAATCAGTTGTAAGTGTAGAGAACTGCAAAAACCTGATAAACACTTGTACCTATTGTTTTAGTTGTGATACATAAGTCGGTGATGTAACCGCATAACTGCCTCACTTTCTATCCCACTAAATCTGATATACGCTACGTACAAGTGCTTATACGGTTCTCATGATTTCTACTTAAACAAGATCTGATGAGCGCTTGTAAGAAGCTTCTGCTCGTGCTTCTTCCAATTTACCAAGAAGATCCTTCATAAAAGGACTAGTGGTTCCATGGGTGATACGCAATACATCAACTGCTTGTGTAAGTGATTTAATGGCTTCCTTTGTGTATCCAAGTAACCTGCAAAATTTCAAAATTAATTGATATATTGTTATTATTAGAGCTTTTTGCACAAAATTCCATTTCCTAATTCTAGAAACCAATGGCCATTTTTGTCTTTTCCTACATAAATCTTTTTTTTTTTTTGAATAAACTACATTAAACATCCAACCCTCTAAGCCATCGCATAAACGCCCTCCCAACACCGGAAAACAAACGGGTACCAGTGGCAGTGGGTAACCATGAGAACCCAACGCCGGAAAACTCACGGGATCCATTAATACCCTACTAACCAACAACAAGATCACGCAAATCACAGCTTGCACCGGCATGTGGCGTTCAAGAGATCATGGCAAGAAGCCAATACTAAAATATTAATTATACATAACAAGTTATAAAAACGTACTTAAACCATAGTTGTCAATAGCGAATAGCGGTAAATAGCGACAAGCAACCTATACGCTACGTAGCGAATAGCGGTAAATAGCGGGCGCTATTTCACGTTTAGCGATACACTGCTAGAAATTTTTAGAAATATTTTATATTCAAATATTGTAGGATTTGTAGCAATTATAATCAATAACCATCTAAATCTTCATATATTAGGTTATTAGCAACCCTATTTATATTAATCAAGTAAAAAACTGGTTAAAAACATAAAAAAAATTAAAAAAAAGGGAATATTCGCTATTTGGTCGCTATGTCGTCACTATTTGGAAATAGCGGAAGTCTGTCGATTCGCTATGTAGCGCGCTATAGCGCGCGCTACAAGCGCTATTGACAACTATGACTTAAACAAAAAGAAACTCAAGCAATAAGAAATGTTGAAGTCGACAAGTCGATGATTGACTAATTCTTTGAAACAATCTGATTTTGATTCTTTGAAACAATTGAACTTTGAAGAAGTGAAGAACCAAAATTTAATTTAAAAGAATGAGTCGCTAATTATAATTCTTGAAAGATCGATTATCAAGTTTCTTGTTTTGATAAAATACTAATTTTGGAGAATGAGTCGCCGATAATGACTCTTGTTTTGAGTCACCCATTGAAAAAGTCCAACCCAACCGAAAAAATCCATATTGCACGCATTATAGCAAATTTTGCGTTGGACCGCGTTGTGCAAAATTGGTGCATCGATCACGCACCAAGTGTAGCAATGCGCTCTTATCAGCGCATCACGCTTTATTCGCGCAGTTTAAAACCAAGACGACACCACCTCTTAAAGGTTTTAGTTACTTTCTTGTGATAGAAGTATCCAGTCACCACAGAGAGTTCTATCTCAACGAAAATATGTCCTTGATATGTTGACTAAGTGTGGTCTATTAGGAACTAGGATGCAAACCAGTTGAAAGCCCAAAGCTCACTACAGGAGAACTTCCTAAGGATGGAAATCCTATGAAGGATCCATCCGGAGAAGTTAAACAATCTAACACTTACTCGACCTAATATATAGGCCATTGCGATGCAGCTTGCCGTGTTTAAGGTATCTTAAAGTCACACCCGAGAATACTTTATTCCGATAGGGTCTTTGTCGAGTAGGTGCATTTGCTAAAATTTTAAGTTTAACTAAAGTTGAAGTCATTGAAAAAAAACATATTCGAATTAAAATTAAGGGTTCACGAACCAGTTAAGCTTCCCACAAGTATAATATTGCAGCCCCCGGAGAGGATGGATATTAGGGTACACTCCTGCAAATAAATAAAATACTTGTGTTAAAGACATTGCACGATCCATGAATTTTAATGAAAACATAAAAAATACATGCAGTTGATAAACTTGTATACTTTCATAAACTGGGATGGTCAGTGTACAATATGTCAGTGCTTTCTTCCAATCTTGCATCTCCATTAATATCTGAAGGAAATGAGATCCAATCACCAATCCAAGAACTTGCATATATTTTATATAAAAAAAAATAATTGCATTTGCTTTCTGTGATATCTTGAGAAAAACTAAAATGTTAGTTTATGGACACACAGAACCAATCCCATTTGATATCTAAATCCTATTCTATCCTAATCTAAAATTCTCACAAAATAATGATTTAATCATAATTATAATACTAATAACTCTCTAGAAAACAAGATAATCATGAAACAAACTCTGATATTTGGAAACTAACTCCTAGCACTTCCAACCAACAGAATCATGTAAAATCAATTACTTACAAATGGGTTGATCGGGGTTATACTTCATCTAAAACGGGTCAAAACATTTAAAAAAAAACGGGTCAAAAAGGTAAAATCAGAAAAAGTTAGCTTGAAAGGAAACAGGATGAAAGGTTCGAACGTCCAAAGCGTACATTAATGCATAAAACCTCGTAAATCATTTCACTAAACATTAGAAGGTTATTAAATTAATGTTATTTTTCTAATCATACTTTTAAGAGTGTTTCCCTAGTTCGCATCAACTTGATAGAACTAGGATGACAAAGTTTCACTTGCAGCTTCTCAACCCTCAAGTACATGTCAAGGGCTCCATCGCTATCTGAAATCTAATTAAGGTTTTCAGAATATAAAGTTATACGCAAATAAATAAATAAACAAAATAATATTTCCATAGATAATAATTTGGATAATAAGAGTAGAGGATACGACCAGAGGAAAGAGCTATGGACGCCTTCTCTGACATAGTTTTTTCTTCACCAGCAATCTTTAGTATTTCTTCTATGTCCCTCACAAGCCCACAATGTTGACATTTAAAACCTTTACTCTCTAGAAAAACAAAAAGTATTAAAAAAAATAAACATTAAAACTCACGGACTCACATGGTAAAGAAGTGAGTGATACCAGGATCGCGAAGCAAAAAACCATCACATGTGTGATTCTTGCATCTATAACCTTCAAGAACTGCGCTTTCTTTGATATCATCATTCTGACCCTTAATTTCAAAGCAAAGATTGTCAAACGTAAAGCATTAAACATTAATGAAGGTACAAGAAATTAAAATTAAAATTCACAAAATTAGTATTCGGGTGTACAAGTTTCATGCAACGGGGACAGCTGCAAGTGAAGAAATACTGTTCTTTTAAAGCCTTTTGTCGAGTCATTGTACTTCCTGCTGTCTCTATGTAACTTATCAATATCTACAGAAGATGTCGCAAATTCGGAACGGGTTTGGGTCAAAACAGAATGATGTGTTAAAAAATCAAATTTAAATGAAACACTTGACTTGAGAAAAATGGGACAAAAATAAAGCTTGTAATTTGGGAAATATACGATAACTAATAAACTTCTTTGGCAACATTAGATTGACTATAGAACTATAAGAAATTCAGAAAGCATACCTCACTACCTTTTGGTATTTGTTGTATAGCACGCACTGTTGCCCTTCGTCCATGAAATACCAGAACTGAATTTGGATAGCAACTAGAATAAGATCAAATCCATTCGTAAGTCCATATAATTAGAAAATCAAAGCGGCATATACAATTCATAAGAAAGTCAAATATTAAAAAGCCACCTGTGATTTATAATGGAAATTACAGGATACAGTCCGGTTCCTAATGGTACAAGCTCACTGTCACAGATTGTGTGTGCATTGCATGCAAGCTGTATGTGATTAAAATAATTAGAAACTAATATGTAAATTGGATGTTTAGGTAGTCAAAGACTAGTTTTATAACATTATACCTTTGAGAAATTTTCTGCAATCTCTTTGATATTTAGATCAGGCCACTGGAGTATTATATTGACAAGATTTGCCATTTGTGCATACAACACCATCTGCGTCTCTCCAACCTCTGAGATATCTTTACGAAAAATCGTTAATTTTAACAACCAAAATGATGGTAATTTTTTAAGTGTACAACTAAACCAGAAATTAAAAATATCATCAAGTAACATATGTCATATGGAACAAATAAGATTTTAAAGGTATCAGGAAAAAAAATGAGAGAAAAGTGAAAACAGATACTAAGAACTAGGTTAAAATATAATCTAGAGAATTATTTTTCATAATATTTTGATCACTTTAAAAAAATTATTTTATTTCATTTTCTTTCCAAAGTTCAAAGTTATACACTAAAGAAAGTAGAAATTGAACAGGTACATACATAACTTTTGGTGTGCAATATTTATAGTAACAAGCATGTGTAAACAGGATACAAAAATTAGTATCTATTATAGATACACAGTATTTAATCAATCATTAAAATAAATCCTTCACAACGATACACCACATATGCAAGGATACGGGATACTAAATTCTTCACCAGGCTGTAGTTGTCCATCACAGTAGAGGGGATAACCTGGCAGTAATGCCCGTGTTAGATATAGTCACTGAAACAACTAAACAAGTCTTTCAAAGATATAGGGCACGACCCAATTATATTTTTATGCAATGATACTTTTTCCTATAAGACCGTATATTACAATTACTTCTAACGCATCACAATAAAAATCAAACCATTAGGAAAACAAAAAAGCAAAGAGAGATATTCACCTTTTCATCCTGCAACTTCCTCCAAAGATAAAGTTTAACCATCAAACGTATAGAAGGTGTAAGTGATCTTATTCTATTTTGTTCTAGCTGGGAAAGCAGCTGGCATTCAAGACGATGCAGCTTCCAATCGAATTTCTAAGATACTCAAAAATGAAAATAATATTGGGTTAAGGATGTATCAAGAACATAATATATAGAAAGAAAATTATGAAAATAATTATTTTCTTGGGTGTGTTATACCTCTATAGCCAAATCACTCATTTAACCATGAGATACACGAGTATCTACTTTACTCATGTATCAAACTTTTTCCCATCAATAATAACTTAAACTAATGTGATAAGCAACAGCATATAGTGGTACAGATTCGTGTATGTATTATTATTCTTATATAGATTCGTGTATGTACTATTATTTGGGTATAGAACAAAATTATTTAGGGGTTGGGCAAGTAAAGGTAGATACACGAGTAAAATTAGACACGCGACCAAGATTCATGTATCTCATGGCTATATGCATGAAACTTTTCTGACATGACCATAGAGGAACACACTGAAAAATGGCTACTTTCGTGATTTTCTCATATATATTGTGTGTGATGGAAGACAGCAACATGATGCAAAGCATACCTGGCATGTGCTCCCACAGTACCATACAACATGACAAGATGAGCATCTCTTTACATTACTTGATGTAAAACACCAATCGCATCTGGATTCCACTGGACTTTTATTTGGTACAGAAACATAAGGTTCTTCACTTAATATAACTTCTCCTGTGATGGTAATCGATAGACAATGATCAACATTTATCTATAATGAAAATAATTTATAGCACCATGTCGACAGACAAAACATAAATGCAGACCAAAACGCATGCATTCTGGCTACCGATCATACAAATTATTATATATTACTATAGTTTATAGCTTCCAGCCTATCCCACAGTCCCATAAGAATTGAGGGTAAAGGAGCAACGTTAACATAATTATGTAAAAACGGATCGAATTTGGTTATATTTTAATAGTAACAGGTAAAACTATTAAAAATGAAAGCTAATAAACGAAAAGGTGATGTTGTCACCCAATATATATGTGTGTTAACTTCCTTTTTTTAAATTTGATAGTCATTTTAACAATAATTTTATGATCGTATTTAATTACAAAAGTTCATAATATTGGATAAAATAATGTGTTGGCAGGTCAACCCAACCCATTTTGACCCAACTCACCTGGAGAAAAATCTCGAGTGGTGAAGAGGCAGCGACCTTTGTCTGGAATTGTGGATACGGATAAACCATAGTCATGTAGCAGCAGCCTCTGCAAATTTTCCATCATCAAAACCAGAAAGCTCTAGCGTGTGCCTAGCTTGCACCTCAATTTGACCACAAACTATGACAGATAAAAGGCAAATAAATATTCTACTGGTTATTTGAAATAGGTGGTGAATCAAGTAGAACCAACTATGTGCCATAAATTCTTTGAAACCTAGTATAAATAGGATCAATGCAAAAAAGAATAAATTAATTAATCCTATACATTGTATTTAAACATATGATATGGAGGAGGACCATACTTACAAATAACCAGTCGAATACTCGGGTCATATGTTCTTTACATTATAGTGACTCTCAACTAGTCACTAGCACATCAATATAAAAACTAAATAAATGAACAATATTCAACCACTGTTCACTTAAAATCAATTTCATAGCTTGAAGTTTCAAACCTAATCCTTTTCAGTTACAAAAATGGGATATCCCCAATTACATGTTAACCTATATTACCCATTCTTATTGCCAATAAGTAGATAATTACTTAATTTGTCCCAAATTGTATACAATAGACTGTATCTGTATAAACCAAATTAGGTATGACGAGTAAGAATTCGAACCTATTTGAAGATAATCTTTAACCTAGTTTGGATCTCAATGCTGCAACAAAACAATACGCGATTAAAGAACAGAAAAATCTGATAAACAACAAAAATTCACAAAATACTCGTCAGGAAATAGATGGAATTAAGATTAGGAGAAAGCAGATGGAAGAAATTTCATACCAGGCCGGAAGACGACGGACGTGAAAATTCACAAAATACTCTAATCACCCTACGATATTGTGAGGTTCAATGACCTCAAGCATCCACCCTTTGCATACATATTGTCACACCCCGCTAAAGCGAAAACACGAGAATGTAACGAAATACTGGATATCACGAGCGCATAGTGCATTTAGAGAATTACAAATTACATCATCAAATGTTTACAATGCTTCTAGGATATATTAAATTGAGTACAAGTTGAATATTTAAGCTAAATAGTCCTACCATGCCGACTATATGCATAGGTCTTCTAAGGTACTCTTATTCCTGTAAAGTGCTCACCGACTTGTCTATTTCTTGCCTGAAAAACATGTTAAAAAGTGTCAACCAAAAGGGTTGGTGAGTTTGAAGGTTTGCGACTTGATTAAACAGTTTTTTAAATAGCACCATGCGTATTTAAATATGCACGTACACATTACATGGGTTATAACCAAACCTATTGACCTGTATTGCCCCTGTATGTAAATGCCTTATCACAAAACATTAATGTACGGTGGTAATAAACATTCATTGAACATGTACGCGTTCAACAAAGGAATGAATGGGAGTTTGTCGGACTCCGATAGTACTATCTATGTTAATGCATTGGCTCACTCCTTGAGTTAATCGGTTATATAGGAACGGGGGACTTTATGTGATAATCTTGCCTCATGTAATTGTAGCATGAAATAGTATAGCATGTAAGTTAAATATATTAAGCATGTATTTCCCCCAAAACATAATTTAAAATATGGGGCTACGAGTACTCACCTTGAGTCTCGAGTAGTGTGATAACAAACTAGAAATGGTATGGAACGTCCTATGGGATTGCTACAAGTAAATAAATACTTCATCGTAAGTATATTAAATGAACTAGAATTAATGGATTAGGGTTTTATATCTCATGGGTTGCTTCATAATTATATGTGTTCATTCTCGTATAAGCGGGTATTGACTAAACATATGGATTGGACAATGACTTGGCTCGTACTTTATTGAATGAAGTGTTAAATACTAATTTGTGTTATAACGAACTAGTATGAACTTTAATTAGCATTTTAGTATAATCACTTGCACTTGAACATAATACTCAACTAGTATTGTATAATTTCATCAACAATAACCATAGGTTCTGACTACCGTTTGTTTTCTCATATAATTGGAATGTATATTCACAAGTATTCGTCATAAGTTAATACATTCCTAGTTTGAGCATATAAAATCATAAATAGGCTGGACAAGTTACATAGTCAAAGATTGTTAAATTGACAGTTGTCACAGTCTCCCCTAGTTAAAATAATTTTGTCTCGAAATTCATTCTTGATTAGTAGGGATCAGAGTTTTTGTAAAGAGATTGGGATACTTAAGCTTCATTTGATCATCTCGTTCCCAAGTAAACTATGGGCCTATTTTTGAGTTCCATCGGACCTTGACGATCGGTATTCGACTCTGCTTAAGTCTCTTGACATCCATGTCCATGATTTCTACTGGTTCTTCTATGATGTGTAGTTTATCGTCGATCTGAACTTCCTCTATTAGAATTATTAGGGATTCGTCGCTCAACCATTTCTTTAGGTTTGACACATGGAATGTGTCATGAATTCCACTTAGTTCTTGAGGTAAATTGAGATTATATGCAATTGGACCGATCCTTTGTAAGATATCAAAGGGTCCAACGTATCTTGGGGCTAGCTTTCCCTTCTTGCCAAAACGCACTACTCCCTTCCAAGGAGAAACCTTAAGCATGACTCTATCGCCAACTTTGAATTCTATCGGTTTCCAATGATTATCCGCATAGCTTTTCTGACGATCTCTAGCGGCCTTTATGCGTTCCTTGATTCGTACGATTTTGTCAGTGGTCTTTTGAATGATTTCTAGGCATGTTAGTTGGCTATCACATACTTCGGTCCAACAAATGGGCGGCCTACACTTGCGTCCCTATAAAGCTTCAAATGGAGCGCACTTAATACTAATGTGATAACTATTGTTATATGAAAACTCAATTAGTGGTAGGTAAGCATCCCAACTCCCACCAAAATCGATCACACGAGTTCTCAACATGTCTTCTAGGGTTTGGATCGTACTTTCACTTTGCCCATCAGTCTGGGGTGGTATGCCGTGCTGAGATCCAAACGTGTTCCAAGCGATTTTTGTAGAGATTGCCAGAATCTCAAAGTAAATCAACTATCACGGTCCGAGATAACGGAGGCTGGCACTCCATGTCTGGCCACAATCTCGTTCACATATGACCTAGCTAACTTTTCCACTCGGTAGTCCTACCTGATTTGAAGAAAATGTGCGGACTTAGTCAAACGGTCGATGATGACCCAAATGGAATCGTGTCCACTAGACGTTTTTGGCAACTTGGTTATGAAGTCCATAGAGATTTTCTCCCATTTCCATTGTGGGATCTCTGGTTGTTGCAATAATCCTTCTGGTGTTCTGCCTTAACATTGGCACAAGTCAAACACTTTCCTACGTACAATGAAATTTCCTTTTTCATGCCTGGCCACCAATAATATTCCTTAAGATCCTTATACATTTTATCGGCTCCAGGGTGAATTGAATCTCGTGACTTGTGTGGTTCGTCCAGAATAAGCTCTCTTAAATTCCCCGAATTAGGAATCCACATTCGGTTGAGGAAATATAGAACTTCATTGGGTTTGATTTCTGTCACACCCCGACCGGCGGCGGATTATACGCCGTGGCTGACGCGGTTATTCATAAGCACATGATCATCTATTAATTATAATAATATTTATTACTCAAATTAAAAACATCCGTTACAATTGAAAATAGGAAAACAAAGTGTTCAAACATAACATAATTAAACTCCATTATTTCTAGGTCTAAATCCTAAGTGATCATGTTGTATACTCAAACTGGTGTGTCACGTCCCAACCAACGACGGAATACGTCGGGCGGGACATGTAGACTGTTTAAAAGCTCATGATCAAAATAAATTTCATAATTTTATTAAACTGATTTAAAAGTACAAATATATATTGTTCAGACAACAAAAGCTAACGAAAATTCCAATTTATTTGTCACTAGGTCCATAGGCTCCTAAGTGATAAACTTGTACTTTAAACATTTCCACCTGAAACATGTTAAAAATGAGAGGGTCAACTATAAATAGTTGGTGAGCATACATAGGTTTAGATATCTTAAGTAGTTTTCAAGTGCTGTATACAATTCATATGACACATGGTAAATAAGGCATTTATGGACAATCTATAGTCAAACAAGGTGTACAATCAAACCTTGTGACTGATGCATAACATGTAGGTTACCCTAATGTAATGTCGGTAACAATCACCTTACCTAGGTGGGTTTGTCAGCCACAATATATCTATCAATGTTACCGTTGGCTTGTACTGAGGTAATCATTGCACGAGTGTGTCATGTATATGTAGTTTCAACTCATATCATTCAAGCATAAAACACAAATTACACAAATGGTCATAATGTAGAATTGTAAATTGTAATTGCAAATAGTTTTTTAATGCAAATCATGTTTCACCCCAAAATATGTAAAAATGTAAAAAGGGGCTATGTAAACTCACTTGTATTAGTTGTTGTAGATAACACGAGTAACAGGTAGCACAAGTGATTTGCTAATCACAAGATTAACCTAGAGTTGAATTATTAATTTGAATTATTATCATGCACAAAATCTAAGGCAAGTCTAGGTTCAGTAGGCTTTGATGTGTGTGGATTTGCACAACTAGTTGTGTTATTTCATGTAAAGGATGTGTGCAAATTGATGTTTGCATTTGAATAAGTGTTCAAATTTAAAAAAAACAATGTAAATTCAAAGTGTTTAATAAAAATATAATTGACTTAGGGTTTAATTTGAATGAATTAAATAAATAAATTTATTATATTTATTATTTTAATAATGTGCAAAAGGTAGTGTAAGTATGTACTAGTATTCTATAAAATCTTAGTAACATTTTTATAAAATAGCTATTTTGTTTTGTAATTTAATAATTTAATTTAGAATAAACTTTTAAATTGTTTTTATATTGAAAGATGGGGTTTTAAACCATTTAAATTGCAAATATATTTGTGTTATGTTTAAAATGGCAAATTATTGTATTAATCAGTTCTAAATGATGTTGAGTTTATAAATATTTTTTATAGATTTATTTAAATGTGAAAAATGATTTAAGAAAAATGAAAACATACCACCCAGCTCGAACCCGGGTGGTTTCTGTATGCGTACAAAGTGTTACCACCATACCAAGGAGGCTGATGTTGTTACAGGTCCGGTTTGAAAAGGTATTAACACCTAACCGAGAGGGAGTCGGTCGGGGTTTAACGAACACGCCAAAAAGGGCCGAACTTGTGGGTTTCAAACCCACGCCACTCGGTCGAATGGTGCAATGGCTTAACCAGTTGGACCGAGTGGTTTCGCAGGTATAACATGAACCCGATATATTAAGTACGATGGAAGAATAAATCGAAATTCCCTTATTCAAAAACGTATGAACAGGTTCAATCAATTTAACAGAAATCGAGTTTGGTACAATCGATTCGTGTAAATTGATAACGGGCTTTCGATGTATGATAAAAAACGAATCAAACTAGATAAATCTCACATGATTTGATCGAGTATTGAAGACCGTCGGCAAGCAAGTCAGACCAAGGGTTCTTGATGCTTGATCGAAGTCTAGGAACGTAATGTGGATCGAGAGAGTGCTTAGAGAGTTTGAAATGATATGTGCCAAGGTGTGGGGGTATTTTAATTCGTTCAATTCCATCTTAAGTACCTGATTCGATGGTGATTTGAAGGTAACAACTATCCCCCAGGATTACGTGTTAAATCAACGAATGCGGATGAATTGGGTTACGTATAAGGTCTGAATTCATACAAGGATTGGATGAGCATGGTTTGCGGGGTTTAAAACGCGTTGATTGTTTGATTTGAAGCCAAATTGATTTGACTTTGACCCAGAGAAGTTAAACTATTTGAATTTGAAATTAACCGCGCAATTGATCGAATTGGGCTGTTAAATGGGTCAAGATATGGTCGAATATCGAAGGTGTAGTTGTTTAATTTTTTTACATTCAAAGTAACTAGCAGGAGCGAATTTTTGGAGAAATCTAGGACCTTTGCCCTTTCCAACCATTCTGAAATTCAAAACAAAAGATAACTTTATTATAAGAAAATATTTTACAATACAAAAGTAAAATACAATAGGATTTTATTCTTTCATCAGCTCTTTCCCCAAAGTCATCAGATCCTCTCCATACTCGTACACCTGTTTCCCATAGAACTTGGTTCTTGCCTTGTCCATAATCTTTTCCCCTGTTATCTCGTCCGTTTGGCGTAACGAACGATCTAGACATTCGATAGGGGAAGAAGGCATACTATACTCGTAACCATATTTTGGTGGAGACTCACGGAGTCCAACCATAATATCATTATAAGCGTTTTGTTATCCAGGTGGAGCTTGAAAATAATTCTTAAATGGACCATCATAAGGAGGTTCAGGAAATATATAGGGATCATACAATACTGAGGTTCAAGAAATATATAGGGATCATACAAGACTGGGGATCCAGAGTTATGGGATTGGTAATCAGAACTGTTTGAAACAGGGTTATTAAATGGATAATCATCAGGATTTTCAGAAGCAGTCTGATAATAATGGGAATCTTCAGAAGGATCCTCTTCTAATGATTGGATTTGACTGGTGTGCCTCATTTTCTTGTACAGATGGGGCACCAATATTCTAATATTGCAATTGCTGAAGTCTGATCCAGCATCCATCCATTAGCTAGAAGAATTTTGGGATTGAGGATGATATTCGGGAGAATTATGTTCAGGAAGCACAACAAATGGGTCGTCATTATAGTAAGGCGAAACGTTGAGCATTACTTCGTTAACCTTTATTTGGCCATTTTCGTAAATAAAATGTTTGCCACAAGTTTTGAAAGAGATAAAGTATTCACCTTTTTAATAGGAATGGGCCTCTAAAGTTGAAAGCTTAACGTCTAGCTTCCTGTCCTGGTTTCTCTAGCGTTCCGACCTTTCTACGAGTGTTTCTTACTTAACCGGGCACTACGAGGAGCGAGAATCGAACCGGGAACGTCGGAAGTGGGATATTGATCACCTGGAACGAGATTTAGAAGTTGGAAACGGTCTGGGATGAAGAAAATCGAATGAGTTCGACCAGCTATTTATAGGCTGCCATTCGGGTACATGTCGGACCTGTAGGTCCCCGGGTGTCTCGGATCGTTACGTGTGGGTGTGTGACTAGTCGGACCGAGTGCAGAATGCTCGTGACTAGGTGGAGAATCAAGCAACACAAAGTAAACCGACAAAGAAATCACTTTCAAACTTCGTCTATTATAAACTTGAAGGTTACAGAAATGAGTGCAAATATCTGCGTGCATAACTTCTGTCAACCTATTCTATTTATACTAGACCTGATCTCTGCGCACTTAACAAGTGCGCAGGGCAAATTGTTCATGCGTACTTAGCAAGTACGCAGAGTATTCTTGCGTACTTGCTAAGTACGCAGGAAGTAATTCCTGCGCACATACTAAGTGCGCAAAACATTTAGAGAAATAATACAACAATAACATGCGTTAGAAATTACAACTTGATAACTAATACATACAAGAAAAGTACAATAAACTAAGACATTATCCAGAGTGTTTGTCACACAAAAGTTCTTCAACAAAATCCCCCTTGACAACAGCTCTGGACTGTCTTCGGTCTTCACTGCTCCCCAGCTTTAGCTTCCATCTTCTTCTTGTAGTCAAGGCAGAACTTGATCACCTTGTCGTATATAGAAGTAGGGAACTTTGTCCACTCGTCCTTGTACATGCAGTACTTGTCAGCTAGTGCCTCCAGATCTTTCACAGAGAATTTTATGAAGCAGACTTCATTAAACACTCTGATCAGTTCCCTTGGTACTAAGCTTCCACTATCGGACCACACCTTTCCAATCACCACTGCCTCGCCTGATTTAGGATCTACGTACTAGTACAATATGTTACCGAGGATATCCTGAGATAACTTGCTCAGGGGAATCTTGGTTTCACACAGCACTAGCTTGTATACCAGTTTCTTTAAGCTTTTCTTAGTCATAGGATGTCTAGCGTTCTTATCCCTGACTCGCTTGGGCACTTGAGGCTTAAACATTTCGAATTTCCCAGATCTTACCTCTCGATGTAGAACCTGCCACAAACCCATCGCTACTGCGTTATTTGAGTGACCCAGCAGCTCTCGGTTTACTAGGTTCACGAGGTCGTATCTTGGCAAGGATTTGAAAGCTTCGCTGGTTGGTTTCAAGTATTGAACCCCCCCAGCTCGCTTGATTTTAAACAACTTCTTATCCTCGTCGAACTTCACAGCTAAGATCATCACTGTCGCTCCGTGTTTGTCTATGATTGAAGTCTTTTGCCAGACAGGAGCCGGATCCTTCGATGAACTTGCAGGCATATGTTTGTCTTTCTGTACCTCTGGATCCACAGGTGTAGGGTCGGCAGGGGAGGCTTCAGTCGACGCCTCAATAGTACTAGCAGGCTCGATTGAACCTGTGTCAAGATGATATTCAAAGGATGGAACTTTGAAGATCTCTCCATCTTCAAACTAATACTCTCTTTCCCCGTCGCCCTTTGGAACTTCGATTACCACATCATCATCTTCCTCATCCCGAACGTCACCAGAGTCGATCTCTCCCTCTTCAAGATTGTAGAGAGCCTCGATCTGTGCTTCTTTGGAATAGTCTGGCTCTAAGAATAAGATTGCATTATCCGACACGTCGTTAGATAGATCTTTCAAGACGTCAGCCACCGACTTTCCTTTATTGCCACCTGAATCATCACCGCCTTCCTGGTGAGTCGACTCCCCCTCAGCCATTGGAACATCAGAAATGGGCACTATCGGCAAAGCTTGTTGCTCACTTCCACTAGAACCGACTTCAGGATCCTTGTCTTTATCATCATCCTTTGTTAGATCAACCGGATGACAAGCCTCATCACCGGTAGATTTTGATGCCTTCTCCTTCTCTTTTTCTCTCTCCCCCTGAGCAGCAAGCTTCTTGGTCAGGTCAGCTACTAACTTGACCATAATTTCATGTTCTTTCCGCTGCATGTCAAACCGCATCTTTAAAGACGTCCTGTGTCCCAGAATCATATTGTTTGTTTTGATTAGTAGTTCGTTCTGGGCCATCACATTTATAAGTCTCTCTTCTTTCCCAGTCCTCTGGCTTCTCATAATAGTAAATTCGTCCACCAATGAATTTATCTGAGCCTGTTGAGCCTCAGATTCTTCCCTTGATTTCCGAACAGTTTCAAGTAGACCAGCAACTTGTGTTTCCAAAGTATCTATCCTTGCATCATTTGGATCAGGATTCCTGGATGTAGAGGCTTCAACATTATAGAGTGGAGATGAGAAGATCGTATCAAATTCAAAACCCTGGGAAAAGTCTCCAAAGTTGTAGGGTTGATTGATAGGTTCAATGGTGGTAGTAGGGATTGTGGAGTGGATGGTGGTTGTAGGAGTGATGGAAGGGGTGATGGTGACTGACTCGGTAAGAATAGGAGTTGTCACCGCCACTTGGACAGACGGTACAGGGAGGGACACTATCACAGGCACCTCCTTTGTGATAGCAGTGATAGCCACATCAGGTGTTACCCTTGGCCTCCTCCGCTGTCGCCTGTAAAGCTGTTGTGAAGGTGAGGTAGAAGTGAAATCAGTACTTGCAACCGATACATGTGCTTGCCTCTGAGCACTGACTTCTACCTCACGAAGGATAGCTTGTTGCGGCCTATCCCCCTATTGCTTATTAATACTTTCTCTCCTACGTCTTTGTATAGCAGCGTCCGAATCAGAATCGGGCTCGTATTCACTACTAGTCGATTGTCGCTTTCTCTTAGAAGATGAATCAGGAAGGGTCACCTTCTTTAGTCTTCTTGGGTGTGCCTAGGATGGTGCATCATCAGAATCAGATGAATCTGACTCAGTCGATTCTGAGTCGGAATCTTCAGCATCTCCAACTACTTGTTCCTCGTCCCCTTCATCTTCAGATCCAACTTCCTCTTCTTCTTGCTGTTCATCACTATGCTGACTAAGTTCTGGCTAAGACTCGGCACTAAACCATCTTAAGTCAGCAGGGGCCACATATGCTTCATTGATCAGGTGGCCAAAGAGAGGAGTGTGCTCAGGGGTAGGTTCTACACTGCCTGGCTTTAGAAAGTGTGCAAACACTCTTTTGTCCACCCGTTTGACTTGTAGTCTCTCTCCAATCGCCGGTAGATCCGGTACAACATCATTAATCAACAACTGCACGAACCTAGGGTATAATAGAAATCTAAACCTATCAGCAGCATTGATCTGATCGGTGATCGATTTATAGATATACTTCGAGAAGTTATAACCCTTGTTGAGAGAGAGGGCAACCATTGCAGCCGCCAGGTCATGCCCCATTGCATCCTTTCCAGCCTTTCTAGCAGACAGGCACATGATCATGACGTGTGCGAAGTAACGCCACTGATCAAGTACCCACATCTTCTTGTATGAGGAGTAGCCCATGGTACCGACATACCCCATCCTTTGTCTCCAGCATCCATCAACGAAGTAGTCAGGGTAACTCACCGGATCAGTGGATAAGTCCCTAAACTGTAGCACGCGTCTGATGGTATCTTCAGAAATAGCAATGTCATGACCTGCTACAGTAGCCCTAATGACGTTCGGGTTTACTATACAGTCATGATTAGCAATTTCCCAGAATTGCTCCAGATACGGTCTTGAGACAACATGATCAGTAGATATGGCATAGTTTATCTTTGATCGGTTCAGGAAGTCGATTATCTCCCTATATTGAAGTGCAGCACCCTTCCACTCGGGCTGTGTTAGAGCCAGCAGATTGAATTCGCTGGTGAATGCACGAGCCATCACTGCAAAAACAAACAATAAACACAATAAGAATAAGAAGCATCATTGGAATGGATCAGACATGACAGGATATAGCAGCTACACACTGAACTGAATTTCAGACTTAGAAATTTTTCACAAGTGTCCTTCCTGCGTACTTAGCAAGTACGCAGGGATTAGTTCTTGCGTACTTAGCAAGTACGCATGAATTACTTCTTGCGTACTTGTTAAGTGCGCAAGAACTTGCACTTAGCCAAATTTCAAAAATCCAAAATTCAACAGAGGAGAGGCATTATTGTGGATTAGGGTCACCACAAGGTCGAAATACATGATGAGGACCTATGGAACCACTATCAACATCAATGAGCCGCTAACCTAGTCAATTTTGACCTAAATTTCGACCTAGGCGAACCTACGGTCAAACAGTAAGTCAAAGACAAAATCAAGGAGCGTTATGGACGATTAAGTAATGATCAAGATTTGATTGTTGATTCTAAACATGTTTTGATCATAATGTGTTACAAAAACAACCAAAAATTATCCAAAATCAAGATTCAAAACCCTAGATATTCAAAGTCACAAATCGGCCCGTAACTCAAGATTTAATGGATGAAATGGTCCTCGATTCTCACCAAATGTTAGTTAGATGATGTTGAACCTAGAATCGGGACGAAAAACCGTTTAGGAACATGCGAAATTTTGAGTAAAAAAAGACCAGAGGGTATACAACAGTGTCTAACAAGTTTGAATGAGATAAACTCAGAAAAAATTCTAAGTCCTGTATATATACCCAACACATTTGGGTAGTGCATACTTGTTAAGTGTGCAGGACTTAACTCCTGCGTACTTACTAAGTACGCATGACTTAAGTCTTGCGTACTTGTTAAGTACGCAGGGTTTACCTCATGCGCACTTACTAAGTACACAGAGACCCTTGTGTACTCAAAATTTCAACTCAAATTATGAAGATTTCAAGTCAATTAACGAACAAGATAAGCACATTCAATCAAGAGGATTCAAAGTCAATTCAAGAAGGTTAAACACAAATATTTTTGGCTTTTCTGATTAAAATTGAACTGTACACAAACTTAGAATCTTTTTAATCTTTTCTAGATAGAAATATACAAGTATATACACACACTATTTTTGCTCAAAGACACGAGAAGAGGATCATATCAGGCTAAACTCTAGCAAAAACGATACAAGATAAACGTCAAAGAATATGGGATCATGTCATGGATTACAATTTATTCACACTTAATAAGCACATAAGCAAGTAATTCAAGTTGGCAATACTATGATATTTGAAACCATAAGCATCTTTGTATCACGTTCTTGTGGGTTAAGGTATTAATTTTTAATATATACAACGTGTACCCCACTGATATGCTACATAAATGTAGCTTGCACTATCTCAAGACATCTAAGATTTTCCTAAAGATTTTCAAATCTCCCGAATGAAGTTACATCGTTTAGCACAAAAAAAATCAAGCAGAATCCATAAGGATTATCAAGAATTAAAATATTAAGAATCGAGTGATTCAGATGTCTTGGTTTGATTGGATTTTCTTCTATGAATATCATATGATGATTCAGGTTAATAGTTATGGAGTCTGAGGATTTAGGTAAGGTGATCCAACTTTTATCTGGATTTGATTTCAATGAATCAGGTATGATTCAAGGGTGAATACATGCTCAACGGTTGATGTAAAGACATGTCTTGATTCAATCTCTCATTACATACTTGTGAGTATGGGCAGTGAGATGAATCGCAGTAATTGTGCTAAAGACATAACCCAAAACTGGTCTCTTAAGAAAATATTTGCTAAAATCTTACATCCTTTATCTGATAATGATCTTTTTGTATTCTTTTACACATGCACACATGCATACATGGATTCAAATCACAGTTGTAGTCTAGATTTAGTTTCCACACTACTAGTGATTCAAAGACGCCTACAGCCTACTGACAATTCAAATTACTTGTAAATAAGCATATTAAAAACATAACAATTTAAACAATCAAGTAAGCATGACGCATTCATTTCCCATATGAGCAGTCTATGGCGTTTAGATCATTACTGATGTACTATCATTTCCTCTTTTCTCAAGATAACTTTGAAATTTTCTCCATTTTCTATTTTGTTTGGATTTTTGTAAAATATTTGAAAAGTAAAAGAACTATATAGAAAACTTAAAAGAAATAAAATTTAACTTTCATGAATTGAATTGATTTTAAGAAAAACAAGTTTTCACTCTGGATTGAACATTCCTATCAAGTTGACAAGATGCTCAAAACAAGTTCGATCAAACGCCTTAGTGAAAAGGTCAGCAAAGTTGTCATCCATGTGAACCTTTACAAGTTCAATGAGATGCTTTTAAGCACAATCACGGATGAAATGATGGTGAATTTTAATATGTTTAGTTTTGGAATGTTTCACCGGGTTGTTTGTGATGGACATGGTGGCATTGTTGTCAATGAACAGTGGAGTTCCAGTGAAGTTTAAGCCGTAGTCTCTCAATTGCTGTTGAATCTACAATATCTGAGAACAACCGCTAGTTGCAGCAATGTACTCTTACACTGCTAGGAAACCATTGACTGCTTCTTACACTGCTAGGAAACCAGTCTGTCTCCCAAGAATTGACATCCACTAGAAGTTGACTTTCTATCAAGGTTACAACCGCCATAGTCTAAATTAGTATAGGCTTTGAAGTCAAATGACTGCTGCTTTGAGTACCAAATACCCAATCGGGGTTTCCCTTTCAAGTATCTGAAAATCCTCTTAACAGCTATCATATGAGACTCCTTCGGTTGTGACTGAAACCTTGAGCACAAGCATACAGCAAACATTATGTCGGGCCTTGAAGCTGTGAGATACATAAGAGATCCGATCATCCCACAGTACAATTTTCAATCCACATCCTTCCCATCTTTGTCCGGATGCAGACCATGATTGACGAGGATAGGTGTGCCATAAGTACTGCTATCATTCATCTTGTTTTTTGATAAGATGTCCTGCACATACTTAGTTTGATGCAGATAAATGCCATCCTCTCTTTGACTGACTTGCAGACCCAGGAATAACGAAAATTCACCCATGTTACTCGTCTCAAACTTGGACTTCATCACCTGTTCGAATTCCCTACACATCTCTTCATTTGTAGACCCAAAGATAATGTCGTCGACATACACTTGTACAAGAAGAATATCACCTCCTGCTTTCCGTATGAAGAGGGCCGAGTCAATCTGTCCACGGTCGAAACCATTTGACAGTAGATGTTTTGATAATGTCTCATACCATGCCCGAGGTGCTTGATGAAGACCATAAAGTGCTTTGTCGAGCTTATTCACTTTATTGATATTATGCGGATCTTTAAAGCCGGGAGGTTGAGTGACATAGACCTCTTCATGAACTTCTCCATGCAGGAAAGCACTCTTCACATCAAGTTGATAGACCTTGAAGCCGACATAGGAGGCATAAGCCAGAAACAGTCGAATGGCCTCAAGTCTAGCAAATGGGGCATATACTTCTGTGTAATCCAAGCCCTCTTATTGATAAAAACCCTGAACAACCAACCTTGCTTTGTTCTTCACTACAACATGATGATCATCCGTCTTGCATTTGAACACCTATCTGGTTCCAATTGGTTGTACGCCTCTTGGCAAGTCAACCAAATCCCACACATGCAACTTTTGGAATTGAGACAGTTCTTCTTGCATTGCCTCAATCCAGAAGTTGTCAGCGAGAGCCTCCTTCACATTCTTTGGCTCTAACTGGGACACAAATGTAGCATGCAAACATGTTTCCATGACACCAGTGTCAAGTATCTCAGAGTATAGACTAGTGTTCTCAGCAATGGGTCTATGACGAGTTTGAACACCGGCATGAGGATCACCAATAATGTTATCAATTGGATGATTCTTATGCACTCTCATCTCTGGTACATTCGGTTCCTGAATTTCTGAATCGAGGTTCATGCTTAACTCCCCCACATCCTGTGTTCCAGATGAAGAAGATTCAATGTTGATTGGATCAGCTGGTGCTTCATTTCCTACACGAGTGTTAGGATTAGCTTGAGCGTCATTTCCGTCAACATGAACATCTTAAATGTTATCAATGTCATGAGTTCCAGATGCAGATGCAGCAATGGAATCAGGAGTTACAATCAGTACAGTAGCACGTGTTGAGAAACTGGAGTCATCACCGCCACCAAATAATTCATATACTTTTGCGGCATCATCTGCAGACAAATCAGGAAGGTTGAAAGATTTGAATAGCGCATCATAATCAAAACCCCAAGCTGGACCAGTTGGTTCTGGTGGAATGCTGTGTTTACTACAATCCACTTCAAACCATTCCTCGACAGTACGAGTTCCTATATTGTACAATCTCTTGCAAGGCGAGTTGGCAACATATCCTAAGAAGATGACTTCCACTGCTTTTGCATGAAACTTAGACCTGCGGTCTTTGTATTGTATCAATAAGGAACAGGGACTACCAAAAGGAACTAGATAGTCAAGATTGGGAGGTCGATTGTTGATCAACTCATAGAAAGTCTTGTTGTGCCTCTTCACAACCAGAACTCTATTCAAGACGTGACAAGCTGTATTAACTGCTTCTGCCCAGAAAGTGACAGGAAGCTTTGCATCTGACAGCATTGTCCTTGCAGTCTCAATCAAGGTTCTGTTCTTCCGTTCTGCGACTCCATTCTGCTGAGGTGTGTACAGGGCACTAAAATCGTGACGGATCCCCTTCTTGAGACAGGAAAGTTCCATCAAATTATTCTTGAATTCAGTTCCGTTATCACTCCTTATTCTTCTAACCTTCAAATTGCAAAGAGATTCCAAGCTCAGGATCAGGTATTGAAGAATGTCAGCTGTTTTGTCCTTTGTACCTAAAAAATGCACCCAAGAAAAACGTGAGAAATCATCAGTTACAACCAGACAGTATTACTTACCACCAATACTCCTGATACTTACGGGGCCAAACAGATCCATATGTAATAGCTCCAAAGGGGTATCGATGGAGTTTTGGAGCTTGGGCTTGTGAGACTTTCGTTGCTGTTTGCCCTTTTTACAAGGCATACAATCATCTGCAACGGTAAATCTCAGCTTAGGAACACCGGTTACCAAACCGTTTCGGACAAGATGATTCATTTTTCGATAAGAAATGTGTCGAAGTTTCCTATGCCACAAGATAGAGTCAAGCTCTGTCGCTTTGGTAAGCAAACAAGTAGCAACTGGTGAGGTGGTTTTCGCCACGCTCATGTCGATCTGATATGTGTCGTTTGTCCTTGGCGCTCACATCAGAATCCAGTCTTCAGGAACCTCAAAACCAGGTTTGAGAATCATGCATTCAGTCTTGTCAAACATAACTGAGTACCTTTGTCGCACATCTGGGAGACACTCAACAGGTTATGCTTCAGCTGCTCGCAGTAGTTGACGTTGTCGAAGCTGACACAACCATTTGAAACCACGCCTTGACACGTGATACTACCGCATTTATCTCCAGCAAAGGCCACATAGCCGCCTCTGAATGGTTTCACATCATGAAGTAGGGCCATGTTACCTATCATGTGCCGGGAGCATCCACTATCTACATACCAACGATTAGAGATGGTACCCTTCGGATGTCCCTGCACGAGTCACAAGAAATTAATTAGATTTGGAGATCCAAGCCGTAGTGGTCTTGGGTCGTCCGTCTTTTTCAAAATAAACAACCTCAATTAATTCATAGTCGTGACTGTCAAAAATGGATGAATCTTTAGAATATTTGGGACCAGGAGATTGAGAACTTTTAGATTTGTTGTTCCAGGACCTCTTCTTTTTCTTAACTGGAACAGTAGACTTAGATTCAATAGCAGCAGGTGAGGATATGTGGTTGCAAGAATAGTCAGCAACATGGAAAAGCTTCAGCAGCAAAAGAAGTAAGAGAGTTTTGGTAGCATCAGTCTAGGGGGAGTTTGTAGAAATAAAGACTGATGGCTACAAAACTTTCTAAGTACAAATGCTGCTTACCTCAGAGTTTGCTGCTGACCAACAAACTGCTGCGGATAAGCTTATCTGCAGCGGATACTTGTTCTTCTGCTGAAGAACAAATCTGCTGCGGATTATCTGCTGAAGACCAGAGTTGCTGCGGATAGGCTTCTCAGCAGCATCAATACTTGATGCTGCTGATAGGCAAATCATCAGCAGCTTTGGATGGTTGCATCTTGCTGTTGATCTCCATCTTTGCAGCTGATAGCCATTTCCACTGAAGATCAAACGTTGCAGCTGACTGACTTCGATAAAGTAACCATTACCACTGACAACTTTCTGCTACACCACTGACACACTCCATGCAGAAAGAATGTCACTGGTGCAGACAATAAAGCACTACAACGCTCTTCTCCAAGCATGCAAGCAATGATGCCTAAGAAGACGTTTGAGTAAAGTTAACTTTTATAGTGTTTATTGTCATTATATGAGAATAGCTTCAATACAAGATCAACGGTTTGTGTTAGATCTGATCCTTAGAATCAAGGGTCTGTCTTGATTCTAAGTTACTATATAAGTAGTACTTAGAGTCATTGTACCTTAGTGCTTTTCTTAGAGTGTTTCTCTGTAATCTTGTAACCATTGAAGCTTAATACAAATTGCATTTATCAGTACTTCTTGTGTTTACTTGTTTACTTTGATTAAGTTGCGATTGTTTCCGCCAATCTCAACTGGAATAGAACCATCTTGTATTTACCGATCCTACAAGTGGTATTAGAGCTTTGGCTCACAGATTAAACAAACTCACACTTGTTTAATCATTCTCTGGTTCTATTCTAAACTATCTCTTTGTTAAAGTCTCTCATTATCACAAATCAAAACAAAATGGCACAAAACAATGGATTTGAAGATATTGGAAGCATCTCTAGACCACCAAGACTGGTGTCTGGAGAAGACTATGATATGTGAAAGAACAGAATGGAAAGCTTCTTCTGCTATCAAGAATATGAGATGTGGAAATCCATTAAAAATGGACCATACATACCTATGGTGGCCTTAGCTGATTCCGGAGGTACACTGGTTCCCAAAGAACCCTCTAAGTACTCTGATAAAGACATCAAGAAAATAGAGGTAGATTTCAAAGCCTTGGGAGCCATCCAGATGTGCTTACCAAATGAAGTTTTTCATAACTTCAGAGGTTATAAAACTGCAAAGGAGCTATGGGAGGCTCTTAAAAAGATGTTTGCTGGTTTAGAAGAAGTCAAAGAAAACAGAAGAGACATCCTGAAGCAGTAATATAAAAACTTCATCTGGAAGGAAGGTGAGTCTCTAACGGTTTTATATAACAGATTTACCTATCTTGTAGGTGAGCTGCAGTGCTCAAAGGTGAAGCTGGAGAATGAAGATATTCTCAAAAAGTTCATCAGGTCTCTACCAAGTTGTTGGATACTCTACACAGTGTCTATCAGAGGAACTGAGAATCTGAAGACTCTCCAGATGACTGAGCTCTTATGTATGCTAAAAACCTATGAGCTAGAGATGATTCGGGCAAAAGAAATAAGCTCAAGCTACCAAACAGCCTCAACATCCACCACCACCTCTTCCGCCCTCCGCTCTGACCAATCAGGTCCTAGTTCAAGCAACTATTATCCTCCCATCATCACTCATCCCCAAACTCCAACCTCTCAAATAAACACATCACCATTTCTCCTAGAAGCTCCTCCTCAAACCTCAACCTCTGCTGCTTTTGTTTCTGAAAACTCAAGCAACATGTCCTTTATCAAGGAGGATCTGGAATGCTTTCATCCAGATGACTTAAAAGAAATGGACATACAACAATCGTATGCCATGCTCTCTATAAGAGCAAAAAGGTTCTACTATAGAACCGGAAGACCCATTCCAAGTAACAACTCCAACACTAGAGTTGGCTTGGATAAAAGCAAATTAAGATGTTACAAATGTAACCAACTGGGTCACTTTACTAGAGAATGCAAGGCACCTAGAGCAAACCCAGCAGCTCCTCAATCAAGACAAGCTCACCAAGCCCAACCAAGACAACAACAGCAACAAGCTACTCCTCCAGCTCAAACTACAGCTTGTGCAGCTGTTGGAACTTCTGACTTTGACTAGAGCTTCCAGTATGAAGATCTGCCTGCTAACAACCAAGCTCTTATGGCAGACACAACTGAGATACCGCCTCAGGTATATGAACATCTCTGTTCCCAAGCTTGTATTGATAAGGTGTTAGGCTACGGAAAGCATAATCAAAACCTTATAGATCAAAATGAAGAGTTTCATCAAATGAAATTTGAATTCACAATAGTCAAAAACAGTTATAAAGAAAAAATTAACTGCCTAAAGAAAGAGATTGCATTACTAAAACATGAACAAACAAATCTTGAAACTCAGATTGATGATCTACTGGCTAGATTAAAAGCTACCAGAGCAAAATTGGCAGAACAGAAAGTTCATGTTGACAAATATGAATTTCCATCCAAAAAGCTGCAAAGACTTTTGGATGCTCAAATTCATGACAAGGTAAAAACTGGTCTGGGGTATCATGCTGAACAATACCAAGCCGTTGCACCTCATGCTGACTACATTGCCATCCATGAACCAAGCTTCAATCTCTCAAATCTCAAAAAGGCCAACCGAGATCTTGATCCGTCAAGACATGAACCACTGGTGCAAGAATGCACTACCTCGTCAGAGTCTGAGTCAACTTGCTCAAAGTCCACTAAAACTGAGGAGGCCTCATCACCAGTACAAGTACTAGCACCGCATGTTCTTGAAGTCATTCAAACAAGTGCTCATGTCCCTTTACCAGCTGTTCCGGTTCCTATGCCTTTCAAACAAATCAAGATCAGCTATCCTCCAGAAGGAAGAAAGCTAACTGTTGAAAAGGGACAGTCTTCAACAGCCACCAACTCAAAGCCTCAAAGAAAGGTGTTTGACATATGTCATGCGCCTGGAGAAAGAGTTCCATATGTTCAAAAGACATTGGAAGAAGCCACCTTTGAGCACAACAAAGCTCACCCCTGGAACTTTAAAGACCTATTCAAAAGAAAGGACTACGTTTACCTTTCAAGGGACAAACTGGCTAAATCATGCTTTGTCTGTGAAAAATACAACCACACTGTTGACAGAGCAAATCCATCAGCAGCCAAAGCAACATCAGCTGCTGACAGAGCAAAGAGAACTGGAAAACCATCTCCTCAGTAATGGAAAGCCAAGATCCCAACTTCTATCCCTCCAAGAATCATCATTGGCTCTGTTGAATGCACACATGCTGAATCTGATATTTTGAGAACCCTTTTCCTCAAGGATACAAGCTCTTGGATTCCTCCCACTAACTAGATCTCTGTCATGTGCAGGGGCAGCCAGGTCACAAGAATAACACCTGGGTGGTAGACAGTGGTTGTTCCAGGCACATGACAAGCAACAAATCCATCCTCTCCAACTTCAGACACTTCAATGGAGGATATGTTGCCTTTGGGAGTGACTCAAAAGGAGGATCCATTACTGGACAAGGAACTGTTTCAAATGAAAGAATGAGTATTGATAAAGTAAATTATGTCAAAGAATTGGACTTCAATCTCATGAGTGTTTCCCAAGTCTGTGATCAAAAGCATTGGATGCTCTTCACAAACAAAGAATGCTTTGTACTATCTCCTGGCTTATCCAAACCTCCTCCAGAAAAGATTTTATTAACTACTCAGAGAAAAGAAAATCTTTATGTGCTTGACATGAATGAGGTCACTCCATCTAGAAATGTATCATGTTTTCTGTCAAAAGCTTCAGTTAATGAATCAGCTCTCTGACACAGGAGATTAAGCCACGTTAACATCAAAACTATAAACAAATTGGTGAAGGACAATCTTGTCAGAGGGCTTCCTGATAAAGAATTCTAGCTAGAAGATCACTGCATTGCTTGTTTGAAAGGGAAGCAACACAAGAGTTCTCACAAGCCCAAGACTTTGAATACAAATGATACTCCACTATAGCTGTTGCATATGGATATCTTTGGTCCTACAAATATTATGTCAATTGGCAAGAAGTCATACTTTCTGGTGATAACTGATAACTACACCAGATTCTCATGGGTATACTTCTTGAGAACTAAAGATGAAACTGCTGAGATCCTCAAATCCTACATCCTTAAGGTAGAGAATCAAAGCAATCAGAAGGTGAAGATCATAATGTGTGATCAGGGCACAGAGTTCAAGAACCACACTTTGAACTGTTTCTGTGAGAGCAAGGGAATTGAAAGGCAATACAGTGCTCCACGAACTCCTCAAGAAAATGGAGTTGCTGAAAGAAGAAACAGAACTCTAATTGAGTCAGGAAGATCTATGTTGGCTGACTCGAAACTGCCTCTCACATTTTGGGCAGAAGCAGTAAGCACAGCCTGCTATGTGCAAAATAGAGTTCTCAGAGTCAAGCCTCTCAACAAGACACCCTATGAACTATGGTTCCAAAGAGTTCCATACATCGGATTTCTAAAACCTTTTGGATGTCCATGCACAATTCTGATCACACATGGGGTTCTTCCTAAGTTTGGTGTCAAATCTGATGAAGGATATTTTGTGGGCTATTCCTCTCAATCCAAGGCCTACAGATTATTCAACTCAAGAACAAGAATTATGGAAGAATCAGCCAATGTGGAATGCAGAGAACACATTGTCTGTGAACAGGGAAAAGGCCCAAACTGGCTTTTTGACATAGACTCCTTCACCCAAATATTTGAGCCTCTCATCTTCTCAAATACGGAGTCTTCCTTTTCTCAAGCACCTACCTCCACCTCCTCTGACTACAGACTGGATTTTTCAAAATCTTCTATCAGTCTGAGAAAACCGACCATTGATCCTCCATCTATTATGGAAGCCATTGAAACAAGTGCAGCCAGAACCACACTCTCTAATGTCACAAGCAACAACCTGTCTGAAAATGAAAACTTGAATGAAGACTCTTCGGTAAATGCTGTAGATGCTGCAAATACCATTGATGATAATACTGATGCAGTTGTTGATCTTGAAGACTCTTCAACCATGAATGAAGATATCCCTGATCAAAATCAAAGCAATCTTGAGCAAGGGATACAGCTGGAGGTGGTACCAGCACAAAGGATCAACAAGAAATACCCTCTGGAAAATATTATTGGCCAAGTTCACCAAGGAGTTCTAACAAGAAGCTAATCTCATGAGGCCAATATATGTTTGTTTTCATGTTTTCTATCTCAGGTGGAACCAAAGAAGATAGATGAAGCTCTGCAACACAGCAGTTGGATTGAGGCAATGCAGGAAGAGTTGCTGCAATTCAAGAGACAGGATGTCTAGAAGCTTGTTGATCTTCCACCTGGTCAATCTGCCTTTGGCAGAAGATGGGTATTTAGGAAGAAGCAAGATGAGAGAGGCATTGTGGTCAAGAACAAAGCCAGACTTGTAGCTCAAAGCTACACTCAGGAAGAGGGAATTGACTATGATGAAGTCTTTGCTCCTGTTGCCAGACTAGAGGCCATCAGAATCTTCCTGGCATATGCTGCATCCAAGAATTTCATGCTCTATCAAATGGATGTCAAGAGTGCCTTTCTGTATGGGAAGATTGGTGAAGAAGTATATGTCAAACAACCTCCAGACTTTGTAGATCCTACACATCCTAACCAAGTGTTCAAACTAGACAAAGCTCTATATGGCTTACATCAAGCCCCAAGAGCCTCGTATGAAACTTTGTCCGGATATCTACTAAGCAACAACTTCAGAAGAGGCGCCATTGACCAGACCTTGTTTATCAAAGATGAAGGGGGAGAAATCTTACTGGTTCAAATCTACGTAGATGATATCATCTTTGGATCAATAAGGAAGAAGTTGTGTAAAGACTTCGAGATCCTGATGCACTCAAAGTTTGAAATGAGCTCAATGGGTGAGCTAAATTTCTTTATGGGTCTTCAAGTCAAACAAGTCCTGAATGGAATCTTCATCAGCCAATCCAAATATGTCAAGAGCATTCTGGAAAGATTCAAGATGACTGACTGCTCTTCTACAAGAACCCCTATGCAAGCGCACCATCAGCTGACTCCAGACAAAGATGGTCAAGACACTGATCAACATCAGTACCGTGCAATGATAGGGTCTCTCATGTATCTCACTTCCTCAAGGCCAGATATCATGTTTGTAGTATGTCTCTGTGCAAGATTCCAGGCAGCTCCAAAGATTTCACATCTTCAAGCTGTCAAGAGAATTTTCAGATACCTAAAGGGAGCTCCAAGACTTGGGCTATGGTACTCTAAAAATGATAAGTTCAATCTGTATGCATACACTGACAATGATTATGGGGGATGCAACTTGGACAAAAAGTCAACTTCAGGGGGATGTCAGTTTCTGGGAGGGAGACTGATTTCATGGTAGTGCAAGAAGCAAACATGTGTTTCAACTTCTACAGCAGAAGCATAATACATTACAGCTTCAACTTGTTGTGCACAAGTCATCTGGATACAAAATCAAATGCTGGATTATGGGATGACTTTCATGGCAACTCCCATTCACATTGACAACATGAGTGCTATATCAATCACAAACAATCCGGTGCAGCACTCCAAGACAAAGCACATTGACATCAGGTATCACTTCATAAGAGATCAAGCTGAGAAAAAGAGAATTATTTTAACCAAAGTTCATACCAATGAGCAATATGCTGATTTGTTTACAAAATCATTTGATGAAGCTATATTTAGATATTTAGTTGAATCTATTGGTATGATGAACTTTGATTAAAATATGTCTCTAAATTTTTGTCTTTGTAAATATGTTTGTCTTTTGTTATAAATGAAAGTTACAAGTCAGCAGCATCCATTTTTGCTGCTGACAGGTTTAATAATCAGCAGCAAAGATTTTGTCACTGACTGCTTTAAGTTATCAACAGGAACAAGTTTCCTGCGGATAGCTTTAAAGCAGTCAGAAGCAACTCTCTTGCTACGGATCAATGCATCCATCAGCAGCAATAGTATTTGCTGCTGACAGACTTAACTATCCGTAGTAACCAAGTTTGCTGCTGATGGGTAAAAATAAGTCTAAATTAACTTTTACCCACTGTAAAAATTCCTTTCAGTCTTCACCATGACTGTTAAAGTGCATTACAGCTGTAACAGTAAAAAGTGAATGAGGTTGTACTGTACAAGTCATTTTGCTTTTCCCTCCTCTGCCGTTATAAGCACAAATCAAATTTCTTCACCACCCCTTCACATTCAATTTCTCCCTAACTCCCATCACTTTCTCTCAAGTCCCCACAACATTCAAAGCCTTCCATTCCTAACCACCCTTCAAAACCTTCCTCTTTCCCTCCAAAATCCAACAAAAATGGCAGACATAAACAATCCTGATGATAAGTTCTCCCCATATCACAACCTCACGACATACTTAACCAAAGGAAAGAAGTCCGCGGGGTTCGATGATATGATCGACTTTCTGTGCTGATCAAAGATACATTTTGCACCAACAGTCAACCCTACCATATATATTCCTTATATGGAGGATTTTTGGAATACCGCCATCTACTCTACCGAACAGGGGATTCCCCAAATAAAAGCCAAGGTAGACGGCAAGGACATCATCATCTCTGAAGCTACTCTCCGAAAACATCTTTAGCTTCAAGATGAGGGGGCAGCCATCTCATACTCAAATGAAGAATACATGAGGACCTTTGTATCCATAGGGTACACTGGAAATCAAAATAAGTACACAATAGAGAAGGCACTGATAGGCCCTCCATGGAAGTATCTCTGCCATACTCTTCTATAATGCATATCTCAGAAGAGAAGTGGATGACATCAAGTGAGCTCTGCACTTGCCTTCGCTGTTCACGGTATGATTACTGGCCAGGGATTCAACTTTGCACACCTCATCTTTGAGGGTTTGAGATATAACCTTCAAGAGGGTGCAAAGCAATAATTTTTTATGTACCCCAGATTCTTGCAGGAGGTTTTCAACAAGGAACTAAAAGATCTCTCAAAACCTGCAAGAATCTACATCATGTTGGGTCATAAAAATAATATTTTTCAAAGTATGAGAACTGTTTCCAAAAAGTTCTCACGGGTCAATGTTCCATTGTTATCTACAATGCTGAACTTACAAAGTACCCAGGGTGACAGTTTAGCAATCCCAGCTGATACTGATCCCACACCCTCCACTTCAAATCCTGAACAACAAGCTGCTTCCATTGCTCGAACCCCTGTGCAAACTACTAAGGATGCACAGGTACAAAAATCACTTACATCTGTTTTGTGTGTTATCGTTCAACTGGAACAAAGGGCCCCAGTTGCAACGAAATACATTAGAAAAAGGAGCAACAAGACTCCTTCTCTTCTTATCTCAAAGGCCCAATCCCAACCTCAAAGCCCTCATTCAGAATCCCAACATTCTGATGAGAATATCAAAAAGGATAGCCAAAATATTAGAGAGATCTCTTTGAAAGTTTCTCTATTAGGATCAGGATCACATCCCGGATCCATAGAACAACCTGCTGAGCCATACCTTCATTTCTTTTCTCTGAACTTAAGTGTAGAGGCTCCTTGTCAAGATGATATACCTTCTCCAACAACCACTATCTCGGAGGTATTGATTGACTTAGCTGCTGGTGCACCTAACCCAAGTTTATCACCCAAGAAGGTTCACTCTGGTGGTATTGATAGAGTGAATGTGGAAAGGGCTATCACTACTCCTAGTACATCAACTGACCGGGAGGACAGTGATAACATAACTAAGACCCTAACCACGGCAACTCACAGTGAGGATGTTTCCTTAGAAACACTCTTCACTGAGAGGAATCCCAGGCGCCGAGAAAACCAGGGTGATGGGGATGCAGAGGCTAGGCCTAAGACCCCATCCAGCTCCAAGGATTCCACAACTATGGATGATGATAGACTGAAACTTCATAATTTGGGATTGACGGCCATGGTGGCAATGCTAGAGGCTGAAGTGTCCAAACTGCGACACCAAGTCTCTATACATGAAGCCCATCAATGCCCTCCAATGACTTCTCCCTCCCTTATATCAGTGAGCACTCAAACAGATAACACTCTATGCACTGATGCAACCAAAAAGGGGGAGGTAGTTACCAAGGAAGATGATGCGGATAGCCTAGAAGAATGGATACAAGAGCAGACTGTGTTTCAAAGTTCACTATACAAACCTGCTTTTGTTCAAATCCATGACTTACCAGACTCAGTTGATGAAGAGGAAGATATAACTGAGGATTGGAAGTTAGTGGTCCGAGCTGTTGATGAGGTGTTACAAGATGAAACTCTCCATGAAGACACACCTCCATCATTCAGCATACTTCCTGAAGATGCAGCCATAATAATTTAAACATCTACTCCCCAATTCTCACTAACTTCAAACAAGCTAGAATTCGACTCCATTCTAGCTTGGGGGTATGATGGCATAGCTGAGAGATTCTGGATTGGATGGGAGTTTAGTGGAGTAGAAGAGCTAAACTGGAACACTCTTAATGCCCTCCAGGTTCTTAATTTGTATCTGATAAGATGTATCAACACTTCATCAGAACTTTCAATCAGCAGGTTCTATGACTTAATGGAGGATAATATGCCCTGGTTTGAAAGACTACTAAAAGAAGCAAATAGGGTGGCTTATCCTGAATCTTTCACCTTCTTCCTCCTACCTTCAGACCTCCTATGCAATGGATCTTCTCTCTCAATCAACATCAAAGAGATCTTACTCCTACCTTCAGACTTCCTGCACAAGGTCTTTGAGCTCAGATCACTCATCTGCAACATCAACTCCTTAGAAAGTCAAGCAATGATCAAACTCATCAAGGCTTCTCTTTATAAGGAGGAATCGCCTGCAATGAATGACTCTGACTCAGATCTATCCCTTCCCTCCTCACCAATTGTGATACTGAACGCAACAGAAGAGTCAAGAAAAGTGGCTGCTCAGAAAATCAAAGAGGCCTTTAAAGCTATACATGGGAATGAAAGGGAAAAGAAAGAGAGTGAAGCTATCCCTTCCTATGTGTCTACTCCTCATCATGCCAATGAAGCTGAAGCTAAGATCCCAACAGCATCTCTTACATCTGCTGTTGTGGTCCATGAAGCTGAAGTAGAGGCATCTAGCAAAGACAAAGGGAAAAGACCTATAACGGAAGAAGATGAAGAAAAGTTATTGAAAGAGAAGAAGGAAAGGGAGGAAAGAAGAAGAAGAAGAGAAGAAGAGGAGATGGCTGAACTAAGAAAAGCTCAAGAAAGAAAAACGGTCATTCTCCTCAGAGAACAACAGATCCAGCTGTATGCCAAACAACTGGATGATCTGAAAGTCAAGATTCATGCAGTCTATCAAATTCAAGAAGATGAAGCTCTTGCTCTTCAACTGCAGGAACAATTTAATAAAGAAGAAGAAGAAAGAGAGAAGAAGAAGAAGGAAGAGGCCAAGTTCAGAATAACTGATTCTGAACTAGCCAAAGAAATAAGAGAGGAGTGGATAGAGGCTCTGATTTCTCAAGGTGAGGATGCAGACTACCTTGAGAAACTATCAAATAAAGAAATCTATAGAGCCTTCATGGGTCAGCAAGGTCTATTGGCAAACAAGAAAAGAGCTGAAGAAGAAGAAAAAGACAAACAGAAATCCAAGAAGACCATTGCCTTCAACAAAAGGACCCATGAAGAAAGGAAGGTCATGATTGACTTCCTAAAGGCTATAGGAGAGAGTGGAAAAAGGCTGGGTCCCATGAATTTCATGAACCTGCAAGCCCTTTACTTTAAAGTCAAGAAGGGAGAGGAAGAAAGATTGGGGAAGACAGGCTCCAAGAAAAGGGTAATCATTCTAGCTGATGAAAGAGAACCAAAGAAACCCAAGCCTACTTCCTCATCCTCCCCTTCCTCTATCCAACAACCTTCCACTTTCCCTCTTAGACCTCCCTCCTTTCCACCCAAAGAGTCCAAATCCTCACACCCAGCTCCTACTCATCAACAACCTCCCAAGAAGAAAAGCAAACCTACTACCAAACTAGAAGACTCAAGAGAAATTGCCAAATGGTTCTACAGCACTCAAGATCAAAGGTTTGAAGTCTTCAGGGGAAGAACGGAAGAAAGAAGATCAATTTATACATCTGTTGATGAAGTATTGCAGCTTCCAAATTCTGATTTAAGAAGAATGATGGAGCTGGGTGAAGCCAATGAGCCTGAGAATGAAGGTGGGAGACATCTATTGCTGGTAATCAAACATTACTTCAACCCCAGAAAATATGAAATCATTGATGCCAAACCTCTCCAATCCCACTCTCCATTCATCAGTTGGTCCTACAATGCTGAAAAGAATGAGTTCATATTGACAGATGTTAAAGGACAGAAGATGAGGAGTTCAAGCAAGGCCATCTTCAAAATGGCAAGCAAAGACATCAAGACTCTATCTGAGCTTCCTCTTAACAATCCCAGCAAGGACCAGAGAGGATATGAGGTTGCAAGAATAGTCAGCAACATAGAAAAGCTTCAGCAACAAAAGAAGTAAGAGAGTTTTGGTAGCATCAGTCTAGGGGGAGTTTGTAGAAATAAAGACTGATGGCTACAAAACTTTCTAAGTACAAATGCTGCTTACCTCAGAGTTTGCTGCTGACTAAAAAATTGTTGTGGATAAGCTTATCTGCAGCGGATACTTGTTCTTCTGCTGAAGAACAAATCTGTTGCGGATAGCCTTATCTGCAGAAGACCAGAGTTGCTGCAGATAGGCTTCTCAGCAGCATCAATACTTGATGCTGCTGATAGGCAAATCATCAGCAACTTTGGATTGTTGCATCTTGCTGCTGATCTCCATCTTTGCAGCTGATAGCCATTTCCACTGAAGATCAAACGTTGTAGCTGACTGACTTCGATAAAGCAACCATTACCACTGACAACTTTCTGCTACACCACTGACACACTCCATGCAGAAAGAATGTCACTGGTGCAGACAATAAAGCACTACAACGCTCTTCTCCAAGCATGCAAGCAATGATGCCTAAGAAGACGTTTGAGTAAAGTTAACTTTTATAGTGTTTATTGTCATTATATGAGAATAGCTTCAATACAAGATCAACGGTTTGTGTTAGATCTGATCCTTAGAATCAAGGGTCTGTCTTGATTCTAAGTTACTATATAAGTAGTACTTAGAGTCATTGTACCTTAGTGCTTTTCTTAGAGTGTTTCTCTGTAATCTTGTAACCATTGAAACTTAATACAAATTGCATTTATCAGTACTTCTTGTGTTTACTTGTTTACTTTGATTAAGTTGTGATTGTTTTCGCCAATCTCATCTGGAATAGAACCATCTTGTATTTACCGATTCTACATGAGCTAATGGAAGCCTCACCTGATTGAACTCCAACCAGCCATTCCAGCTTCCTCAATCTCTTGTTCCTTCTTCTCCTCTGTGGCTTAGAGAGTTTCACCACAGGTTTCTCACCATTTGGTGCATTACCAGAGGTAGATGCACTAGGTTTAGCAGGTAGCTTTCCCCTTTTTGAAACAGATGGTTTAGCCTCAGATGTGATCTTTGGCTTTACCATAGGTTTTAATGGTGGTTTCACCACATTTGCTTTTGGACTTTTGGAATGCTTCACTAGAGGTGACTTAGGGATAACAGCCGGTTGTGAAACAATTGGCCGTTTCCCTTGGTTCTTAGCAGGACAGTTCCCAAGAATGTGACCAACCATATCACAGTGAAAGCGAGTTCTCTTTTCTTTGTAAGTCCTCCTGTAAGGCTCATTAGATCTGGCATTAGATGACTCAGCGTGATGAGCAGGAGAAGTTTTTTGGTGAATAGTAGTTTGACCCGATGATGATTGGTTTTTGGAAGTATAAAATTTTTGCAAATTTTCTTGATAACCAAGCCCAAAATGAGCTGAAAAAGCTTCTTTCTTAACTTGATTAATATTTTTATATCCCCCATAAAGCATTACTTTTAATTTTTCATTTGATTCAATGGTATCGGGTTCAGTCAAAATACAATTATCACTATCAGTGATAATGTTTTTCTTAACTTTCTGTTCACCTAGCAACTCCTCAGAGACTACTCCTTCAGGGCAGGTGTTCTCAGACCCATCATCAGAAGCAGTAAAGAACTCTTCATTAGATGCAGAGTCAGCCTTACTTGAGGCATCATCCTTGTTAGAGGAATCATCCTGACTTGAGTACTCATCAAGGCAAGATAAATCAATGTCAATTAAGCCGTTGATAAATTTCCCGCTAACTGGTGGAGGAATGGCATTAGTACCCAACCCTAAGCCATTCACTTGTCTCACTACAGACTCGTAGTGTTCCAACACAAAATGAGAATTTTTCAACTTCTCAATATTTCCTTTCAACTGCAAGATCTCATTTTGCAGCTTGTTGATCACATTGTTCATTTTCTCTAACCTCTTGTACGCAACATCCAAATGAAACTGTTGATCGCTGATTTTAAGTGAATAATCACGTTTTTCTTTCTTTAAAGTTTCAATTGAATTTTTGTAACGTTTTTCATTTTCCTTGTAGCTTAACGCTGCAATACGAAGGGGTTCGACTTTGTCTTGAAGCTTAGAATTTTCAACCTTTAAGCTTAGACATTTGGAACAAGAAATAACAGCAAAAGGATTAGAATCTACCTCATTCGATGAACATGATGCCTCTCCAATAGCCATGAGGGAAACTGCAGTTGTCGACTCTACTTTATCAGCCACAGAAGCTTCCCGTTCCTCAGCTTCCATCATTTCCATAATCTCAGCCAAGAGACCAACCTGTGTTTGTGCAATAAGGGCATCCTCCAAATGCACCCCAATCAATGCTTTCGTCCTATTGAGCCACCAATGCATTGGACGTTCCACACTTTGATTGCGATTGTTAGAGTTGTACCCTTGATTATTTCCTTGGTTGCTTCCCTGGCTTGGTCTTGTGAATCCTGAGGCAGGTGCTTTGTCCTTTTGACATTCACGAGCAAAGTGTCCAAAGTTCAGATACTTGTAGCACTTGGCCTTGGATTTGTCAAAACCCACCTTGGCATTTGAATGCCCACCAACAAAATTTCGGCCAGTTCTGTTCAAGAAACGCTTGGCCCTCCTCAAGATCATGGCCATATTCCATTGAATATCCATATCCTCCATATCATCCGGATCCACCTGATTGAAGTCTTCTTCTATGGTTTCAGGATCTGTGAGCTTACCGCTAATGAAGTTCTCATAGGTAAGCATGCATGATGAGAATAAAGCCACATGATCTTCAGCTATCTTGGCTATTGCTGATTGGTTAGCTGAAGATGTGGGAGAAGGGTTTCTTGAGGAATTCTGATGATGAGAACCAGAACCAGAACCAGAACCAGATCCAGATGATGCATAGCAAGCATGACCACCACAGACATTTGAATTATCCTCTTCATGAGAGTTCCGTGAGAAAAGGGCAATTCCAGAACCCGATGACTTAGCTGTAGAAGATGTCCCATAATACATAGAAGGATCTTGTATTTGAGGTCTCCTTTCTTTTTAGGTTCATATCATGTGCTTGAACCTTTCCAATTGCCTCAACAATTGTCATCTCATAGAACTTAGGATTCTCTCTCATCAGGGTAGTATACATCTCAAATTTGGGTGGTAATGCATCCAGAAACTTTTCAACCAACTCCTCATTTGGATATATGAGGTCAAAAGCTTTCAGCTCAGTCTGCAGATGATAGAATCTAGAGATGAGCTCATCAATGGATTCGTTCTCCAGATATCTGAAGCACTCATATTGCTTCCTAAGAAGATCCCTTTTACTCTTCTTGATGTCACTGTTACCCTCGAATCTCTTCTGCAAAGCCTTCCAGAGATCCTTTGAGTTATCATATCCTCTAAAGTTGTGGAATAACTCCCTGATCAAGGCCATAGTAATAGATCCGTGTGCCTTCTTCTCTTTGTCATAAACTTTCTTTTCTTCTTCATCAAGTTTAGAGATAGGCTTGGGAACTTCCTCATCAAGATATGTATATGTGGGATGCTTATAACCCTCTAGAATGGGTATCCATAATGAAGAATTAGTATAAGAGATATAGTGTTCAAAGCGTGCTTTCCAGTTAGAATAATCATTTACATTAAGCAGCTTTGGGGGTTTCTGTGGGGTTCCAATTTCGTTGTCATAATTAAGTAGATTACCGAGGTTCTGAAGATTTTCCATAGTGTAACACTTAGTCAAATTTCAGAAAAGTCAAAACAACTTGCGCACTTGACTCTGGCCTTGCGCACTTAAACAATTTGGTCTTGCGTATTTAGAATTTGCTCTTGCGTACTTGACAAGTATGCAGGAGAAAATGATAAGTACGCAGGAGATGACTTAAGTATGCAGCAAATATGGTCTTGCGTACTTGGTAAGTACGCAGCAAGACTGTACTTGTTGCCAAATAAGGTAAGTACGCAGGTCACTTTTTCACCAACCCTCACCAACTTTTTTCGGTCACTGGAATCTCACCGAAGACAGAAGAAATCGAAGGTATGACCAAAGAAAATGAGCCAAAGGGTGAGAAACTCGTTTCTAACCAACCTTTGATGCTCAAAACACTCAAATACACTACAAAAGTTGATTTTTGAGTGATTTTTGCTTCTAAAATAGTGCTCAAGAGCTACCCCTATTTTATCACAAAAATCAACAAAAACACCCACTTTTGCTTGCAAAATCTCTGTAGGATGTGTAGAAGATGCTCCTAACACACTTACAACACTCGAAATCAAGAGCTATGCTCTGATACCACTTGTAGGTCCTCGGGTGTCTCGGATCGTTACGTGTGGGTGTGTGACTAGTCGGACCGGGTGCAGAATGCCCGTGACTAGGTGGAGAATCAAGCACCACAAAGTAAACCGACAAATAAATCACTTTCAAACTCCATCTATTATAAACTTGAAGGTTACAGAACTGAGTGCAAATGTCTGCGTGCATAACTTCTGTCAACCTATTCTATTTATACTAGACCTGATCTCTGCGCACTTAACAAGTGCGCAGGGCAAATTGTTCATGCGTACTTAGCAAGTACGCAGAGTATTCTTGCGTACTTGCTAAGTACGCAGGAAGTAATTCCTGCGCACATACTAAGTGCGCAAAACACTTATAGAAATAATACAACAATAACATGCATTAGAAATTACAACTCGATAACTAATACATATAAGACAAGTACAATAAACTAAGACATTATCCAGAGTGTCTGTCACACAAAAGTGCTTCAACAGGACCGATATGGCTGGGGATGTCGGTCCGAGATCCGGCTTAGCCCACGTCAGCCCTACACGTCTTATCCTGATTGGACCGAACATATTTGGCGGCATATCAGACCGATATGTGGACCATGTCGGTCCGATATCTAGACCCATGTCCCACCATTAGGCCTGAGTCATTGGATACGTGTTAATACCACATTTTGCGGCTTAGAGGAGGTTGTCGGACCGTCATGGATCAATGTCGGTCCGATAACTGACTAAGCAACTTATTACGGACCGATATGAGGATTGATGTCGGTCCGATATCTTACTTTAACTTACTTCGGACCGATATGAACTTAGATGTCGGTCCGCTATTGGACTGAGTTTAGCTTTATTCCGACACAAAACTTAGTTTCACTTCAGACCGATATGGTATTCAACGTCGGTCCGTTATCAACTTAATTTCTCAAATTTCTTTTATTTTCAACCCTATATTTTGGTATATTTGTAGCTATAGTCCCTAGGGTTTTACCTTTTGTCAAATCTTGGGCATTTTTTTGTGGCAGGTGTTACAATCGATAACAAGATTCAGGTCTGATACTCAAAGTCAGGCATGAATGGTGATAGTGGATTTAGTTTGAAGAGAATTGAGGAGAAAACTATCGAAGATATTTTGGATTCCAAAGATGGAATGCATCACTTGAAATGAGAATGATGAGAATTTGATGATAAAAAACTTGTTTAGGATGTAGTCTAATATGTTCAAGAAATGTCACAGGATAAGAGGTTTCACGAACTCTAGTCAAGGTCAAAATAACATAAAACTTCGCGTAACACGAACAACACTACTTCTGGCAATATGACACGAACACTTATATATAGGAAGTACTAGCGGCGTATCCACCAGGCCCTTGTCATATCACATTAGTTTCATTAGTATATATCATGATAGGTTTTATGTCATAACACACTACAAAATTCACTATGTTTTCCATGCGCTGACTTTTATAATTGCGTGTGCACCCGTAATCACTCAAATCGTCGCATAGTCCGTATAGTTCATCCCATTTTATGTGCGGGCCAAGAGAGGACACGAAATCACTTAAACCATAACTATTATTTCATATATGTGTTGCTAATAAATAATTGTGTCCATAGATAACTTGTACAATGCATAATGTATAATGAACACTTGGTTTATGTTGTGTTGAAATTTGAACTTGCTCATAGATTACATGGGCTTGTACGATAAATATAATGAAATGAAAAAAAGCACAAATGTTATAGCTATCAAGTTCAGGAGCGACGCCATATGTAAACCCATGAGGCTAGGGTTTAGTGGTAAGAAAGGACGCCCTGGCGAGATGACATTGGAGTTTATATTTTATGTACTATACGACGTGTAGGACGTATTCTGATCACGTGATAATACTTTTGACAAGTTCGGGATTCAAGTGAGTGGACGGGGTGTAGAACAAGGATTGGGATTCAATAGAGCCAGTGGGGTTCTAATCCCCTACTTCTTAAATTGTGACAGTCCGAACTTTTAGGGTTAACCCCGTTAGCAATCCAGTTAAATAATCCTCTAAATCCTAACCCAGTTAATCTAATCTTGAATCCCAGGGACTAATTCTGTCATTTCTTAATCTCAAACTGCAGGGACTAGTTCTGCCAAGTCCTAAAACCAAAATTTTGACTTCAAAGTCAAAATAGAAAGTGTCGTATTCCTGTTGACTTTCAAAAGTCAAACCGTGTGATCAATAGATCCAAATTCGAATCCTATAACTGAAAATCGTCTAAATCTGTAACCGATTAAGACATTAACACTATTAACGTTCTTCATCAAGTCTCTAATTATTATCATCATTGTCGAATTAAACCCAATAATGGGTAATGAACCCGTAACCGTCGACATTCGCCATTTATCTATCAAATTGGACGAGTTCTTCTGTTACTTTCACAAATCGAGCATACACACCCCTTAGTCGCCCATGTTAGAAGTAATCCCACGCCTCAATTCGATCGGAGTAGCAGAAAGAGTCGCCGGAGACCAAGCCATTTACAGTCGAACCTGCGTACACTCGATTACCTTCAATTCGGCACTCATTTCGGTAATCAAACACATCCTTAACTTCGTTTTGGTGTCTAGATTGAAAGCCCCATGATTATTAGGGCTTGCAATATCGAATCGAACACGAACCCGAATCTAGGGTTCATACAATTACGGTTTAAGCGAATTCAATCCTATACTCAATTAAAATTCAATTAAATTATACCACTCGATTCGTAATCATCTGCTTTATGAAAGCCCTATATCAATTTAACATGATAACATCGAATTTTACTCAATCCATAACCTAGGGTTTGTTCGTAATTCGATTTAGGGGTTTCAATCTTAAACGTTATCTCAATCAAATTAAATCATATCATTGGATTCGCAATGTCCTGTTTAGTAAAAGCCCTATGTTTTCGTTGAGTTTTAACATCCAATTTAATCAATTTGATTTGGTGTTCATATCTAGGGTTTCGACTTATGAATCTGTAATTAAACGATCCAAACCTTATTATTTTTGCAATTAAATGAGACCGAAGTTACGAAATACCCCGACTATCAAAACCCTCATGTCATTTGGTTTAATCGAAGTCAGATTCATTGGATTTGGGATGGAATTGGATTCGAAATCGTGAATGGGGGTAGGGACTAGATGTCTGCGAAGATTAAAACTTTATATTCTGAGTTTTGTTCACAAACTGTAACCTAGATCAGTTGGTTAAGTTGTGTGGCTTGTTCACAGGAGACCCGGGTTCGAATCCGGTTTCCTGTGTTAATTTTTTTAGGCGCTTTTCTTGGATTAATTATTATAAATTTTTTTCCATTATTATTATGATATTATATTAAAATGTTTTTAAAACCGGAAAACTCCCGTAGGCACGGGTATTGAACATATGGCACATTTTTTAGTATTATGTTAAATTAAAAATAATGTAACTTATTATACTATTTCCGAAACAATTATTAAACTTGTAAAAACGCTCGAACAATGGTTTTATATCCGGTTGGGATATTATAAACCGTTTTCTTTAGGTTTTCACCGCAATTAAATAATATATTAATATTGTTTCTAAACCCATGATTTCGAATAAAATAATAGTGTATGCACATTATTTTCAACATGTTAATACGTTACCGTGTCACGTTCCAATCTTGTAAATGATAAAATTATTTATATTATTTTTGTAGCACAGTTGTTTATGGTGAGGTCTTGTTAAATTAAAAGTAATATATATAAATTATATTATTTTCTTAGACCATTACTTAATGGCGAAAACGCTCGAATATATTTAATATATATTATTATTTGTCATTCGTCGCGAAACGTATTTATTGTACTTATTAATTATAAAATTCTCATCCCCGTGGGCACGTTCGTTTACTCGTTGATCTTTAGAGCGTTTCCTTTAGGACGTTCCTTATTCCGTGTCGTCGTCACATATTCCATTTTATCCCTAATAATTATGTTATAATTCTAGGGCATTCGTGAGCCGTGTCGGGCTAACGCTTGAGATTCCAATCGCATACTTGTGTGATTACTTCCTACGCAATCAGGTGAGTTTTCACGGCCCCTTTTACTGCTTTTAAACTGGGGGAGAAAACATGACGCAAACACTTTTTGATTTTTGTACTTCATTATGTATCACTTGTTATGACTATGCGTAAACTCTATAATGAAAGTCCTCACATCGAACCGTTTAAATATGAGTTAGCGAGGTATGTTGGGTAGTACTACTGGGTTTGACAAACATCACCCGCGTTAGTCGCGCTAACTCGATTGGATAACGAACGGATGCAATATTGACCTAATCGTGCACCATGGTTGATCAGCCTGGTGGGAGGCATTTAAACAGTCAGTTTACGGTTGCGAGCGTAATAGCAAACATGAACATGGGTTAGCTACCTATTGATACATATATTGATTATACAATAAATCTGGTAAACGTTTATTTAAATATTGAAACCTGTGAACTCACCAACCTCGTGTTGATATTTTCTTACATGTTTTCTCAGGTCGCTTAAGATAAGGCACAGGTGCACGCATAGGGCATGCATGGAGTCTTATGATTTATTTATAAAATAATATTGCTGAATTGCTTGTACTTTATTTTGGACTTTGTTTGGACCGAACACTTTGGGACTTTTCTTGGGAGCGTTTGTTTTGCGCATTTACTTTCATTTTACGCTTCTGCACTTACTTTGATCATTTATGATATAATTTCATTTTAGTTCCATATAGTGTCGTTCAATGTAACTAATGACTGAGATCCTGGTTTGTCATTTCCCAAACGGTAAAACTCCGTTAGTTGAAATTGGGGGTGTGATATAAATGCTTTACTGGTTTAGGGCTTCGTACATACTTACAAGTGATGATTACTATATTAAACCTGTTAAGAGTTTTGAGCGTTAACCTGAGGTGTTTATGAACTATAATATTCATTAATGAGTCAGGGATAAAAGAGTTTTTAATGGGGTCATGTTAAGGGGTAGTCGGAATATAAGCTAAACGCTTATGAATATGTGTATGATCCGTTATCCAAGTACTATGTGTGGGGTGCATGTGTAGTTAATGAGCCTTGTAAATGAAGTATGATGTTATGGGTTTTATACTTTTGTTGTGTGTTTGTATCGTTGTCTCTATGACACAGCAAACAGGATTGTGAAGGACGAAGTCCTTCAGGAAGTCACCATAGGTGACAACATTCGACAGGTTAATGATGAGCTCGGGGTGTGTCGAACGCCCTGACGAGGGTGCAGGTGATGAGGTATGTGTTTGTGTGCATATATACGTGTTTAAATTGTATGCAAGTGATGAGTTATATTTTTTGTGCATGGGATGAAAGTAATGTGATGTGTAGATGATATTAATGTGGTGAGTAGAGTTAGATTGACCGTTGTGTCGGGATTGTGATGTGGTGTTTAAAACTGTCGTGTCACTTGACTTGTGAGAGTCTTGATCAAGGCTGATTAAGTCGATGTCTAGGTATTGGTTGTGTTAATCCGGTTTTCGGGTTAAAACGGGTAGTAAATTAGGAGTAATTAGTGTAGTAATATTGATCCATGTCGGTGAGGTTTATTGGGTTATATTTGTGGGATGCGTCTGGGGTGGTGAACCTTTTGGGATATCATAAGATAACAGGGGGTTATCTGTACGATAATAACTTATAAAACTATTTTATAAGGACCGGAGGGTCCTAAGTCAAATAAGAATTGTGACGAGATGGATTTTATTTAAATTAATCTATTAGAACTCACTCAACGTAGCTGACTTTGTGTGTACGTTAGATTGTTTTGCAGGTGAGCTTCATGGTCGACGTATCTTGGCTTGGGAGCTGTGTTACTCGAATTTGTTGTGCAGGCATTTGTAAGGTAAAGTCAATAACGATAATGTGGCATAAAGAGGATTATTGTTTTTAGAAAGACTTCTGTTGTAATTTTGATTAACTAAACGGGTATTTTAAGAGAATACCAGTGATGAGAATCAACTATAGGGTGTCGGATTTGAGGCCTTAAACATTATCACACTTAGTGACCTCCCGAAGTACCTCGTCCTCCACAATCCCGTTTGACGTGTCACAAAGACAACGATGCAAATACAGAGTATGACAACTTTACCAAGCAATTATTTAAATATAATTACACTAGACTGTGCATATTAGACTTAATAACAAGTAGTAAGGTCTAAGCGGGTCTAGCAGAGTTCACCAATTATGCAAGGAATTTTAGAAAATTTTGAGACATAACCATACTCTTACACGTTGGTGATAAACTTTAATTAAATGAACCCATCGAAAACATTCTATTTATTTTAATATTATCGAATGCCTACCTATACGGAAACTAATTACACGAACTCGCATTATGTCCAACCTATTAAACTTACATTTTGTATATAAATACAGGAAACGTACTGACACGTAACGACATTTGAAAACCGACAACACACTGGTATCATACTAAACTTGGACTAGCGGGTAACACTCAACACCACAACCTACCATACCCCCTACTCCCCCCCTCCTGCCCTCGTGCTCATCTTTTTGGCCAAGAAGGCCACCATATGGGGTCCTTCATTTTTGCATTACTACAAACCCTTTTGCACATGTTGAGCGAAAGGACAATTTTTTTTTTGCCAATCGGCGCCGCCGCCACCCCATGGGTTTTCCCTCCCATCCATACACAAGGTTGACATCCGCCGAATGGGTCAGAAGAATAAGGAAAAAAACATCGACTTCCTTGCAATCCAGGAAACACAGATCGAAGGTTTGTCTAATTCTCAAATTCAAAATCTATGAGGAAATAGTTGCTTCAAAACAGTAATGGTGGACCTAGTGGGAAGATCAGGGGGTTTGCTAACTATATGGAACTCGTCGGTGTTTCATAAGAACTTGGAGATTAAAAAACATAATTTTATAGTGGAAGGGGGAAATATAATTGGTCGGAGATATGAGTTCTATATGGTGAATGTGTATGCACCAAATGATGTAGGGAGGAGAAAGAGGATGTGGGAGGAAATACTAGCAATAAGGAACTCACTGGATGGTATGTTTGTGTTAATGGGGGACTTTAATGAAGTGAGAACAGCAGAAGATAGGTTTAATTCTATTTTCAATCCAAATAGTGCAATGGTATTCAATAATTTTATTTCGGCGGCCGGGCTTGTTGAGTATCCTAGGGGGGGCGAAACACACGTATATATCACCTAATTGAAGTAATCGTAGTTAATTGGATCGTTTTTTGGTATGTGATACTTTTATGCAACATTGGCTTGAGGCCTTGGTCATCGCTCTAGCTAGAGAAAAGTCAGACCACAAGGCCGTGATCTTATCAGTGGTGGATAAAAACTACGGACCGATCCCTTTTCGTTTTTTTTAACAGCTGGCTCGAGGAGGAGGGAATGGAGGGTATAATCAATAATTGTCTGACAGAGGCAGTTGAGTACAAGACGGTAAGTTCAGAAGCATGCCTCCGTCTCAGAAGAATAAAGGAGGGAATCAAAGCTTCGAGAAAACAAAGGAAGGAGGAGGGATTAAAACGTATTGAATAAGCTAAAAAGTTGGTGGAATTCCTGGAGCTAGAAGCCGAGAAGAGATATTTAAACCAGGATGAAAAGTCTAAGAGAATGGAGGCCAAGACCATAATAGCCCAACATGACTTGGAAACACTTAAATACTTGAAACAAAAGTCAAAGTTGGCTTGGATTAAACATGGAGATTAAAGTTCCACTCTATTTCATTAAATTATCAATATTCATAAGGCAAAAAACAGAATGGGGGGGGGGGGGGTTATGATAAATGGTGTTTGGTCGGCGGACCCAAAGACAGTTAAGGAACACTTTCTTCTGTACTACAAGAACAGGTTTTCCGATCCCTTGGAAGATAGGCCGAAGCAGGGCGGGAACGGGTTCAAAAGGCTCACAAGTACCCAAGGGGCTGTTCTAGTCCGTCCCTTCACAAAACAAGAAATAAAAAATGTGGTGTTCGAAAGTGGTAGTGACAAGGCACCGGGCCCAGATGGGCTGACCTTTGAAGTATTGAGGAAGTATTGGACTAACTTCGAGCCATTGATTACTAGAGTAATGGAAGAATTTTTTACTCATGGAAACGGTATGTCTTACTTATCTTTGATACCTATATCACTGATTGGAATAATACAAAAGGTGATCTCAAAAACACTGGCTAACAGGTTGGCACTGGTTATTGACTCCCTCATTTCCGATTTCCAGTCGATATTCATTGCTGGTAGGAATATCCTTAACACCCCCTTGATTCTGAATGAAATTCATGCTTGGGCAAAAAAGGCAAAAAAACTGGTTGCTTTCTTCAAGATTGACTTTGAGAAGGCATTTGATTCTATCAATTGGAAATTTATGATCAATCCACTAAAACACATGGTTTTCCAGCTAAGTGGAGATGCTGGGTAATGGGTCTCTTGTTCAATTGCTACACGAAGGTGCTAGTAAATGGCTTGCCGTCATAAGAAATATAAATGGAAAGGGGGCTAAGACAAGGAGACCCTCTATCCCCTTTCTTGTTCATACTAACAATGGAGGCCTTAAGTGTTATGATGAAGAAAGCCACATCGGGTGGACTCTTTTAGGTATCCAACTCCCAAGTAATGGCCCATTGGTCTCCCATCTTTTTACACAGATGATGTGGTTTTTGTAGGGGAAGGTAATACAGAAAACCTAAGAAACTTGAACCGGATCATAAGATGTTTTTACCTATTGTCAGGACTGAAGGTGAGTTATGCCAAAAGTAAATTATTTGGGGTGGGAATGGGCGTGCAACACTTGAATGAGGTGGCAAACGTGTTAAGATGTAGGACAGGGTCCTTACCGTTCAATTACTTGGGAATGATGGTTGGGGCAAACATGAACCGGGTGGGCCATTGGAAGCTGGTGATTGATAAGTTTAATAACCGGTTATCCAAATGGAAGGCAAAGTGCATGTCGTTTATGGGGCGAGTGACTATGGCCAAATCGGTTTTAGGGAGCTTACCATCCTATTTCATGTCGCTATACAAGATGCCGGTAAAGATTTTGAAGACTTTAGAAGGGATTCAGAGGCAATTTTTTTGGGGGGGGGGGTGTGGACAGCATCCAACCAAAATAAAATTAGATGGGACGCATGGGAGCGGATGGTGGCATCAAAAGGCAGTGGCGGTTTGGGAATTGGATGCTTGAAACAAATGAATATGGCCATGTTATTGAAGTGGTCGTGGAAGCTTCGAACCAAAAAAGAATAACTTTGGGCGAAAGTAATAAACTCAATTCACGGTAGAAAGTGGGAGTTAGAGATAGTCCTGGGGATAAGCGAATCCCGGGAGTTTGGAATAACATAACAAAAATGGATAAAGATTTGCAAAAAGCCGGGGTGTGTGTGAAAGAAAGGTTAAGCGTAATAATGGGTATTGGGGACAAAACCCAGTTTTGGCACGATGTTTGGATATCAAATTGTCCTTTAAAAGAACTATTTCTAAATGTTTATAAGTTGGCAGTAGATAAACGAAGGTTGGTGGCGAAATACTACAAAAGGAGCGGTCACAACAGAATTTGGGATTGGCCTTGGACCAGTTTACCTCAAGACCCGGTTGTAAGGAATGAAACAAAGACTCTTCTTAATCTTCTCAGCAGTTAAAACCTTAGCGACCAGGAGGATGTTTGGGTTTGGAAGGATGACGAGGAGGTTGAATTCTCGGTGAAGGCAGTTAGAGATACGCTAGATAAGGCGGAAAATGAAAACAAGGTTAGCCGATTAATAAGATGGTGCAACTGGGCAGCCCCCAAAACAAATACCTTTGTTTGGAGAGCTATAAATGGCAGAATACCGACCAAAGACAAATTACTCAAACGAGGGATTGATACCGGTGATAGTAGTTGTCCACTTTGCGGGATCGCGGATGATTCAGCGGACCATGCGTTGGTATCTTGCTTACTTACAAAAACAGTATGGTGGACAATTGGAAGGTGGGTTGGAATGCAAAATGTTACTGATTGTGCATCGGTTAAGGAGTTGGTAGAGAAAACCAACGAGGTGCTAATACCAAAACGGAAGAAGAAAGCACTATTCGGGGTTATATTCACGACGATATGGTTGCTGTGGGTGCACCGGAACAATAAATTTTTCAGGGGGAGTCATTTTTCCGGGACAAAAATCGTGGAGGAGGTGCAAGAGGTAACTCTTCTTAACTTGCAACTAAGAGCAAAAACGCTAGATTTGATATTAGAAACGTGGGTTTTGTACGATCTAAAAGCGTTGTTGGCTTAAATTGGTGTGTGTATGTATTGTTGTTTCATCTAGTGTCTTACTAGATGGTTTGGTGAATGAAATGTTTTCTCTTTTGTTCAAAAAAAAACATATATCCACTATAAATAGCATGCAACTCCACACAATAAACCACACCAACACACACTCTTGCTCTCCTCGTTCTCCACATAATAATCGAACCCAACCTTCCCCTCCCTCTTTTCAGTTAACAACAGCAGCAGGAACACCACCACACATCCTTTCCACCTCCACCATATTCGATAACCCTCTTCTCGTTCTCGGATATACCCGACCACCACCTCCCTCCATCTCTTCAGCTTTTCGACGACAACAACAGCCCACCCCCCGCCCTCCACACCGTCCACCACTGCACACCACCCTCCTTTCTCCCTCGGTCACGACAGCCTCCAAATGCCACCACCTTTCCCTACCTTGCGGTTCACGGTTCAAAGATCCAAACACATCCTTGTGGACTCCGAGTCTTGATTATACGGAGTTTGCAAGCAATCTCGGGAGCTAATCAAGTGTTACGGGTGCCATCCATCGATATCGGGTCTCACGTTAACTCCGCCACCTTATCTCTCGAGTTTTTATGTGAGCACATTCGTCCTATTTTTATTATAGTTAATGTAGTTGGTGATATTTTATGATACGATTATACCCCGCTCGTATTTTGAATATTGTATAAAAGACGGGTTTTAATGTAAAAAGGTGACGGTTAAAAACGGTATTATAAACCCAAATTATTATTATTGTTATTATGGTTAATGTTAATCATTATTTTGATAAATATATTAGTATGTCATTTCTAATTTATTAATAACATAAAAAAATAATAAAGACTTTATCATAACTATTATTAAATATAAGGTAGCGTTTGGTATACATGAATATGAGGTGGAATGAAATGGACGATTACAAGGTAATGAAAAAAATGGTGTTTGGTTGGACGATGAAATGGAATCACGCATTCCACAAGGAATGTCAATCCCTCTAAATCCCTCAAATTTATTCCATTCACCCCTTTTTTTTTCATTCCATCTCCTCTTTCACCCTTCATCACCATCACACCCTCCTACCACCACCACCGACCAGCACCTCCCACCACCGCCTCTACCACCCACCAGCACCTCCCACCACCGCCTCCACCACCCACCACCACCGCCCTAATTTTACCTTATGACATCATATCATCCTGTAAATGTCGCTCTAACTGTAAATGATCCATGTTACGCAACTTAAGCCCTAACTAGTATTTGTGCCCGGCGTGTTGCTGCCGAACAAACATTATAACAAACAACTAACTCATTCATGTTTACGTACTTTGTTTACCATCACACTAATGCACTTTGTTATTTACTTGGGAAAAAACATAAAAAAACATAAAATAAATAATATTAAAAATAATTTATGCTTATAGATGAGTGGTTTTTATTTATTATTATTTAAACATATAAATTGTGTGTAACATCCCGGGTTTTACCGAGTAAAATGATCTTAATGTACATGTGTATGATTAGTATGTAGAAGACAAACTTATGACGGAAAACTTGACCAGTGTAGTACATTATCGTTATATCAAAAAATCACGAGACGGGCCGAGCACGAGGAGTCGGTATCGCGCAAGGGCCAAAGCCCGACCCAAAGGTGACAAACCCTTTAGGTTTGCGGCAAGGAGGGGGGAACCCCATTTTGGTTCTTTGCGGCTGCCGAGAAGGTGAAAAGGGAGAAAGGAGAGGAGGGTGTCGGCGATGGTGGTCTCGGGAACCGGCCGTGGAAGCTAGTCGCGGCGGCGGACGGTGGAGACGCAGGTGGCAGTGATGTTCCGATGAAACAAAAGGAATCAAGGTATTTACGCGATCTCCTAATCATAGTTACATGTTTTGGATCCTGGATACTCGTTGTAATCATTTATCATTCTAGGGATTATGCAAAGGTTGATGTTTCGCTAGGAAATCAAGCGAGAACAAAAATCCAACGAGGATTTCCGACCACTGTTTGGTTTTACGGCTGCGGCATGCGGCAGCGAGCATAACATGTGAAAGGGTTTGGCGACACGGTCGCATGGATATATTATTTGTCCAATTCCAATTTCGTTTGATAGGTCTTTGAGCATCGCGAAGTTAGACACGTAAAACACGCGAATCCGGCCACTGTTTCTCTTTCCGGAGATGGAGGCGGCGGATTCCGGCAACGGACACTAGGGGGTCAAAAAGGGTTCGACGATACGAACACGTGGACATATGATTCGCCTAAAACGGAGTTCATTTGGCTCGGTTTTAAGCTACTCGTATTTTGACGAGCAAAACCGAACGAGCTGAAAGACAAATTCGTGTTCTGGCAGCAGCGGTGGCGGCGACGGCCGACACCAATATTTTCTGAGGTCGGACATATTGAGACGAACGCGTGGATAGGTGGTTCACGTGAAACGGAGCCCGTATGGTCGAGATATGAGCAAGACAAGTTTTCTTCTCGCGTGGTGCTCAATAGTTTCTTACAAGAGGGCTTAGAACGTCTTGTACGCAAAGGTATGACCCCATAGAACTTTATATTCATTATTGGGGAGCATTTTGGGATATGAGAAAAATGCCGGGAACGACTTTCGGGAACGTTTTTCGGTAACATTAATTTAGGGGTTTTTGTACGCAAGCGAGAGCGTCGGTTGTACGGTTTGGGATGATTTAGACCAAGCTTGTAGCTCGATAGTCCTGATTAAGTGGGTTAGTGTTATAAGGGTCATCGTGTTGATCTGGATGGTTATTTTGATGACAAGTTAGCGTTGGACTACGCGTTTGCGGGTATGCGACTTACGGAAGTAAAGCTTCGCAACCAATGAGTTTCTAATCCCCCTCTTTAAATGTTTTTAATGTTTTGGTGCTATCATACACACTTATGAAATGAGTTTACTCTATAAATGTGTTAAGGATTTCGGGTTCTAACCCGATGTGTTTTGAAGATAAAATAATTGTTAAGTGATCGTAGGGTTTATGGTGAGATCATGGAAATGAGTGAGTTAAGGGTATGGGTTATTAATGCGTGTCGTGTTAAAGGCCGCACGGAAAGAGTCGTGTAGTACATTAAATGCTTATGATATGTTGTGCGAGAAATATGTTGTTCTAGGGTTATGCGTCAGGTGCAAGTATAGTTAACGAGTCATGTAATTGCTAGTATGTTGTTGTGTGTTCGTCGGTGTATGTTTGCATCGTGTCATTATGGCACAGCAAACAGGAATTGTGAAGGATGAGGTTCGTCGGAAAGTCACCAACGGTGACATTTATTAACAAGTTAATGATGAGCTCAGGGTGTGTCGAACGCCCTGACGAGGGTAACCCTGACGAGGGTAGCCCTGACGAGGGTAACCTTAATCAGAACCTCCTCATGTATTAAATATAAAAAGCAACACTTTGACAGAACCCTAGATCATAACCCACATTGTCATAATTAACATCCCTATATTAGGTTTACACGAAGAAACCCCAGGGTGTTCAGAAACTTTACCTCGGCACTATCTACGACAGTTTATGGACGAATTACAAGAAACCGAACTAGGACCTCGGGAATCGAGCTAGCAGAGCTCTAAAATGTGGGAAGGTGTTTGTGTGTGAAAATGTTGGTGTGAAATGGGGCTGAATTCGATCAACTATTTATAGGGTGAGTATCGGGTTCGTAGCGGACCGCTAAGCAAGGGTGTGGCAGTCCGCCACCCCTTTAGGCGGCCTATTTTGCTTAGCGACCACGTAGCGGACCGCTAAGGTTAAGGCTGGCGGTCCGCCACCCTTCCACGTGTCGCTATTCAATCGGTGAGTCATAAGGACACGTGTCGACTACCGATTGTTTCCTTAACCCACACGTAGCGGACCGCTAAGGGTTAGGGTAGTGGTCCGCAACCCCTTCATGTAACGAATCAAAATACGGGGTTTCATTTTCAAATAAATAAAATATTTCAATAAATATTATGGTGAAAATAATATTTTAGAAATAAGTTGAAACAAGTGGGTTTCAAGTTAGTAATGGGGTTATACTAGTTTTTAACTAGTTTTGGAATGAAGTGGATAAAATCAAAGTGGAAGGGCCAAAAGTGTAATATGGTAAAATATGCCAAATTTGACATTTAGAAGTCAAAATTGAGTATTTTGATGGTGTGGGTCGTTCATCTCTAGAGAGCAAAAGGAGAAATCGATTTTGGAAGCTAAATCATGCATTTGAGCTTGAATTTGTGAAGGTTTTGGCTCACACAACACCTTCCTATCATCAAGTAAGTGATTTCTTTCCCTTGATTTCACTTTGAATGTGATATTTGGTGGGTTTTGAAGAAATCCAAAAATTGAGTATGCATGTGGTGAATTAGTGTTAGATTGTAGATAATCTAGCTAAACTAAAGGTAAAGAGTAGTGATTAACATCCTAGAACCCTTTGATTATGATTTTGAAAAGTTAGGGTTCATATGGTGGAAATTGGGGGTGTTTGGATCATGATGCTAGAATGATGAATTAGTGAAGATTAAGTGTTTAGGTGGTAATAGAAACTTGAACAAACACCAAATTGACCTAATAAAAGTTATTGAATGAGAAATTAGTGTCAAGGTATTGGAAAGAAAACTGAAGTATGTGAGTTTTGTTGAAAGAGGGTGTTTGGTTATGGGAATAACCCAAACGGGTCAATTTGGGTTGGAATGGAAATTGAGTTGTGGGCTCAATTGTAATGTGATTATGTATGTATGTCAGATTACTAAACTAGGTGTATATGTTTAGGTAATCAAATCGCAAAGCTAGAAGGTGGTGCGGGATCTTCTAACTCAAAAGGTAAGTGCCTTTGCACTTACTTAGTAAAGATGATAAATGGTGTAAAAATGTGATATGTATGCATACAATGTGTTGAATTGAATATGTATGATAAAGCATGAACTAGTATGTGATAAGTATGAATGTAGTGATAGTAAATATACTATAATGGATATGTGTAAATGAATGAATATGGTTAATGTGGAAATACCTTAATGGTTATGTGAATTGGTTATGTGAATGAATGTAGTTATAGTTGAAATGCTATAATGGATATGTGAAATGAATGAATGAAGTTATAGTGTAATACTATAATGGATATGTGTGAATGAGGTTATGATCTATGAATCATAATGGATATGAGGTTATGATCTATGAATCATAATGGATATGAGGTTATGATCTATGAATCATAATGGACATGTGGTTATGGTTAAAATACCATAATGGATAAGAGGTTATGATCTAAGTATCATAATGGATATGAGGTTATGGCCTAAGAGCCATAATGGAAATGAAATGATGAAAATGAATGTTAAATGAATGAAATGAAACTTGCAAGTGGAAATGCAAGTGTTATGATCCTTAAATGACCAAATGGGTGCAAACGGGTCAAATGGGTGAAAGGGTGGAATCAAGTATTTAAATACTTGATTGTTATGTTTATCTTCATTACTAATGGTGAAATATTCATGCGGTTATGCAGGCAAAGCTCCGATGTAGGTCAAGGTCAAGTTCGAGGCGTTGAAGGATTCTCGTACGCGTTTTTGGTATTTTGGGGGTTTAAAAGAAAATCCTTAGTTAGTATGTAAATTGATACAAAACTTGATGTTTTGGTAAATTTTGATAATGTGTATATGATGTTTAAGAAATGGTCAAAATACCCAAGTGTTGGGATTTTTGGTGTCTTATTGTTTTGGTGGAAAAGATGGAAAAGTTGACTAAGTGTTGGAACTGGGCAGCTGAGTAAACTTTCTGTTTACTTAGCCACCTCGCGGTACGCGAAGAATAGGGCTAGGTCCCTCGCGGTATATGAGAGACTTGCCTTCCGGTCAGACGATTTGGCACTCCCTCGCGGTACGCGAAGGGAGGTGACCAAATCCTCGCGGTACGCGAGAAAAATATAAAAAAAAATAAATTCTTGGGATAAATGCTTCCACGTGTGTTTAATGTTTTAATAATTGGTGTTCCAATTATGGGTGTTACACTTCAATTTTCAGAGTGTTTCAGTTTTAGTCCCTTAACTTTGGAGAATTAAAGTTCAACCCTTGAACTTTCTATTTTGATACTTTTGGTCCTTGGGATTTATCAGGGTGTTACAAATCTCCCCTCTTTAAAAGAATTTCGTCTTCGATTCAGAATTAGTCAAATAGATGAGGATACTTATCCTTCATCTGTTCTGTTAATTCCCAATTTTTGTTGGCACCCTTCCGACCTTGCCACTGTACTAATACCATTGGTATAGTTTTCTTCCTTAACTTTCGATCTTCGGTTCCTAAAATCTGAACAGGTTGCTCAGTGAAATGGAGCTTATCATCGATGTGTACATCATCTAATGAGATCGCCTAATCGGGGTTTGCTAAGCATTTAAGTAGGCATGACACATGAAACGTGTTATGAATACCTTGTAATGTTTCAGGCAATTCAAGTTTGTATGCTACATCTCCAACCCTTTCTATGATCTTGTAAGGTCCAATATACCTTGGTCCTAACTTTCCATGTTTTCTAAAACGCACAACACCTTTCCAAGGTGATACTTTCAGCATGACGTAGTCACCTACCTGAAACTGTAAAGGTCGTCAACATTTATCTGCGTAACTCTCTTGTCAATCTTGGGCGGGTTTCAATGTTTGTTTGATCTTGACTATCATATCAGATGTTTTGTGTAAGATTTCTCTTCCAGATAGCTATCCCCAACTTCAGTCCAATAGATCGGAGTTCTGCATTTCGTGCCGTATAGTACTTCAAACGGCGTAACTCTTATACATGAATGATAGCTGTTGTTTTAAGAAAATTAAATCAATAGAAGATGCTTATCCCAGCTACCTCCAAATTCTATTTCACAAGCCCTCAGCGTATCCTCTAGGGTTTGAATTGTTCTTTCACTTTGTCCATCAGTTTGAGGGTGATATGCTGTCCTCATATTAATTCGAGTTCCCAAATCTTTCTGGAAACTAGTCCAGAATCTAGAAGTGAACCGACTATCTCTATCAGAGATAATAGATAGCGGTATACCATGACGGATCACGATCTCATTGATGTAGAGTCGGGTGAGTTTATCCATCGAGTAATTCTCACTAATAGAAATAAAGTGTGCCGATTTGGTTAGTCTATCAACCACAACCCAAATAGCATCATACCCTTTCTGGGTTCTCGATAATTTTGTGACAAAGTCCATTGTAATTCTATCCCATTTCCACATAGGTATCTCTAACTATTGCAGTTGACCTACGGGTTTGTGATGTTCGATTTTGATTTCGAGGCAAGTCAAACATTTTTCTATGTACCGAGCTATGGATCATTTCATATTTAGCCACCAATAATGAGTTCTCAAGTCTTTATATATCTTATTAGCTCTACGATGTATCGAGTATTTGGATTTGTGAGCTTCGTCCATTACCTTTTTCTGGATCTCTCCGAGTCTAGGAACCAAATTCTGCTTCCAAATCATAAGATTTCATCATCGCCTTTAGTTAGTAATTTCTTTTTACCAACCATGCGCTCTTTCTTAATATTATCTTCTTGGAGTGCTTGAGTTTGATTTTCTTTGATATGATCCATCCGATTTATCTTAATTGCTAACCTTAAGGCTCTTATTTTAATAGGTTTGGTTCTCTCCTTCCGAATTAATGCATCTGCTACAATATTAGCTTTCCCGGGATGATATTTAACCTCACAATCGTAATCCTTAATAAGTTCCATTCATCTTCTATGTCTGATATTCAAATCCTTCTGATTGAATATATGTTGGAGACTTTTATGGTCTGTATATATCACACACTTACTACCGTATAGATAGTGTCTCCAAAATTTTAAGGCAAACACTATGGCACCAAGTTCGAGATCGTGTGTGGTATACTTCTTCTCATGAACCTTAAGTTGTCGTGATGCATAAGCTATTACCTTTACTCATTGCATCAACACACAACCTAGACCAATCCGGGAAGCATCACAATATATGACAAAGTCATCATTCCCTCCGGGTAATGCTAAGATCGGTGATGTACTGAGTTTCTGCTTAAGGGTCTTGAATGCCTCTTCTTGCTTATGACTCCATTCAAAATTCAAAGCTTTCTGAGTTAAAGTAGTTAATGGAGTAGCAATCTTTGAGAAGTCTTATATAAATCTTCGGTAATATCCGGCTAGTCCAAGGAAGCTTCGAACTTCAGTCAACGTTTTTGGAGTCTCCCACTTCATAATAGCTTCAATCTTGGCTGGATCTACTTGAATTCCCTGTTGGTTTATAACATGCCCTAAGAATTGTACCTCTTGTTTCCAAAACTCGCATTTGGTAAACTTAGAGTACAACTTCTCTTTTCTAAGGGTTTCCAGAATTATCTGAAGATGTTTAGCATGATCTTCCTGAGTTCGGGACAAGATAAGGTTATCCTCTATGAACACTTTAACGAATTTGTCCAAGAATGGTTTACAAACTTGATTCATTAGGTCCATAAATGTTGTGGGAGCATTAGTTAGATCGAGTGACATAACTAAGAATTTATAGTGTCCATAGCAGGTTCTAAAGGCAGTCCTAGGTACATCTTCCTCCTGTACCTTCAACTGATGATATCCAGATCTAAGATCAATCTTCGAGAATTATTTAGCTCCTTAGAATTGATCGAACAAATCATCTATTCTAGGCAATGGATATTTATTCTTTACAGTGAGCTTGTTTAGTTCCCGATAATCTATGCACATTCGCATGCTTCGATCTTTCTTCTTTACGAACAAGACTTATGCTCCCCAGGGTGAAGTACTTGGACGTATAAAATCTTTATCCAATAATTCTTGAATCTGCTTCATCAACTCTTTTAATTCAAAAGGTGCTAGACAATACGGTGCCTTAGCCACCGTTTTAGCTCCGGGAATGAGTTCGATTCGGAATTCGATTTGTCTATCTAGTGGTAGACCAGGTAATTTTTTAGGAAATACATCTGGGTGATCACATACTACAGGAATGTCAGCAATCTGCCATTCGGATTTTGAATATAAAGCATAAACTACTGTATTTATACATTTCTTTGCCTTAGCTACAGAAATCATTTCAATCTTATTCTCATCACTATCTCATTGTATCAACATAAACTCTCCGTTAGGCCTACAAATCCTAACAGTTCGTTGATCACAATCAATATGAGCATGGCATTGGTTTAACCAATCCATTCCAATGATAACGTCGTATTTTCTCACATTCATTGGCATTAATTCAATCATTGAATTTTCGTTGCCTAGAGTCATCTTGCAATTCGCATACGATTCCGTTATCCTAATCTTCTCACCACTTGTCGTCTCAACTACGTAAGCATGATCAAGTGGGGTTGGTTTCATTCCTAAATGCAAACTAAAGGCATATGAAACACAACTTCTATTCGCTCATATATTAAACAAGATCTTAGAATAAATATCGTTAACTGGAAATGTACCAGCTACCACTTTGGCATTGTCATTCCTCTTTCCTTCGCCTATCACGAACACTCGACCTTTAGCCCCTCCTCCAGGCTTCTGTTGAACCGGTTTGGTATAATTTCTTGCTATATGTGCCATCTCATTACAATTGAAACACTTGAAAGATGGACAATACGTTGAAACATGCCTCGTCTTCTGGCATCTACCGCATTTCACTTCTTGGGGATTTCTAACTGAATTATTTCCCACTGTCATAGGGAACTTAAAATTCCATGGTTTAAATTGATACACTATCTCCTCACTCTTTCTCTTTGTTTCTACAGGTTTTACTTCCACTGCTTTCTCAGCCTTCTCCTTGGCTTCTTGAGCTGCCACATCAACGTAAACAGTGGCACTTAATGCTAAAGCCGCATACATCGATTGAGGTGCAAAGTTTTTCACCAAGGTAGGCACCTTTAGCGGTAAACCCCTGATAAAATGTTTGATTCTTCGGGGTTTAGGTGTCACCAGATGTGGTATTAGTTTAGACATTTCATCAAACTTTGTCGCATACTCCTAATGCGTCATAGTTCTAACCTTTAGACGCTGAAACTCCTCCTCAAGCTTATCAAGTTCATTCCGAGGACAAAATCGTTGTAGGATAAGTTCCTTGAACTCGTTACACTACATGTTGTCTACAGTTTGCTCCCCTCTAGCTTGCTTCACAGATTCCGACCAATCTAATGTAGTGGTTTCTAAAGAATTGGCAGCAAACTTGACTGCCTGCTCACTTCGGCACTCACTTAGCTTGATCACAGCATCCATCTTTGTAATCCACTGAGTAGTATCGATAGCTCCCTTCTTACCATCAAATGACTTGGGTTTGCACCATTCGAAAGTTTTGTAATTGCATCCTTCGTGATTCTCGGTTCTCGTCACTAAGGTAGTATTGGCATTTCCATTTGCCCCTCCAGTGTTGTTATTGTTTCCTCCTCAAGCCGTTACAATACCCATTCTCCTTAAGAGAACTTCATATAGCAGTCCGGGTAATGTGTTACGTAAAGCTTTTGTTACTTCACTTGCCACAACATCTTAGAACTGGGCCTCAGACATAACCACTTCTTCAGTGTGAGTTTTCGTGTTGTTATTATTTTCATTCATTTCATGATGGTCGATAGTATCGGTGTTAAGCTCAGCTTGCTTACGGTTCCTAGTAACTGGTGTTCGACATGTTCCTCTACCTCTTCCTTTTCCAACCATTGTTACCTACACACATAGATGTATGATATCAGAATTCGTATAACCGGTTATGATCCAGAAAATCAGAAATTAAAGACATTTGGCCAAGAATGTACTTAATATCTGTTTTCTCGACATCTCCTGTTATTATTATAATGATAATCAACATCTCAACTTATATCTTGTTGGCATTCCAGCTATTCTCAGAGCTCTTAGTTTAAGTATAGATACTAATCTTTCCTATTAGTATCTAAATCTCTTAAATTGTGGCTCTGATACCAACTTGTCATACCCGTAACACAGGATAGTCATCTACCAGAGTAGTACCTCCAACATATATGTTCCTAGGTAAGAGCGACGGGTCTAGGAGAGATTTATACACCGCTGTTTTCTAGACAGAACATTCCGTTCGTTAGATAACTACATAATGGTTGAAGGTCGCCTTTTAGTTACAGTGACGTTGATACCAGAAACACACAACGGAAGACTTAATATCATAACTTCTTTTATTTCATAACATAACGTTTGTACAATAGGGACTGACTGGCAAAATGAAATACAAAATCTGGACTTATAGCTCACGAAGAATCATGTCAATCAGCCAGGCCTTATGGTCACCCAGGGACCTGCCCTCAGCCATCCCTATTTCCACATCTGTACATCTCCTGGAATGCCAACTATCAGCTAGGGTTTACCTGTGCTCAAAAACATTTGAAAATATTTTGGGTCAGCTTAACGCTGGTGAGTTCATAAACAAAATCACATTTACGTGTACCCTTGACACAAGGATGAATGCCCCGTCTAAGTCTTATAACCATCCTCTTCAATCCATCAACCAGAATCTCCCTTAGATTCTGAGTCTACAACGTACATATATATACAGAGACCTTCCGCGCGCTGATCACCCTTGGACTAGATCTAAAACAAGAGGATGAGTCTTGTCTCTAGGTCTCACCCCAATCATGGCCATAATAAGTACTTATTATAGGATATATGCACGTATAGTATTGGGATCTTAGATAAAAATTCTTTAACAAAATATTTCATAGAGCACAGTTAAGAGGAACTAACCATAATCAGAACCTCCTCCTGTATTGAATATAACAATCAACACTTCGATAGAACGCTAGATGACAACCTACATTATCATAATTAACATCCCTATCTTAGGTTTACACGAAGAAACCTCAGGGTGTTCAGAAAGCTTACCTAGGCATTATCTACGACAGTTTATGGATAAATTACGAGAAACTGGACTTTCGAGAGCGGACCAGGACCAGGACCTCGGGAATTGAGCTAGCAGAGCTCTAGAGTGTGGGAAGGTGTTTGTGTGTGAAAATGTTGGTGTGAAATGGGCTGAATTCGATCAGCTATTTATAGGGTGAGTATCGGGTCCGTGGCGGACCGCTAAGCAAGGTTGTGGTGGTCCGCCACCCCTTGAGGCGGCCTATTTTGCTTAGCGACCACGTAGCGGATGGCTAAGGTTAAGGCTGGCGGTCCTCCACCCTTCCACGCGTGTTAATTCAATCGATGAGCCATAAGTGTTGGATATTAGATGTCCGATCATCGTTAATATCAACGTTGCTATCGAGGTACGATCTAAAAAGTTACACTTTAGACAACGTGCAATTAATAATATTTAAATGTAAATATTATTGTTCACATAACAAGGTATTAAGCGACGGATGAATAAATATTTATGAGAAATATTTAAATGGTGGATTCGGGAATTAATTATTCTGAGCAGTAATTAATTATAAATTCGGTGACTAATTATTTAGAGAAATAATTATTGGTTAAAATGGTTTTTAACGTTTAATAGTTAAACGTTAGTCATGGCTTTACTTAGGGGTGTTCAAAGTCGGATATCCGAAATTTTCGGATAGTGGATTTAACTATCCGAATTCGAAATTTCGGATACGGATTCACATAGTGAAACGGATATCTGAAAAAAAAAATATAAATGTAATATTTTTAAATTATAAAAACAACTAAAAACCTTAAAAAATATATAAATATAATATATCGGGTTTTGATTCAAATTTTCTTATTTTTAAATAATAAAAACAATTAAAAAAATATATAAATATAATATTTCGGATATTAGGATACCCGAATTATCCGAAATATCCGAAAATCACTATCTGAATCCGAATTTTCGGATAATTCGGATTCGGATTTTCGGATAATTCGGCTTCGATTTCAGATTCAGATTTTTTTGAACAACCCTAGTTTTACTAACTATTCATAGTCAGTATATAACAAGGGTTCAAAGTAATTAATACTTAATTACAAGGGATTAATAGTTAATTCCTATTGGGTGCAATATGTAATTATGGTATCTATAAATATACCATTATAACAAAACCTAACCTAGTTCTAGCCACCATACAAGCTTACGCAAGAAGGGAACCACCCCTTCTCGTTTTGCGATCGTCCACCGCCGGCCACCTCTGCCATTTCCAGAACCACCGAGCCGCCGTCGTCGCGACGCCGAGCAACCATTGTCGAGCCGCTGCTCCCTTAGCATGTGCCGTGAACCGAAACCCCGCGAAGCCGGTTTTACTTATTCAAGTCTTGTAGGACGAGATTTATAGCAAGGTTCGTGAACAAGTCATCTAGCGTGACGCTCGTTGCATCCATCATGTGAGTTTAGGTTGATCGTCAAAAGTATAAACCCTAAACACCCTATGGTTGTGTTTTATTTATTTATTTTATTGTCTAAACGTTGTGTAATCGGATCACTGAATGAAATCCAGATCTGATATGGTATTGGTACTATTAAATTGCTTCCGCTAAAATATATCTTATTTATTTATTTATTTATTTAAAAGGGTTTAAATAATTATTGTTTTAAAAGTTAAAAATGGTACCTTGATTGCCAACAATAAGGACACGTGTCGACTATCGTCTGTTTCCTTAACCCCCACATAGCGGACCGCTAAGGGTTTGGGTAGCGGTCCGCTACCCCTTCAACTTTCAGAATTGTTTACTTTTAGTCCCTTAACTTTTTAGAATCAAAGTCCAACCCTTGAACTTTCTATTTTGACACTTTTGGCCATTGTGATTTATCAGGGTGTTACAACGAATTCCTCGGGAATGGGATTCGGAAAGCTTATAGGTATATTGTAACGATGGTCACTAGCGAGTTCTTCTGCAGCCATTACCGGTGCACATAATAAAAGTGTGTCAATGATTTAAAAGGAATTCAATTTTTGTTAAAATTAAAATAGTGAGACATTATTGTGAAAGTATCATCGACAATCGGCTCAGAATACCAGTCGGCCAAAGAGAGACAATCGGCTCATAGGTATAATCCACCCACAAATGATAGAGTCGATGATCAAAATGTCGAGAGTCGACCGGCAAAGGATTTGACTGTCGGCCACATAAGTTAACAGTATGCAATTTTGTATGGGGGTGCTCCGGAAAGTTGCCTCCCCCCCTTTTGGGTGACTCTTTAAGAGTCGAGGATGATTTGAACTTGCGTTCACAAAAGGTAATAGTCGGAAAATGTGCAAGAGTCGATCATAGAGAGGTGATATCAAGTGAACAAAACCGACTCTTGTTGTCTTCTCAAAAGGGACAGTCATCGAAGCATTTGCATATTCAGAAACACTAAGAAGTTCGATGTAGATGGTAAAATCCCTATCTAGACCCTGTTTTAAGAAGATATTTTATCCACAGAAGCAACATTAGCAAAGCTTTTACCTTTAGATCGTAAGAATTTCAGAGAACACGAGCTAGAATATAAAAGGTTTCTTATGGAGTTGCAACACATGAGACAAAGATAGTAACTAGGGTTTCAAGTGAAAACAAATTCCCCCTTTTCAAACCAATATATATGGTAAAAATATTTGCGGGCTGACTCTCAATAGTCGACCCAAGAGTTGCTAGGGCAAAAATGAAATGACAAAGTTTTGAACATTTGACCAAAATAAATTGACTTTCGAGCTTGAATTTTTGGAATAAGGACCCATAAGACTTTGTACAAAGATAAATACATACCAAGGATCATTTAGAGCAGACAAGAAGACCAAATACCATGCTCACAAAGAGATAGAACTTATAAAAAAACATACAAACCTGATCATGTGGAATCATACCGACATAACTTGTCACACAACCTTTCTTGTTGTATTTGGTCATTTACGGCCTACGAACGACTGTTGGTATGTTTGTCTTCTGAAGCCCATGCACCATTCTTTCAACGTACAACTAGCGAACGATTATCATATTTTGGTATAATTAAGATGAAGTCTGTGTTCCCCACAGTTGTCCGGTATAACCTACCAATCTTCATGGTCTATTGAGTCCGATGATGAGAGCTTAAGGTCGATGCCAACGCATAATCAGAGAAGTCAATCGTCGAGAAAATTATGATAGCTAAAAGAGCATAACTAGCCTGTGTCGGTGAATTGTTCAGTGTATCTTTAAAATGATTTTTGGTTCAGGTACATAGCACGACGGACTTACATGCCCTGATTATTGAAATAAAGACGGACTTACTTTTACATCGGACTTACAAGCCATGCTTTTGATAAGAAAATCCCTTAACAGTCACAGGAACCCAAAACGAAAAAATATATACTATATATATGTACACACTAACATTGTGTATCTTTTTGTATTTTTATTCCTAATGCACGTCACTAACATTGCATGTCTTTTGCTCAAGATTGACGAATTCAGTACTAGGATGCACGTCATTGGTGTCTTTTGCTTGGATTTGCATGTCGAAGCACGTCTTTTATTGACCTAATGCACAACATTGTGTCTTTTTTGTATTTTTGCTTTTCTTTTGATTATATATATATATATATATATATATATATATAGGGGGAGGATCAAATAAGAAGTTGTTTTCGGCTAAGAAATCTAAGAAGTGACAAAAACATTAAGAAACGATATCAAACGAACTCGGATTGAGCTCATTCCAGCGGCATTGGAACCGTATCGTCAAACTCTACCATCTTAGCTTTTAGGGTTTAGATCTTAGCGTTGAATTTTAGGATTTTAGCCTTAGGGTTTAGCTTTTAGGGTTTAGATTTTAGGGTTTAGGTTTTTTTTGGGGGGTGGGGGTTTAGGTTTTTGGGGGGTGGGGTGGGGGGTTTAGGTTTTTGGGGGGTGGGGGTGGTGGTTTTAGGCTTTTCGGGGTGGGGTTGGAGGGGGGGTTTAGGTTTTTGGGGGTGCGGGTGGAGGGGGGTTTAGGTTTTTGGGTCCGGATTAGAGTTCGATGAGACGGTTACAACGCAGCTTGAATGAGCTCAATCGGAGTTCGTTTGACCCACTTCTTAGCGTTTCTTAGCGAAAAACCACTTCTTAGCGGAACCTTCCCCTATATATATATATATAATAGAGACTTTCAACCCATTATCTTTTTTCACTGAATTACAGTCTAGTTGTTTGAATGCTGAGCATACCACCATGTCCTTTAGTATAACCGCTTCCTCCTTTTGATCCTATTTAAACAGTGATCAAGTATGTCAGTTCAACTATCATTTCCCACAATAATAGTTATGCAAAGGTAACAAAGAAACTCATCATTTTCAAACACTTTTATCTTTCTTTTCTATCTACAACCACTTTCATAGATCTCTTTCAGTCCATTCACTTTTTCTTTTCTATTCATAGACACTTTCCTCCGAAAAATTTATTTATAGACAACCTCTTTAAATGAAGTTTTTTAAAATAAAAGACAAATATTTTTGAAGCTTGATCATTAAAACATTTTGGTCAAGAAAATATTTTTGGATTTTGAAAGAGAATGAACAAGATATATACACTATGCATGAGGGATAGAAGATATTACTCAAAATTTAACAAACCCAATTTCTACACGAGATCAAGAAAACTTAGATTTATCAAATGGATTGGTGAAAATTAGGGATGGCTATGGGTTAGGTTCGGGCCGGGTATCGGTAATCCCAAACCCATACCCGGTTGTAAAATTGTGTCCCATACCCGACCCATTACCCGTCGGGTATCTGGTATACCCGTGGGTAACAGGCATACCCATTAATATCGGGTATCGAGTATACTCACGGGTATTGACCAATAACCATTAGGTATGTGTCGTGTACTTTTCTATGACTCTATTTTTTATATTTATAAATAAATATTTCAAAAGAAAAATTAATTTTTCACATAATAAACCTACTAAAATGAAGCATTAATAAGCATGGGTTAAAAGAAGATAAAATTATAAATTACAAATTTTCGGGTATATGATTCGGGTATATGGTTCAGGTAAACGGGTATGTGATTTCGGGTAATCGGATCGGGTATCACCTAATCCCATACTCGTCCCATACCCGCGAACTTTTTTAAAATTAGTCCCATACCTGGCCCCGTACCCGTCGAGTTTCGAGTATACTGCCCCAAATATTTCGGGTTTCGGGTATACCCGCCGGGCTCGTTTATTTTGCCATCCCTAGTGAAAATATGAGCTTTCTGATCATTAGTGTTCACTGGAAGGACTTGAATATATTCTTTCTCATATGCATACCAAATGGCATGAACTCGCACATCGTTGTGCTTTGTTTTTTAATGATAAATTGGGTTCTTCAAGATTTTCACAGAAGCTTCATTGTCAATGAACATCGGAGTCTGCTTCAAGTTGATACCATAATCCATTACTTGATGCTGTATCCAGAGGATTTGAGAGCAGCAATTGTAACATCACAGGTTTTTCAACTAAACGAGATTATTGTATATATGTACATGTTGTGTATAGGAAACGGAAACGTTACGGGACTTATGTTTATAACTAAAATCTTAATGGGGCGGCGAGTAATTAACGAGAAGTAATGTGATTGCTTACAAAGTCGCGAGACGGGTCGATCTTGAATAACCGGTGGCGCGTGGAGGCCAAGCCCGGCCCACGGGAGGAGCACCATTAGGGTGCGGCGCAAATGGAGTAAAGGGAACCGATCTACGCGCGACAAGTTATATTCAATGTAAAATCACAAACCTATAATCATCAAATAATTGTTTTAGGTTTCGGATGACCATAACGATCATCTTATGATTTTAGGGTTTCGAGAAAAAGGCGAGTTCGAGGAAGACGAGACGTATCGGGAATTCGACGAGTACGAGTTATCCAATCTTAAGGTATAATCCTAAAACCTTTACATTTATTTGTTAGTAGGATCAATTGAGGGCAACAATGGTTATAGGTGAGTTAGGCCGAAGCCTTTTAGGGTGGCCGGTGACTCATTGATGACCGATGAGCGAAAGGGATGGCTCGCGGACCTAGTCGGACGACTGAGGCGGTTCTAGGTGGCCACGATAACATCGAATGGAGGCCGGACCAGGGATGGTCTGCCAGACAAGGATGGCGTGTGCAGGTGGGCGTGGTTTGGTGGAGGTGTAGGGCGGCTAACGACAAGACGAGAGTGAAATGAAGTTATGTCGGGGGTTGCGATGGTGCGGGTACTGCTATGGTGGAGTCAAAAGACCACGGTGGAGTCTCGAGGTGACAGGAGACATGAGCGCGGAGCCGGACAGGGATGGGGGACGTGAGAATGAGTGATAGGGTGGTGTTCGACGAGTTTGGGAAACCGGTGCATGTTTTGCATGAGAGTGTGTCACGTAATTTTTGACGTGACGAGTGATAAAGCATAAGCTTGATATCGTGTTTACGTTACTCAACGGATTATTGTGTCTACTGGGTTTGCCTGTATCTTCGGATAAAGCATGCGGGATTAAATCGTGCTTCGTTAATTAGAAACAATCATTTTGTTATAAATTATTTATGAGCTAATATCTTTGAGACACGAACCATTTTTATAACGGTTTTCCCTAATAATTTACTATCGAACTCACTCAGCGTAGCTGACGTTTTAAGCATGTGTTTCAGGTAAAGAGAAGATATGAGCTGGCGGCTTCTGGAAGGTGTTTGGTTACCGCGTGTGGTTGTGATGATATTTATAAATTTGAGTCATTGATAAGATATTCGGATATTAGTATTTATTTATTTTATGTTTGGGTCGGGTCATTGACCATTGTTTGACTATTGATTTTCCGTTGTGCGTTTGTGCCAACAAGTATGGTTCCCGGGTTTGGGGCCTTACAAGCAACTTGAAGCAGCGATATATTCAACTTTTCCTGAAGAGATGGAAACTGAAATTTGTTTCTTGCATTGCCACAACACCAAATAGTGTCCCAAGTATGGACATCCACCTGACACAGCCTTTCTGTCAAGCTGACATCCACCTGACACAAACTTTCTGTCAAGCTAACATCTACCATGATCACTATCAGAATTATCCACCAAATCAAAGCTATTGGCTTTTGGATACCAAAGCCCAAACTTGGGGGGTCTTTTAAGTAGCGAAAGATTCTCTTAACTGCAATTTCATGGGATTCCTTGGGATTTGTTTGATAACGGGCGCAATAGCAAACAACGAACATGATGTATATAATACATAAATGTAAGACCCCAACCCGGGCATCCTACAGTTGGTTCTCATAACGGGTCATTCACATTTAAAACACATTTATTATTAACTCAATTACAACGGGAGTCTTTCTAAATTCTTTTATTGTTATTTAATGATACTAAATTACCTCACGAATGCCTTCACACCAGTCCGAGTAACACCGCCTCCAAGCCAAGATACGTCATCGCTACGCTTACCTGCAAAACAATCTAACGTACAAACAAAGTCAACTACACTGAGTGAGTTCTAATAGTTTAATTTAGACACAAACCATCACGTCATATTCATTAGTTTATTCCACACTGGACCATCCGGTCCTTAATAAAATAGTTTTACGATTCATTAACGAATAGTTAACCCCCTGTTATCCCCCGACATTTCATAACCGTTCATCACCCGAGACTCAGCATGTACTACCAATAATAATAAGAATAAAAATAATACCATCTCGTCGACATAGACTTAATTTACTATACTAATAGCTCATACCTAAGGACATGTATTAGCTCGACACTTGGTTAACTCAACATACTCTAGACATTAACACACCCCGCCTTAACCCAAGGCTCTCACAATTAACTGACACGACGGTCATACACGACACGTCATAATCCTGACAGAACGGTCAATCTAACTCTACATACCACAATAATATCATCTACACGTCAAACTAATATTACCACATTAATATCATCACATGCATAATCAATATAACTCAACATTTGCATGCAATACTACACGTATATAAATACCTATGTAAACACATACCTCGTCATTGAACACTCGTCAGGGCGATCGACGCACCCTGAGCTCATCATTAACCTGCTAAATAAATGTCACCATTGGTGACTTCTCGAAGGACTTCATCCTTCACAATCCCGATTGTTGTGCCATAATGACACGATGCAAACACGACACATAAATATAAACACATAATATCATACATCATTTACGTAACTCATTAACTGCACTTGTTACTCACGTATAACCCTATAACAACCTAGTTCTCATAAGAACTCATAAGCATTTAATATATGGTCCGACTCTTTCCGATCGGCCCATAACACGTCTCACATCAACAACCCCTCCCCTTAGCCCACGTATTTCTATGAACGCATCATATACCCTATGACTCTTAATAATCATTTTATATTCAGAACGCATTGGGTTAGAACACGAAACCCTTAACACGATTACATATATGAATGCTTCTTCAAAGTATGTACGATAGCCCCAAAATAGTAAACATTTAAAAGAGGGGGATTAGAAACTCAATGGTTTGACGATCCCCACAAGCACTTCAACGCTTCCTCGTACGAACCCGAACCTGTTAACGTATTATCACATAGTCAACGTTCATCCTAAACATACGATGCTACATAAAACATAAATATTCACGATACTCGTCTCATTCACACAACTCCTTCACCATGCAATAACCTAATCCACGTGCTTGCCCGAACCGGGTTGCCCTGGACCCCGAGAGAAACCCGCATGCATGCATATTCACGTACCATGCACCGCCTTAGTCTCGTAGGTCACATGTTCCCGAGCCGAGACCCCCATGCAGATCAAAAACCCCGCCATGCACCGCTATGGCATCACCACCCTCGGTTTCACCTTACCACCACGCACCCTTACTTCCCCAGCCGTGATCACCACTGCCGAGAAACCGCATACTCGTTGCCGCCACATCTACTATCTCCCCCCGTTGACACCATCATGCACCACCCATGGCCTTGAAACCATTCCTAACTCGCTCCAGGTTCAATACCGTCACCACCTTCGCCGTCCACTGCCACGGAACACCATGCACTCCACCGCCCTTACTCTTTGCGTCCGACCCGCCGCTGTCGCGTAACCACTACTGTTGCCGGTTCTCGTCTAGCCATCCCCCTAATCAGCCGTGCACCACCAGGTACCGTCGCTGAAGCCAACACCAAGACCAACTCGTCGCCACCTAGTCGCTGCCGCCACAACAACCAGTCGTCCCCACCGGCCACCTTCACCAATACGTCGGCCTCCCATGCTCGGCTGCACGCCACCGTCCAACCCCAACGGGTTATCCCAACCCTGTCACGCCATACCCGAGTCGTACCCGCCACCAGCCAGTCACTCCACATGGCTGTCGACGTCCGTGACCAAGAAACCCAACTCTAAACGGGTCCTCATGTTCACCAAAACGAAAAAGAAAAGAAACAGGGTGAGAACTATGGTTACCTTGTATGCGATGGTACGTTGGACCGCTCCTCCGCCGCCGTCACGCTTCTTCTCCGGCCACTTTCTCTCCCCCGCTCTCTTCTCTGCCGTCACGTACCTAGGGTCCAAGATGGCCCTAGGGTTTGCATTTCCGAACTTGCACCATTCGAACTCGAGGGTAAAAATAAATGACTAATTAACATTCAAATCTTATTCATTTAAACTTTACGTGCCACTTCCGTCATCTGACTTATTCCAAGATGTTTTCGGGTCGTCCATTCACCCGACTCATTAATATAAGGATTTCCGGGATGTTACAATAAAAAACAGCGACAAAAATAAAACGAAATTATCTAAAACGTAAAACATAATGATTAATACATATACCACAATGATGAAAAATATTTGACAAAATGACCAGACCAAACCTGACATTACACAATGACCGGACCTTATATTAAACAATGACCTGGTATATTACACAACATTATGCCCTCTCTTTAAAAACAATAAAAATGACACATGTCAAGCCCAAAATCCTTCTTACACTTCTTAATTTTAAACTCTTTTTACCATAACCTAACGTGTGTGTATATATATATATATATTATAAAAAGATAAAGATTAATTTATATAAATATTATATGTATTAATCTGTAAGAAGAATATATAAAAGGAGACGAAAAATAAATTAAATATATGCGTAAAGAAATTTAAATATATAAATAAGGATGAATTATTATTAAACAATATTAAATAACTAATTAATTAATGAATTAAAATTAACCAATGGTATTGGGAGTGAGAAACTAATAAATAAGGTTCTTTTTTGGATTTTATAACTCAAATACTATTTTGATAAATAATTTTTATACAACACTATTTTAATAAATAAGTTTATTAATTACACTTGTTTGGAAAAAAAAACTCGACGTAGGTGAGTCCAATAAAGAATGTAGAAACGAATTTCGTAATTTGCATGGTCACAAATATATTAGGTGTAGCGACCGAGTATTTGGACTTTGGTGTGGTGAAAAATACATTTAACATTTTAGAGTCTTGTTTTAGGTCTCATATTTGGATCTTAGTTTTTCTTAATATCATGTTTTTTTTTTAATTACACAATCTAAAATTTATTTGAAAACAAAAGGGGGCTAAACCAAGAAAAGACAAAGTGGGTCACCAAACCCATCAGTCAACTAATTTTTTTTAGTTTTTATATATAAAAGTTATTTTTTTTCAAAAAACATGAGATTTAACTTTTTAGTCGTACTCGGTAGAGAAAATAATTTTATAGCAACCCACCACTAAGAGGTTATGTTTCCCAAATAACATGTTATACGTAATTAATTTAGATTTTTATTTTTTTTGAAAGGCGGAGACATGGTTACACCTAAACAGGAAAGTGGACTGGTCCATAAAGATAAAATTACACATCGTCTTTCAATCTAAGGATTTTATCCTTGATCTATTTTTAATCCATAAAAAGCTCATGATCTCGATTTTCTATAGTAAGCTGGCAATGAACATGGGTTTGTTAGAGAACACCATTTTGTTACGTGCTTTTCTATATGCTTCAACAAGCGGTAATGTTGACTGAATGTACCATCTTATTATACACAACATTGTGATGTATATTTTTGTGCAAAACCATTAAATCTTGGAGTGAAAGGCAAAAATAGGGAGTATTTTACACCATGCATTGATCCATTGCCAAATAATCGTTGCGATATAGCAGGAAGTGATGACATGATCCACTTATTCTGGTGCATCCCCGCATAAAGGGCACATAAGGGAACTTATCTTATCTGAGCTATTGGTACGAAGCGATTCCGACGAACCCTGTACCGACGACTTATCGTCGGTATAGGGTAAAAGAATTTTGTCGCTATAGTGTGTTACTGTTGTAGCGCCGGAGGCCAACTTTGTAGAGCCACTCCTTTACAGATTTAACCGTGAAAGCACCCTTGATGTCTCCACCCATGTCCAGTGATTGCTAATGAGACCTGATCCAATAAGCTTACACACTATTAGAGCTCTTATGTTAGATAACAATATTATGTTATGATTGACTGTAATTAGGAATTACACACATTTGTATTTCATAAAACTCTTAAATCATTTTTAATATCCTTTTAGTTCATTAAAAGGAGCCATAGTTAACCTTTTTTATTTTAATATGTTTTCAAAAACTAGTTTATTTGCTTTTAAAGAAAACTTTTATTTTATTATTTACTGTTCTTGGATAACATTTTAAAACATTATTGTCAAAAAGAAAAGGTAGATTTATTCTTTAGAAAATACTGTTTGGTAAGATGATTCTTATTTAACAAAAATCCAAAGGAAAGCTAGTAGATTCGATTACAAATAGTATATTGAATTGATGATTAAAAACGTTTTCATTATTCTTGTTTTTAATTTTTTTTTACATAACTTAATTATAAAATTTAAATGATTTAATTATAGAATTTAAATGAATAGAATATTTTAAATATGAGAATTAATTCTTTGGTGGGTCTACGGGAATGGATGAAAGTCATGAAAATAGCATTTCGGTTGATGTAACAATTCTTTTAGATATGTCTAACGTTAAGTGAACAAGTTCAAGAACGAACATAAACAACATTTCTTGTTTATTTAATCAAATTAACAAACATAAAGTCTTGTTCGTTTGTTTACGTTCGTGAATGTTCGTTTATGTTCGTTCATTTAAGATCATTTACGTTCGTTCATTTAAGTTCGTTTATGTTAATTAATTTAAGTTCGTTTATGTTCGTTTATTTTTGGATGAATTTGATGGATATTTTGGTAGAATCATGATGGATTTTTGTATGAATCATATACATTTGTACCACTAATTTAGATGTGTTTGTTAACCATTAACATTATTGGATACTTAATTTATCAGACCTGTTTGTTTGTGTTCATTTATGTTCGTTCAGTTATGGTTGATTACGTTCATTTATATTCGTTTACGTTCGTGAACTGTTCGTTTAGGTTTTTAACGAACGAACATGAACATTTTCATTTTATTAACGAACGGACATGAACAAAAAAAATTCATTCGACTAATTGCCCGTATTCATATTCGGTTAAAGTTAAATGAACGAACATGAATATGCCTCCGTTTGTGTTCGTCGATTCCTTTACATGGGTAAAAAAGTTAATATTAGTTCTGGTTAGTTGTAATTTTACATATTAGTTCTGTTTATATTAAATACGAGTAGAAGTTATTATGAAAGATTTTCTATTAGATGTGTTAATTTATAAAAGTTAATATTTTAGTCATGGTTAGTTGTAATTTTACATATTAGTTCTGTTTATATTAAACTAGCTTAGATCCCGTGTAATATACACGGGTAAAAAATATCAATATATAAATTTCTTAAGTTTTATTTATGTATTTTACATGTGTAAAAATGTATTACTGTATACTAAGGATATAAAACAAAATTCAAAATAAGTTAAAAATAATATATAATTGGGTTTCGGAAATACGTCAATTACTATTTAATGTAATTTGACTTTCATTTACTATTTGATTGAAAATAAAAATTACATAATTAGATTTCAAAGTTTTTTTTTAAATAAAGGACAATTTTAAATAGATGTGTTTTATTAGAATAATTAATAATTTAAGAAAAGATATGGATGTATTTAATAAGAGAGAGAGGCGGGAAAAGAATGATGAGATTGAATATGGTGACGACACGTAGCATACAAAAACCTTTATTTATTATATAGTATAGACACGAGTAAAAGTTATTATGAAATATTTTCTATTAGATGTGTTAATTTAAAAAAAAGTTACTGCAAACAAAATCTTATGCAAAGTTAGATCATTTATAAAATTATTTAATATTCAAAGACATTTGTTCTAACTAACTTCTCTCTTTCACTACTAGAAAACATATATATTTTTTATAAAAGTTTCCGACAAAAGAAATTTCCCACAAGTTAGCGACAAATTTCCGATAGAACAAAAACAAAAAAGTAACTATACGATTTCCTACAATTTTCCGACAAATTTATTAAATAAGTTTTCTCTAACAAAGTCCCGACAAAAACAAAAAAAACCCCGTAGGAAATGTTTTCTCCGACAAAGTCCTGACTAATTTTCCGACAAATTAGCGACAAAAGTCTTTCGTCGGTAATTTCCGACAATATTCCGACGATTATAGTAAATAAATAAGTTAACTTATTTAATAAATTTTTCGGAAAATTGTAGAAAATCGTATAGTTACTTTTTTGTTTTTGTTTTGTCGGAAATTTGTCGCTAACTTGTGTGAAATTTCTTTTGTTGGTAATTTATTGGAAACTTTTATAGGAAATATCTATGTTTTCTGGTAGTGTTTAATATTGTTCAAAAAAATTATAATCTTATTAAATATTGTATGTTTTTCAAACAGTTAAAATAATATATATGTTAATTATTATAAAAAATCTTTAAATTACAATTTATTGCGAACAGTAATTTTTTTAATTGGACCACGTTTTCTACCTTGTTATTAAGTTTATAAACATGATAATCGTTCTTTTTTTGTTTTAAGTTTAATGTTTGACAACCAATCATTTCTTGTTTTGGTGTTATATTGATGAACTACGTGTATTATACGGGTTGATAAGATATAATATTATATATTTAGTAATAAAAATTTTGTATTTTAAAAAACCCGTGTATTAAACGGATTGGTAAAATATAACGCTATATACTTAGTAATAAAACGTTTATATCTTTAAAAACCCGTATATTACACGGTTTGAATACATTAATTTCTATTTAATATAATTTGACTTACATCACTATTTAGTTAGAAAAAAAGTTACGTAATTAAATTTTAAAGTTTCTTAAAATAGGAGATAATTTAAAATAAATGTGTTTTATTAGTATAATTAATATTTTTCTTTAAATATAAATCATTATTAAAACAAGATAGGTGTATTTAATAATAGAGAGATGCGAGAAAAAAGTGTGAGATTGAATGACTGTCTGCAACTTACCTAGAAGATCAGGTACAAAATATATTTATTGTGAGAATCGTAGAAACCAATAGCAACACATGATGTATATATTTTAGACGGGATGAACTTGTTTGTGAGCAACAAATAGTAGCAAGACTTATTTAGGGGGTTAAACAACAAGAACTTTATCGATTTTGGTTCGATGCGTGCAACACTTGAGTTCAGCGGGATCGTAAAATAAATATTTAAACCCGAAGGAATATATTTTCGAAACAAAAGGACTCGTGAAAATAATAAATTATAACAAGGTATTTTTGGGTAAAATAATATCGTTAATTTTTATCGGGTTTGTTTAAATAAGAAACCGGCACACGATTGGTGACCACAATCTATATATATACATCCTCAACCCCACTTACTCCATTTTTGCCAAAAATTAGAACGTACAGCTTGAGAGCTATTAGGTGGTCTGGCGGTTTGTGGTAGCCCAGCGGCAGCCGAAGGTTGCCGGACATAGAATTTTTCTCCCGTGACAGTTTCTCGACACTAAGAACACAATGTGAGCTTAGGTCAGTAGGAAATTGAGTCACTTTTTATTATAAAATAATAATAAAATAGTATTAACGATACTCTCGCTAATCATGTGAAATAAATAATACAATTCCGTATACCAAACCGAATGAAAAATATATATATATAATACAATTTATATATGCCAAACTAATTCAACCGGTGTCTTTAGTCACTCCACTGAACGCCTTCTTAAAATATTCTTGACTCGAGTCTTCACCACATTGAGTCTTCAACTATGCTCCTTGACTGCAACAATTAACATATTAAAACGTTGACGGTTTTGGTTGAGGATTCGTGTTCAACACGGGTCCCTTAAAACAGATTTCGCGTCTCCTCTTAGACGAACGCGTCTGTCTTCCAGGGTACAACAACCGGAACAGTGCGTGTACTGCCGGAGATGTCCATGTACCCGAGGTATCACCGGTTAATTATGTATTTAGAAAAGGTAGGAAAAGATGAAACATGAGATGGTAGAAGAATTAGAGAGAACTCATCTCTCAATTCTATTGAACTTGTGGACACCAATACTTCTCTAATATTTTATCTCAACTCTCAAGTAGTGGTTTTTTACTATAAATTTTGTATCTTTCATAAAAATAACCAAAATGTCCATTGTAAAATCTATAGAAAAATAAACCAAGAGTTCATATTAAAAAGACTTTAATCCAAAATTAATAGTAAAAACACAAGTTATTAATAAGATAAATCAAAAGTCTTTTTTAATTATGACATGATTTAAAACAATTGTTACATATTACACAAAAGATGTAACAAATTCTCATTACAGACATCAAGTTCTAAAATTTTTAATCCAACCATTTAACTTGAGGATCGAAATCACATTCATCAAAGTTAGTGAAAACCCCATTTTCACTAAATTTCCAACAATCCCCCACATAAATGGAGATCGATCAAAACACATAAATACCCAATGACACCGCGACAGTTGAGTCTTGCATAGGACAGGTAGGAGTTATCCTTTGAACCTTCCCTTGTAAAACATACTTAGCTTACTAGCTGTTGGTAGATGCGATGTCCTTGAACCTACGGCTGTTTGTATAAGCGACAATATACTTCACACATGACTCTCCTTAGCCGGGCACATCCCCTCACTGTTGTGTCTAATAATGGTCCTGGAACACTTTCCTGGTTCTGCGAGAGCTCTAGAAATTGTGCCCCCAATTTCATTCAAAGCGACCCCACTTCTTTCTAACATTGGTGATGTGTCCTCAAATCATTAAAAGCATTATGGTTACTGAGATTTACCTAAATCATTTACCACATATTATGCTTAGCCTCACAATTTGTCACTTGTTGTCATTGGAATGGACTAGGAAGTAATTAAACTTCCTTTAGAATTTAGGAGGATATATATACACATATATATTAGCTTATATATCAACTTAGATATATGAGTCGGTTGTCCTATTGAACTTAGATCTTGGGATTTCCAATCAACTAAGTTAGGTTTCCTTCATATACTGTCTTTCATGGGCTTTATTCTCATTCCACAACTCCAGCTCTCATCAACCATCAGGTTGTTGGATCCAAAACCATTATCTATGACTTCGTCAAGTCAATACAGATAATTTCATTTGAGACGGGTTGTTATAATGTCTTATTAACTAGCAAGTTAACATTTCCTATTGTCAAGCTCTTTAAGACTATAACATCTTGTTATAATGATTGTCTTTGAAGAGTACAATTCTCATTTCAAGGCAAACACATCTTCACTCTGCATTTGGTATCAGACATCTAGCAAGATTCTAACCAACTGGCATCGAGTCATGTAACTAGTTACACTAGATATACTCCTTAAGATCTTTTTGTACTCCACTTGGTCACACGTTTGCAATATCAATTTGGATTACCAAATACTTATTGCCAAACTTTCCAGATTCAAATGCAAGTCACCCCACATTTAAGTGTTATTGGATAGCATCCATGATATGTCATCATTTATACATATTTAGCATGCATAATAATCCCACATTATGGTACTAATTGAATGATAACCATGCAATTTATGCTTAACATACTTATATTTTGTAATTGTAGGTTATTCGATGTTGAAAATACAAATCAAGCTAAATCTTATCAAAAACACCAAAAAATCAAGCTTCTAGAAGGTTCATTCCTGGAGCATTGACCCCCAAGAAGTCAAAATTGGTCAACAATAGTCAACAAAAAGCTACAAGACAAAACTGGGGAAAAGTAGGGGGATGCACGGTCGTGCATCCCATTGCACGGTCGTGCATTAGCCCTTCCTGCTCCCCATTGCCCAGTATCGTGTCCTCTGTACCCAGTTTGATTCCCTAGGCCTTTGCACGACCGTGCAACCCATTGCACGGCCGTGCATTGCACATTTTGAGGCCTATAAATAGGAGGCTTGAGTTCTTCATTACACACACCAATCCAGACCAAAAGAACACTCAAGAAGAGAGCATTCTAGTAGTTAGAGTAGAGAGTAGAGAGTAGAGGGTCTCTTTCTCCTTGTTTCACAATAGGGGAGCCTACGAAACTCATCATTACGCTAGTCGTTATGGCCATTCGTGGCTAAAACTTCTTTGTATTGCTAGGGTGAAGATGATGTTTGCATGTTAATGTTTAACCTATTAATGAAGTGGTATGTTTATGTCTTTAACTAATTCATTCTCAAAAACCATCTTTTGATGGGCTTTTATTATTGTCTAAATCCGTCTTTATATTTGTGAGTGTCTTGATTTTAAAGAGCAAGATCTTAAAACCCTTTTTAATCAAACTTTCTTTGAAACTCGTACGTCTTTATACGAGCAGAGATTGATAAGCCAAGGCTTGGTCTATACTTCTAAGATCGTACGTCTTTATACGAGATTATTATGCTACCAAGAATTGGTGAACTCATGTTGCGAACGGTACGTCTCTATACTTGGTCCCATTGTTACACCGCCTCCCGGTGATCAAAATATAATCACCTATTTAAATTTAATATAAAGCATTTTGACTCCGATGTCTTAAACTAACCCGGAGATGACCATTCGATGTGTTGAGGGTAAATGTTGTCCCTAACGGGAGGCACTACCACTTTTTAAAGAATATAATTTGCAAATGAAATTTAGTGAGGACGATGCTCTAGCGGTGACCTGGGTCACAAGTTTGTAGTAGTCATACCACTAAATTAGTTAATTTAACATTATCACGTACCAAGCTGATTCGAATCCCGAAGCAATACATTTCGTAATCTGATCATTTTCGCTTTATTTACTTTTCTTCTATTTACTATTCTGCTAGTTACATTTCTGTTACACACTTCACGCACATTTTTACTTTTATGTTATTTACTTTACCGTCATTTACTTTTCTACTTCACAAGCACACAAAACCCACTCAGTTATTAATCCGACTAAACGATAACAAAAGTTGAGTATTGGAACTCGACCGTGTCCATTGGTTTGATACTTGGTTCTTAACTAACTATATTACGTTGTGATAGGTACACTTGCCTATTGTGTGTGTTTTAAGTTAACGTAGTTATCATTTTATAAATTTAAAACCTGATCTTATGAAATTAATCTAAAAATATATTTACTTATATTTTTACTATATCAAAACAAACACATCAATCCACATGGGTAATGAAAGGTTCTCCCTTTCTACACGTGCTTAAGAAAACTTCTTACACAAACATACCCTAAAGGGTTGTTTCTTAAATGGCTTCTCCCCCACATTTCTTGCTATTTGATCAAACTTCACTTATGACGACATTTAGACACTCATGAAAAGATATACATCTTTGTATTATTGAGTTCATCATTATTTTAACTCAAATTACATCACCAAATACTTATTGCCAAACTTTCTAGATTCAAATGCAAGTCACCCCAACATTTAAGTGTTATTGGATAACATCCACATGGGTAATGAAAGGTTCTCCCTTTTTACACGTGCTTAAGAAAAAATTTTACACAAGCATACCCTAAAGGGTTGTTTCTTAAATGGCTTCCCCCCCACATTTCTTGCTATTTGATCAAACTTCACTTATGACGACATTTAGACACTCATGAAAAGATATACATCTTTGTATTAATGAGTTCATCATTGTTTTAACTCAAATTACATTAGCACATAAGAGCTTCTGAGCTAACCAAAGCAAAACATGTCTTAGTTTAAGCTTTCAACACCTAATAATATTTTAACTAACATTGTCATAAGTCACATACTTAGCAATATTCTAAGTCAGTATGAGTTCTCCTCATTAAACTAGATAACATCATTTACCATGATATAGTTAATCAAGTTTTTCATAAGTTATATCAATCTCCTTATATTGAATAAATATAATCTTTTTGTCCATACAAAAATTCTTTCTCGTGTCTAAGTACATTTTGAATGTTTGTAGTAAATATGTCTCCTCGGAGCATCATAATTAACTAGTACTAGTCTAGCATGCTTTAGACTACAATACTCAAGCATGTGAACATAAGATGCATCATTCTGATTCTTCACAGCCTTAAAGGATATCACAATATTCCTTGTCAACATTCATGCCTTAGTTTAGACAAGTCATGAGACTTATTCTTCATTCAAGTTTGGAACATAACCTTTTTACCATTAACTTCCAAGTCTTCACCATTAATTCATAAGCACTTAACTATAAGTCTTAACCCAAGTAACTGGTGAACACTTTCATCATCCAAAAAAGGTTCAATTGTACAAGTGTACAATCACTTTTATGTTGAGATAAAATCAATTAGATTGATACTTAACAACTTGACATTCAGCTCATTTGTCTTTAAGTGATTTACACACTTGTCTTGTTTGAAGTTATGTATATTTAGGATACTCTCCCAAGTTGAAGGTTAAAACCTCCACTATTTCCAACAACAAATGATAAATCTTTCGTTACGAATCTCAGTCGATTCATTAAAGATTTATATTAACATATATTTCTTTCATATGTCAAAAATTGCACTTATGAATATGCGGGACCGCGCCACTTGTACGTCATGAGCCACGTTGTGGTGCCATGCACCCACAGGTATGCGCTCCCCAATTGGGACACGCAACATGGCAGTCACGCTTTGTCGTTGGTCCGTGCCACGAGGCGTTTGCGCCCCCGCAACATGCAACCATGCCACGCGGATACGCGGTTCGAACATGCAAGCCATGCAGACACCCGGACTCCTCAAGGCGCCCACGCCACACGAGACCCGGAGAGCCGCCACCCGCCTCACGCCACCTATGTTCCGGAACACTCGCACGGGGTCAGGATACAAAAGCGGCTCTCAAGCGGATCGTTGTTGATGTGAGTGTGCGAACTGCCAAGTATGCATCAACGTGCCACATCGCACCCATCGCCTACGCTGCACGCGCGCATGTGCGAGTTAGGATGCTACACACTAATATACTACTCAGAGGTATTCATATGAAGTATGTTACATATCTCATATATATGTATTTTGTCTTATCTCATTAGACAAGGTAACAACTCTTCAAGTTGTAGGTGTGCAAATCACTTCTTGCACTATCCGTTTAACCATATCCATATGGTTTAACATTATTTTTCATAAAATATATATTTTACGTCTTTCATACGTTATTAATTTATTTATTTGTTTAAACATGTATGTGTTATCCGAAGATATCGAACACAAAACAAATATAAACACTTGAAATAAAATCAATAAAATATAAAACATTTTAATTAATAATAATTTAAACGGATATATCAATGATAAAATCATCAAACCGAAATCATCTAAATAATATCGTCTTGTAGCATGTATTGGGGTACTCCCTCCATAAACTCCATGCAGACACATCAAGTTACTCGTTTCATCTAAAACTCTAAACTTGAATGGTCACAAAATTGACCAAAACAAAACAACAACGTTGTTTATATAATAACCTACTCGCAAGTGGTTATATTTGGACAACTAGAACTATTAATAACAACATTTATTTGTTTTTCACAAAATAGTCTCCCTGAGACTATTATATGGTTCAATATATGATACTTCTCTCACGAGTAGCGAACCAATTTATAAACGAAACACTAGTTTTATTCTTTCAAAACATTTCTTAGCTTTGAAATTGTTTAAAAATTAAACTATATTTACTTTACGTTTTGATTACAAAATCAACAGCATAAACTCCAAAATAGTTTTATTAAAAAAAAACCGGTATCTAACACGGTCGTTAGAAAATAAAACAATTCCAAATCGTTTTAAAATGTAAGGTTTAACACAATAAACCGGTTCCAACATGATTGTTAGACATGAACGACTACAAAAATCAATTTTAAAATTTTATTTGTTTATATAAAATAAATTGTTTCTAACACGATTGTTAGACGTAAATGGTTACAAAAACCGTTTTTAAAGCTTTCGTTTACACAAGTTAAACCGGTTCTAACACGACTGTTAGAAAATAAATGGTTACAATTTTTTTCCACGTGGTTTATCGCAATAAACCGTTTTTAATATGCACATAATAAAATAAACGATCACAAAAATCGTTTTTTTAATATGGCTTAGAAAATATAAACTATCTCTCTAACAAACATGTTAGATTGTTAAACATTTACAAAAAAACGTCTATACATCAAATCTTTTCTAATACTCTTGTTAGAAAATAATACGTTTGGACAAAACGTATTTAAAACTGTTGGTTTATACAATAAACCGTTATCTAACACACATGTTAAAAAAATGAAACGTTTACAAAAAACGTATTGTTTAGAAAATAAACCCTGTCTAACACGAATGTTAGAGAATTTAACGTTTACACAAAACGTATGGTTTATACCAATAAACCCGATCTAACACACATGTTAAAAAAATTAAATGATTACAAAATCGTTTTTAAACAAATCGGTTGAATCAAACCATTCGTTTTGTAACACGGTATATGATTTAAGATTGTACTACAAGCTTTATAAATCCAAACACTACAAAAGTACTACACATGATATTTCCCAAAAAAAAAATATTTATAAGATTATACGAAAATCTTTTAAGTTATTTTTAAATCATTTCGTGAACCCAAAATCCTTATAAAAGGTTTTTAAGATTGTCGCAACAATCCCACGAAATTCTGTTTTAAGATTGTAGGAAATTGGGTCACTTTTTATTATAAAATAATAATAAAATAGTATTAACGATACTCTCGTTAATCATGGGAAATAAATAATACAATTCCGTATACAAAACCGAATGAAAAATATATATAAAATACAATTTATACATGACAAACTAATTCAACCAGCGTCTTTAGTCACTCCAATTAACGCCTTCTTAAAATATTCTTAACTCGAGTCTTCACCACATTGAGTCTTCAACTGCGCTCCTTGACTGCAACAACTAACACACTAAAACGTTGACGGTTTTGGTTGAGGATCCGTGTTCAACACGGGTCCCTTAAAACAGATTTCGCGTCTCCTCTTAGACGAACGCGTCTGCCTCCCAGGGTACAACAACCGGAATAGTACGTGTACTGCCAGAGATATCCACGTACCCGAGGTATCACCGGGTAAATTATGTATTTAGAAAAAGTAGGAAAAGATGAAACATGAGATGGTTGAAGAATTAGAGAAAACTCATCTCTCAATTCTATTGAACTTGTTGACACCAATACTTCTCTAATATTTTCTCTCAACTCTCAAGTAGTGGTTTTTTACTACAAATTTTTTTTATTTCATAAAAAAAACCAAAATGTTCATTGTAAAATCCATAGAAAAATAAACCATGAGTTCATATTAAAAAGAATTTAATCCAAAATTAATAGTAATAAACACAAGTTATTAATAAGATAAATCAAAAGTCTTTTCTAATTATGACATGATTTAAAACAATTGTTACATATTACACAAAATATGTAACAAATTCTCATTACAGACACCAAGTTCTAAAATTTTCAATACAACCATTTAACTTGAGGATCGAAATCACATTAATCAAAGTTAGTGAAAACCCTATTTTCACTAAATTTCCAACAAAGTCAACCTAAATCATTGCTTAAGACCGTTAAAAAGTGTCAAAAACCATTTTTTGTAATGTGCACAGAATGTGCTTGCATGGCTGAATACGCAGACTTAAATATTGAACGATCACCGAAGATTTGACAGTTGGAATGATCTCGTTTTTAGAGGAGTAGGTTTGCAACACATAGGAGCAACTTCCCACTGGAGGAAATTTCTATCAAATGTCTCTAGTTATGCATTTTATACCCCTAAACTTGACGGATCAGATATTCAGATTAAAAAACGTAGGCCACAAGAAAAGTCGATTCCCAGAGATCCGAACGTTGAGAAGTTATGATATTTGGATTGTATGTTGGGAATCGCGGGTACCTGTTTAACTTTTAAAACAATAATTATATAAACTTTTAAATAAATAAATCAGATATATTTTAGCGAAAGCAATTTAATAGTACCTTTACCATATCATATATGAATATATTTAAGTGATTCAATTACACCCGCATAAACAATATTAAATAACCAACCATAGGGTGTTCGGATTTATACTTTTGACGATAACCAGATCTGTAACACCTCAGTACAAAGAACCTCACGCTAATTGACACGTAAATGAAACCTGTAGCAAAACACGTCACACGGTTGCGCTGATGAGAGCCCGACGATGGCAGCGGCACAAGGCGGCGGCGGCAGTCCTGGTGGCGTCGTCGACCGAAAGGAGAGAGGGGGGTTCGAAACTTGCTTGGTGGCTAGAACTTTCAATTAGGTTTTTAGGGTTAAGTTAAGGTTATATTTATAAACCTGTAACTTACACACCGGCCCCTGAGATATTAACAGTTAATACCCCATAATAATTAACTGTTTAATTAACCTTTTCTATTTTACTAATTAACAATAATCAGTAAAATCCAATCTTTAAATGTTTAACATATTAAACATTTTATCCCTGTAATTAATTAATCAGATAATTAATTATCTCAATCTCAAATAAATATTTCTCTAAATATTTATTCACCATTTAATAAATCTCTTTCGTGAATAATATTTAACAATTATATATTATGTATTTTGTTTATTGCCTAAGGTGTGACTCTTTGGATCGTACCTCGTTAGTAACGTTGACTTTAATTGACGATCGGACATCACATATCCAACAATCTCCCACTTGGTCGATTCTTCAATTAATCGGTTTCAACGTAATTAGTGGTGGATGCTTAGCTGCATCTCACTGCCCCTAGCAAGGTATGACGTATTTACAATCGTCAAACCATTTCCTTGTGTACAAGTAACCTTTGCTTTACAAAGTTTAATAGTCCTAGTAAGCATTTGTTTCCTTTCTGTTTAGGGCATTCGTTGAACATGAGACATGGATATACTTCACTTCTCATATGTAGTTCAACTATTCTTGTTCTCGTTCTCCAATTCAAAGTGGTCTAAACAAAGTACTCCTTAGTTTGAGCATGGCCATGCGTTTCACACAAACTTGAATCAATGAGGGCGCCATAATGTCCAACTCCTAATTAAAGAAGAACAAAATTCCTTTGGCCACGTACAATTCCCACTAAACTTCAGATCACTCCTGATTAGACCCTTATTACTGCCTGTTAAGGTATAATGTTAGATAAGATCAAAGAACAACCTTTAGTCAGAGTTAGTTCTAGTAAGTGTCTCGGGTCGAGGATCAAAATATCTTACTTTATTCAAAACATCTCAAGATATCAATCCATGAAGATAGTTTTTCAAATGAGTTACGCCCAATAATTATTCTCTAATAATTATTTGTGAATATGGTTTCCAACTTCTTGGTCTTTCATTCATAATGAACCAACCATCTGATTCACAATATACCTACATTCAAATTGATTCCCATGAATGTGATCGACTACGGACTTTAAGAATAATCTACATATTCAAGGATTTCTAAAACATACAAACTATCGAACACAGTAACATCTAATTATAATTCATTTAACCATTAAATCAATCATAAAAATTAATGTAACTGAATTGTTCGAAACCACCAAATACTAAATACATATCAAACCCACTGTTTAGAAAATCTAAGCCCTATCTTGTGAGCATGCTCCTCATGTTTAGATTGAGGCATTGGCTTAGTGAACGGGTCGGCTAGATTCTGATCTGTGTGAACTTTGTTTATCACGATGTCTCCCCGTTCCAATATATCCCGGATATAATGAAATCTTCTGAGTATTTGCTTCGTGCTGTGGTGTGACCTTGGTTCCTTAGCTTGAGCAATAACACCAGTATTATCACACAGTATCTCGATCAGTTTCTTAATGCTAGGCATTACTCCGAGATCGGCAATGAACGTCTTCATCCAAGCAGCCACCTTTGCAGCTTCTGAAGCCGCAATATATTCTGACTCAGTGATCGCACCACCATTAAGAACAAAAACGAATCTCTTTTGTGATCGAGAATCATCTCGTTCGGTCCGGAAGCTAGCATCAGTGTAACATTTAACAGCTAGTTCCTCTTCCAGCCCTCCATATATCCATAACATATCCTTAGTTCTTCTCAAGTATTTAAGAATGTTCTTTACAGCTATCCAGTGACTCTCACTAGGATTCTGTTGATATCTGATTGTCATGCTTAAAGCGTACGATACGTCAGGTCTAGTACATAGCATGGCATACATGATTGAACCAATTGCAGAAGCATATGGAATCTTTTCCATTTTCTTCTTGTCCTCTTCAGACTAAGGGCACTATTTATTATTCAGTAAGGTTCCATGTGCCATAGGCAACAATCCTCTCTTAGAGTCATGCATGAAAAAGCGTCGAATGAGCTTACCAATGTATTTACTTTGACTTAAACCTATAAGCCTCTTTGATCTATCCCTATAGATCTTTATTCCCAGAATATAAGAGACTTCACCTAGATCTTTCATTTCCGAAACATACCAAGATTGTATGTCTTTTAGCATAGGAATATGATTTCCAATAAGAAGTATGTCATCTACATACAGAATTGGAAAATTCACATGGCTCCCACTTGCCTTCTTGTAAACACACGGTTTATCTTCGTTCTTGACAAAACCAAACTCTTTGATTTTCTGGTCAAAGCGAAGATTCCTGCTTCTGGATGCTTGTTTTAAATTATAAATGGATTTGTTTAACTTGCATACCTTAGTTGGATTCTCTGGATCTTCAAAACCTTCCGGTTGAACCATATCTTCAGTAAGATGTCCATTTAGGAACACGGTTTTGACATCCAGTTGCCATATCTCGTAGTCATAATATGCGGCAATGGCAAGCAAGATCCTAATAGACTTAAGCATGGATACCGACGAGAAAGTTTCATCATAATTAATTCCTTGAGTCTGAGTAAAACCTTTCGCTACTAGCCTTGCTTTGAAGGTTTGTACATTCTCATCCATGTCAAATTTCTTCTTGAAAATCCACTTGCTTCCTATGGTCCAACTTTCAGAGGAAGATCAACCAAGTCTCATGCATGGTTGTTGTACATGGATTGGTTTTCAGCATCCATGGCTTCAAGCCATTTCTTAGATTTAGAATCAAAGATTGCAGATTTGTAACTAGTAGGCTCTACCTGATCAACTATCAGGACATCGTTAATTTGGTGAATCCTGATATACCGGTCGGGTTCATGAAGATCCCTAGCACTTCTATGAACAGTTTGTGTTACACCTGAATCTTGAACATTTCCATATTTAGTTTCAGCAATCTGATGCTGAATGGCAGGTTCAGCTTGTGGTTCTTGGATCTCATCCATATCCACACAGTTATCTCCAATCCCTCTCGCAAGAAGTTCTTTCTCCAAGAAAGTAGCTCTGCGTTTAATGAAAACACGAATTTCAGCAGGATTGTAAAAGTAATAACCGACTGCTTTAGGGTATCCGACGAAAACAACTTTATCGCCACGAGGATTTAGTTTATCTGTAGATTCAGTTGTAACATATGCGTTACATCCCCATAACCTAAGGTATGACACTTTGGGTTTCTCCCGATGCCAAATCTCATAAGGCGTCTTGTCCACCTTCTAAGTATGAGTTAGATTTATGATTCTTGTGCAGTCTCAAGAGCAAAACTCCTGAAGGAGTGTGGGAGGTTTGTACGACACATCATAGACCGAACCATATCTAATAGAGTTCGATTTCTCATTTCGGATACACCGTTAAGTTGAGGTGTTCCTGTGGAGTAAGTTGAGAAATGATCCCACATTTCTTTAGATGTTCGTCAAACTCTTGACTAAAATATTCACCATCTCGATCAGATCGAAGCATCTTAATCATCTTACCAAGTTGATTCTGTACATCGTTCTGGTACTGTTTGAACATTTCAAACATTTCATGTTTATGCTTCATAAGATTAACATAACCACATCTACTGAAATCATCAGTGAATGTCATGAAGTACTCTCTCCACTTCTGGACAATGTTCTGAATGGACCACACACATCAGTATGTACAAGTCCTAACAGATTCTTAGCCCTTTGACCGATGCCAGCAAAAGGAGCCTTGGTTAGCTTTCCACTCAAACATGATTCGCAATCATCAAATGACTCTTAACCTGTAGAATTCCGAATTCCGGCGGTCTGAAGTTTCTTCATGCGATTCTTGTTTATTTGTCCAAGCCTACAGTGTCATAAATAGGTATCAATGAAATTATATTTTGAACGTTTGGAGGAGATATTTGATATAATGTTATTATCATGGACTTCTATCTCATAGATTCCATTGTGAGGCTTTGAAGAAAAAAAACCATTCAAATACACAGAAATGAAATCATTGTCAAAAGCATAAATAAATCCTTGTTCCCGCAAAGCGGATACTGAAACAATATTCCTAGTCAAATTAGGAATAAAATAAACATTGTTCAAAATAAGTTCTAATCCAGAAGGAAGTAAAAGAGCGTATTCTCCTACAGCCTTCACAGCAACCTTCTGCCCATTTCCCACATGGTGCTCCGGGTCGCCTTTCTTCAGTCACATAACCTTCCTTAGTCCCTGCATCATTACAAATGTGATAACCACATCCAGTGTCAAACACCCAAGATTTGCTATACAGAGAGCAGATTTCGATAATAAACATACCTAGGGACTGTCCTCCAGCAGTGTAACATCCAAAAAAAAAATAAAGCGACGAGTTATAATAACGAGTTAAACGCAAGACAAAAATAATAAATGAATAAGGCATGACGGGCCGGGCCGGATGGCCCGGGGAACTTGGGAGGCGAACATAGGGGATCTTTCCCCTATAAATAGCCCAAGCCACCACCATTTCTCTCATTTGCAACATCTAGAGAGAGAAACCGTAGAGAGAGAAAGTTGACGGATCGACCCGATATTGAAGGAGCATGTTACTACTGAGCTTGTGAGCAAGACCTCCGGATCAGAAGCTTGAAACATGTAACAACTCGTTCCAAATCTGAGTTTTTGGTTTATGATGGGTTTTCGGGTATTTTCGTAAAAAGAATGGGTTTTTCTAAACCAAACGAGAAATGGACTTCAGATATGTGATCACGAGCAAAAAATGTAAGTTTTGAACATAAAAAGTTAGCATCTTGAACGTGATCAGATCTGGCCGCCATTTGCATGCAACTTAGGGTTCTTAGGGAAGAAGGTAGCCCGACGGGCGAACTTATCAAGTTCGCCTGGCAAGGATTGCGACGAACTTATCAAGTTCGCTTGACAAGTTTGCTTGGGGCATGAAGTAAGCGAACTTATGGGGGGCAAACTTACTAAGTCCTCTTGGCATGAATTGGGCGGACTTATCCTAAGTTCGTCTGTATGTTCGCCTAATTGGTTACAGGCGAACTTAACCTTAAGTTCGCCTAGAACAAATTGGGTAAACCGTTAGAGTCGAGATTGGTCTGATGTTTATGTAATTAATCAATTCAGATCGTGTGTGACGCTTGTTGGACCTTTGTTAGGACAACCCGTGAATAACTTATCAGGTGAGTTCTAGAGCCCTCTTTTTAATTGTTTTAATAACCGTTTTGGGCTGGTGTGCATACTTACGAAATGACGTTTTATGAAATGATGCATACGAAATGATGTTTACGAAATGACGTTTATGAAGGATGAGGTTTATGAAATGTTTTGCCAAATGAAGTTTATGAAAGGTTTACGAATGAAACATTGTTTAATAAAACGTACGAATGCTTTAACTTAAATGAGGTAAAGGTTTTATGAAAGTCACTAATGAAAGAATCTGCCATGAGTTCCTACGGGAGCTAGGGTATGTATGTATGTATTGGCCTCACCCTTACGGGGGGCCTTTGTGGCTGGCTAACGGTTGTACAGCTAGTTGATGATGGGGTGACGACGGTCACCCATGGGATTACCTGGATCCCCGATGGAAGGTACTATTCCTTGCGGGGAAATAGTGTCTAAGGTACGGGTTGGTGTCGAATGGCTCTGAGGTATCGGGCCCTAGGAGTTCTTCGCCCGAAGGACAGTACGACGTTGATGGGCCTAGTGGTGGCGTGCCTTGGGGTTTCTCGGCCAACCCATGATGTGGAATTGACGGTTACGAAAAGGCGCATATTCGGTTCATGTTTACTTATGTTATGATGTTATGTTACGATGTTTTGATGATGTTAAGTTATTGCATGTTTTACGTAAGCTTTTGTTAAATAAATGTATGTTATGTTTAAGGCAAAATGTTTACGTTACGGTTTTATGTAAAGCTATAACTCATCAGCGTAGCTAAATTTTTAGTATGCACATTCAGGTTAAGGCAGGTATGATGATGGACGGTAATGATGGGCGGCTTGAAGAGTTACCCGGATGATGTGAAGACTGGCATCCCGTTACGATTAGTTTATGTTATGTGTATGTATTAGACTATGTTACGCTTCCGCATGTTGAACGGTGCTTATGATTATGTTTAAATGAAATTTTTCGCTGCGTTATTATGTTATTCAAGTTTAAGAACTGTTTATGAATGAGTAAATCCAACAAGTGAGTCCTCCCGAGTTCGGGGTCTTACAAGTTGGTATCAGAGCAATAGTTTGAGAGATTTCGACATTCCTATTGTCTGAACTTAAACTGTGAATGGGACCGATAGCGTATGCCAGTTCGGGTAACTCGAGCCACAGCATTCGGTATGAAAAGTATATTATGTGTAGGTTGTATGCCTTAGAAAGTAATTGATTAGGACATGTCTTCTTATGGAATCACAAAGATGGCCAAATGGAAATCGTGAGATAATGTAATGGTTAATTGCAGGTGACCAGTGTATATTAACATCTTACAGTGCTTGTTGAATTCTATTTGTTAACTAGCGTGATAATGTTGGATTACTTATCTTATAGAACGAAATGGCAAGGAGTGAAAATGGAAGGCGTGGTGGGGGCCATACCGGCGGTCGTACCAGTGGCCGAAGTAGAACTCCTGCTCATCAGGAATATAGCGAAGAAGGAAGTGTCCACATTGAACCGTCAGATAGTGTGCATGTGACTGAGCTGAATCATGTCGAAGTGCAACTATTCACTTTTGAACCAAAAGCGAGAGAAGCTCTAGCACGTGAATTCACTGGTTTGATGAAGACTTCTCTGCTAGGTCTGTTGGTGTCAAATGGCTCTGAGGTATCGGGCCCTAGTATTTCTTCGCCCGAAGGACAGTACGACATTGATGGGTCTAGTGGTGGCGTCCCTTGGGGTTTCTTGTGACACCCGGCAAATTTCAGGTTATTTTCCGTAAAAACCTAGAATATATTTTTATTATTATATTAAGTGTCTTAGACTTAATTGTAGTTAATTAAGTTAAGTTAGTGCTTAGTAGAGCCCTTCATATGCATGGATTTGCATTTCGTAAAATGCGGCATCGCGTGCCGGCAAAATATCCGTTTTAAGTATTGGTGACGACCCGGTTGATCCTAAAAATATTATTTTTAGTGAAAATTAATTAAATTGGTTTAGAATAATGGATTATTCGTGAATTTTATGTGCAACGTATTTAATTTTGTTTTTGGTCGTTTTTATCGCGTTTTACCCGGTGCAAGCGCGTACCGGATGAGTTAAAACCCACTTTTGGTAAAAATTATGATTTTTACCAATATGGATAGCTAAAAATGAGTAGTTAATTTATATATTTTTATTTTGATACCAAAAACCTTGTTTAAAGTGGGTTATTTTTATAAAAGGGTGAGTTTTATAGCTAGATTTCACCTACTTGTGTTTTATAAAAATAAAATACATAAGTCTTATTTATTTTCTTTAAAAATTCTTGGCTGCCACCTCTTTTCCCATCATTCCATCAGATTTTATAACCTCATAAGTTACCTCTTGACCACTTCCAAGAAACTCCATCATGTGCTTGCATGAATTTTTCTTGGCCACTTGTCTTGTCCACCATCTCTCTCTCCCCTCTCCCTCTCTTTAACCCGTAACCCCCCCCCATCCCTTCATTTCAGTTTTTTTTTCACAAACATATCTCTCTACATCCTCTCTAGGTGTCCCTTGAAGAAAACTTGTGTGTTCTTGAGCATTTGGTGGGTATTCTTGAAGTTTACTTGAAGATTCAAGTGTGTGGAGCAAGAAGTTCCAGAAAACCATCTCCTATTTTCGTCCCTTATGTTTTCTCTAGCTTCCCTTGACTAGTTCAAGTGGTAAGAACATCTTTATTCTTTCATTCCTTGGTTTTTCTTAAAGATTTTTGTATGTACAAGAGTTGTTCACCAATTTTTCAAAGGAGTTTTTGTGGTCTTTTCAAAACAGAAAATATGGGGTGTGAATCGATGTTTTTCTTGAGTTCTTGGATGGGTATGTATGGCGTGTGTGTATGTAGGTGTTATACATGTTTTGTTCTTGCAAAATGGGTTGTTTATGAGTGTATTCTTGTACAAAAATCGAACTATATATGAATGGATGGTTGAGAGCTGAAACAAAAGTGTTATCCAAGTAGATTTTTGTGATCATATGTGTGTGTATGAATGTCGAGATGTATGTGTGTGTTTTAGGTGTTCATGTGTTGCAAAAATGGTCTTTTATGGCTAGATCTTCACATGCACATAAAAAGATATTCTTGGGTCTCTAAAAGCTGAAAATATGAAGTTGTTATTATGTATTTTTGTGAGTATGGATGTATGTATGAATGGCGTGGGAATGTGTTTGGTTATGTGTGGATGTATGTTGCTAAATGTTGCTAGATAATGTTGTTTATGGTTAGATCTACACATGCTAATATAAGAATGGTTATGGATAGGTTAAATCTGGAAATATGTTATTAATATGAGCATGAACTTGTTATAAAAATGATGGAACATTGTTGGATATGTTAAATAATTGTTACTTAGGATTTTTGCCGGAAAAGGTGTCATAAAAGGGTTAGTTTTCGGATGAATTCATGTGATGTTTTGAAAACTGGAAATATGGTGAATTATGTGTCATCTTATGTTTAAATATCTCATATTTAAAAGCCTACAAAATTTCATGATGTTTTGCTAAGTAATTGTTTACTTATGTGTTGTTGAAAAGTGCTTAAAAATGGATTTTCATATGTTACATGAGTAGATATAAAAATCTGGAAACTTGGCTGTGATAGTATGATATTCTATGCCTAAAAATGAGATTTTTAGTAGCAAGTATGAATTTTGGTGTTTGGAAGTATTTTTCTTAAGTTTTTCGCAAAACTAGTCGTTGAAAACGTATTTTCGATGTCAAAAATTAGTGTTTTGTGAATCTGATTTTTGGCAGTAAGTTTGGACATATTTTGTGACTAAATTACAGATTCTAAGTTATATAATGTGTCCTTGTCGTTAAACGTGGCTTTACGCGCGTTATGTGATGTTTCGGCCTTACGGTATGCGTAGAAATTGCCATGTTTAGGTGTTTTTATGTAATGATAGTTTTGAATGGTGAAATATGCTAGATTAAGTATATTTTTATGATATGTGATGTTGTATGATCATATGTGTTAGTAACTCTAGTTTTAGTTCGTTAAAGATTAAGCGTTTTGCTTGGAAAATGCATGTATGTAATATGTTGGGCTTAGGCGTTTTCATGTGTGATTTGGTAATGTTTGGACTATGTATAAGTGTTTATACATGTTGAGAGTTCTTATTTTCTCACACTTAATGATTAAGTGTGGATAATCCACTATTTTCATTAAAAATACAACCGCGCGTCGTAGTCACCAATCGGTCGTAAAATAAATATTTTTCCAAAATATTTTCTAAGTCTAGTAAGTTGGGTGAACAACTTGCGTGTAGGACTCGTGACTTGATTATTAAAGTGTTCCTCGTATTTAGGACGCTTTTAGGGTCGAACGTTCGTGGGCGTACGCTACTAGCACTTTTCGTTTTCGAGTATCGTTCAAGGTGAGTTTTCACGGCCCCTTTTTTTTTTAAACTATTTACTGTTTTGCAAAACTTTGGGGGAAGAACATGCTATTTCGTTAGTTTATCATTTAAAGCTTGACTTACTTTATGTGGTTGTATGATGGTCTCGAGTAAGGGCAAGTCGTTATATATTCGTGTAGTTGTTCACGAATAGCCCCGCCGTTATAATCATTTGCCTTGGGTTAGGCCACAGTGTATGTTGATAGATCTATTTGGGTTTGACCACCCACTCTCGTGATCGGTAGCGCCGATCGGTTGTCGTACGAGAGGATATATGTTGAAAGGTTTCGTGGGGACTTATTATTATTTTCGTTGTCTTGGTTTGATTATAAGCTCCAGGTATCGTCATTTAGTTGTATCCCTTGCAAGTTTACGACTCTTCACATGTTTGTCTAAGTAAATGATAAGACGTATTTATTTCGTTAGTCGTATTAAACCTGTGAAACTCTCTCAACTTTTGTTGACGTTTTTAAGCATGTTTTTCAGGTAACTAGATGCACGGCGCGCTGGAATGGAAATGGGTTTTGGGGCAAGCACGTGTTGTTTTATTTGGGACTTGTAATGTGTAATTGACCCTTTGGTCATGAAGACGTTAACTTATGTTTCATTCAAACTATTTCCGTATTTTAAGTACTTTTTGGTTTGTAATGACTTTTAAAATTTAACGTGCTTGTCTATAATTATTGGGTTAACCAACTTTTGTTGTCACCATGCTTACGCTATAATATTCCGCTGCGATTCGTCGTTTTCGGGGTGTGACATTTCTCGGCCAACCCATGATGTGGAATTGACGGTTATGAAAAGGCGCAGATTCGGTTCATGTTTACTTATGTTATGATGTTATGTTACGGTGTTTTGATGATGTTAAGTTATTGCATGTTTTACGTAAGCTTTTGTTAAATAAATGTATGTTATGTTTAAGGCAAAATGTTTACGTTACGGTTTTATGTAAAGCTAGAACTCACCAGCGTAGCTGACTTTTTAGTTTGCACGTTCAGGTTAAGGCAGGTATGATGATGGACGGTGATGCTGGGTGGCTTGAAGAGTTACCCGGATGATGTGAAGACTGGCATCCTGTTACGATTAGTTTATGTTATGTTTATGTATTAGACCATGTTACGCTTTCGCATGTCGAACGGTGTTTATGATTATGTTTAAATGAAATTTTCCGCTGCGTTATTATGGTAATCAAGTTTAAGAACTGTTTGTGAATGAGTAAATCCAACAAGTGAGGCCTCCCGGGTTCGGGGTCTTACAAGCAGACTTCTTCTTCTTTAATTCGGCCATATATTTTGGGCAGTTCCTCCTCTAGTGTCCAGCTTCATCACAATGAAAACACTTGACATTCTTCAGAGGTTTCTTGGCAACAAATTTGCCTTAACCCTTGCTCTTGAAGCTTTTCTTGCCTTTTCCCTTGGCTTCAGTTTTCATCACACGACCTTCTTTGATCATCAGCACTGGACCAAACTTAGCAGGAGTTGGTATATTTGATGTGTGAATTTGATATAGTTAAATATTATATAATAATATTTATAGATTGTGGTTTCACGAGATCAGGTTTTAAATTTATAAGATGATAATTACTTTAACTTAAAACACACACAATAAGCAAGTGTACCTATCGTAGCGTAATATAGTTTAGGTAAGAACCAAGTATCGACCCAATGGACACGGTCAAGTTCCAATACTCAACTTTTGTTATCGTTTAGCCAGATTAATTAGTGAGTGGGTTTTGTGTGCTTGTGAAGCAGAAAAGTAAATGACGGTAAAATAAATAACATAAAAGTAAAAACGTGTGTGATGTGTGAAACAGAAATGTTACTAGCTGAATAGTAAATAGCAGGAAAGTAAATAAGGCGAAAATGATTAGATTACGGATAGTATTGCTTCGGGTTATGAATCAGCTTAGTACGTGATAATGTTAAGTTGACTAATTTAGTCGTATGACTATTACAAACTTGTGACTCGGGTCACCGATAGAGCCTCGTCCTCACTACATTTGATTCACGAATTATAATCTTTAAATTAAAATAGTAGTGCCTCCCGTTAGGGACAACAGTTACCCTCAACCCTTCGAATGGTCATCTCCGAGTTGGTTTGAGACATCGAACTTAAAATGCTTTATATTATAGTTATATAGGTTATTATAGTTTACTCACCAGGAGGCGGTGTAACAATGGGACCAAGTATAAAGACGTACCATTCCCAACATGAGTTCACCAATTCTTGGTCGTGTAATAAGCTCGTATAAAGACGTACAACCTTATAAGTATAGACCAAACCTTGGCTTATAAATCTCTAATGGTATAAAGACGTACGAGTTTCAAAGGAAGTTTGATTAAAAAGAGTTTTACGATCTTACTCTTTAAAATCAAGACACTTACAAATATAAAGACGGATTTAGACAATAATAAAAACCTACGAAAGATGGTTTTAAGGACGAATTAACTAAAGACATAAACATACCACTGAATTAATATGTTAAACATTAACATGCACCAAACATCATCTTCGCCCTAGCAGTACAAAGAAGTTTTAGCCACGAATGGCCATAACGACTAGCATAACGATGAGTTTCGTAAGCTCCCCTATTGTGAAACAAGGAGGAAGAGCCCCTCTACTCTAACTACGAGAATGCTCTCTTCTGAAGTGTTCTTGAGGTATGGAATGGTGTGTGGAATGAAGAACTCAAGCCTCCTATTTATAGGCCTCAAAATGTGCAATGCACGGCCGTGCAATGGGTTGCACGGTCGTGCAAAGGCCTAGGGAATCAAACATGGTACAAAGGACTTTGTACTGGGCCGTGGGGAACAAGAGAGGACAATGCACGGCCGTGCAATGGGATGCACAACAGTGCATCCTCCTGTTTTTCCCCAGCTTTGTCTTTTAGCTGCTTGGTTGACTTTTGTTGACCAATTTTGACTTCTTGGGGGTCAATGCTCGGGAATGAACTTTCTAGAAGCTTGAATTCTTAGTGTTTTTTATAGGATTTAGCTTGATTTATATTTTCAACACCGAATAACCTGCAATTACAAAATATAAACGTTTTAAGCATCAATTGCAATGTTATTATTCAATTAGTACCATAATATGAGGATTATTATGTATGTAAACTATGCATAAATGATGACATATCGATATTCATCTCGGCAGTCTTTAGCATCATATGCAACTCTGGGATGGTCTTGTCCCAAGCATTCATATTGTAATTCAAAGTGAACTCATCATATGATTTTGACAGTTAGTTGAGAATTATATCCTCGGTCAATTCATTGCTTAAAAGGGATTCAAGTCGTGTTAGATGATCAATATATCCCTTCATTTCCAACACATGGGTACTGACAGAAGAACCTTCTTGCATGCGACAGCTTATTAGTGATCTTGTCACCTCGAAGCGTTCATGACGGGCCTGCTGCTGGAACATTTCCTGCAATTGCCTAATCATGTCATATGCTGGCATGTCTACCAGATTCTTTTGAAGTTCTAGAATCATAGACGCCAGCATCAATCAAGAGACTTTGATAGAGTCATTAACATACTTATCCCAGGTCTTACGGGCTTGGCCCGTAGCAGCAACTGGTTCTTCTGGGATTGGTTCTTCGAGAACATACAGTTTGTTCTCAGCCTTGATCACAATTTTAAAGTTTTTGTACCAGTCCATGAAGTTTGAATTGTCAAGCTTATGCTTCTCAAGGATAGATTTCAGGGAGAATGAGGAATTTGTATTAGATTCGTTAGACATCTACAAAATTCAAAAATAAAAGTTTTAGTATTTTCATGCATAGTATCCTAATTAAATTTTTTATGACCCAATTGCAAAAAATTAATATAATTAGGAATGAGATCCCGGTTTCCCATGTCTCACTCTCCACTGGCATAACTAGACGGGTAGGTAACGATTACCGATTGTATCAACTATACAACTCTCGGTTTGAGGGGCATGACGAGTAATGTCAAGCTTTGGATACGTTTCCCTCAATTATGACCACTTAAACGACTTAAGTGATATATGTCCTTCAATTGTAACTGTAGACCCGACCTAAGTGACTAGTATTGCGGTTATACCTTCAACTAAATTAGTTGAAGTGTTACAATTAAGGGTGGCATAGAAATATCGATTTTATATATATCGGGATTTCTTCAATGTTTTTAATATTACTGTTTCAGGTCAAAAACATTTTCGTCGACGAGTAGCATGATACAAGTTGCACAATTTTAGTAAACCAATTTTACTAATTCTTAGTTCGTGAAACACTTTCAACACTCGACATGATCTAATTTCAAATACCCTATTAATCTAAATTGGTCATTTGTCGCGAACTGATTTTAAACTAATCAAATCTTTAATTAATTTAAAATTGTTTTAAATAAGATTAATTAAATTTAAAACTTTTTTTTACTTTTAAATAAAATATTTTTTTATTTAATTATCTTTCCGAGAAAAATAAACAATTTAGATATCTTGTCGTTTTAAATTGTGACAAAAGTTTTATTAAAACATTTGCGGTTTAATTATTATCCTAAATAATTATATCACAACCACAAAAATAAATAAAACACATAATCGAGCAACTAGGAAAAAAATTATCCAGTTTCGTTCGAGTCATCAAACGAATAACCGAATTGGTCTAAGGATAACAAAATTAAGAAATATGCTATATCCCATTTAGTCCAAGATCTTCATCTTTATTCCTGTCATTATCCGTCTTAGTCTTCTAGTCTTCATCTTTTTAGGATTACAATATTTATTTACAAATACACTAAAAATAAATAAATAAAAATAAACTTAACTATTACATCGAGGTTTCAAATAACCCATTAAAAAATACAAAAAGAAATAACCAATCAACAAACAATACAACCACATGCCTTTAATACTCGATTCATTCAACACAATCACATCAAACAAAAAAGGCTCGATTTTTTGTCAAACAAAAGTTTTGACAAATAAAACAATAGATCGATTTAAAACAATATATGTCTAAACGCGCGTAAAGGTGGCTCTGATACCACTGTTAGGAATCAGGGTACCTATTTTAACTTTTAAAACAATAATTATTTAAACTTTTAAGTAAATAAATCAGATATATTTTAGCGGAAGCAATTTAATAGTACCTTTACCATATCAGATCTGGATTCCTTTCAATGATCCGATTACAAGTGTATAAACAATATTAAATAACCAACCATAGGGTGTTCAGATTTATACCTTTGACGATAACCAGATCTGTAACACCTCAGTACAACGAACGTCACACTAGTTGACACGTACATGAAACCTGCAGCAAAATGCGTCACACAGTAGCGTATATGAGAGCCCAGCGATGGCAGCGACGGCGGTCCGACGAACAGCGGAGGGCGGCGGCGAGAGAGAGGGGGGTTCGAAACTTGCTTAGAGGCTAGAACTTTCACTTAGGTTTTTAGGGTTAAGTTAAGGTTATATTTATAAATCTGTAACTTACTCACTGTCCTCTGAGATATTAACAGTTAATACCCCATAATAATTAACTATTTATTTATTAAGCTTTTCTATTTTACTAATTAACAATAACCAGTAAAATCCAATGTTTAAATGTTTAATAGATTAAACATTTTATCACCGTAGTTAATTAATCAGATAATTAATTATTTCATTCTCCAATAATTATTTCTCTGAATATTTATTCACCATTTAATAAATCCGTCTTTCGTGAATAATATTTAACACTTAAATATTATATATTTTGTTCGTTGCCTAATGTGTAACTTTTTGGATCGTGCCTCGTTAGTAACGTTGACTTTAATTGACGATTGGACATCACATATCCAACATTGTATCCTATTAACACATATATAAGAATTTTCACCGGAGGATGTTCTGGTCAAATGTCGTTTAATATGTTCCTGATACTGAACAGTTCGTAACAGTAAGTATGTATCAAAACAGGAAAACGTTTTGAGTTGCATGGATGTCCAAACGGCATTGTATGCCGATTTTGAGCATAGAGAATCTCGGGAGGAAAACAATCCTAATGATGGTATTGGTATGCAATGCATAGGCTTACTCGAACAATTTATACATAAGGTATAAACTAAACCCGATAAGCTTTGGTTTTTATTATGAATTAGCTTTATGAGTCAATTGATTGGGATTTGTTACGAGAATATTGAATATTGGGATACTTGGAAATTTGATAGGATTATTGGTTAAAACCCGATACATGTTTAAGAAGAGCATTCACAACGTAACAACAAAAAATATTTTTCAACATTATATGTTAATTGTGTGGATTGTGTTGGATACACAAAATAATTTTTTGGAATAAAACTAACTACGATGGATGATTTTGAGAATAATGGAATTTAATCTCGTGTTGTCTAATTAGAACCATGGTACGTCTTTTTGACACTTTACGTTATTTGGAACCTTTTCCGGTGGTGGTATGCATTTGTCGAGCTAGGATATTTTTATTGGTTAAAACCGAAATCGATCTAAGATGAACATTCATAATGGAACAACTATAATAATTTTCAACATTAAGTGTTAAAATAATTGTGTGGATTATGTTGGATATACAAAATATTTTTTTGGAATAAAACTAACTATGATGGATGATTTTGAGATTAATGGAATTTAACCTCGTGATATCTAACAAGAACCATAGTACGACATTTTTACACTTTAGGTTATTTGAAACATTTACTAGTGGTCGTACAGATTTGTGGAGCTAGGACATTTTTATATTATAAGACGAGAGGCTCTACCCAATGTGTTATAACACGATATTGACTAGAGGCATTGTAATATGTCTAGATTTGTCAACCAAGTGAGTCTCGTGATTCAAACTCCATTTTTAATTGTTTTTGGGATTGTTGCATGCTAAAATGTTTATTTCAAGTTATACTTGTGGTGTGTTATATGTTGATAAACGATTGGCTTTGATGTTTTTATGAAAATCATTATGTCATGGTTAGACGTGGGGCATATATGCGTACACTTGGTATTGTATTGTATGATGATACTCCAATGGGTAGTTCTGGTGTGTATATATGTTACAAACTGTTAATATGGACCTGGATATATTAGTTAATCCTTGATTTGCGGGATTATGACACATAAAACTTGTTTTATTGAGTCGTATAGTTATGACCTCACCGGTCTTGTGTTGAAGTTTTATTTTAAGCATGCAATACATATAAACGCTAAAGGAGCGTAGAGACTGCTAGTTGAGATGTGTAGCTGCTGGCTTCGAATGTTTAGAAGCTTTCGTTTAATGGAATAAACTTTATTTAGCTTCTTGTGTTTGGGAAAAAATTGTTCTAAAAATGTCTTATTAGTCTTTGAAATGATTTGATATTTACAAGATTAGTAATGTAGTAATTAGACTTCGCCGTGTATGTGTTGCTATCAATTGGTCGTAGTGGGACCCGCCTAGGTGGGGTGTGACACATCCACATACAAGATTAGGAAAACAAGTGTGCTTCCACTAGCATTCTTGTAAACACATGGCTCTTCTTCTTTACTGATATAACCAAAATCTTTAATTTTCTCATAAAATCATAGATTCCATCTTCTAGATGCTTCCTTTAATCCCCTAAATAGATTTCTTAAGCTTACGTCCCTTATGAGGATGCTTTGGATCAACAAAACTTTATGATTGAGCCAATAGACAAATTCACTAAGGTGTCAATTTAGAAAAACCATTTTGATGTCCATTTGTCATATCTCATAATAATTATTAAATGCGACAATAGCAATCAAAATCCTGATCGACTTAAGCATGACTACAGGAGGAAATTGTAACACAATGAAATTTCAAACCATAAACGTTTATGGATTTGGTGAGACACCAAACTATAAGTTAGAAAAAGTGTTGGTTAAGATACGCGACTTTGGAACGTAACCGAATGCGAAACAAAAAGACGGGTTGACCATAAACAGCCCAATACTTCAATTAAGCATATCTCAAGCAAAGAAATGAGTTACAGAAACCATAATATATGAAAATGATGTTTCTTAGTGAGGAAAAAATTAAAATCATACTACCATGGCTTAACGGTCCACTACATGCACAACAAGCACAAACTCAGAAACTGGCACGTGGCAGCTGACTAATCTGAGTTGAGGCGGTGGAGGACCGCCACTAGAACACTTAGTGGTCCTCTACATCAACGTGTCGTAGATAATCTTTCGTTCTGTTTTGAGAACCCTAAGCTTGAAATACCCATACCCATTTGGGTGTTACAAACAAGTCATTTTTAGGAGCGAGTGACGAAGAAATTCTACATCAACGTGCCGTAGATAGTCTTTCGGTAAGTCCCGAGGGTTGGCTCGGGCATAAGGGAAATGCCTAGGAAGTGCCAACTACTAAAAACTATGCCTAGAGGGTTGGCATAGGCATGGGGAAATGTTTGGATAACACCAACAAAGATAGATTATAGGACAGGGATGACTAGGCATCCCTGAACGGGGTTATACTATCTAAGGTATAGACTGAATAATATTATCTTGTCAATAGGATAACACAAGGTATCAGACAACATGATAAGCAGATTGTAACTGATCAAGGTGAGTTCCTCTAAACATTTTATAAAACAAGATGTGTGACGTTTTAACCGGTAATTGTTTATATACTTGAAAGTATCTGGAATTGTTATCAATGCATCAGATAAAAGCTTTCAGGTGGTAGGGTTTATCATGATTGTAATTCCTGTGTCGGCCAAGCCTTCATTTTTGGGGCGATCTACTGTTCAGTCTCAGCAGTTGACTATTGTTCAGCTTGGGCAGTATGGTCAAATTGTCATTTGTTTCAGTCATCGATCAGATGATGGAAATGCTTGTTTATCTAGATGTGATAACCGATTATTCAAGATGATTGTTTAAACTGGATTTTATGACCGTTTATGAACTCACCAACATTAAGTTGACCTTTTGTTTTTAAATGATTTTTAGCACACATCATAGGTGCTCAGTAAGTGCAGTAAAATCATAGTTAGCTTTAGTGGCATGACGTTCCAGATAAACAGATGATAAGTTTGTACAGTTGTTGATTAGATGATTAAAAGGCATGCATGAAAGAGCTATAAATCATGTGGTTTTGAGTTCCTTTAAAGGAACATCTGTTTTGTTGTAACAGATGGTCTAGTATTTTGGAATAGATGTTTAGTCTTGTTGTAAAACAATGTAGTTATTAAATGAAATATGTTGATGGTTTAGCTTCCGCTGTGTGTTCTGTACTACGCGTCATGACTAACCAGTGTCTGGGACTGGGGTGTGGCAAAAATATTCCTTAATAGTCAATTCGTTGAGTTTGAGTAAAGCCCTTCGCTACAAGGAAGATCAACTAAGTCTTAGACTTTGGTGTCATGCATCGATTACATTCAGAATCTGTAGTAGCCATATAGTTAGTGGGCTCACATTGAACAACTAAATAAATTTCATCTTCTGCTATGTGAAATTCGTATCTTTTAGGTTTTTAACAAACTCCACCGGATATACAGACGTTTGGTGTTACTACCGATACCTAAACGTTCTATGGTTCATGCTCAACATTGACCGGTAGTCTCAACCTTAATTAGCATAACTTTGCATTATTTAATAAATCAGTCGATTTCATTTTTCACATTGAAAAGTTTAATGTACAATTAATAAATGGGAAAATTACCAAACTAAACAATTTGACTTTACCACTAGACATCCTTTTTCAGCCATCAAATATACAAACATCGACCTAAAATTACAAGCATATGTCGACACGTACACAATAACCATCTAAGCCGACAGAAACAACTGGCACATAAACTCATGGAAAAAACACATGGACCTCTATCATGGCGACGTGTGTACGTTTTGACTCGACTCGTTTAATATGATTTTGAGCCGCCGACTAAACCTTGTCGGCTAAAACGGGAGGCTATGGTTGAAGCAATGAGGGTCGGCTAGTAAACTGACTACCTAGCCGTCAAAACCAGGGCCGGCCCTGAGCATGTGCGGGGTGGGCGACCGCTCAGGGCCCGGTTTTTTTTTTGGGCCCAAAATTATAAATTATATATATTATATAAAAATATATTTAATATAAACTGAGTTTAAAAAATAAATACACTAATAAGCCATATAATTTGAATTTAAAAATCCATTAAAAATTACTTTAATATTGAATCATGTCCAAATTAACAATTTTAATCAAACAATTATTGCTACAATTTTCATCATATAAATGAATTTTTTTTCATATATTTAACTTTATATTTTAGATTTTTAGGGGCCCATTTTTTTAGTCGTACAGGGCCCCCGAAATCTCAGGGACGGCCCTTGTCAAAATGCACACGGAGTCGCCAAGATAGAGGGCCAATTGTTCTTTTCGTTAGTTTCTGTGCCTTTTAGATCCGCTGGTTTATCCGGCTATTGTGTATATGTTGGCATAGGATTGGTAATTATAGGTCGATGTCTATATGTTTGATGGCTAAAAAACAATATCTAGCTAGTTTGGTAAAGTCAAATATCAAAACGTCTAGTTTGGTAATTTTTACATACTAAATCATGTGAAAACAAAAACTTAAACGTCACATGTATGGTGGGCTAGCCGGCTACGAGGGTTTTACAATTTCCTTGTTCAGAATATATTAAATACACCACTTCTTTGGGCAAAACAAAGGATGCCAATCATGAGAAAGCAACGGTTACTGTTTTTCATTGGTCTCTGCATATTCTCCTGTTTATCTCACATTTCAAAATCTTCACTATGCCCCATAGATTTTAGCTATGTCAACACCTTCCCATGGGAAGTTTCAGACTGCACCACCTCCGGCACCACCACCACCACCGCCGAAAACTGCTGCTCATCTCTCCGAGGCCTCTTCCGGATCGGACTTGCTCACCACCTCAAGAAAACCAAAACTTTCTATCTCCCAAATCCACAATCCTCCGCTTCTTGCATCTCCGATTTCCAGACCCGGATCTCTTCAATCTCTGTAGCACAATCCTTCTCTACCTGCCACAGCTCTATTAATGAATTCGTTGCCAGGCCATCGAACTGCGAGGGGATCGTCACGTTATCAGATTGGGTTGAGATGATCGGTCCCAACTCCGTGCTCGAGTCCTTTTGCAACGGAGATCTTGCCGGGTTTCTAAGGTAGGGTCGGCTTAAATTCTATGGAGCTTAGAACGGATTCTAAAATCATGGATTTTTTATAAGAGAAAATATTATTTTTTGCTTAAGATCCTAGCAGGCGGGAATACAGCGACACATACCCTTTGTATACGACTTGTAAAATACATAAGAACGTACATGGTAGAGTTTGGAGTGTGTTTAAGAAAAAAGAAAACTTTTTTAAGTATACTGATTTTTTATTTATTTACCCTTAACAGTACCTTAAAACTAAACAAAGTTAAACGCTAAAAATGACGGGGGCAAAAGATTTAGCTAATTTTTTTTATGAAACTGAGCCACCAAACCATATCTCAGGTGCAGGTCTTGCCTTGAAGCACGAATGGACGTTAATTCTCGGTTGGTTTCTTTGAGCCAAAACTCAACTAAATGTTTGGCTTTCACTGCTCTATATGCTGCCGGAATAGTCAACCGTTTCGGCCCGGATGACGTCCGGACAGCCGAGTGCATACTCGGCATCTCTTTGTCAAGATCCAAATCCAATCCCAGATCAAAAAAGAACACCATATTTGCAATTTCAGGAGCTTTGATAGGAACCATTGTTTTACTTGGTGCGGGTTGTGTTTATAGGAGATGGAGTAAAAAGAGGAAAGGAACTCAGTTACATATAGAATATGTAAGAAATGTAAAAGCTCGTGTTTTGCCCAACACCGGTGCGAAATGGTTTTGTTTAGACGATCTTGATGCAGCCACTGACGGGTTTTCACAACAAAACTTCATCGGTCAAGGGGGATTTGGGGTTGTTTACGAAGGAACATTATCCGATGGAACTGATGTCGCTGTCAAGAAGATGATGAGCCTCGGCACAGAAGCGGACGATGATTTCGTTAACGAGGCCGAGATCATTAGTAAGATTAGGCATCGGAATCTTCTTCCTTTAAGAGGGTTTTGTGCGACAAGTGATTCGGTTAATGGACCAGAAAGGTACCTTGTTTATGATTTTATGCCGAATGGGAGTTTACATGATCATATATTTAACCAAAAGGTGTCTAACAAAAGGTTAACTTGGCCTCAAAGAAAATCGATTATTGTTGATGTAGCAAAGGGGCTATCTTATTTGCACAACGGTATCAAACCCGCGGTGTTTCATCGTGATATTAAGGCAACCAACATTCTTTTGGACTCGAATATGAAAGCATTAGTTGCGGATTTTGGATTAGCTAAGCAAAGTAAAGATGGGCAGTCTCGGATGACTACTAGAGTTGCGGGAACCTATGGTTATGTAGCGCCTGAGTACGCGCATTACGGGCAGTTGACTGAAAAGATTGATGTTTATAGCTTTGGGATCATAGTTCTTGAGATCATGAGCGGGAGAATGGTGCTTGAAGAGGTGAAAGGAGTGAATCCTGGGATGGTTTTGATCGTGGATTGGGTATGGGAGATGGTGAAGTCGGATCGATTTGAAGAGGTGTTTGATGATTCTCTAAGAGAAGAAGGAACATTGACCAAGGGTGTGATGGCTAGATTTGTAAGAGTTGGGTTAGTTTGTGCTCATGCGATGGTGGCTCTTCGGCCAACGATTTCGTAAGCTTTAAAGATGTTGGAAGGTGACCTCGATGTCCCACGATTGCTCGACCGGCCACCGCCTCTTGGGCACGAGTCTTTTAGTTCGAGTTTCCGGCATAGCAACGGGTTGTGGTCGAGTAGTGACGGATCTATGGCCAATTCAAGTCTCAACAACTGAATTTGAGTGAGCAGCCACTTGAAAGACTATTTTACATCTAACATTTTTCTAGTCTTTTAATTTAATGTACATTATTATAACATCATGTTTTTCAAAAAATGGCTACTAAAATTTATCATTTTCTTATCTCTAAATACAATCAATCATTTGAGTGTTCCAAACATAGCTATCATCCAACCCTACCAAAAAAGGATTTACAAACTAAGATAAATTTGTATATAAAGTCTTTAGTCCAAAATTCTAACCCATATTTTGTAAACTCTTATATACTGAGACAAATCAGTCATATTAAAACATTTCAATATATTATCGTATCCTTTATAAAATTTATAAAAGTTCTAGAAGTAGATTGTACAAGTGTTAAAAGGATTTTTATGCTGTTGTAGATTAAGTTAAAAATACGGGATTGATTAAGATGACATAATAATAATAATGTATTACTTAAGTTAAAAATACTAGTCCGTGTGCCTTTTTAGATATTTCGGTTAAGACAAAATTTACGATGGAAAATATGTTGATTATGTCATCATAAATTATTCTCTAGATAAGGCCTGCATAATTGTCGGCAAATTTCAGTTTGTGATGAATACTGTCGCTAAATCTTTCATAAAACACTGTTATTTATACTCTTCACATCTATTTGATTTTCATGTTCTTCTGTTCGTTACCGATCTCTTTCTATTCAGTGGCGGAGCTTGAAAATTTTCGCAGGGGGGCCGAGATTTTTTTTTCATATAGGAGGGGCCGGAACTATAAAATTTTCGGCCGAATACATATAAATTAACACAACTGAGCGAAAAATCGACCGAATACGTATATATTAACACTTCTGAGCGAAAAATCGGGGGGGGGGGGGGGGCGGGGCCCCCTCAGGCCCCTTATATCCTCCGCCCTTGTTTCTATTAATGTTTGTTGATATCATCTAAACTTCGTTTACTACTAGAAAACAACACTATAATCGACGGACGTTTCCTTTAATTAGTAATAGCCCACTCCGACGGATTTCTGTCAGTAATGGTCTATTGACAAAATGGTGTGAGAAATCCGTTTTTAATGACACAATACTGACCGTAATCTTGTTATAGATTTTCAACGGTCCTATTACCACCAAGTGGAGGTGGTTGTTGGCAGCGGCAACATCGGCGGGTGAAGGTGGTTGTTTAGCAGCAACGACGACGGATGATTGGTTGTTTGAGGTGATGGCAGGGAGCTAGGCTGGAGCAGACGAGAGAGATAAGTGTAGAGTATGAAGGCTTTTAGGGTCAGCCGGCCCTAGAGTCTGTCAGGTTACGGGTTTCGGGCTGGGCCCCATATGGGCTTAACTTGTTGGTTAAGCTATTAACCATAGACTAGTCTCTATATATATGATGTAATAGTCTTGTAATTCTTTGAGCACCTAAATATAATAAACACCCTAGTTGCAGTAAGTGGATGTAGGTCATACCGACCGAACCACTATAAATCTTTCGTGTCGTTTATTCGTTTTAGCGTGTGTTGCGTGTTGTGTGATACCCTAACAACGGGTATCAGAGCTTGGCTCTTGATCGTGTCACACTCACAGCCGCTGCCCGGGGTGCTAGGGTTCCGTCGTAAACAGTACCCGTCGTGAACAGTACCCGTCGTGAACAGTTCCCGTCGTGAACAGTATTTTCCAGCTGCTACAGTGTTTTTCGACTGCTACAGTACTCGTATTTTGCCGTCGCCGCAAGTCTGCCGTCGTTCGTCGCTGCTGATTAGGGTTCGCCGCTGAGTCTCAGCCGTCGAAAACCTTGCTTTCCACCACTTCTCTGTCGCTGACAGATCTGATTTTTGTCCCATTTCCGCTGCTGCTACCGCTGTTGTTGACCTGGTCAACCGCAGCCGTCAAACTCTAAATCCGGTAAACTGTTTATCGGTGTTCAAAGTCATTTATTACTGATTTTTTTGTTGAGATTGGTTGAATAGACAGTGTCCAATAGAACAGTCAATAAGTTCAGGCCGCCGCCACTGCTGTGTTTGTTCACTGTTCCTAGTCTCGACTCGATCAGTTCTACTCGGTAAGTTTTGTTTCAATGGCAGAAGAAGGTAAGGTAAAGATAGTGACGTTTGATGGACAAGATTATGGATTCTGGAGAATGCAAATTGAAGACATGCTCTATCAGAAGAGCTTACATCTTCCGATAATTGGTTTGACAGCAAACCCAGAGAAAATGTCTGAAGCCGACTGGAATCTCCTAGACAGACAAGCCTTGGGAGTAGTAAGGTTGTCTTTGTTAAGGAACGTGGCCTAAAACATAGTCAAAGAAAAGACCACTTCAGGTTTGTTAAAAGCCCTGGCTGACATGTATGAGAAGCCCTCTGCCATTAATAAGGTATTTCTCATCAGGCAATTGGCTAACACCAAGTTGAGAGAAGGTTCGTCTGTTTCTGCTCATATTAATGATTTCAATTCTATTTTAACTCGCTTAGAATCTGTTGATATTAACTTTGAGGATGAGGTACAAGCTCTCCTTCTATTGTCTTCTTTGCCCGAAAGTTGGTCAGGTACTGTTACAGCTGTAAGTAGTTCATCTGGAACTAGCAAACTCACATTCAAGGGGATGCGAGATTTGATTCTAAATGAAGACGTGCGTAGGAAAAACGATGGAGAAACTTCTAGTTCTATTCTACATAATGAAGGAAGAGGGAGAAGACCTGAAAGGGGCAATAACAGGGGTAGGTCCAAATCCAGAAAGAAAGGTCAGTCAAAACCAAGGGCTGACATTGAATGTTGGAATTGCAAACAAAAGGGTCATTTTAGGAGCCGATGTCCTAAACCAGTCGTTGCAAAAAACAATAAAGAGGTGAACAACGTAACAGCCGATGAAGAAGAAGAGGAAGTAGAAGATGATGCTCTTATTTGCTGCGTTGAAAACACTATCGAGTCCTGGATCATGGATTCAGGAGCTTCTTTTCACGCCGTCCCTTGCCCAGAGCTTGTGAAGAATCTACGAACAAGTAACTTTGGTAAAGTTCGTTTGGCTAATGATAAGACACTTGACATTGCAGGGATTGGTGATGTTGATCTAAAAACCACACTCGGAACCACTTGGACATTGAAAGATGTCAGAGTAATTCCCAACTTGAAGAGGAAATTAATTTCAGTTGGTCAGCTAGATGACCAAGGTCACGGGGTTTTCTTCGGGGATGGTCAATGGAAGGTTATCAAGGGCAATCTCGTGATTGCACGTGGAAAGAAGAAGGGGACACTGTACATGGTGGAGGTACCCGCCGACGGTGTTAATGCCATGACTTCAGGTCCGAGTCCATCTAATTTATGGCACCAGCGACTCAGACATTAGTGGTTTTTTTTCCTTATTTTTAATTTAATATTAATTATTGTAAAATCGAATTGTTAAAAAAAGATTTAGATTACCTTGTTTTATGTGCCTCTAACGTGGAACATTTTTTTTCAATTAGCGTGTGTAACATATGTAACTACCAAACGTTACATATGTAACTACCAATAAACGATTGTGGTAGAGAGAATGATATAATAATGTTTGGTTATACAATAAACGAAGACACATTTGTTAATCAGCGTGTGTAACATATGTAACTACCAAACGTTACATATGTAATATTTTGTAACTATATATTTATCATTTTCTAGTTAAATAATGTAAGTACGACATCAGTTTAGGTTTTGAACATGTAACATTTATTTCCCAATTATTGATTACATATACGTTACATGGCATGAATAAAACTTTAAAAAACCGGTAACAAGTATGTATATTTTTCAAATCCTATAATATTTTTTTACATATGTTCAAATGTTATATTTGTATAATTCAAAAATTTTAAGCATATTACATCCAACAGACATGTAACATGCAACCGATATGTAACATTTCTGTAACAAATATGTATAATTCAAAAATTCTAGAATAGTTATATACATATGAAACCTAAATGTAGAGTTAACTAACATGTAATAAATTATTGAAAATAAAATTTATGATAGTTTACGAAATGTAAATATTGATATGTTCAAGCAATAAACAGTTAAAAATTCCTTGTTTTTTATGAAAAGAAATTAAGTCTCGTTTTTAAAAGTCCTGTTTTGATTTTATAAAAAAACCCTTTAGTTTTCATATAAAAATCTTACTTTTTAACAAAAATATTGAATTTAATTTATTTAAAAGTCTCTTATTTTAAAAAATCTCATTTTTAATACTAACAAATTTTCGCGTTTAAATCTTATAAAAATTATAAATCTCATTTTTATTTCTTTGTAAACTTCCGGCAATCCAAAAATCCCGGAATTTAAAAAAAATTAAACCTTGTTTCTATGAAATTTTAAATTTCGTTTTTTATATATTAAAAAAGATGAATTACTATTTTTTAGTTCAAATTTAAAAAAAAAATTAATATTATAAAAAGGAAGAAAAAGGGTATGATTTTATTGATAGTTGCATGTTTCCTTTTACACTTTTCAATGGTACTATTTCTCTATCCAATAAAAAATGCTTTTAAAGTTGCATCCATGTCAAATGTCTTTATTACCATTTTGGTACTTTAAAGTAATAAAATAATATAAAAAAAGATGATCAAATGTTTAAAAGGATTTTAGCCCTAGATCAAAACCAATCAATGGTCCATGTAGGGTTTTAGGAGTTTTCACAACTCAATTGAGTTTTCAATCTAACCAAACCCTATATATATATATATAGGGGAGGGTTCCAGAGAAAACCAAGAGTTAGACGAAAACTAAGAAAACCAACTTTTGACCATTAATTGAATTTAATCAATGGATGAGATTAACAGTGGTAAATCTGTAAATATCTAACAGGTAATGAACTTAAATAAATGATATAGGGGTATATTGGGTAGATTATAATTTTTATATTTTCAAACAATCAAAATCCCTTAAAAAACTCCATCTCTTTCTCTTTTTTTTCTCTCTTTCCAATCTCTATCTAAATTTAGTTTAATTCAAAATAAAAACTCCGGATTCACACCCTGAAAAATATATATTTGGAGAACAATTGAAATCGACTGCATTTTTTTCTTCATTTTTTCAATAATTACATCTATGCTTACGTATATGTAAACATGTACACATATATGCTTACGTATGTGTAAACATGTTTACAAATGTGTAAACGCATGTCAACAAAAACAATAAAATGGGAAAAGAAAAACCAAGTTACATATACGTAGCCCAGAGAAAATACTCAGTTTTACATACTTACATATGGGTCAACAAAACATTAAAAAATGGGAAGAAACGGGTTACGTATACATAGCTCATGCGAGTTGCGTATACGTAGCTCATACAAGTTACATATACGTAGCTCATACGAAAAAAGTTATTATTATCTCGTGGATGCCTTCTTTGCTTTTTCTTCAACGATTAAAAACCATGAATTTATCATGTGTGTTTAGCTAGTTTGTTTTCATTTTTTTCATCGATTTTCCCCCTTTGAACCTACTATCATCCTCCTCCAAGATAATCAAATTTCCAATGATGAAAATGAACACTACAAAGAAAAGGCATAAACTAGTTAACCAAACATGAACAAACACAACAAAATTGAATTGTTAATCAAATATGAGTTGTTATGCGCCAAATCTTTGAAAAAGAAAAATAAAACAATTATGATGTTGTAAACGTACCTTCAAACAATTGTAGTTCTTCTGATAAATGAATTCTTGCTAAGGTGTGAAATCATTAACTGAATAAATAATAAAATTGGATTGTTGATAAAAAAAATAAAAAATAAAAAAAGATTTCTTATATGCGAGATAATCCAAAGAGAAAATTTTTTTATTATGGTGTTGTAAATGTACCATTGATGGAAACTAATCGAAGAAGAATGGAATTGGAAATCTAATAATATTACGAGTGATGAAAATATGAATTAGAATTCTAATGATATTTCTAAAAAATAATTAATATATGATCAAATCAGATTGGCTAAAAACATGGGATTTTGATTAGAAAATATAAAATTACCATAATTAAATATACATAATCTTACTAAAATACCCTTTTTGATTTAATTAAAAAACAAAATAAAGAAATTTTCTGATTGGTTAAAACTGGTTTTTTTGGTTTTTGCGTAACTTTGTGTTTTTCTCTTGATCCCTCCTATATATATATATATATATATATATGTATATATATATATATATATATATATATATATATATAAAGGTTCAAATGTTAACCAACTTTTTATGTAATAACCATGCTAACCACTATCAAACAATCACATAATTTATAAATTATTTTTTCTTTTAATTCTTAAAAGAGTATTTAAGTATCGTGAATGTATATCTTAAACATAAATACGGAAATGATGAGTCTTTATTAAACTTCTTTACAAGTAAAATCGTTAATAATATATATATATATAGGGTTGGGTTCCAGATAAAATCAATAGTTAGGCGAAAACCGAGAAAACCACTAAAAAAATCAATTTTAACCAATAATAAAATAATATTTATTTTTTATTTTATTTTATTTTTAATTTTTTATAAGAGTATCAATGTAATATTACAAACTTTTACTAAAAAAATATTTAAATATTGGCTTACATATACGTAACCCATAGTGTTACGTATACGTAAACAAAAAACAAAAAAAATCAAAAAAATTGCGGTTACGTATACGTAACCTATAGTATTACTCATTGTTTTAGTGATTTTATCGGTTTTCGCCTAACTTTGTGGTTTTCTCTTGATCCCTCCCCTATATATATATATATATATATATATATATATATATATATATATATATAAGGGATCAAGAGAAAACCACAAAGTTAGGCGAAAACCAAGAAAACCACATCATTTTAGGCAAAAAATTTTTTTACGTATACGTATCCAAAACAATTTTTTCGATTTACGTATACGTAATCTCAATTTTTTTGTTTTATGTTTACGTATACGTAACACTATGTGTAAAAATGTTTTTTGGTAAAAATGTTTAATATTTCATTGATACTCTTATAAATAAATAAAAATAAACTAAAACAAAAAATAAAAATTATTATATGATTGGATAAAATTGGTGTTTTTAGTGGTTTTCTCGGTTTTCGCCTAACTTGTGATTTTCTCTGGAACCCTCCCCTATATATATATATATACATATATATATATGAGAAGGTTTAACTAAGAAGCCTAAGAAGCAATCTTAGTCATCCATTTCTTAATAAGGAATTAGATTCAAGTAGGGAAAAAAAGAAGGTTTGAGGGGTATCTTTGGAATAGCCATTTTTGTTGACTTTATTCAATTTTTCTCACATTTTTTAAACGTCCATAGCTTTTTTATACGACATTTTTTTTGAAAAATTTTTTTACCATAAAATCGAGCATTTTTTCTCTTTAATTTGAGTATAATGTTGATATATAAAAAACGATGATTTAAAAAAAATCAAAATCTATGGTGATTTTCGATAAAAACAGCACTGATAATAGAATTTGTGTTGTTTTCTAATAAACAACAGCAAACCAGCATAGGAAAATAGCACAACAACGAAATCAGCACAACAGCAAATCAATAAAACATAAAAAACAACATTAGTAATTTTAAAAAATCATAAATCTGAAATAAAAGTTATTCTCTTAAAAGAAGAATGTAAGTAATTAAGTTTTAACCTTCAGCAAAATAAAAAGAATAATGTACCTTATCTTTGCGTCTTCCGGTAACTATTGTTGTAAGCAAAAGAATGTACCATAAAATACAAGAAAATGAATTAAAAAAACTTTATGTGAATGCTGTGAAACTTAGGCCAGAACCCAAAATCTAATTTGCAAATGTTTTGTATATAATACAGTCTTAAAAGCTTAGTTTTGTTGTGCTGGTTTTGTTCATTTTTGTGATGGCCTACCTGTGTTGGTTTTGCTTGTGCTGGGTTATGTTTGTGCTGGTTTTGTTTGTGTTGGGTTAGCTAAAAAGAGCATGTCACACAATTAACCGTGTTGTTTTGTTTGGTGTTGTTTTATGATAAAGTGGCACAATTAATAGTGTTGTTTTTACAATGCAACACAGTTAATTGTGCTGTTTACCAGAAACCAGCACAATTACGTTGTAGGTCCTGAGCAGAACTGTAGACACAGATCTGCGGAGAAAATTTTCAAACAGTCCGGATTGAGAGGCGGAATCTCTGGATCCGGTATCACTCTCGAATCAGAAATGGTAGAGACGGGTGCGGGAATCACATACACGAACAGAAACATATGAAAATGAAAAGAACAGATAATTGAAAGCATAAAACGTATGATTCTTTGATTGATATGAAAATTAAAAGGCTCATCATACACCAACAATTAGTCTCACCCCAGGGTGAGCTCCCCCTAGGGTGGTGATTCCCTCTACAGACACACTCACTCCTAATGGGTATTCTACTATATATAGGAGGCCTCATGTGCCTTGTTTTCCAAGCCACCTGCCAAACAGGCCTGAAAAACAGGCATCGAAACTAGGTAGTTTCGATTGAACAAATTTTCAACCGAAACTACTAGTTTTGATTGAACAAAAGTTCAACCGAAACTACTAGTTTCGATACTGTAGTTTCTATTGACAGCATCAGTCTTATTTCTATACCCAATAATCTCCCCCTAGACTGATGCTATCAAATCTTGTCCGACTCTGTCTTTCGTCTTCATAGAATGACTGATGATCCAATGCCTTTCGTTGTGATTCTCCCCCTCAAGTGTAGACCCTCCTATCTTGTAGGCAAATGATAAAGGTTTGAATCCCAAGTATTTAGCAGTAAATAACCATCTTTCTACAAGGATTCTTGACATTCTCGAACACTTGATCAACTTTTGCCTTCTCTCCCCCTAAAAAAAGGTCAATTTCAAGCAAAGGCTCACTTTGTCTTGCATCTTCATAACTCTGCTGATAATTTGAAGTCTTTCGTGGTAATTCTCCCCCTGAAGTGTAGACCCTCCTATTTCTAGGCAAAAGATAAGGGATCGAATCACCATGTAATCAACAACTAATGATCCGGTTTGTCACAAGTATGCTTGACTTTGTTACCCGCTACCCAAACTTGAACTTTGATCAAAGGAATTACGGCTGAATCAGGCAGAAAATCGTGTATATTTCCGAAGAAACGAAATTTTCGAAAACCCGAAAAAGGCTGTCTCCAAGTTTTCTTCAAAAACTCCCCTCCTTCTATTCAATATTCTGTTAAAAAATTTATCCAAGAAAATTTCAAAAAACTATTTTTTTTTTTTGGAAAATACTTGGATAGTTCTGCCTGTAGTTTCGATAGGCTCTACTTCAGTCGAAACAAGGCTAGTTTCGATAGAGGCAGTATCGAAACAAGAAGTTTCGATAGAGAGATTCTTCAATCGAAACTAGTAGTTTCGATAGGAGATTCTTCAATCGAAACTAGTAGTTTCGTATACCCTCTAGTTTCGTTAGCCTAGTTTTGACAGCCTAGTTTCGATGTCTTCTACTTCTGATTTAGGGCAACACCAGTAGTTTCGATAGAAAATGTTCAGCCGCCACATAGTTTCGATTGACCATCTTCAACCTTCAGCTACTTCGATACCCACAATCCAGGTCTGAAAAATGCTTCAAAAGCCTTACATCTTCAGATTTTGAAAGTGGAAATGTAGAACAGCAGTCACGAACCTGCTACACATCGATTTCTTAAAGTTTAACGTCTCAATGGCGGGTTTTTCTTGATTTTAAGCAGATTCGAGAGCAATAAGAGCCACCATGGCTCTGATACCACTTGTAGGTTCTGAGCAGAACTGTAGACACAGATCTGCGGAGAAATTCTTCAAACAGTCCGGATCGAGAGGCGGAATCTCTGGATCCGGTATCACTCTCGAATCAGAAATGGTAGAGACGGGTGCGGGAATCACATACACGAACAGAAACATATGAATATGAAAAGAACAGATAATTGAAAGCATAAAACGTATGATTCTTTGATTGATATGAAAATTAAAAGGCTCATCATACACCAACAATTAGTCTCACCCCAGGGTGAGCTCCCCCTGGGGTGGTGATTCCCTCTACAGACACACTCACTCCTAATGGGTATTCTACTATATATAGGAGGCCTCATGTGCCTTGTTTTCCAAGCCACCTGCCAAACAGGCCTGAAAAACAGGCATCGAAACTAGGTAGTTTCGATTGAACAAATGTTCAACCGAAACTACTAGTTTCGATTGAACAAAAGTTCAACCGAAACTATTAGTTTCGATACTGTAGTTTCTATTGACAGCATCAGTCTTATTTCTATACCCAACATACGTAAAGTAGCATAATTTCATTAAGTGGCGATTTTGTTTTTACAAAAAAGTATAGCAATACTATATTTTGATTAAAGGTAAAAAAACGCTCGATTTTATGGTGTAATTTTTTTAAAATAAGATCGTATGAAAAAATTATGTACGTTTAAAAAAAGTTGGAGAATTTGAAAAAAGTCAACAAATGTGAGTTTTCCAAGAATACCCCTCCACCCTTTATTTTTCCTACACTTCAATCTCTACCATTGATCATCCAATTGAATGGATGAGATTGTTTCTTAGGCTTCTTAGCTAAATTGCACTTCTTAGGGAACCATCCCCTATATATATATATATATATATATAGTATAGGGTTCTACTAAAAAGTGAAAAAAGTGTAGAAAGTGTAGAAAGTATTTTGAGCCATTGATCTTGGAGATGCAGGGTTCCTAAGAAGGCTACGTAAAAAGGAATGGATTTTAAGGCTTGAAGGATATAATAGTAATTGATTCCAAGAGAGAGAAATAACATATAAATGCAAGTCACATGCATTTTCCACCCTCGTTTTTTAAACGTTTATATCTTTTTTATACGTCATTATTTTTAAAAAAAAATTATACCATAAAATCGAGCGTTTTTTATCTTTTAAACGAGTATGGTCTTGCAATATTAAAAAAAAAATCGTTGAACTGGGTTTGTACGTTTTTAACAGCGTTTTCATGGCGTTTTTTTCAAAACGTTTTTTCAAGGCTTTTTTTAAGACTTTTATCACTGTGTTTTTTCATTACGTTTTTTTCAAGGTGTTTTTTCAAGACTTTTTCATAACGTTTTCTATGATGTTTTTTTCATTACGTTTTTTCATGGCGTTTTTTTATAACTTTTTTTACTGCGTTTTTTCATGGTTTTTTTCATGGCGTTTTTTCAAGACTTTCTCATAACGTTTTTTATGATGTTTTATTTCACTGCGTTTTTCATGGACGTTTTTCACTGCGTTTTTTCATGACGTTTTTTTCATGGTGTCTTTTTCATGTATTTTTTTTGGTGAACACCTATCGTTCGAAAAACAGAAAAAACGCATGTGAAACCGGGCGTGTTATGGTGTTTTTAAACTAGACAACTTTATAATGTGTTTCGAACTGTGATTGTGCATAAAACTAAAAATGCGTTTTATTGTGTTTTTTCCGCACTAACATGACATTTTTTTCATGGTGTCTTTTTCATGCAGTTTTCTGGTGTTTTTGATCACTGATCGTGCGGAAAACAGAAAAACGAATGTGAAACTGGGCGTGTTGTGCTGTTTTTTAAACTGGGCAACTTTATGGTGTGTTTTGAACTGTAATTGTGCAGAAAACTAAAAATGCGTTTTATGGTGTTTTTTTGATGCAATTACCATCATGGTTTTATGTGTTTTCTTTATGGTGTCTTCTTTTATAATGTTTTTGAACTGAGCGTATTATGGTGTTTTTAAACTGGCAACTTTATGGTGTGTTTTGAACTGTGATTGTACAGAAAACAGAAAATGCGTTTTTCAGATTCTTCAACACCTACAAGGATTCGTTATCTTTGGTGTTCAGCTCTATGAACACGAGAGTTGCGTACGCGATCAAACAGAAAACGCATTTCTGGACACCATTACCATAATGGTTTTAGGTGTTTTATTTATGGTGTTTTTATTTTCCATATTAAACAAGCTCTTTTAAAATATCATAAACTTCTCCGGTTCAAAAACACCAAAAAACTTGCATAGTTCTAAAAATACCATAACACATTCACTTGAAAAACACCATAAAATGTCTAGTTTAAATGTTTTTTATGATTTTTATTTAATTTATGATTTTTTTTATGTTATTTGTACATCGTTTTTTATGATGTTTTGTACAACTTAGTACAAAAACACCATGAATAAAAAACCCCACTTAACACGTAATTTTTTTAAAAAAATTTATATAACAATATTGTACTCATATTAAAGATAAAAAAACGTTCGTTATTATCGTGTAATTTTTTAAAAATAATAACGCTTTAAAAAGTTATGAACGTTTAAAAAATATGGGGAATATACATGTGACTTGCATGTGCATCTTTTGAACATTTGAAATATCACGCGCATATTTCTTTCACTATTTTGCCCTTCCCCCTTGTTCCCCTCCTTGGACACATGTCACTTCATGGTGGCTTCCTACACTTCCTATATTTTTTTCACTTCTTAGAATATCCCTCCCTTATATATATATATATATATATATATATATATATATATATATATATATGTTTTGAGTAAAAATTATGAACAGTAACTTTGTAACCAAATTTCGTAAGTAAGGTAGTGTTCTTGTCAAATCTGTAAACGTAAAAGAATAAATCGACACGAGTGTTTACGAGGAAAGCCCTTGATCCTTGATGATCTTCGGCACAAAACCTCGGGAGCCGACTAAACATCGGGCTGCCTTGATAGTGTCACAGCCCCAAATTCATTTACTCAATAAATAAATAAATAAATTTAGGTCGTAACGATTGGTAACATTACACAACATTAGAAGCAAAATTAAAGACTTTTAAGGTATTAAATACCATTACAAGGCTAAGATGAACAATACATTGTCCTAGAACCATATAGGTCAAAATCGTTCTGAGGTTTGACAACCACGCTTCTTCGGCTTCCAGTGTTTAATCCAAATGGTTAACCTATTCCAATTGTGCCATGGCTATGAATTACCTAAAAAAAATACTTAAAAGTGTCAACACAAAGGTTGATGAGTTCATATGTTTAATTGTTGCAATGAAAAGTCGTTTTCCTTGAATATTGATATCATGTACATGGGCATAGTATAAAAGCGTTTTCCTCGAAAACATGATATGACTTCATAGTCATAAAATAAGTAGTTTTCCCAACGAAAACATGTGATGACTTCCTAGTCATAAAACGAGTAGTTTCCCCCCATGAAAACATGTTAATGAACTTATGGCCACGTCAAGCCCTCTAAAGAAATTATTAAAGATCGAAGCGTTAACCAAAACAAATAACAGCTTTCAGGTGTATATGATAAACAAAACAAGTAATTTTGACCCATTCGTAGACTAGCTAAGAATACAAATAATATGTACATACATGAGGCATAACCAAACCATAACAAAGGTGTTTGCCCCTCGCTCGTACCTCACGAGCAATTGTTTGAACACTATGCGGTCATTTGGCCAGAGGGACCCATGGTTAGCGCGACTAATCATGACCGGGGGTGTCAATCCCAATAGTACTATCCATAGAATCCCAGGCTAATCTATAGCTAATGATTATAAATATGATGGTCAGGGGACTTCCAGCGCTCTATATGTGTTAACTCATGCAAACATAAAGGTCGGGTCTTGTTTTCTTGTTACCATATGAAAATAGTTGTAAGCATATGTTATGTTCTCCAATTGTATGAAATAAATATATTTCGTGTTTTCAAACGTGTAAAGTAAGTATGTTTCTCTCCCGATGTTTATAAATCATTTAAAAGTAAAGAGGGGTCGTGAAACTCACCTGGTAATGTGTTAGGAACGATGACATCTTTTATGTATCAACGAAAACCAAAGTCCACGAACTACGATAGTAGCGGGTCTATGTTCTACTCGAGTCATACACTCCATGTAGGTACTTAATGAGAATTACAGACTAACCCTAATATTGTGAAGCAAGTCTAAACTTGTATTGAGTCTTCATATGTGCAGTTGAGCTTGAATGATTCTTTAAAGTTTAGTGACTATTTGATAGCCATTCTCGAGTTATAGTAATACGTTGGGGAGTATTGGTTTGTCTTAGGAGTATTTAGATACGTATGACATAAATATTTGTACACATTTATTTATGTCAACTCCGATCCTAATTTAACTAGTCCTAGAAAAATATATAATATATGTGCCACGCGTGTGAACACATTTGTATAAGAATAGGTATGCCTTGGCCTAAGGGTGTTCGGACACATACCAATGTATATATATGTCTTTCCATAAACCAACAATATTTATAATACCGGTATTTTATTTCAAAAATAAACGTTTGAGTTTATGTAAAGTATACATATATTCGTTTGTCGATATATATATATATATATGTATGTATGTATGTGTGTGTGTTTGTAGATAATCATCTTATAAGTATTCGAATCTAAATATCAAGTAATATAATAAGTGTTTGATTTTATATAAAAATGCAAACGCCTATGTACATATGTATTTATGTGCATGTATAGGTAAATATATATATAACTTTTATGGTGCGTATTCATTTTCAGAACTATAGTAGTTTCAACCCTTTTTAATTATCAAATACTCGTTTAGTTACACCGGTTATATACTTAAGCTCTATTAAATGACCAGTCCATTAGATATAATCATATCTATGTACATATTTATTTATGTACACGTTTATTCAAAATATTTAGACTTTGAAAGTCATTCCAATTGTATCTGTTTCGTATAAACCATTTCATACCATAGGCATCGAAAAATTGATTTCACGTTTGTGTACTAGTATTAGACAGTTGCCCGTATCGTCTATTATCGTATTCAAGATATAAGTTTATAGAAACGCAACTGTTGTCCAATTTATCCCAAATAATAGTTGTCATTGTTTCAAATATCACGAGTATTTTTGTAAACCCATATACGACTAACGTAAATATTATCATTTGCATATACAAATATATAATGATCATTGTCGTATTAAAGTTCTTGTCTTATTTATTATATGTTCCGTCTACAATTATTTATTTAATTTAAAAGAACTTCTTTTGTCAACAATACAACTCGTTTAATGTTTAACGTTACGTTAATATTTGCTTTAACTGTTAACGAATCATTTAAACCCAACACAACTTAACCGCATGCACGTTTTATTATTTATTAAATAAATATAGTCACGTTAGTGTGCGTTTATACCTTTTGCGTGCCTCGTTACGAACCGACGGGTCCTAAACCTTACAGCTCGCGTATTGACTGAGTTTGACTTTCGTGGACTAAGTTTGACCATGTTTGACCGAGACCCGTGACTTCATTTCCTGTCCAAAAACGTATGTTTAATACCCGGGAATGAAACCCGGCCACCCGAAACTACTAGATCTAGTTGGAAAATCAACCATTTACCAATATATTATACTCAAACTATTAAACTAACAGGAAATCGTACATCGGGACGATCAAACACCGCACAAACAAAGTTCAGGTTGTTAGACGTTCGCTGGAAAGAAAAAAAACATGAGAACACCTCTAGTTTCCGGATCCGTAGCCGGAAAAGCGTATTTCACCAGAAAGCATAAAAACAGAGACGAATCAGTACAATTGTTAAGGTTAAAACCGGAATAACAAGGTAATAAGAAGAAAACTCACCGGAAAGTCGCGTCCTAAACCTTAGCCGACCGGGTGAACAGGTCAGAGCAGTGTTCGCCAGAAAATAGATCCAGCCGTCACAGCAGCTTCATCCCTCCTCCGATGTTGTCTAGATCCCTTATTACCCGTCGTCACCGTCGTTAACCCTTCTCCACCGTCTCTGCCGCCAAGGCTAAGGCGGAACCCTAGCTGCCCCCACTACCTTTAGGTCGGAAAACGGCCACCACTGCCACGAATCAATAACGTCTACCACCACCATCTTGTTTAGGACATCGAGATAGGTCTGAAAAGCAACCCTACTCGATGCCACTCGCCGGTACCCGTGCACCTTCATGCTCCGCCGCCGCGGCATCGTCGTCGCTCGCTGCCGTGTATTGCGGGGTTCCGCTGTTGACCGCCGAATCGTGTACGTACATTTATTCTTTCTTAAGTTCTCAGAATCACGTAACGAGTTGTTAGGTGAAATGAGTGACTAGTTTGATGTTCAAGTTATGTAAATTGGACCTCAAACGGGCTTGGATCCTTATTGGGGCTCAAATGGGCTTGAATTTCTATTGGGCCTATTCCAACAACTAGGTTTTAGATTCTGGAATTTTAGCAGTTGTCACTTTCTCTCATCTTTAAAGAAATTTCGTCCTCGAAATTTGTCATAGGTACATGGATTATGATTTCGTATCCTTGCTCCATTTTTGGATTCTAAGGGAGGATGTTGACTCTTTCCAAATATCAGTCGGAAACCTAAAATAAGTGGACATCTCATTAACTAATGATATTGGATGTGTCGGGAGTTGAGATGCCACGGTATCATGTAACAGTGTGACGTTACTGTCAGGCATACATTATATCAAATAAATAACTTTTAGGAAAACTCCTTGAACATGTCGTTGAGTGAACGACGTTGACTGTGTCACGAAGTGATGAAGTCATCGCTAGAGTCCCATAAGCAAAAGTGATTATAACCAATGAGGTCATCTTCGCATAATGAGTAAGTTATTAAGGGGATGTCTAACAGTGTGAATTAGGATAACGAGTTTTCATGATTCAAGTGAACAACTCACCCACTGGAGTAAACCATCAAGGTTTAGATGTCGAAGAGTTTTCTGACGAGAATAATAAAATCGGTGATTCGACGAGAATAATAAAATCGGCAGCCATTGTTAGCATTTATTTCCACGTAAATCATGATTCGACGAGAATAATAAAACCGGTGAGTCGTTTAATGACCAGTTCGGGATCGAAGTGCACAAAGACGAAAATTGAGGGACCTGAACTAAAATTTAAAGGGGTTTATAAACCACCTTATAGCAAAACCCTAGGCCATTCAGCCTAGGATGGTACTCGACGGTAACAGGGGAGCGACGCAAGGAAGAACACCAACACGGGGTAGTTTCACGGAGGTTCACGGACGTAGCAAGCGGGAAATGAGAGCTCCACGTCAACAAGGTGATTCTCGGTACTTCTCTTTTCATTTTTTTGTATTATATTTTAGTTGGAAACCGATTAGGGTTTGTTAGTGGTGTTGCAATCATGGGCGACGGCTATGGTGGAGGCGATGGCCGACTGAGATGGAAGCCGAAGGTGGTAGAGTGGTGGCGCGCGACGATGGTTACGGTGGTAGGAGGTGGCACCCGTGGCAGGGCGTCAACCGAGAAGGAGGAAAGCGAAGAGAGAGAGAAGAAGGGGGTGTCGAGGAAGGCTATGGCTACGGGGGATAACCGAGGATGATGAGGGCAGCACGCGGTGGTGCTCGATGGCAGTGGGGAGGGCTGTTGTGGTGGCGTCTACGACCTACGAAACTAACGCGTTGCATGGCACTTAAGCGTGCATGCATGTGGGGATCTAAACGGGTTCAGGATAACCCAGAACGGACAGGGACATGGATTAGGGTATTGCGTGGACGAAGGGACGAGAGGACGAGACAAGTGCTAGAACAAATTATATTTAGATTCAATTGACGCATGTTCAGGATGTGCTCTGACTCTAAGGTCATTCGTTTGACAGGTTGGGTTCAAGTGTGGACGAGTAGGTTTGTAGAGCCAGGATGTGGACTTATTATCCGGTGAGTTTTTAATCCCCTCTTTTAAATGTTTTAACTTTTTGGGGCTATCGTACATACTTATGAAATAAGTATACTTTATTAAACGTGTTAAGGATTTCGGGTTCTAACCCAATGCGTTTTGAATATAAAATAATGGTTAAGTGATCGTAGGGTATATGGTGGGATCATGTGAATGTGTGAGTTAAGGGTATAGGTTATTAATGCGTGTCGTGTTAAGGGCCGCACAGAAAGAGTCATGTTGTATATTAAATGCTTATAATATATTGTACGAGATATATGTTGTTCTAGGGTTACGCGTGAGGTGCAAGTATAGTTACTGAGTCATATAATTTGCTAGTATGTTGTTTGTATGGTGTGTTCATCGTGGTATGTTTGCATCATGTCATTATGGCACAACAAATGGGATTGTGAAGGATGAGGTCCTTCGGGAAGTCACCAACGGTGACATTTATTTAACAGGTTAATGATGAGCTCATGGGGCAAAGGATCAAAGGTTTTTACTTTGTCACCCGGGATCCACCACAGGTTGGGTTTGAGAGCCGTGTGATGGGTGACTATCCAGCACGGCAAAAGGAAACTAGATGGTTCAACCAAAAGCAAGGGTGTATCGAAACGCCCTGACGAGGGTAACCCTGACGAAGGTGCAGTGACGAGGTATGTGTTTACGTGGGCATTTATTTATGTGTAGTATTGCATGCAAACGTTGAGTTATGTTGATTATGTATGTGATGATATTAATCTGGTAATGTTAGTATGACGTGTAGATGATATTGTTGTGGTATGTAGAGTTAGATTGACCATTGTGTCAGGATTGTGACTGTTGATGTACGTTTTGTGAGAGGCACTCTGGATCGGGCTAAAGCTTTTGTTTGTTATCTATTTCAGTCTTGTATGTATTTAGTACTTGTTGTATTTTGTTTATCAAGTTGTAATTTTTCATGTTTATATTTGAACTTGTATGATTTTGGATTGTACTACGCAAATACGCATGGATAGTGTTCCTGTGTATTTGCCAAGTACAATGGTCATTCGTACTTAGACAAGTACGCATGAAGGTTGGTCATGCGTACTTGCTAAGTACGCATGGACCGGGTCTATAAGTAGCTGGTTTTTGTTTCATTTCACAGTAGATGTAACCACACTCACAAATACGCACAAGTTATTGTTTTTTCAGTCCAGAAGTCTTGCAATTTGTGTCTGTACTTGTATGAAACACAAGTTGTCAATAGACCATGTATTTATAAGTATTTCCTTGTGTTGTTTTTCGTTCTTTCATTTGCAAGTTGTTCCACCTAGTAACAGGTATTCCGCACCTGATTACTAGGCTACATTCTCAAACCCGATAACCAAACGCCATCTAGAAGTCGCCAACTTATGATTTCTCCTTACCGAAAATACATGCTAAAAAGTCAGCTACGCTGAGTGAGTTCTATAGTAGTTCATTCGAGGAGATTAGATCCCGAACCTTTATTAAAAACGATTTACGTCACAAAGGTTTTATCACTTCTTTACTGATTAATCAATTATGTATTTTACCGACATACACGAAATCACGTCGACTGGTCTAAAGACTCGTACGCTCATGACTCGTTGACTGAACGTTGTCAGTTATAACCACACACCGACCCACACCGACTTACTATCACGCTTAAGCAACCCTTTTCGTGCGACTAAGGTCAGACTCGATTCCCGTCGACTAGATTCGACCCGATAACAATTAATCTCATAATATCAAAGCACCGCATTAAATAACTCGACACCAAACCCTATGCATACAACCATACTAACATTTCATACACAAATATCGACGTTAAAACCTTTATTATTTCATGCCCTTACTATATGGCACGTTGCATGTATTCGAGCCCAAAACTACAAAACATTTAAACGTGGGCGATAGAAACTCACATTTGCTAGACGCAACTTGATCTCTAGAACCTGCTAACGTCTCGTGCTCGCTCTTCGATCTCGCACCTAAAAATTACACAATACACGAGTCAATACACGACTCAACGTTTGTCCTTTCGCTCACTCACTCGACCCGACCTGGTGCGTTGTCACCCACGCACGCACGTGCCATGCATGGCTCGCATGCACGTGAACACACTTTAACATACCCAACCCGTCTTCGCACAGCCACCTTCGATTTCCATCAACTCCCCCGTGATCGCACCGTGTCGTAGCACCACCCCACGCTCGTCCCTTTCCAGCTTCGCACCACCGCTGTCCGGTTTCTTGAGCCGAAGCCGTGGTCACCCGGAACCACCTCAGCCCGCCATCGTCCCACGAACAGTCCGTGAGCTCCCCCCGCCACTGCCACAGTCGACCAACGCTGCTTATCATCCACCACAATGTCGTCCAACGGTACGAGTTCTGTAGCATCCGCCAAACACTTCCGTAGATGGGACACATGAAACGTTAGGTGTATCCCTGCCAATGCATCTTGCAATTGCAGTCTGTAAGAGACGCTACCAACACGCTCCTCTATCATAAATGGTCCAACCTATCTTGGACTAAGCTTCTCCCATTTCTGGAAACGAATAATACCCTTCCAGGGCGACACCTTAAGCATCATAAAATCTCCTGCTTTAAACTCTATAGGTCGCCGTAAGACTTCTGCCGATCCTGAGCGGCTTTCATTCTTTGCTTAACCAATTCAAACTTTTCGGAGGTTGCTTTCACAACATCTAAGCTTCCTAATTCCTTATGTCTGACCTCTCCCCAGCACACTGGAGTTCTCCACCTCCGCCTGTAGAGCATCTCGTACGGCAGCATTCCAATAGTCGCATGATAACTATTGTTATAAGAGAACTCCGCCAACGGTAGGTGACCATCCCATGCACCTCCGAAATCAATCACGCATGCACGCAACATGTCCTCCAACATTTGTATCGTCCGCTTTGACTGTTCGTCAGTCTGAGGGTGATACGCAGTACTAATGTGCAACCTCGTCCCCATGGCTTCATTGAATCATTTCCAGAACTTGTACGTGAATCTCGTATCCTTTGTCGGATACAATAGAAATCGACACTCCATGCCTAACAACGATCTCATTAATAAACACTTGGGATAACCTTTTCGATGAGAAAGTTTCTTTGATCGGTAGAAAATAAGCGCTTTTCGTCAACCGATCCACTACTACCCAAATAGTGTCGTCCCGGCTTAGGTAATTTCGTAATAAAATCCATTGCGATATGCTCCCACTTCACTTCGGAATCTCTAAAGGTTGAATTTTTCCATAAGGCTGCTGATGTTCTTCCTTAACTTGCAAACATGTCAAACACTTGCTCACATACTAGATTACATCATGTTTCATTCCCGGCCACCAATAGTTGCCATTCATGTCCTGATACATCTTTGTCGTTCCAGGATGTATCGAGTACCACGACTTGTGTGCTTCGTCAAGTACCTGCTCTCTAAATCCACCAAACCTCGGTTTCCAGATACGGTCATCCTTGACCCACACCCTTTGACTGTTCTCAGTCAACAGAACACGCTGTCCAAAAATCCTTTCTTCTTTAATAATGTCAGGAAATCTGGTGTCACCACCAGTTGACACGCTTTAACTTTAATTGGCGTGTGTCCTTCCTTACGACTTAACGCGTCAGCAACTACATTTGCCTTTCCTGGATGGTAAGGATCTCAGAGTCGTAGTCCTTGATTAGCTCTAACCACCTCCTTTGCCTCATGTTCAACTCTTTTTTTCTCGAAGAAGTAATTTAAGGTCTTATGATCCGTGTAGATCGTACACTTGATTCCATACAAGTAGTGTCTCCACAACTTGAGTGCAAACACCACCGCCGCTAACTCTAAATCATGAGTAGTGTAATTCACTTCATGCGTCTTCAACTGCCTCGACCCATACGTTATCACTTTCCCTCGTTTCATTAACACGCAACCTAACCCCAAATAAGACGCATCCTAATGCACCACAAAATTGTCCGTTCCTTCCGATAATGTTAACACTGGTGCTTCAGTCAACCGCTTCTTTAACTCTCGAAATGCACCTTCTTGGTCCGGTCCCCAAGCAAACTTCACTCCCTTTCGAGTCAACTTAGTTAATGGTGTTGCCAGTTTAGAGAAGTCCTTGATGAACTTCATGTAATATCCGACTAACCCTAAGAAGCTACGCACCTCCATTGGAGTCTTAGGAGCGTTCCACTTCACCACTGCTTCAATCTTTGCAAGATCCACCATGATCCCTTCTGGGTTAATAACATGCCCTAGAAACTACACTTCCCGTAGCCAAAACGCACACTTTGAGAATTTAGCGTAAAGCCTTTCTTGTCTCAGTGTCTCTAACACTTCTCGTAAATGATCTCCGTGCTCCTCCTCACTCTTAGAGTAAATAAGAATATCATCAATAAACACAATCACCGATCTATCCAGCATTGGATGGCACACGCAGTTCATCAAGTCCATGAATGATGCCGGAGCATTCGTCAATCCAAAGGACATAACCAAGAACTCATAATGTCCATAGCGTGTCCTAAATGTCGTCTTCGGAATATCTTCTTCCCTAACCTTTAGCCGATTGTATCCTGACCTCAGATCTATACGCGAAAACCACTTTGCTGCTTGTAGTTGAACGAACAAGTCATCGATACGCGGTAACGGATACTTGTTCTTAATCGTCAACTTATTGATTTCTCGATAGTCGATGCACATACGCATGCTACCATCCTTCTTTTTCACAAACAAGACCGGTGCACCCCACGGTGATATACTCGGTCTTATGAACCCTTTATCCAACAAGTCCTGAAGTTGCTCCATGAGCTCCTTCATCTCTGTCGGTGCCAATCGATACGGAGCTTTAGCAACTGGCTGAGCTCCTGGCTATAGATCGATCTGGAATTCGATCTCTCGCTCCGGTGGTACTCCCGTCAAGTCATTTGGGAAAACGTCCGCAAATTCCTGCACTACTGGAACCTCTGATAAATCCACACTCTTTGCTTATGTATTGGTGACATAAGCTAAGTATGCCCTGCATCCATGCCGTAATGACTTAACCGCCTTCATCATAGAGATAACTCTCGGTAGAGAGCTCACTCTTTCGCCATACACCGTCACCGCTGTTCCTTCTAAGGACTTTAACCTTATCATTTTCTGTCGGCAAACAATGTCCGCGTCGAACGCAGCCAACCAATTCATCCCCAACACAACGTCAAATCCTCCGAACTCAATAATAAATAATCTAGAAGGGAACCTATGACCCTCTAGATCAATAAAACAGTCATCTAACGCTTCAATGACTCTAGTGGGTGATCCCACCGCGGTCTCCACACTAAACGGATTTTCTATCATCCTAGCCTTCCTATACAGACTCATGCAAAAAGATGAGGCTACAAAGCTTTTACTTGCCCCTGTATCAAATAAAACCAAAGCTGGTATGTTATTAATAAGAAAAGTACCTGAAACAACATCAGGGTCATTCTTGGCTTCAGCTGCAGTCATAGTGAAAGCCCTAGCTTTAGCCTTAGACTTTTCATCTTCTTTCTTCACCGAGACTGCTTCCCTGCTATGTCCCGCACCCTGTCCTACCTTACACTCCCTCGCCAGATGGCCTAGACCCCCACACTAGTAACACTTAGGACTGCGTGGGCAGTATTTAGCAAAGTGTCCCGTCTTACCGCACTCATAACAAGAACCCGCATCAGCCCTGCACTCACCCGAGTGCATCTTGCCACACTTGCGACACGAATCAGGTCTGTCGGTCCTAGCCTTCTTCACGAACGGAACCTTCAAATCCTTACCGAACCTTTTGAGGGGTACGGTCCACTTCTTATCCTTCGGTTTCTTCTCTTGCACCTCAGCTCCCATGATGTCATCATACAAAGTCCCACTAAGCTCCACCGCACCGTTAAAACTCGAAGGTTGTTGAGCCTTGACTAAATTCCTAACACGATCCGGTAGACCGGATACATACAACTTCATCCATCGCTCATCATTTCCAGCTAAATGTGGCACTAGACGTGCCATCTCTATGAACTTCGACGTGTACTCACGATGAGTCGATTTACCAGCCTTGAAAGTCAAAAATTCTCTCTATACTTTCTCCAGCTCTCCCGGAGCACAGAACTTCTTCCAAACCAAACCCTTCAGATCCTCCCAAGTCATAGCTTCCAGCTCCTGAGCTGTCTTTCTCTCTTTCACTAAGTTCTACCAGTGCAAAGCCTCAGCAGAGAAAGAGTGAGAAACGAACTTCACTATCTACTCCGGCTTACACTCACTGATAGAGATGGTGGACTCCATCTCAGTAAGCCAGTGATATGTGGCCACTGCATCCTTCAACCCATCGAACCTAGGCGGATCGCACTTCTTAAAGTGCCTGTAGTCACAGTTGCCGCCAGTTCCAGTCGATTTCTTCTTCTTTTCCACCTCCACTAGCACCCTCGTCTCGAGCTCCTTGAATGTTTCCTTCACTATATCCGGTGGATAGTCATGGATCATCTCATCCACTTCCTTATTAACCGCTTCACGAACCTCAGGTTCGAACTGGAATCCTTCATTGTCCTCAGAATGCACCGAACGTTCAGCACGCATTGACGGTTCAGTATAAACCAACACCTCCTCATGATTAGCATTCTCACCCTGAGCGTTCTCACTACTCCCCCTACCATTAGCATTAGCAGCTATTTTCTTCTTAGGTACCATCGATTACTGAAAATAATAACAAACAGAGTAATACTTAGGAATCATTTAAAATAATCTGAGCAGTGCAATTAGTTAATGACGGTGGCCAATCGCCATTACCCGTTTGCCTTGCCTTTCAGGTTTTAAACCATCCCTATACTACATCTTGGCATAACGCCCCTGTCTTAGCCTACTAAAACACACACACACATATACACTAACTCATACCTGGCGCTTCTTGCTTTTGGTTACGCGTGAAGACATTCCCTACACATTGGTCCCATTCTCAGTCTAAGTCTAGGCATCGAGGATGCCCAGATTATGTAAACAACCACTCTGATACCAACTTGTAAGGCCCCAAACCCGGGAACCCGACACGTTGTCATACAGGTAAGCACAGTGTAAATGACATCAAATTGTCTCAATAAATGTAGCGTAAAACAAACAGTCAACAGTGGTCAACGACCCAAATCTCAATCATAATCAAAACAAGTAATAATATCTAAATCATTTAACATCATAACGGAAAAGTAAATGTCATCACACGAGCACGTTAACCAAACGCCATCCAGAAGCCGCCAGCTCATGCTTTCTCCTTACGGGAAATACATGCTAAAAAATCAGCTACGCTGAGTGAGTTATATAGTAGTTCGTTCGAGGACATTAGATCCCGAACCTTTATTAAAAACGATTTACATCACAAAGGTTTTATCACTTCTTTACTGATTAATCACTTATGTATTTTACCGACATACACGAAATCACGTCGACTGGTCTAAAGACTCGTACGCTCATGACTCGTTGACTGAACGTTGTCAGTTATAACCACACACCGACCCACACCGACTTACTATCACGCTTAAGCAACCCTTTCCGTTCGACTAAGGTCAGACTCGATTCCCGTCGACTAGATTCGACCCGATAACAATTAATCTCATAATATCAAAGCACCGCATTAAATAACTCGACACCAAATCCTATGCATACAACTATACTAACATTTCATACACAAATATCGATGTTAAAACCTTTATTATTTCATGCCCTTACCATATGGCACGTTGCATGTATTCGAGCCCAAAACTACAAAACATTTAAACGTGCGTACGAACCGTTAAGAATTGTAAAACCGGCTTTTATATGAATTAATAATCTTAAAGCTTTAAGTTTTAGATTTTTAATAAATAACATCAGTAGTTAAAAAAATCACATTTGATAAAATCTCATGTCACGGTTTCGTATGATCAAAAACGCGATTACGCGCGTAAAGTCCGGTTTACGGTTTGAAAATCAGATTCGTCCGAAATTAGGGTTTTAATGTGATATTAGCACCCAATTTAAAATTCAAATTTTATGTTTTAAATGGAGTTATACTTCTGTCAAAAATCCCTTAGAAATTTTATAAAATCAATTTTATATAAAAATTTTCCAAAATTAATAACTTTTTATAAAATTTAAATGGACCATAATTACAAAACCATACATAGATTTAAAGTTACTGCTTCAAATTTATATCAATTGATCAAATATATAAATAAAAATTTCTGACAAATTTTTATATTTTTCCAATATCCAGATTATTTAATATGAATTTAATATTATTAAAAACTTACAAATTTGGGAAAAATAGTTAAACACATCAAAACTTTACCGAATTTGTACCATATTAGTTTTAAGTCAATATAAGATCCCATACCAAGTTTCAAGTCATGATTTTATCCAAAAGTATACAAACCCTAAATCGTCCGTTTAAACTTTATAAATACTAAACGTGTACTTAAACAACTCCAATTTTCATAAAATTTGGACAGGAGTCTTAGTTCATCATATAACTATCCCTGTCCAGATAAAAAAAATTTCAATACTCATAAATATTTTTCCCAAATTTCCATGTATTAAACTTGTGTGAATTTTAATAAATAATCTATAAAGAGTTAGATAACCAAATTTTCCAGATACTCACTTTAAAACATATTCTACTGATTAAAACCACTTTTGGGTGCTGGATCAAAAATTTTTAAAAATCCACCAAAAACTTGTTTGTTCTTGAACATTTAAGCTAAACTACAAGTTTGATTAAGGATTATACCTTCCATATTCAACAAATGATGATGAAATTTGATGCTAAGCTACTAAGTTTTCCTTGATTTATAACCTACAATCATAATGTGGTTCAATGCTAAGCTACTAAGTTTTCCTTGTTCATACACTTTGATCATCAAATCTTGCAAGCTTTTCACTAGATAACTCATTGTGGATGATTACAACTAGTTTTTATCTACACATCCTTGTTAAAACAAAAGATTCAAGCTAAAAACTCTTGAAAACAACAAAACTTGAAAATCAAAGTGAGTGTTTGTAGTGTATGTGTTCTTGGTGTTCTTGGTGTTCTTAGTGTTCTTGAGAACACATGCAAGAATCAAAACAGAAATTTAAAGATGAAATCATGTTAAAATACCTTTAAAACACTAAAAACAAGCTCATGAATTCATTGGAACCAAGAATCAAGCTTGGAATTGGATTATTTTTTAGCTTGGAAGGAGATTTGGGGGTGTTTGGATGAAGGGGGGTTACGGCTGAGTTGAAGGAGAAGGGAAGGGAAAAATGGGGTTGGGGGTTGGGTAATTATAGGGTAGAGTGAAATCTAGTGGTTTAAAAGACCAAATGTATAAAAAAAAATACCCACTTTTTATAAAAATTACACCCCTAAACACTCTAATAAATATTTTTATCCAAATATAAAATTCTAGTATCCAAAATAATGAATTTTAGAAATTTTTAAAACATAAAAACTCAAAATTTTTCAAAAAGTTATACCAGGTAAACACCGGGTTTTTAACGGAAGAACCACTTGTGATCGTTAGTTTAAATCAAGAAACACAAAAGTTAGCACATATAATGTTATAAAATATCATTCTTAACTAAAATACAAATATAAAAATTATTTTTGAGAATTTAATTTTTACCGTTTATTTAACGCGTTCGCAGTATACGCAGTGTATGCACTTAACCGGGTTTTCTAGTTCAGACCTTAGTGTTTGTCTAAGGTAGTATTCTTAGAATTCCTAGAAACACTAAAAATATATAAAATCATAATATTAAAAAAAATATAACGTATAAAAAGTCGAGAAACGGTAAGGACCTGAAAAACCGCAGTTGTCACATTATCCCCTAGTTGAAAGAAATTTCGTCCTGAAATTCAACCGGTGACAGTAGTAACCGCTTCCTTCTCAAAGAGATGAGGATATTTTTGCTTCATTTTGTCCTCGCGTTCCCATGTGAATTCGGGTCCACGCTTCGAGTTCCAACGGACCTTCACAATAGGAATACGACTGTGCTTAAGCGCCTTGATCTCGCGATCCAAAATCTCAACCGGTTCCTCGATAAAATGAAGCTTTTTGTCGACACGAACTTCCTCATGTGATATTACCAAGGATTCATCGGCTAAACACTTTTTGAGGTTTGATACGTGGAAAGTATCGTGTATACCACTGAGTTATTGAGGCAATTTCAATTTGTACGCCACGGGGCCGATTCTATCCACAATTTCATACGGCCCAATATACCTCGGATTGAGTTTACTCCTCTTTCCGAACCGAATAACGCCCTTCCAAGGTGAAACTTTTAAAAGTACTTTATCACCAATTTGAAATTCCAAGGGCTTTCTTCGATTATCGGCATAGCTTTTCTGTCTGTCCCGCGCGGCTCTTAGTCTATCACGGATCTTAAAAATCTTGTCCGTAGTTTCCTGGATTATTTCAGGTCCTGTCAAACGATTTTCACCAACTTCGGCCCAACAAAGTGGTGATCGACACTTACGTCCATACAAAGCTTCAAACGGTGCACATCTGAGGCTAGCGTGATAACTATTATTATAAGAAAATTCGATTAACGGTAGATGTGTATCCCAATTACCACAAAAATCTATTACACATGCCATTAACATATCCTCCATGGTCTGAATCATCCGTTCACTTTGACCGTCAGTCTGAGGATGATAAGCCGTGCTCATATCCAAGCGTGTTTGCCAAAATCGGGAAGTAAAACGACTATCCCTATCCGAAATGATGGAAACGGGCACTCCATGCCTAGAAACGATCTCACCAATGTATAAAAGGGCTAACTTTTCCATCTTATAATCCTCTCGAATGGGAATAAAGTGAGCAGATTTTGTCAACCGGTCAACAATGACCCAAATTGAATCATAACCGCTGGAAGTTCGGGGTAATTTGGTGACGAAATCCATAGCAATCTGCTCCCATTTCCACTGAGGGATATCGGGTTGCTGCAAAAGTCCCGACGGTTTCTGGTATTCCGCCTTGACCTCAGAACATGTCAAGCATCTCCCAACATAACTTGCAATATCTTTCTTCATTCCGGGCCACCAATAAAATTCTTTCAAGTCTTTGTACATCTTGTCGGCTCCGGGATGTACAGAATACCTTGACTTGTGAGCTTCATTAAAAATCAGTTCCCTTAAGTTATGGGAATCCGGAATCCACATTCGATCCAAATAATAAATCAACTCATCAGTTTTCTGTTCAAATTTTCTCTCAGCACCACATAAAAGTTCATCTTTCAAGTTATTTCTCTGTAGTGTTTCCTTTTGTGCCTCGAGAATTTGAGCTTTCAAACTCGTTTGGATTGTCATCCCCAAAGCACGAACTCGAAAAGGTTTTATTATTTCCTTTCTACTCAAAGCATCTGCTACCACATTTGCTTTCCCAGGGTGATAACGGATCTCACAGTCATAGTCATTCAGAAGCTCAACCCATCACATTTGTCTCATATTTAACATCTTTTGATCAAATAGATGTTGAAGGCTTCTGTGGTCGGTAAAAATAGTGCATTTGGTGCCATAAAGATAGTGCCTCCAAATTTTGAGTGCAAAGACAACAACACCCAACTCTAGGTCATGAGTTGTGTAATTCTTTTCGTGCACTTTCAATTGTCGGGATGCGTAAGCAATAACCTTATCCTTTTGCATCAACACACAACCAAGACCCTGGTGAGATGCATCACAATGTACAACAAAGCCATCCGTACCTTTAGGAAGAGTTAGAATCGGAGCGTTACATAAGTTCTTCTTTAATAACTGAAATGACTCTTCCTGCTTGTCACCCCATTCAAACTTTCTATCTTTCTGAGTCAAGAGGGTTAAAGACTGAACTATCTTCAAGAAATTTTCTATAAATCTCCTATTGTAACCCACCAAACCAAGAAATTGACGAATCTCAGTTGGGGTCTTAGGCGTTTCCCACTTCTTTATCGCCTCAATTTTGGCTGGATCCACATGAATGCCTTTCTCATTAATCACATGACCTAGAAAGTGAACTTCTCTAAGCCAAAACTCACACTTAGAAAACTTAGCGAATAGTTTCTCGTTTCGAAGCAATTCCAAAATCAACCTCAAGTGATGTTCGTGCTCTTCCTTACTTCGAGAATATATCAGAATATCGTCGATAAAGACTATCACGAATTTGTCTAAATAGGGTTTACACACCCTATTCATCAGATCCATAAATATTGCCGGGGCATTGGTTAGCCCGAAAGGCATAACCAAAAACTCGTAATGACTGTACCGAGTTCTAAATGTTGTCTTTGGTATGTCATCCTCCTGGACCCTTAATTGATGATAACTAGATCTGAGGTCGATCTTAGAAAAATGAGTCGATCCTTGTAACTGGTCAAACACATCATCGATCCTTGGGAGTGGATATCGGTTCTTAATCGTCAATTTATTCAACTCCCGGTAGTCAATACACATTCGAAATGATCCATCCTACTTTTTCACGAACAAGACCGGAGGTGAGAAACTCGGTCTAATAAATCCTTTCTCTAAAAGTTCCTGTAACTGATTCGACAACTCTTGTAATTCAGACGGTGCCAGACGGTATGGGGATCTAGCAATAGGTGCGGCACCGGGTACTAAGTCAATCCGGAACTCAACTTGTCGTGGAGGGGGTAATCCAGGCAAATCCTCGGGAAAAACTTCTGGGTACTCGCGTACAACTGGAATATCCTGAAATCTTAACCTCCTTTGATTTCTTCTCAATGACATTAGCAAGAAACGCATAGCTTCCCTTTTTAAGGTATTTCCATGCCTTCATACAAGACACAATGTTCAAACTCCTCCCGGCTTATCGCCTTGGACATTCAGCACTTCACCATTTGAAAGCGGAATTCGAACCATCTTTTCTGAGCAAACAATTTCGGCTAGGTTTTCGGATAACCAATCCATGTCAATAACAACATCAAAACTACCGAGCTCTATTGGGATAAGGTCTACATTAAATTGGTGATTATTTAGGTTCATAGAGCAACCTCGGATAATGTCACTACCTTTAATCAATTTACCATTAGATAGTTCTATAGTATAGGCCTCTTTCAATTTCTGTGATTTTAACTTAATCAATGATCTAAATTCAGAAGATATAAAGCTTTTATCAGCCCTTGTATCAAAAAGTATAGATGCATAAAGATCGTTAACAAGAAACGTACCCGTCGTCACATTCGGGTCCTGACGTGCATCTGCAGCCCCAATCACAAAAGCTCTACCTTTAGCTTGATTCGCTGCGTTCCCACCAATTCTGCCCAATTTGGGACATTTGTTCCTGAAGTGATCAGTTGCCCCACATTCAAAACAACCCCTTGGTGCATTAGGGTCGAATATGCAGTAGTTCGTTGTATGCCCCACTCGTTTACATTTTGCACACACGAACTGCTCGCAAGCCCCAAAGTGTTGAGAATTGCACTTGGCTCAAAGAGGTAGATTTCCAGTGTTTTCCCTTTTCTGTGGTGTCACCGCCACATAATTCTTTACAAACTTACACTTCTTACTTGGACCACCAGTAGATTTCTTCATAGCCTTCTCCTCTGGTTTCTTTCCAATTGTTCCTTTATTAACCAAAATTCCATTTCTCACCATCTCATCAGTTAATTCACTTACCAATTGGATCGCACTTTGCATAGTAGAAGGTTTGGCTGAAGTAACCATTCCCCAAATCTGGGGCACCAATCACCATATATACCTTTCAATCCTCTTAGATTCAGGTGTCACCAGATGTGACACCAAACGGGACAACTCTTGGAATCGAGTTGTGTAAACCAAGATTTCAGCTCCTTCTATTTCTAGGTTCCAAAACTCAACTTCAATCTTCTTTATTTCATTTCGAGGACAGTATTCCTCAATCAACATTTTCTTAAACTCGTCCCAAGTCAAGTTATCAGTAACATGTTCTCCTAACGCATCAACTTGAGAATTCCACCATGTTAGGGCTTCGCCCTGCAGAGAGCAAGCAGCATACTTAACCTTCTGATTATCCAAGTAGTTACTGATTTTTATGACAGACTCCATCTTTTCTATCCAACGAACAATCCCAATTGCTCCCTCACTACCATAAAAATCCAAAGGTTTTCCTGCGGAGAAGTCTTTAAAAGTGCATTCGCGGTTGGTGTTACCGGTATTTGTGCCACCACCAGCACCACCACCGGCTCCACCACTACCAGAAGCACCACCACTAGTGCCGCCAGCACTCCTGATTAACCCTGCGGTGATCTGTGCCACTATTCTTGGTATAGCCGCATCTATCCCTTGATTTATCAGCTGTTCCAAATCCGGCTGAGTATTCTCTGTCTCATTATGCTGAGGATTCCTCCTCGGTGGCATTTTCTAAAAACGGAAACGGACAGGAATTTGATGAGAGTTTGAGTAAATGAAAATACTTGATTAAAAATCACTTAAAACATAGTAAACAAACCATATATAAAAGATATGTTTTTGAGAATGACAATAAAATTTTTAACCAAATTATGTACACAAGGTAACAAATAAGGATGATAACAAAACACAAACAATAACCAAATGAAGTTTATAGCATACAAATAATTATCCAAAACATTGTTTCATTCCATCATCAAAAGATTTATAAAAATGCTTCATAAAGCATAGATAGTAGCTAGGGTTTACAAGAGCTAGTAATAATTTTACAAAATTAGGCATTAGTTAGAACTAAGCCAATACCCCAAAAATAAAGTTTTTGTAACATATCAAAAGGACCTGAGCACATGTCACTCAGTGTCTGAAATAGAAACCTAACACAACAGCAACCAGTAAAACAAAGAAAGCCACAAAAATAGCCATTCTGGAGTAGACCCTCTTCTCAAATCGATCCATGCGTTGGTTCCTGTTCAGATCTGACGCCTGAAGAGTAGTAACATACTGATATAGCTCCGGTATCCTCTCTAGAACATCCTCCAATGAAGATTGATGATGATTCAGTCTCGTCTCGTGTCCAGCGTAATCCTCCACTAACTCATCCATCTGTACCTCCCTATTAGTCCTGGTGTCCTCTGGCTCCTCCTCTTCATATGATGATAACTCTATAATAACAGGTGAAGTCCTAGTAGATGATCCTCCGATTTCGAAGGTCGATCCAGGAAACAGTGACCGTCCAACAGCGGGAGTAGCAGGGTGTAGAACAACAGTCACTGGTGCTACCCTGGAAGGGGGTAGGAACGAAGTAGGTGAGGGTAGACGGCTCCCTAAATCCTCTGAGCTGGTCGCGTAGCTAGACTCACCGGGCACATAGTGCTTCGACGGATCCTCCTATAACGTATGACTTGGCTCGGGCGCACTCCAATCACCGGATGCTGTAGGGATAGGTACAAGAGGGAAACTGTTGAAGCTATCAGCCTCATTGTCTGAGAAGTACTGCTGAAATGAGGATGCTGAAGACGAAGACATGCTGTGACGGAGAACATAAAGCTAGTAAGAATAAGAAATGCTAAATGATATGCAATGCACACATAGTTCCTAAGGTTCTTTGCAATGTTTCTTAAGGTCATAGTCTAGGTTCGAGTCTGGGGTAAACCTAATTCTCTATAACCAGTGCTCTGATACCAAGTCTGTCACACCCCGCCGAAGGCGGAAACACGGAGGTGAGACTAGAGCGGTACATCGAACACTTAGGCGCAGGAGAAAGCTAACGGGTACATTGCAAAATTACAAAAAAACCACTACTAAAACCCAAAACTAAAATAAGTCATACAACATCCGAAATTCAAACAATAAAAGGAGCGTCTTATAAACAACCAAAGTCATAGGTACTAAGTTTGTTCCAACGTGAAACCACAAAATCTAAACAAAAGCGTGCCCCCATGAACCTTATCTTCATTTCTGTTTACCTGAAATCATGTTTCAAAAACGGGTCAACTATATAAATAGTTGGTGAGTATCGCAGGTTTTACGACTCTATAAAAGTTTATAAAAATCCAAAGTCAGTACACATGTATTAGACAACATATTACCATGAGCTGTAATCAAAGCCTAGACAAAATAAAAATAAAGTACCCTATACGGAAGTCTTATGCCAACAAACGTCTAAAAAAATAATTCGCTAACTTTGCGCCCACGTGACCCAACAAGTCTGGTTGGCGCGACCAAACCATGAGCGGGGGTGTCAACCCAAGTAGTACAACTCAAAATTCTCCACGGCTACGCTCAGCTAATTGATTACAACAAAAACAATAGGGGACTTTAATGCATAAATATAAAAATAACTCATGTAATCAATGTATCATGTAACATGTGACTAAATAAAAAAAATGAAACAGCTTTCCCCCAAAAACAGTAAAACAGTAAGTAAAAAGGGACCGCGAAAACTCACCTGAGAGTGAAACGCAAAAAAGTGAGGTAAAAGAGCGAAACAGCCAACAATGGTATCCTAACCGAGTCCTACTAATAAGTAGACACAAAATGTATTTAGAAAACCTAATATGTGTGGCTAAGTCAACAAAAGTCAAAAGTGGCTATGCAGTCAATTGTATAGCCAAAACCCGTGCACGTGCGTACGAACCGTTAAGAATTGTAAAATCGACTTTTATATGAATTAATAATCTTAAAGCTTTAAGTTTTAGATTTTTAATAAATAACGTCAGTAGTTAAAAAAATCACATTTGATAAAATCTCATGTCACGGTTTCGTATGATCAAAAACGCGATTACGCGCGTAAAGTCCGGTTTACGGTTTGAAAATCAGATTCGTCCGAAATTAGGGTTTTAGTGTGATATTAACATCTAATTTAAAAGTTAAATTTTATGTTTTAAATGGGGTTATACTTCTGTCCAAAATCTCTTAGAATTTTTATAAAATCAATTTTATATAAAAATTTTCCAAAATTAATAACTTTTTATAAAATTTAAATGGACCATAATTACAAAACCATACTTAGACATAAAGTTACTGCTTCAAATTTATACCAGCTGATCATATATATAAATAAAATTTCTGAAAAATTTTCATATTTTTTCAATATCCAGATTATTTAATATGAATTTAATATTATTAAAACTTTACAAATTTGGGAAAAATAGTTAAACACATCAAAACTTTACCAAATTTTTACCATATATTTTTAAGTCAATATAAGATCCCATACCAAGTTTCAAGTCCTGATTTTATCTAAAAGTATACAAACCCTAAGTCGTCCGTTTAAACTTTATAAATACTAAACGTATACTTAAACAACTCCAATTTTCATAAAATTTGGACAAGAGTCTTAGTTCATCATATAACTATCACTGTCCAATTTTCAGAATTTTTCAATACTCAGAAATATTTTTCCAAAATTTCCATGTATTAAACTTGTGTGAATTTTAATAAATAATCTATAAAGAGTTAGATAACCAAATTTTTCAGATACTCATTTTAAAACATATTTTACAGATTAAAACCACTTTTGGGTGCTGGCTCAATAACTTTTAAGAATCCACCAAAAACATGTTTGTTCTTGATCATTTAAGCTAAACTACAAGTTTGATTAAGGATTATACCTTCCAAATTCAACAAATGTTGATGAAATTTGATGCTAAGCTACTAAGTTTTCCTTGATTTATAACCTACAATCACAATGTGGTTCAATTCCAAGATCAAAAACTCAAAAAATCAACAAAATGCTCTTTTAATTCAAGAATATGCAAGTATGAACACCCAAGTGTTCATACACTTTGATCATTAAATCTTCCAAGCTTTTCACTAGATAAATCATTGTGGATGATTACAACTAGTTTTTATCCACAGATCCTTGTTAAAACAAAAGATTCAAGCTAAAAACTCTTGAAAACAACAAAACTTGAAAATCAAAGTGAGTGTGTGTAGTGTGTGTGTTCTTGGTGTACTTGAGAACACATGCAAGAATCAAAACAGAAATTTAAAGATGAAATCATGTTAAAATATCTTTAAAACACTAAAAACAAGCTCATGAATCCATTGGAACCAAGAATCAAGCTTGGAATTGGATTATTCTTGAGCTTGGAAGGAGATTTGGGGGTGTTTGGATGAAGGGGGGTTACGGCTGAGTTGAATGAGAAGGGAAGGGAAAAATGGGGTGGGGGTTGGGTTTTTATAGGGTATAGTGAAATCTAGTGATTTAAAAGACCAAATGTATAAAAAAATACCCACTTTTTTATAAAAATTACACCCCTAAACACTCTAATAAATATTTTTATCCAAATATAAAATTCTAGTATCCAAAATAATGAATTTTATAAATTTTTAAAACATAAAAACTCAAAAATTTTCAAAAAGTTATACCTGGTAAACACCGGGTTTTTAACGGAAGAACCACCTGTGATCGTTAGTTTAAATCAAGAAACATAAAAGTTAGCATATATAATGTTATAAAATATCATTCTTAACTAAAATATAAATATAAAAATGATTTTCGAGAATTTAATTTTTACCGTTTATTTAACGCGTTCGCAGTATACGCAGTGTATGCATTTAACCGGGTTTTCTAGTTCGGACCTTAGTGTTTGTCTAAGGTAGTATTCCTAGAATTCCTAGAAACACTAAAAATATATAAAATCATAATATTAAAAAAAATATAACGTATAAAAAGTCGAGAAGCGGTAAGGACCTGAAAAACCGCAGTTGTCACACACTGGTAGCTCAATAAGACGATAGTTACGACCGGTAAAAGCACTGGTAGTTCATCTTTAAGATGCTATTATTGCACACACTCAGATGGGTTTGATGGTAGAAATCATAGAGATGATAAAAGCTGAAGAAAGGGAAATAGTTGCTGCTGGTGATCAACAAGGATCAGCATTTGCTTTGATGGCTATTGGAGAAGCATGTAGTTCATCAACTGAGGTAGATTCTAATTCTTTTATTGTTATTCCCAATAATAATTGTTTAAAATTAAAATGTGAAAATGAAAAAATTCAGGATCAACTCGAACCTCTACGTAGTACAGCTCTAAACTATAAAGAAAATGAAAAATGTTTTAAAGAATCTATTGAAAATCTCAGAAAAGATAAACATGATTTTTCAATAAATATAAGTGAACAACAATTTCATTTAGATGTTGCCTACAAAGAGTTAGAGAAAAAGAATGTCGAAATAGCTAAACATCATAATGAAATTATGAAGTTAAGTGGAAAAATTGAAAAATTGAGAAATTCTCGTTTTTTAGTGGAACACTATGAATCTGTTGTACGACAAGTAAATGGCATAGGTTTAGGTACTAATGTCATTCCACCACCGGTTAACGGGACATTTGTCAATGGGCCGGTCGACGTTGATCTATCCTTTCTTGATGAATCTTCAAGTAAGGATAATTCATCTTCAGAAGAAGAGTTTTATTCTGATGAATGTTCAGAAGACAACAAAGTCGAAGGTGTTGTCTCAGAAGAAATGTTTAATGAATCTAAAATTAAAAAAAACATTGTCAACAATCGTGACAATTGTATTTTAACAGAACCTGATGTGATTGAATCAAATGATAAATTGAAAAAGATGCTTTATGGGGATTTCAAAACCATAAAGCAAGCCACAAAGGAGACATTTGCTAACAAACTTGGAAAGAATTTTCAAGAAAACATTGATAAGCACTATACTCCTAAAATTCAATTAACATCTTGTAAAACTTCACATGTGGTTCATCAAACTAATTGTAACATTTATCCGAATAAACCATCTACATCCAAAACCAGTGAGCCTTATAGGAGAACTTTCAAAGAAAGAAGGAGTTATTTTAATTGTGGAATGTTTGGACATATTATGATGAATTGTCCTTATAAGAATGAGGAGAAACAGCCCGTTGTCCCAAAATAAGTCGTATCCCTGAAAACTCCACCAGGAAAACAATTCAAAACTCAAGTTTCAAACATTGTGAAAACACTTGTCCAGTGTATGGTTAAGTCCAGATTTGTGACTAAACCATCTACTCATAATGGAACAAAAAGTTCGTGGTTCCGTGTGTATCTACCCTTGGTAATACACAATCTTATGTGGTGAAATTTTCAAGACCACAGAGGAGGAGACGAAATAAGAGTTTAAGAAAACTAGGACAACGGTTAACCGTTAATCAACTTGGTAAAACCTTTTTACAAAATGACCTTAGTAAACCTGATGTTCAAAAGAAACAAGTTTGGAGAAAGAAACTAGATAGTTCTCAAGCTTCTAATTCCGACTCACCAAAGGAGTCACCCTTTTTTTATCATCATGACTGTGAATTAACTGAAGTAGATTACTTTGAGAAAAACGGACGACCCAAGACCACAATGGCTTGGGTCTCCAAATCTAACTAATTTCTTGTGATATGTGCAGGGACAACCAAAGGGATCTATTTAAATCATTGGTATGTTGATAGTGGTTATTCCCGACACATGACAGGCAACATGGCCCTTCTTCAAGACGTTAAACCATTTAGAGGCGGTTATGTGGCCTTTGCAGGAGAAAAAGGAGGAAGCATAACAAGTCAAGGCATGGTTACTAACGGGTGTATCACTTTTGACAATGTCAACTACTGTGAGCAGCTAAAGCACAACCTGTTAAGTGTCTCTCGGATGTGTGACAAAGAATATTCAGTGATGTTCAACAAATCTAAATGTCTGGTTCTCAAGCCTGGTTTCGTGATTCCAGAAGAATGGATTCTTATGCGTGCACCAAGAACAAACGACACTTATCAAATTGATATGACTGTGGAAACAACCACTTCATCACTTGCAACTTGTTTAATTTCTACAGAAATTGACTCCATCTCATGGCATAGGAAACTCAGACACCTTTCATATAGAAAAATGAATCATCTTGTCTGGAACGGTTTGGTAACCGGGGTTCCTAAGTTGAGATTTTTCGTCGTATATGATTGTATGTCTTGTAAAAAGGGCAAACAACAACGGAAATCCCACAAGCCAAAGATCCAAAACTCTATTGATACCCCTTTGGAGCTCTTACATGTGGATTTATTTGGGCCCATAAGTATCAAGAGTATTGGTGGAAGTCATATTGTTTGGTTGTTACTGATGATTACTCACGTTTTTCTTGGGTACATTTTTTAGGTACTAAAGATGAGACTACTGAAATTCTTCAATATCTGATTATGAATCTAGAATCTTTATGCAAACTAAAGGTCAGAAGAATAAGGAGTGACAATGGCATCGAGTTTAAAAATAATCTGATGGAACTTTTTTGTCTTAAGAAAGGTATTCGTCAGGAGTTCAGTGCACCTTACACTCCTCAGCAGAATGGAGTTGCAGAACGGAAGAACAGAACTCTAATTGACACTGCAAGGACAATGCTGTCAGATGCAAAGCTTCCAATCACTTTTTGGGTAGAAGCTATTAATACAGCTTGTCACGTGTTGAATAGAGTTCTGGTGGTGAAAAGGCACAACAAAACAAGCTATGAACTAATCAATAATCGACCTCCTAAGCTTGACTACCTAATTCCTTTTGGTAGTCCATGTTCTTTATTATTACAACATAAAGATCGTCAGTCGAAGTTTCATGAAAAAGCAGTTGAATGCATCTTCTTAGGATATGTTGCCAACTCACCTTGCAAAAGAGTGTACAGTATTGAAAGTCATACTTTGAAGAATGGTTCAAAGTTGATTACAGTAAATACAGCACTGCACCAGAACCAGCAGGTCCAACTTGGGGTTTTGATTATGATAGTCTTTTCAAGTCTTTCAATCTTCCTGATTTATCTGCTGAAGATGCTGCAAATCTGTATCAATACTGTAGTGGCAGAGACAATTCCAATTTCTCAGCAAGAACAACGTTACCTATTCCAAGCCCCAGTCCCGATGTTGCATCTGCATCTGGAACATATGAAAGTGACACTGAAGAAGATACTCATAATGAAGAAGACGGAGCTCAAATCAGAAATGAAGCTCCAATTGATCCTATTAACATTGAATCGTCTTCAGGTGTAAATGATATGGGGGAGTTAAGCACGAATCTTGAAAACAAATGTTTAAGAAATCGTTGTACTAGAGACAAGAATACATAGGAATCATCCAATTGACAACATCATTGGTGATCCTAATGTCGGTGTTCAAACTCGTCACAGAACTGTAACTGAAAACACCAGTCTTTATGCTGAGATTCTTAATGCAGGTATCTTGGAAACATGTTTAAATACTGCCTTTGTATCCTGACAAAGATGGAAAGGATGTGGATTGTAAATTGTACCGTGGAATGATCGGATCTCTTATGTATCTCACAGCTTCAAGGCCCGACATAATGTTTGTCGTCTGCTTGTGCTCGAGGTTCCAGTCACAACCAAAGGAATCTCATATGATCGATGTGAAGAGAGTCTTCAGATACCTGAAAGGGAAACCCCGATTGGGTCTTTGGTACTCCAAGCAGCAGTCGTTTGAATTCAAAGCTTACACTGATTCTGATTATGGCGGTTGTAATCTCAATATAAAATCAACCTCGGGTGGATGTCAATTCTTAGGAGATAGACTGGTTTCCTGGCAGTGTAAAAAAACAGTCAACAGTTTCTATCTTAACATGTGAAGCAGAGTATATTGCTGCTGCAAGTTATTGCTCTCAGATCTTGTGGATTCAACAGCAATTGAGAGACTACGGCTTGAACTACACTGGCACTCCTATGTTTATTGACAACACAGCCAACGTGTCCATCACAAACAACCCGGTGAAACATTCCAAAACTAAGCATATTGAAATTCGTCACCATTTCATTCGTGACTGTGCTGAAAAACATTTAATTGAACTTGTAAAAGTTCACACGGATGATAATTTTGCTGATCTTTTCACCAAAGCTTTTGATCGTACTCGTTTTGAACATCTTGTCAACAGGATAGGAATGTTCAATCCTGAATGAGAAACATTTTCAAACACAAAATTAGTTTCTTGGGAGTTACATTTATTTTCTTTTAATCTACTTTCTGTTAAATTTTAAGAAAAATCCAAACAAAATATAAAACTTTTAAAATTTCAATGTCATTTGAAAAAATTAGAGGAAATGATTGCACATCAGTTAGTGATCTAAATTTCTTAGATTGCACAATTTAGGAAATGATTGCACTTTGACTACTTAATATACTTCCAATATTCTTTTAATTGAAATTGTTAGTAGGCTAGAAGCATTCATTAAATCATTAATAGTATGAATATCTTTTCTACAATTGTTATTTGAACCCATGTTATGATGTGTGTGTATAAGATTAACAAAGGATCATTATCAGAAATAGAATGTAAGATTTTGACTAGTATTATCCTTTGAGTCCAGTTTCAGGTTATATCTTTAGCACAACTTTTAGTTCACTTCACTGCCCATACTCACAAGTATGCAATGGGAAGTTGAGCTATGATATGTCTCGACACCAACCGTCAAGCATATATTACCCCTTGGATCACATATGTTCCATTGAAGACATCCAGATAACATTTGGATCCCATTACCCGAATCTTCGGATTTCATATCCATTAGCTTGAATCAACAAAAATACTCACGAGCCAAGACAAATGAATCAATTGATTCTTGATAATCCTTATGGATTCTACTTGATTTCTATGTGCTAAACGATATTACCTCAACCTAGTGATACTGATAATCCTTGGAAAAATCTTAGATGTCTTGAGATAATGCATTTACTTTTCTATCTACATAGCCGTGGGGTACACATTGTATAAATTTAAATGGTACCATAACTCACATGAATTTGGTCCAAGAATGCTTATAGTTTCAACTCATATAATATTGACAATTTGAATTACTATAATATGTATTTCAAACAAGTATGTCATGATATGATCCCAAATTCTTTGAAATTTTACCGGTATCACTATTGCTACATGTTAGCCTGATATGATCCTCTGCTTATGACTTGATCAAAAAGACGTTCACTGTAAGTACTCAATTTCACTGTATTCTGTTTATTCCCCTAGAAAAACAACAAAAAAGATTTTCAGTGTGTTTTAACATAAACTTTACAAAATACAAAAAAAAGAGTTTCACAACTTCCAGGAACGTGTTTTTAAATCAACAATTGAACGTATCTATCATGTTCATCTTAGAATTCTTCATAAACAAGATTTTTGAGTTTGAAAGAGAAAAGGGAGTTAAGCCATGAGTACTTAACAAGTTCACACGACTTATCTCATGCGTACTTGTTAAGTACGCCTGAAGTAATTCATGCGCACTTAGTTAAATACGCATGACATGTTGTGCGGGGTATATATAACGGCACTTAGCATTTATTTCTTTTTCCAACACCCGCTCTTCACTGTGTCGACCTGATCTTTTTCACTCGAAAATCCGTGGGTTACCAAACCTCTTTTTCATCACGATTTCTGTTACAACATCACTCAATGTCATTTGGTGAGAATATTGACCGATTTCAACCATTAAATCACCTAAAATTGAGTGATTTTGGGTGTTCTTGAAGCTAGGGTTGGATGACCAAAATTTTAAGATCAAATGGTGTTTGCATGTAAAATTGAGTAACCATTCAAGTTTCTAATCATCATTCTAAGTCATTTAATACAAAATCTATCATTTTAACTTGCAAAAATTGGATTTTTGATCTTGGGTTTGAGCGTAAGTGGCGTCGAACCTGTTTGGTTCATCTGAGACTTGTGCTGATTGAAATAGAAGCCAAAATTAGTTGCATTGAGTTCCTATACCATTTTCGACACCACTAGGACAGGAATTACGGACTTTAGACTTGGAATTTTGATTTCGGACTTGTAAAATTTGAACACTTACATAGGCCATGCGTACTTAGCAAGTACGCATGAAGGGCATTGTTCATGTGTACTTTCTAAGTGCGCATGGCAAAGACTTTTTGTGCGTATTTTCCTAAGTACGCATGATCGGTATTGTCCGTGCGAACTTAGCTAAGTTCGCATGTGGACGTGTTTGCAAAATTTTCCTAAGTCTAAAATTTTTCATTCTATGTCTTTTATAACATAACTGTTATGATCATTAGACTGTTCTAAATCTTATTATTGTATTTTTGCAGATATGGCTAGACGCGCTTTTACTGAGGAATTCAATCTACTAGCACTAACAGACCCAGAATGGCGAGGTGCGTCTCTCAATTATCAAGAAATAGTCACGTTCCTGAATCGTTCAAGGATTTCATATGCTATCTCTGCCAACCCAGTAGTATCACGAACTTATTTGGAACAATACTGGGATACAGCCTAGCTAGACTGTAGAGCTACACCAAATGTAATCACGGCTACGGTGGCAAACCATAGAATTGCAATTTCTGAAGCAACTATCAGGCAGGTGTTACAGTTTAACGACTTAGCCACTAAACCAGTCCAATATCCAGAGTACATGATAGATGGATGTTGGAGACAGCGAATGGGGTACGCTGGAAGGGAAGATTACCCATCTTACAAAAAGGTGTTTGTGCAATTTATGAATGTTGGAACTAAAGAACCTATCCTAATGCACACACCTCTATTTGGTCACTTGATTAATGAAGCCTACATTGCACCTCAAGGAGAAAGATGGTACAGTCCAGAGAGTGAACCTGATTTAAGCGAACACTCAGATGAAGAGGAAGAGGGTCATGGTGATGAGAGTGATGATAATGATAATGATAGTGATGATGGTGATGGTGGTGATGGTTATGCACAAAAACTAGACAGTATTGAATCAGAACATACAGTAACGGATTCCTCTGATTCAGAACCCACTCCATACCAAAGGCACCCTAGAAAGAATATTCGGGAATCCCTTCCTGAATCATCATCAAGGAGACGAAGAAGACAGAGTTCAGATTCTGACTTTCAACTTGATAGTTCTGATAGAAACCGAGAGGCACCTCATATTGTTGAACGAAGAAAGAAAACTAGAAATGATAGCCCTTGGAAAGAACTAATGGATGAAATTAATGCCAGGGTTCAAGCACAGAGAGCTCCCAAAGCCCCAACACAACTATATAGCCGAAGGAGACGCAGAACAATCACACCTGTTATTGTTCCAACTTGTGAAGCTACTACTCAATCAATCGTCTCTCTTTCGGCTACCACAATACATATCACAGCTTCCACAGTCCTTCCCATTATGAATGAATCAATTCTTGTTACAACCACCACCGTACCCACATTCATACAAACCACTACCCTACCCGTCACCGTCACTGCTGGTACTTTACCACCAATGACACATTCCTTAGAGTTTGGTGACATGGGGGACCATTTTGACTTGTCTGAGATTTTTGCCAATACCGTTCATGAAACCGGTGAACCTTCAACAGCAAGGGTGGTAGATCCTAGGGATGAAAGGATTGCAGCTTTAGAGTCAGAAGTAGCCACCCAACAAACTCAAATTAACTTACTTGTTGACTCTAACACCAGATTGACTCATCAGTGGCAAGCCATGGAGGAACAGATGAGGTCGTTCTTTGAGCTACAACAGATGCAATACAACCTTAACGATATGTTCTTCACCACCCGAACTGCTATGGAAAACCAAATGTTGATCCAACGGGGTGAACATCAAATTATGGTGGATTTGGTGTCTAAATTGACAAAACAGCTTGAGTCTCAAGGGGAGACAAGCAAGATGGCAGAAGAAGAAGCTTGCCACCATATCGACCTTACCAAAGAAAAGGATCAGGACGAGGATCCCAATGCCGGCCCCTCAAGTGCTGGTGGTGATGAGACACAAGTTGTCTTGCCAACACAAGCAACACCTGTGGCTCAGGGGGAATCTACACAACAGTATGGTGGTGGTGGTGCTGATAAAGGTAAAACACCGACTGAGGTGTTAGAAGAATTGTGTGCTAGCCCAAACCTAAACGATGAAGTGATGATTGGGGCATTGGCAGAACTAGAAGAAGGATAGATTGACAGTGGAGATGACTGGGATGAATGTGGGAATGATGTGATCATTGAATTCCCAAAAGGTGATGGAGAAGGGGTGTATGAGTTGGAAGATGGGGAGATTTTTGAAGCCCCAGCAATCAGAGAACAAGCTGAACCGATCATTCATGTTGAAGATGTTAATGAAACTACAGCTAAATTTCCTTAAACCAACAAAGAAGCAGGCACCAGTGGCACTTCCTAGAGGAAGATTCCTTAGGAATGGATAAAGAAAGAAGCCGAAGCACCATGGTATAAACCACAATACACAGACCAACATGGTGCTGCTGGGATGATTTTGTTGGTACGATTCGAAGACTACAAAGGATTGTTTGCTATCAAAAGATCAAGGGGAGGTCAATACCTGAAACCAACAACTTAAGCATTCAGTCAACCTAGCACATCGTGAGCTATGTAGTGACACATCAAATGGGAATGTTAGAGGTCTGTGGGGTGTGCTGCAACGAGAAGGTATATCGGGAAAATTTGAGATCTTTCGGCCTCAAGTTCCGAGGCGTGTCAAAGACAAGTCAGTGATACATCCGTCGACATGTAAATTCTTGAAAAGACTCATCTACAAACCGGTTCTATGTGAAACCCGTATACCCTTGAGGAGAATCCCTCAAGATATTATGGGAAACATGTGATACGGTACATTGATCTAGTAACCGTGGAGGCTTTTATGATCGAGAAGGAGAGCATGAAGGAGATCATCAGGGTATTTGATGAGATTGTGTTCATCAATTTTTCTGTTAAAGACTTGGAAGTTCTCGTCAACAAGAACTGTTTGCATACAGACCGGTGGACAAAGTTGCTGGCCACCAAATATGACAGGTTAGTGAAATTCTGCCATGGATACAAGTCCAAGATCAGTGGTGGAAGTCAAACAGGGAGCGTAAAGACTGAAGATATCCAGAGCTGCTGTCAAGGGGGAGTCTGTCTGGATCGGGCTAAAGCTTTTGTTTGTTATCTATTTCAGTCTTGTATGTATTTAGTACTTGTTGTATTTTGTTTATCGAGTTGTAATTTGTCATGTTTATATTTGAACTTGTATGATTTTGGATTGTACTAAGCAAATATGCATGGATAGTGTTCCCGCGTATTTGCCAAGTACAATGGTCATGCGTACTTAGACAAGTACGCATGAAGGTTGGTCATGCATACTTGCTAAGTACGCATGGACCATGTCTATAAATAGCTTATTTTTGTTTCATTTCACAACATATGTAACCACATTCACAAGTACGCACAAGTTATTGTTATTTCAGTCCAGAAGTCTTGCAATTTGTGTTTGTACTTGTATGAAACACAAGTTATCAATAGACCATGTATTTATAAGTATTTCCTTGTGTTGTTTGTCATTCTTTCATTGCATGTTGTTCCACCTAGTAACAGGCATTCCGCACCTGATTACTAGGCTACATTCTCACACGATATCGATCCGACACACCCACCCGGAGGGACCTACAGTGACGTGACGTGTACAACCGTCGTGTCAGTTAATTGTGAAATGTGAAAGTCTGGGTTAGGGCTGAGTATGCCAATGTCGTGGGCGATGGTACAGATGGTGTAGATGGATCATGGATGGGTATTTCGATCAAGATTTTGGGTATTGGGCTTTTGGGCTATAATTAAAATGTTTCATTTAAACATTTGGGCTTTAAATTAAACCCCAAAATAATGTTTTCAGAACCGGACCGGACATTGAACCGATTGCTTTACCGGTCCAATGGTCGGACCGAATTTAAAAACCGGATAATACATTATATAATTCAAATATATCATAAGCCTAAAAATTAATTTTTGAAACTGAACATAATAGTTATGCATTAAAAGCTTTTCGAAAAAAATAAGTTATATATTAAAAAAATATATATGATATGGATGTAAACGGATAAAGCCTACACTTTACTTTTTATTTTATTTTTATAAAAAATATATTATAGCACTTCCCAAAGCACGGGTAAATTTGTTTTTCCAAAGACTAGGTCATTAGGTCATAATTCCTAACCCCTATTTTCTCTCATTTTAACTCATCCGGACTGATCTTCTTCATTTGCATTATGAAAAAAACCCTTTTCTTCTCCTAAAAAATCTCCTCTGATGGTTCTATCCCCACAGAAAAGATCTCTGTAAATCACCATAGCCTACATCCTTATAGTATTCTATCTCCCACGGAAAGGGTCGACGCTCGCACAGATCTAAATCTCGTCGCCGGCTTTCAGATCTCCATCGAATAGGAGAACTCTCGAACATTACCTTCCGTTGCTGATTTTTATACGTTCATGCATTAGATGCATCAAAAAATTTTAGGGGTATCTAAAACTTCGTTCAGTGGTATCAGGAAACATAAAACGGTAAAAAAACAAAAAATTCTCACTGCGCGTCGAAAGTTGAGGGGTACAGTACCCCTGCCCCTATGCTAAATCCGCCGCTGGTCGGGAAGCCTGGCCATACAAATAGGGAAGCATTTACTAGGAACGTCTGCTATAGGGGAAACTGGCTTCTTTTGGAAAGGGCAACGATTCTGACTGATGACCGTTGGAAACAAATATGGTCCATTTCAATTTTTCCCCAAACACCTTGCATAACAATCCAAAAGTCTTCAAGAGGTGAGGCATTCTGTTTTATCCTGTTAGCCTTGACATGGAGATCAAAGGTTTGCAATTTATCTATCCCGCTACTGTAAGTGACAACCAACGCGTCCCATAGTGCTTTAGCAGTGGGGAATTCGGTTAGGTTACTTGCAAGAGCGGGTTCGATATTCTGGATCAACCATGAGAATACGAGTAAGTCGTCTTCTTCCCATTGGTCGTATTTTTCATTGCTTGGTTCCGGTTTCCTGAAAGGTGACTTAACCGGGTTTTTTTATTTTCCCCGATGGCCATTTTCGTCCCGTTATACATGCGGTGTGATCATTGTTGGATAATATTTGTGATCACTTTTATCTTAAAAACATCACCTGGCCAGCCTTGGGTCTTATCATAGTAGCTATTATGTTCTCATAATGCATAACAAGAAAGTCCAACCTTGTCAATTTTGGATTGGATGTTGGATCACGATTCACGTGAGCTGTGTTTTCGTTGAGAGAGTGGGCGTGTGGTGGTGATTACCATTGTTCTCTTACTTGATATAAAAAGTTCATATCAAAATTTTTTTTATTATTAGTTAATAGTTTTTCTCTTGGTAAATAATAGCTTGTTGCACAAATTTGTCGAAGAAGTTGCATTAGTTATAAAACTTTTATAACTACTAATTTTCATACTAAGTTCCCGAAAAATCATGTTTAAAAAAGTAGTTTTAGTAATAAACAATTATGATTACGTTTATTTGGGATGTTAATGAAAATCGAAAGGAGGTTAAAAAAGATACGACGAAATTAGTAGGTCTAGTTGTCTATGTGTAACGGAATTACTAACTCTACACATTTTGACCCAACGGCAAAGCCGCTCTCTGTGTTCGCCATCCACCCGATGTTAATGAAAATCGAAAGGAGGTTAAAAAAGATACGACAAAATTAGTAGGTCTAGTTGTCTACGTGTAACGGAATTACTAACTCTATACATTTTGACCCAACGGCAAAGCCGCTCTCTATGTTCGCCATCCACCCGTATTCGAAATTTGGGGCTGCCATTTTTATCTAAAAAAAATTGTTATTTTTTAATCAAGATATTTTTAGTTCATCTTTTTGTACGTCTTATCGCTTGAATTTTGATTCGAGTTAGCAATCCGTCGCGTAACGCGGCCATCAAATGCTAGTTAATTTACAATCAAGAATCTTGATTCAAGATTCAACCAAAAATATTTTATTGTAGCCAAACGCAACCCAAAAAGAAGTCTAGAATCGAAACAAATAAACTACAAATGGGTTTAACATAAAATGGGTTGTGCAAGCCTGACCCAGTACAAATAAACCAAACACAAAGACCAAAAACCCTCTTGGCCCCTATAAATCTTCAAGACAAAAGACGGCCCAGTAAATCTTCAAGACAAAAGACGGCCCAGAAATATCTAGTATCCATAATGGGCCGAAAGTAAACGAACAAAGTCGATGGCCAACCCAATACACCTCTGAGTAAGTTGACTACTTGGCCATATATTAATGCCAGAATGTTCTCTAATACAGCCAACTTTCACTATCTTCCACTTTTGACTTTGACCACTAAACTGTTGATTTTTTTATCGCTGACAATTGAATCCGACCAAGAAAACCATACACGAGTTTGGTTAAAGTGTTAAACCGTCCACTTGTCAACTAGCACATCACACGGGTTCATGATATGGCAAATTAAAACATAACCCGGATTCATGACGTGGCTGCTCATATGACTCCATAATCAAATACCATTGATTTTGACCTTTTTTTTACTTTAGTATTCGTACTCTCAAAATTCTGATTATCAAATCAAGCCTCCTTATTTGACTTCTGATTTTGGCTCACTAGCTAATACCAGGGACGGAGTTGATCATGGGCGAGGTGCCCGTTCTTCCGGAGGGTCCAAAATTTTTATTATTTTAATATATATATATATATATATATATTTATATATAGGAAAAGGATCAAATGTAAAGCATGTTTAAATGTGTGTATATATATATATATATAATTTTTAAAAACTCTTACAGTATATCATTTTAAAACTAAAATTTTGTTATGTTTATTGCGATAATTTTTTTTTTGTCTTAATAAAGAATTTTTTATTTAAAACTTGTATCATTTGGGGCCCATTTTTGCTAGTTCGCCCCGGGCCCCTAAATCCTCAGCACCGACCCTCGCTAATACACTATCTAAAAAAATACTAGCTGCTACATTTTCCTTGGCTAAGTCCAAATTCCTGGCAACTGGATAACTTGGTTTAGTCTCGTGGGTGCTTTGGCCTCTGGTTTGCTTTAAATTGACAATACCTGCTAACGATCATCATCCGACGTGAGTAGTGGCATACCCACCTCTATGGAGATGGGTCGTCCGACACCCTTGAAAATTAAATTTTGTTTGTTATATATTCGATCTAATCCAGAGCGATCACCTATAAATTTTGACACTGACCCTTATGAAAAAAAAACAATTTTACCAAAAGGACTCCAAAAAATTAATTTTAAAATTTTAGAAATTTAAACTAACTAATTGTTATAAACTAATTAACAAATATGAACATATTAAAGTTAATTAGTTAATTAGACCTACTCATTAATCATTATAAACAATTAAGCACACTTGACTCTAACCATTTAACTCGATAGCATTTTAGCCTAAGTCATCTATTCCCTTTTAAACAATTAATCGGCCTTGTCAAACTCTCCCCCTCCCCATCAAACGTGATTTAGTGAAAGGGATGCAAGTGACTATCGACTGAGAAGTACCCCCCACCCCCGCCCAATCAGCAATCACCTGCAACTTTCGCCTATGAGAGTCATGTCGCCTGTCGGAGTGTTGCCCCTCTAGGCTCCCAAATCCGGTTCCAAAAGAGCAAACAATTCAATTTAGGATTTTTTTATTTTTGAACATTTTCTGTAATAAATGAAGTACTTTTTTGAACATTTTCTCTAAATTTTACTTTATTGTTTGCTAAAAATTTATTAGAATATTAAATTATCGATTCATCTTATGAATATTGATTTGGGTAATTGAATGTTTCATATTTAATATATTTCGTATTGGATATTAAACTAAATATAGTATGTGTTATAAGTCTAGGGGTCTATGTGTCATTAGTTCAAAGTTAAGTCTAAGGGTTACTTATGTATATATGTCAAAGTGTAGAATTTGTACGATGTATTTAGGAATCGTTGTGTCGTTTCATGGCGACGATGCATAGCATATAAATAGGGCAACAGTGTTGGAAAAAAGTGTAATCGGTTTGTAATTTTATAATCAAAGATTAGTTATGTATATTGATTGTTACGACTGTGGATTTGCTCTATCGGTTATCTACAGTGGTATCAGAGTGGTTATCAAGTTCTTCAAACTTGGTGGTGCCTGTGGGTCACTGGGTCGATCAAGAAAAAACGGCGATTGAAACCATTCGTTGATTAATCAGACGCACAGAAGCAAATGAGGGATGAATCAAGGGTTGTCTATCTTCAGACGTTTGAAATCGAAATCAGAAGGGGTGTTGGACATTTGGACGCAATCATCAATCAAAGAATTGAAGATTGATAGCAGATTTGATTTCTTCAAAATTGATAAACAGAAATAGTAGCGAATTGATTCAGAAGTGGCAAATTGAACATAGATCAAGAGGAGGCAACCGGGATTTAAAAATCACAGGGTTGTTTTATAGATTGAAGTTTGTACGGGATTAAATCATAATCATCAATCAAGAAAAGAAAAGGATGGAAACTAAATCAAGAAACACGGATTTAAATTTGTAGTCAAGAAGAAGCGATCGTGAACAAAAGTATTCTTGACGGGTGGTTGATCAGGGAGTGCGATTTAAGGTTCAAATCATAAGGCTAAGATAAGTGTTGATCGCGTGTCGAATGTCAATCAAAAAAATAATTAAAAATCAGGTTATTAGCTACCTTGAACTATAGTATAGCAAAGTCGGGTTGTCGAATCCACAGGAAACTCGTGGAGAATGCTATTAGTAAATTCACTTAACCTTGCTAAAAACTGAGACTTGATTAATTTAGAAAACTTGTAACTAACAAAAGCAAACTTTAATTTGTTGTAAAATAGTTGGAGAAAAAGTAATCACTTCTGAGGTTCAAGTTCAACAGATTAACAAAAGAATTAAGTTTACTAGTTTGATTCCACTAAACGTGACACTGACATTTTAATTAAAGTGATAGATGTGAGACAATATTTTAAGTCGTTTGTCCGCCCAAATACCAATTCATAGATGTAAAGCAGTACAAATTAACCAAATAGCTAACGATGCAAGAAAACCGAAACAGATAGCAATTCAAACTACTTCAACACAAGCAAACAAATTAATTTAATTAAAAGCACGTGTATTCAAAACTGCCACTCAAGAACACAAATTAAACAATAGCAAACCCAGATCTAATGTATCACTGAGACGAACTATCCACACAAAAACAATCACAAGTGTATTAGCCGCTCATGGTTATCACAAACATCACAATGATTATTCTAGAACTTACAAACATCAAATATAGTGAACAAATGGCCAAAGTATGCTGGAAATTGCCTCTAGGAAGCTCTAGGACGGCTGAATGATGAATAGTCCTCGAAAATAGGATCCCACAAGGCTTATAATACAAACGAGGTTAAAAATTTTCGTGATCCATCTCTTCGCGTGTCGCGAACCAAACCAGGCAAGTCCTTCGCGTGGCGCGAAGGACAAAATCGTCGCGCGAGCCTTTTTCTAGCTTCCGATCTTTGCATGTCGCGAAGATCATCCTCCCCTTTTGCGTGTGGCATGAATACTCTAATTTCATGATTTTTTTTCTCTTTTTCTTCTTCTGATTCTCCCGTGCTTGTATCCTCTTGAATTATTCTTGTTTCCCGCTCAATTAGCACATTAAACCTGTAACAAACACTACTTCCAAGTACATATTAAAATGAATCAAAGTACAGACTAAAACACTTAAAACTAGTTCAAATTCTAACATATTAATGAGGTGTAATTAGCAGTACATCAAGTGTTCATGTCTTTTTTTATCGCATCAAATTCTGACTAGAAGTATTACTTAAGAACCCAAAATCAATCAGAGAAAGAAAAAGGAAAGATTTGATTGTTATGTTGTATTGTTTTCTATCAAGTGGGTATACTTTAGAAAACGGGATATGCAACAAGGAGTGAAAGTTGATTATTGAAAGGGGAGAATACTTGTTTTAGAATTTTGGTTAGGGCATTTAAGATCAACAGCAGGATAAGCGGGTTGATTATCAATGGCGGATAGGCGGGTTTTGATAATCAACGGTAAGGCAGGATTGATCGAGATCAATAACGGAGAAGCGGTTTGAACAGGTCTAGGAAACCAAAGAAACCAGTCTAGTACTCGTGGGAAGAAAGGTTTTAATTCTCCATAAGCGACCGAAAAACTAGTAAAGATAGGAAAGAAAAAAAAAGCAAGGGGTCAATGGGAGAGGAGACACCGAAACATACTACTAAGAGAGAGTGGAACGACAATGACCTTCCAATGCCCCGTGTTAAGCTCTACAAATTACACTATTTGGGCTGTAAAGATTAGGGCAATCTTTAACGTCCACAGAATATGGGATGCAGTTGAACCAAAAGCGGGAACTGATGTGAATGAGAACAACAATAACAAAGCAATTGTCATGTTATATCAAGCAATCTCAGAAAACATGGTGTTGCATATTGCAAACCTTACTTCAGTAAAAGAAATTTGGGACGCGTTAAAGGTTCGACATGTAGGGGTTGACAGGGTTAAAGAGGCTCGGTTAGAAACACTTGAGTCGTAGTTTGAAGCTTTGAAAATGGGTGTTAATGAGTCACTTGATGTCTATGCTGGGAAGATTAGTGAGATTGCATAACAACCAAGCAATCTTGGACATGAAATGGATGACAAAAGATTCACTCGAAAACTTTTGGGTTCAGTATCAGAAAAGTTTATTCAAATTATTGTTGCAATTGAACAGTTTGCTGATCTGAAGACGATGCCATTCCAAGAAACGGTGGGAAGACTTAAGGCTTTCGAGGAACGCACCAAAATTCAAACTAAAAAGGAAGACATGGCTAGTAGATTGCTATTGACCGAAGCAGATGGGAAAGAGAAGACTAAGCACCATACATGTGTGCGGTTGTGGACACTCGAATCGGGAAGACTTAGGACGTGGCCAAGGTAGAGGTCGGGGGTCCGTAATAGGTCGAGGTGATGGATGAATACAACGGGACAAAAGTAATGTAAGGTGTTTCGAATGCATTGAACTTGGGCATTTTAGAAATGAATGTCCAAAGTGGGAAAAAGAGGATGAGGCGAATTTGATTCGGGAGGACTATGAACCTACATTGCTGTGATGGGAAGTTGGATCAAGAAAAGTTGAAGACCTCGCTTAAACTATATTAGTTTAAGGGAGAGTATTGGATATTAAACTAAATATAGTATGTGTTATAAGTCTAGGGGTCTATGTGTCATTAGTTCAAAGTTAAGTCTAAGGGTTAGTTATGTATATATGTCAATGTGTAGAAGTTGTGAGATGTATTTAGGAATCGTTGTGTCGGTTCATGGCGACGATTCATGGCATATAAATAGGGCAACAGTGTCGAACAAAATTTGTAATCGGTCTGTAATTCTATAATCAAAGATTAGTTGTGTATATTGATTATTACGATTGTGCATTTGCTCTATCGATTACACACATTTCGGTGACCTAACCCAATCCGATAAAAAAAATTGATTACCCGACTCAATTCAGCAAAAAATATTTTAAATGACCCGGCCCTATAAAAATTCTCTTTTAATAAACATTCAAACACCGAAATTTCTATCATCCATGAAAAAATATCTTGGTTGCGTGAGAATAAGAATTTGTTATGATATCTGATGGAGAATGGAAAATGGGTTTTTGCTAGTATGAGCGCAGTGTATGTGCGTACCCTGGTTTAGTGTTATGCTTGTATATTTATAATACCTTCTTCTCGGCCAAGTGTTTGTGCGGTCAGCTTCAAGGGATCTTCTTCTATTTTGGGTGAGCATTAGCCCTCCTTTCATGCCCATTTGCAAAATCGGGCAAGCGATCTTACGATACTACTTGATCTTACCTACATAATGATTCCATGTAAAATCGATAAGATTTTGACTAGTACGATATGATCCTACGATCAATATCACAATATTTAAAACCTTAATCATAGGGCTGGCATATCGTATACATGTACACGATAAGACACGAACACGAAATATGTATACACGAACACGACACGATAACTTATCGTCTACTTTTTCCTAAACACGAACATGAACCTGTTTATACCTGCTTAACACGATAAGACCTTAGAGATTTAAAACTTTAGGGATTTAATTGATTAAATATTAAATTATTAAATCAGACCTACATATAATATCATATTTAAAAAATTAGCAGGTACTAACAGATACTTAACAGGTAAACAAGTATTTTACCTGTTTAGACACGAAAATTAACAGGTATATTCGTGTCAACCTGTTTAGGACACGAAACACGATAAGGCCATACACGATACTTGTTAAGATCATGTAGGTTCGTGTCGTGTATTCGTGTATGTGTCTAAAATTGTCAGTCCTACTTAATCATTAACTTTTGAATTTTATTAACAGCTTAATCGATATCATTTAATCATATATAATACTTTAACTTTGTATATAACTTAGGTTCAAAAAGGTTTAGTTGACAAAAATCAATGTTTCAAGAAGTCGTTACTCTTGCTACAACGAATAGGCTAAGTATACTCGTTACTTCAACAAATACAAGTCAGAGTGAGGGTTTTGACGTTCTTGTTTGTATCAGCTGCTTCACGTACCTGCTAAGATGAAAGCACCGTTAGTCTCACCGCAGTAGGGGGTCTCATGTGATCAGCCTCCGGCGTGAGAATAAGATAACTATTCTTTTAAGGTGATAAGGTATTTAGGATCGAGAGTTGTATATTGTGTTGTGAGAATGAGTGACGATGAAGATCGGACATGTTCTTTGAGAGCCTAAGTCCTCTCTTTTATACATGTGTTTGGAGAAGTGTGTAGTTGTTTTGTCGCAAGCTCCTTACCAAGTTACCACATGTGAGGGTATCCCCTTCTCTTTCTTCTCCCTGCAGTGAGACCCTTTCATTTTTGTTGTAAAGGATCATAGTCTCCTAAAAAGACAAAGATCCATTTTCTCAAGGCCATGAAGACTTATTGTCTCATAGCCTTGACTTGCTCGAGATTCCAAATAGGTACCTTTCATTTATGAAATGTCACCTCGTCGTTTGGGAGACATGGTTTTATGGTTCTGCCTTGTACGTATGCTTCTTGTACGAAGCCATGCTTCATGAACGTACCCATGTCATAAGTTACCTAAGAATGTATGCCTATGGCTTTCTAGATGCCGCCAATGGGCGACTGTATAGTGGAGCATATTTTCAAAAATCAAAATGGACCATTTCAACCCCAACATATTTTGGTTAGAACCCGTCCTAACATAAAAAAATGATTCTTAAATGGTCCATTTTGACCCGAAGCCGGTATAACCTATCACCCTATGCGACCCAACCCGTCCTATTTGCCACCGGAAACAACAAGACCTTCGAAATTCACAAGATGGCCATCAGAAAACAAATATGGCATAATGTACCGCTTAACAAATCGAATTCTCAAAACTAAGAAGAAGAAACCATATAGAATAAAAAATATATCATAGCAAAATGTATAGCTTTCTCTCAAAAGATGTACAATCACATATACAAAAGATAAAGGTGTGTTTGGTTGATAGGTTTAGTAACAAAAGAATAGAGTTTATACCAATTAAGTTTGTGTGGTTGACGCATTAGGAATAAAACATAACCTGTATTGAGTCTCCAAGTATATAATATAGATAGAATACAACCTACTCTAAGGTTGTCATGTGACCACCAATAAACACCAAAGAATTATATTACATTCAATGACTACTAAACAATAGTTCAATATGGAATTATATGGTACACACGAATTCAAGTGTTGAGACTTGAACTAAACATAGAACCTTGGCTACTCGACCACAAACTGTTGCTATGCTGGAAACTCAATCTCGAAGACTCATGACCGAGGGGCGGTGGGCGGTCCGTCAACCGTGGGATATCGATGTCACCTTCTAACATCTTGAGTGCTTCAGAAATCGTCGGTCGAATCGCCACCATCACATGAGCACAAAGCAATCCAACTCTTACAAATCTACTCATCACACTCTTAGGCAATGTTCCATCTCTCAATGAACTATCAAAAACCTCTTCAATTCGACCCGATTTCACCAACTCCCATGCCCAATCAGCAACCAAAACCACACCGGAATTCACTCCTTTCACCTCTTCAAGCACCATTCTCCCGCTCATAATCTCAAGAACGATAATCCCAAAGCTATAAACATCACTCTTTTCAGTCAACTGTCCGTAAAGCGCGTACTCAGGCGCCACATAACCATAGGTCCCCGCAATCCTAGTAGTCATATGAGACTGCCCATCTCTACTTTGCTTAGCTAGCCCAAAATCCGCAACCAAGGCTTTCATATTCGAGTCCAAAAGAATGTTCGTCGCCTTAATATCACGATGAAATATCGCGGGCTTGATCCCATTATGCAAATAAGATATCCCATTCGCCACATCAAGAATAATCGACTTTCGCTGAGGCCAAGTTAGCCTCTTGTTCAACACCTTCTGGTTAAATACATGATCATGTAAACTCCCATTCGGCATAAAATCATAAACAAGATACCTCTCGGTTCCATTAACCGGATCACTCGTCGCACAAAACCCTCTTAAAGGAAGCAGATTCCTATGCCTAATCTTACTTATAATCTCATTCTCATTAACAAAATCATCATCCGCTTCGGTATCCGAGCTCATCATCTTTTTAACAGCAACAACACTTCCATCAGATAACGTTCCTTTGTAAACAACCCCGAATCCGCCTTGACCGATGAAGTTTTGTTGCGAAAACCGGTTCGTGGCCGCATCAAGCTCGGTTATACCAAACCATTTCGCACCCGTGTTGGGCAAAACACGAGCTTTCACATTTCTAACATAATCTGCATGTAACTGAGCTTCTTTCCTCTTGTGGTTACACCTTTTGTATATCAAAATCACACCCAGAACAATTAGGGTTCCAAGCACAGCTCCTGAAATGGCAAAAATTGTGTTTTTCTTGGATCTTGAACCGGAATTTGAACCGGAAGTGGAGACAGATACGCCGAGTATGCAATCCGCAGCTCGGATGTCTTCAGGGCCTAAACTGTTGATGATTCCAGCGGCGTATAGAACGGTGAACTCGAAACATTTAGTCGAGTTTTGGTTCAAAGAAACTAACCGAGAGTTAACTGCCATGCCGGCGTCAAGGCAAGATCTACACTTGAGAAACGCAGCGAGATCTCCGTTACAAGACGTGTCCAGCACGGGGGTGGGGCCCACGGTGTTGATCCAATCAGAAACGGTTATTATTCCGGCGCAGTTGGAGGGGCTGGATACGAATTCATTGGGGGAGGTGAGGCAAGTGGAGAAGGTTTGTTTGACGGTTGGGATTGAGTCGAGGTGGGACTGGAAGTCGGAGAGACAAGAGGAGGAAGATTGTGGGGTTGGGAGGTAGAAGGTTTTGTTGTTGTGGAGGAGGTGGGAGAGGCCGATGCCGAAGAGGCTGCGGAGAGTGGAGCAGCAGTTTTCGGTGGAGTTGGCGGCGGAGCAGTCGGAGGTGTCCCATGGGAAGGTGTTGACGTAAGCGAAGTCTATGGGGCAGGAGGATGAGGAGTTTGATGCGAGAGATGAAGAGGAGAAGAGGAGAGGACAGATGAGAAAGAGGAAGCGGTGGTTCTTCATGTTTGGTGGTGTTCTGACTTTGCCACAAAGAGGTGGGGTTGATATGGAAAGATGTAGTTGGGAACAAGGTACAAGTTAATTTGGTTACATATTTTATTCATGGAAAGTGGTTTGATTAAATTATACATGTGTCCTTAAATTTTAAAAGTTACATATTTAAGTCAATTATTCAGTGACGAAACTTGAAATTAATATGAAATACAAAAACTAATTTTTTTAATGAAATTATGAAACAGATTTAGGTTTTGATCTCGATTAGGAGGGTCCAAAATACTATAGTTAATATGAAATAAACCTAGTAGACCGAAATTAATACTTTTAAGCAAAAAAATGGGAAAAACCCAATTTATTTTACGGATTTGTGGAGTAGATTTGTGCTTTTGATCTGGATTAGCAGGGAATCCAACAGTATAACTAATATGAAATAAATATAGTGAGACGAAATCAATATTTTTAAGAAAAAAAATAGAGAGGGTCTAGCCTCTCTGACCCCTATTAAATTCCTCACATGCAATTGTTTGTAGCAAATAAGTAATATGCTTTGAATAAATTAAATGTTTGGTACCAAGTTTAAAAATTATAAGTTTAGCTAAACGTTTGTCACATGGTTATAACTTTAACCACTTACACTAATGCCTGTTAGTTTTTAAAGGAAAGTTAACTCATGTGATATCCACATGACTTATGATTGCAAACTTAACAATAAAAATGAGTTAAAATCAGTAAATAAAAAGTTAGTATTTTTACTGATTTTTATGAGTTTTTACTGATTTTAACTCATTTTTAGGATTAAATTTGCAATTGTAGATCACGTGGATGACATATGGACTAATTTTTCGTTAAAATCTAACTACTATTAACGTTAAGGACTAATGACGTAACCAAATTATAAACATTTGAGTTAAATTTATAATTTTAATAAAGTAAGAGTCAAATATGAAATTTGATCAAAGTACGTGAGCCATTTGTGTGTAATTAACTCTTTATTCGTAGGATGACTAGATAGTCAATTTGTATGTATCTTTTAGATTTAAGTCTCACTCATGAAAAATATTTAATACTATAAAGTTTTGAATCTATAAAATTGTTTTAAAAAGGTCGGTGCAGGTGCGGGTAATCGTCTAGTCACATGTTAGTTGCCTTTTTTTTATACAAATGTTGTCGACATTTGAATATTCAAAGTCGGTTCACTTTTACATTTCGTTGGTCAAAGTCAAATTTAGCATAACAAAATATTAAAATGAATAAATCCAGATTTATATTCGTTTCTACCTAAACGGTTTAATATGTTGTTATTCTTATGATTTAATTTTATTTTTGTCTGTTACTAATCTCTATAAATAATTGTCGCATTCAAATTATGTATCATGTAAAATATTATATGATTTAACAAATAATTATTAAATATCGTATGAACTATTTTATTTTTATTTTTTCATATGAATAAACCACCAAACTCAAAGTTATAACTCATTTTATAAACCACTTTTCAACAGCTTTGTTTTTTTTAACAGGAAATTTTTAATTTTTTATTTCTTTTTTATCTTGAGCAAGGTTTAAACCCATAACCTACTGGTTATGAAAATTCTCTCTTAACACATCGGTTGTGCGGGAAAACAATTTTTTTCTTATAAAGGGTGGATACCTCCTCTACCAAGACGCGTTTCGCCTGGGCGAGCAACTCGTCGGGTGAAAACAAAACTGTGAATTCCTGGATAGGCAACCAATTGGTGGCAAATCAGATAATATATTGGCACGATTTGCTTGGGCTGGTACAAATGGTATCAGAGCCAGAGGCCAGACTGGTGTGGCAACGAGGACGTTGGGCACCCTAGAGGGGGGGTGGAGATGTAAGTCCCACATCGGTTGAGGGGGAGACGAATCCTACCTTATAAGGGATGGATACCTTCACTACCAATACGTGTTTTTCCTACGTGAGCAACTCGTCGGGTGAAAACAAAAACGTGAGTTCCTAGATTGGCAACCCATCGGTGGGCAAATCAGACAATATCATGGCACGGTTTGCTTGGACTGTTATAAATTTAAGAAAACTACGCCTTTAAGTTTCATCTTTAATAAGAACTAATGGATGTGAACCAGTCTTGCGGTAGGACACGCAGTAAGTCAGCTCGGTTTCGAACAAAAAAACATAAAGCAACGATGTCTTTAGAAATCGTGAAAAAATCACATTATACGAATGAAAAAGAGTTAATTACTCTGATGGTCCATGTTGTTTGTCCATATTGCAAGTTTGGTCCCTAAGTAACCACCATCTTCCTCGTTTTTCCAACGACAAGTCCGACAATATTTTCGAAAAAAAGAACCTCTTTTTGACTCTTTCCTTTCTATTCAGCACCCCCGGCGAAGAATCAAATAAGATCCCTTTCTATTCAGCACCCCCGGCGAAGATTCAAATAAGATCCGTTGAAGTTTTTTGTTTCCGGTGACCTCCATTCGGCCTCTCATCAGCTCGATCAAGCCTTATATACATAAATCGCAAGCCACCATTGCCATCACCATCATCTCCGGTACAAGTGAACATAAAGATGTCAACCAACTAACTTTAAACATAGCAGTTCGAACCCCACACCTTGACCTTGGTTGAGAACCGTGAGCCGATTGCCCCCTGCGATATTCTTGGGCGTGGGTATCGCAGACCGGTTAGCGAGTCCGGAAAACTCGTTTTTTAACTAACTTTAAACATCATTGTTTAGAAACATCATTCAACACATAAAACTCGAGAAGTCAGTCTTGGATTGAGCAACCAATCGCCTATCCAGCTAGCTAATAAGCCTCATATCTTTTCTTTTTCTTTACCTAATATTCATGTTAAAAGTCAGCTAACGTTGATGAATTCTAGGTTTATCATTCAAGTAATCACCATACATATTCGTTCATTTATCATCATTACATAATGTACTTATATAAACATAGAGGGTAGTCATTTTGTTTAAGCACATAAGTTTCATACATCCGTCTACCGTAGTAGCCGTTTCGTGTGTCTATCAAAGTAGTCGTGACATCATCCGTCTACCGAAGTAGTCGTTTTAACTTCTGTCTACTGTCGTACATCGTTTCATCTATCTACCGAAGTAGCCGTTTCTCATCAGTTTACCAAAGTAACCATTTCATCCATCCTACCTTTGCAGGTCCATTTAACTTACAGTCTACCATCGTAGTTGTCTAACATTCGTCTACCACTCACGGTGTGACAATCCTTTTCGTCCATCTACCGTTGTAGTCGTTTCAACCGTCTACCGTAGTAGTCCGTTTGACATCTGTTTACCAAAGTAATTGTTTTATCCGTCCTACTGTCGTAGTCCGTTTCACCCGTCTACCGAAGTAGCAGTCTTGTCCGTCCACCGAAGTATCCGTTTCTTCCGTCTACGGAAGTCGCCGTTTTGTCTATCTACAGAAGTAGCTATCACGTATTACACGTATCGTTCTTTAAATCATTAACATATGTTTGTCATGTAAACAACTGTATCACATTCATTGAATTAACGTATTTATATGATTAATTCATTTGTTCTTTACATTCATTTACCATGTGGGCAGCCGTTTCATCATTTACTTTGTTGGCACGTTTACACGTATTGCCTCTTTTATACTTTAACTATGATGACATATTATACGTAAGCCCTTTTATATAATATATCATTTATGTTGGCACATTGACACGTTAAGTCACATAATACATCGTATTTCATTTAGGTACGTAATTATACTTAGCCTATTTCATACTTTACTATTTAGCACGGGTAGCCATAAAAACATTTACATCATAAGAGTATGCACTTACTAAACTCCGGCTAGACAAGTGCTACGTGATATGTATGAATTCAATACGTGAAATCAGTTAAACATGGCTAGTGTCGCATATAGTGTCTCCACAGGCAGTGTCGTCTGAGCATAGTGTCGCCAATAGTAGAGTCGTCTCACAATGTCGCCAGGGATCAGTGTTGTCTGATCAGTGTCGCCAGAACTTTTGTTCTGGATTTAATCTATCTATACTATATAATAAATGAAAATCATTTATGTCACGTGTCGCGTCCACATCTCTTGTCACCATTTTTTTCCCGCATGTCTCACTTATTAAATGAACTTCTATTTTCTTAATAACGATTTATATTTAAAGAAAAATATTAATTATACTAATAAACCATATTTATTTTAAATTATTATTTATTTTAATAAATTTTGAAATTTAATTATGTAACTTTAATTTTTACCTAAATAGTGATGCAAATAAAATTTAATGTATTCAAACCGTGTAATATACATGTTTTTAGAGATACAAACTTTTTTATTACTAACTATATAACATTACATTTTATCAATCCGTGTAACACACGGGTTTTTTAAAATATAATTTTTTTCTTATTAAATATATAATATTATATTTTATCAACTCGTGTAATACACGGGATTTTAACCTAATATAATATAAATATAAATTAAACACAAGAAAAAACACACAACCACAAGTTACAGCAGAAGAAAAAACAACACAAAAAAAGATTAAACACAACCATAAATTATTATTTTTTTAAAGTAACGCACGAAAGTTATTGAGAAAAAATCAAAATGTATATATTGTAAGGGGTAAACTTGAAACTTTATAAATTTGAAGGGGTCAAAATGAAACTTGAGGGTAAGTTTTGCCAACGTCGTTCAAAAAAACTATATGACATTGTAATTATTCAACCCGTAACAACAATCTCATGCCCGATGAAACCATGTTTGTTTCCACTTTTCTAGGAATAAAGTAAAACGCTTGACAAAATAGTTAAAGGCGTCAACAGAAAAATAGACAAAGGGTCCGTTTGTTTGGCAGGAATTCAATGGAATTGGAATCTGAATTCCAATGGTCAATGTATTTGGTTCGCAGAATTCGTTGGAATTGAAATCTGAATTCTATTCTTAATGTGTTTGGTTGAGAAAGTAATTGAAATTGGAATTAATTCCATCAAATTCCTTCAAATAAAGGAATTCAAAACCCGTCCAAAATGTGAAGGAATTCAACGAATTTAAATGGAATCTCCGACTAGAGGTGCACAAACTGGTTTTTTTTCGGATCCGGATCCGGTCAACGGTCAGATCCATTGGATCCGGTTCCGGTTCCGGATCGGATCCGGTTAAGGGAGTGGAGAGTTGGAACCTATTGGGACCGGACCGGATTTATGGAACCGGACCGGACAAAAAAAAACCGGTTCCACCGGATTTTTTTTTAAAAAAAATTAACAAAGATACACTATAAAATACATGTTTTATTTATTTTTTTAGCTTTTTTAAGTGATTTAACAATTGTTCATACAAAAAAATTACAAAAAACATAATTGAATCACAAAATATATATTATTTATTATCATTCGTTATTCGTCGTCTACTCGTCTTAGTCTTCGTAACATCGGTTTTCAAACTTCTTCGCTTGAGATACGTTGGGCTTCATCATAAGCTTGTTCTTCGTCAGAAAGTGGATTCGCCGCCCCTTGTTCTACTTCGAATTCATGTATTTCTTGTTCAATGTCAAGCTCGCCTTCTAGTTTTGCAACATGTTGTACACGTTCGGCGGCATCCAAATGGTCCTTCAAGCAAATACACATCTCCATAGATTCCGGTGTAAGCCTCGTTCTTCGAATAGATAAAACTCTGCCACTAAGAGAAAAAGCAGATTCCGAAGCTACCGTGGAAGCTTGGACGGTTAGTAGGTCACGGGCCATTACGGCTAGAACGGGATATTGGGATTCCCTTCCTTGCCACCAACTCAAGATATCAAAGTTTTCAAACTCTTCGGATCTTAGAGTTGAAATAAATTCGGTTGTTTGATATCTCTCAAGCTCGCTACTTGGTGTGGTTCCACGAGCTCGTTTAGTATTTTCGTTTCTTAAAGTGTTAAATAAATTTAGCATCGGGTTCCTTGAACTACTAGAACTTGAACCCGAACCCATTGATTCACGTATGTTTGATGGATCACCACTTCCACCATATTTGCGTAAATAATAATCAAACATATTATTAAAAGCCGAATTGAAATCCCTTATTGCCTTTGATTCAAAATTTGGGTCTTCCTCGAACATATTTAAATCATTCGATATTGATCCAATTAATGTTTCAACACCGGTTACATTAATCGTTGGGTTTAAGGCGGCCGAACATGTAATAACGGCCGGCATTTCCGAAAAATATTTTTTAAATTTAGCTTTCATAGGTTTTACCATTTTTTCAAAAATAGGGCCGTGATATTCAAACTCTTTTAATTTATTACATATTAAATATAATTGTTGAAGTATTAGCGAAGATGTGGGATAATAAACTCCCGATAAACATGTAGTTGCATTTTTAAAAACCTCAAGCAAATTAGTTAGTTTCTCGATCATATCCCAACTTATATTATCAAATTTTTGTAAACAACGTTTCTTTTGTACAAGTTCATCATATAAATGTTTTAAAGTAACTCTTTGCCTTAAGGCCGATTCAAACATTTTACATGTCGAGTTCCATCTAGTAGGTACGTCCCAATTCGGACCTAAAAAGATGGAATCCGTTTGTTGGCACAAGTTTCTATAGTTTATATATCTTTTTTTGTTTGTACTAAAAACTTCACGTAACATCACTTTAAAATTTTCTTTTACGTCTCTTATTTTTTGGACGTTTAGACCGTCTTGCACAACCAAGTTAATGATGTGTGCAACACATCGACTATGAAAGAAAACACCGTTACAAGGCGGTTCATATTTTATTTTTAATTTTTCCACCGCGTTTGTGTTATTTGAAGCGTTATCAAAAGATATTGCAAATATTTTTTGTTGAATTTTATAAGTTTGAATGACCGAGTCTAAAATATAAAATAAGTTTTCACCGGTATGTGGATATCCAAAATAATCAAACGCAATCGTACGCTTCATCATTTGCCACGACTCCGGTTGAACCCTATGTGCGGTAACGCAAAGGTACGATTCGGGTAAACCATGTGGAGCGGACCAAACGTCCGTTGTTAAGTTAATGCCGGTATTTAAATTTTCAAAATCTAAAATTAATTCTTTTTTAGCTCTTTTCCACATTTTTAAACAATCTCTTCTCAAAGTAGAACGATTTACATTTGTGTAACTCGGTTGAAGCGTCTCTTGTATCATCCTCGTCAAGCGCGGATTATCAAAGTGATCAAAAGGCAATCCTTCTTGAATGACGAAATGTGTCATTCTCTCACGAACCCTCTCAACATTGTATTGCCAAACTCCTCCATCCCTACCAATTTGAGTTTGATCTTCACCTTGAGTGTGTTTTGCGTGACTACCAATATGTTTCCTCAAAGTGCTATTTCCCGCAGCACCCAAAAATTTTTGCGAACCGTTCAACATTTCGTATAAATCGAAATAAGCCCATATCTCTTGGTTTCGGGAGCAAGGAAGTACTGTCACCACCGTGACATCGCTAGTAGAACCATCAACCGAATTTTGAGTGCTTGCGGAAGCGGAAGCCATGAGAGCGTTTTTTTTTTGCGTAAAGCGAGCTTTTTTTGCGTTTTGAGAGCGTTTTTGAGAGCTAGAATGTTGTGGTGAACTAACCCATACACCCAATACCTATTTATACTAAGTTTCAAGCCTCAAAAACAAAAAAAAAACCAAAAAAACGGCCATATTAACGGCTATATAGCCGTTTTTTTTTAACCCAACGGCTAGAACCGGTTCTATTTTGTCCCAAAAAAACCGGTTCCAAAATGTCCGATTTTTGTCCGGTCCGTCAAAAACACCTAAACCGGTTCTGGATCCGCCGGTTCTTAAAAAATCCGGACCGGTTAAAAAAAACCGGTTCTAGCCGGATCCGGTTTCGAATAATCCGTCGGATCGGATTCGGATCCGGTTCTTTTGAGCACCTCTATCTCCGCCCCGTAACCCGATTGCCGCCCCCGGCACCTCCATTGCCCCCCGCACCTCCACCAAGCGCCGCCTCCTGGGACCCCCGCTTCCGACCGCCGCCTCCATCGACCCTCGCCTCGTCACACCCACCCCACTGTTGTCACAATCTCCACCACCGCCACCACCGCTCCCACCGTTGTCGAAATCTTCACCACCCCACTGTTGTCACAATCTCCCGCAGACACCCCTACCGCCAACCGCTGCCTCTGTTGATCTTCTTCTCTGTTGCCGCCATTATCCACGGCTGCATCTAACATATTTCGTTATATTGTTATAAAACCACGGCTCTTACTTATCAAAAAATATGAATTTGCACTATAATTGATATTATTATGGATTTAATAAATTGAATGGAGGAATAACACATTAAATTCAGCATATCAAAAAATAACAGCTAGTAATAAAAAATCCCTAAAAGAACTTGAAACATATACAAAAATCTCAAAAAATAATTATACTTGATCATGAACGAACTACCATTGCACCGTTACTGTATCTTCAACGAAAAGTTTCTAAATGGAGGAATTGAACAGAGAGAAGGGGCACATTAAGGGAATTTAATTGGACAAATTACAATTTCAAATCCAATTCCGTTAACACAATTCAATTCCTTTAAATTTTAAATCCTTTGAACAAATTACAATTTCAAATCCAATTCCTTCGAATTCCAATTCCAACGAATTTCGCGAACCAAACGCCCCTAAAAATACGCCAAACAAGTACCCACTAATTTGACTTAAATGTCAAACAACCTACTTCCAACTTCTGAAATAAAGATTATAAGGGTGGAGGGAGTGGTTCCACGGGCTCCATGAGTTCCACGGGCTACACTGACGCAAGTGGTGAGGGTTTGGCGAGGGCTTTTCCACACCGATAGTAATACCCGTTCAAACCTGTGGAGAGAGAGAGAGAGCACATTAAGGGAATTTAATTGGGTAAAATTAAAAAAGTTCAAGGACTCAATGGGTATCACACCCTCCCCTTGGGGTTGGAGAGGGTTCAAGAGGATAAAAATGACATGGCAAAATTTAATTGAGTTCAATGGGTACCACTCCCTCCACCCTAATAAATTTTTTTTTTTTGAATGGCGTGGCCTCAACTGGCACGTCCCACCAGGGGAGGCTCGTACATCAGTCTACCCGAACATCCCCTAAGGAATTCGAAATCTGCAGAGGGTGTTCCTAGTTTTTTATTAAGTGCACCTTGCAAGATTCGAACCCATGACCTCCACAGAGGGGAAACCCTTTGTTCCCTGACCACCAAGGTAGAACCTTGATGGCAATAATTTTGTTAATTACACGCTAGACATTCCAAGTTAAATTGAGAACCAAGGAATCATAACTTAAGTACAAATAAGACTAGCAGATATTTGTATAGCTGATCAAATAAAGTATAGGTGGCAAAATAGACGCCTAATGCAGCTTGGGTGAGATACAGCTTGGGTGAGATATTGAAATCGGTCCATTTTTGGGTGAAGGGGGCACCATACCCGGATGACATCGAGTAAAATGGGGTTGGCCGGGTAACTGGGGGAACACTGCCCCCTACGATTCGGGTTAACCGAGTAGGGGGCCTCGTACTTTACACGAGTAAATTTACTCGGATAGTTGGGGAGAGAGAGCCGTGGGGGGGGGGGGGTTGGGTGTTTTAAAAAAAAAACTAATTCTTTGCTATATATACCCACATTCTACAAAGCTTTTATTTATTTTGTTAATTTTCTAGTTTTTAAAATTTTTTATTTGTAGGCTTTTTAATTTAATTGTATTATGTTAATTTTAATTTAATGAAATTGACTTTTTTTATTTAAATGTTTATTTTTTTTTAAATGTTGGTGAGTAAAATGAGTAGGGTGTTTCCAATGAAATCTGAATAAATGAGTAAAATGAATAGTTTTGAGGTGACAGAATTCTATTGGGCAGTTTTGGTGAGTAAATGGGTTGGGTACCCCTTCACCCTTAGTACGGGTGGGTTTCAGTTGGATTGACCCGAATCATTTTCATTACAAAAATTTTAAATTTACAAATAACTAATGTGTGTTGTAAACATAATATTATTCCAATAACAATCTAACTTTCGACTGTTCCACCCATTTCAAACTAATTTCTTTTGGTTTACCTCTTTGACCAGTTAAACATAGATAATAACCAAAATGTTCATAATTAGATTTTTTTTTGAACGGCAACACCTAGATATTTTAGGATCATTGGGTTTCCCCCGGGCAACACCTAGAACATCTAGGGCAGCCCACCACAGGAGGAACCCCCAAACTGGGAAAACCCCCTGACATGGCCACAGACCCCCTTTTTTGTTGTTGCCAGGATTCGAACCCAAGACCTCCACTATGGTAAGTATTGGGGCTACCATTGCACCAAATGGCCAACGGTATTCATTTTCATTTTCAAAAATTTTGTTCAGCATGTGAATCATTTTCATTACAAAAATTTTAAATTTACAAATAACTAATGAGAGAAACTTTCCTTTCTACATCCCCACGCCACAAGCTAACCTGAAAAAAATGAAGCATTCGCCTGATCGAACTCTTGATCATTTTGTGGATCATGCGTGTCAATCACACAGTGGCTCTTTTACCAGTAGATCCAGCTTCTGCTGTAGAAATTCAAGCACATCCTCACGCTTTTGCCCGATAAGCAATTTCCTCAGCCTCCCGAAAGTCAACCTCGGAGGTCTAATTCCTTTTTCAATCATTTCTTCCATCAGCATACAAGCTTGAGAAGCATCCTCATTATCACACAGCCCATTGATAAGAACAGAAAATGTATGCAAGCTAGGAACAAACTGTTTTCTTTTCATAAATTTCCAGACTTTCAAAGCCATCTCAATATCACCACTCTCACTAAACATCTTTATCATTATAGTATACGTATCGGCATCCGGGTCACAAATCTTGATCATCCTTCTAAACACCTTAAACGCCTCATCGGTTTCTTTACGTTCAATCAAATAATTCAAAAGAATGTTGCATGTTCTTGCATTTGGCTTCACCCTTTTACATTCCATCTCGTTTAAAACCCTATACGCATTTCTTAGCTTGTTTACTTTGCAAAAGGCGCTAATCAATGCATTGTAAACCACCACATCAGTGCTCACACCGTTCTTTTCCATTTCAAGAAAAGTATCAACAGCATCTCCAATCCGATTTTCTATCCCGTATGTATGAACCAAAATGCTGTATATGAAAGATGTTGGTTGACAATTGTTACATTCCATTTCTTTGATAATATCAATGGCTTCATCTACCCGACCCGCTTTACACAACATATCAACCATGATCCCGTATGTCACAATATCGGGTTGACACCTGTCATTAACCATTTCCCGGTAGATTTCCCTTGCTTTTGGCAAATTGGGCTCCCGTCCCCAACCTTCGATTAATATGCTATATGTCTTCTGATCAGGAATAAATCTATCTCTCATGGTGTTGAAAATCTCCTGGGCTTTTCTTATATTTCTGGATTTGCATAACGCGCTTAACAAACCATTAAAAGCTGCTAAATTTGGTGACACATTGTATCTTTCCATGACATTGAAGGTGTAGATTGCCTCTTCGAATTTCTGGGCCCGTGAATACTTTCTCATAATTATACAAAAAGTCTCGATATTGAGCAAATTTTTGGTCCTCATGGTGTTTATAAGGTCCCACATGATCTCATATTGCCTTATTTTGGCTAAAGATTCAATCACTGAATGATAAGCCCGTACATTGTGCTCGTAGTTATGTTGCTTTCCAGCCCATTCAAAAAAGTGATATGCGAGCATACCTGCATTCCGGAATCTTCTGAGGACTTCTTCTACTGCTTCGGGTGAAGGCCTTAAACCACTTTGGTCAAGCGCGGTTGCAACCCCAAGTTTTGGGCAAGACATTAGAATTTTGCATATTTGATTTGATGGATCAAGTACCTCTTTGTTTGTTTCACTCGAAAAGTACATTCGTGCACAAATATTTCTGAAACTTGATTTTGTAGGGCTGATAAGCATTCGGAGCATATTGTCGAGAACCACCTAGAAAGGTTAAAAAGTATAATTATGATGATGTCAAAAGAATGGTAGTTGCAACCCTATATAGAAGTATTATGAAATAAGATAAAAGAAGAATAATAGCAGTGTATAAGGTGCTATCTTAAGAGAATTATTCAACTATCAAGCTCAACTATTTTTTCTTTCCATTTTCAGAATGTTTTTTGGTCCATTTGCTTCAGAGTTTGTGTAATTCAACACTTCCTATAGTTTTCCTATGAATCTATATAAATCTGATACAATTATGGATCTTAGAAAACAAAGCTATTGACTAAAAAAGGTCAACAAATGTCCAACTTAGGAACATGATGTGGAGAAGAGAGAACACATAATACTGGAACCAGACATAATTTCAACATTTCTGTTCTGGTGTTTTCCATATCAATAGAACATTTAATATATCAAAGCTTCTTACTTAGGACAATGCACATGAACAATAATTAATTCTATAATCATTATTCACTGGCATGGACCCAGAATGAACTTCCATTTTTTAAAATTTCCATCATAATTTGCAACCAACATATGCTGAAGAAGCACATTTTAAGGCTGTGGGTGAACCATCAGCATATAGGACCTCTTTTCAGCCTACTCAACCTGTTGAGAGGTAGAGACACGGCCTAGATGAATGCACAAACCAGAATACGGGCCCAATTTGACACGTTTTTGTCAAGTTGGGAAAATATTACTTGTTAAAAGTGTCATCTTGACTATAAGTGAATTTTTCATACCCTACGGGCAACCGGTATACTCACGTGAGTGTGAGTGTAAATTGGTGCCACCTAAGCTCTCACTCACCACTCACTTATGAGGGGAGTAGTGTGCTAGTGAGCGTGAGAGATGTGAGAATGTTACGTGAGAGGGGTGTTCCACTCACACCCGTGACTATACTCATGCGTGAGACTCTCACTCACCACTCACGGATGAGGGGAGTGGTGCTAGTAAGTGTGAGATGAGGTGGCATTCATGCCCCCTCACTCACGAACCATACCAGATGCCCTAATGCCAATATGCCATAAGTGACCACCTTAACTGTTATGAGCTCTATGGACCAGGTCCTAGAGTCGGCTATCTAGTATGGTGTAAGAATTTCCCGTTCTTTTTCCTTTTTTTCTTTTTGAGAATGCTTTTGTTTTTATCGGCTTACGATTTTGAGCTAAAATGAACATGATACATATAATGTTTCATTTCTCCTTACACTTCCAGTGTTAACATAGCCATTGAAGATAACAGTTAACCTAAATTCGGTAGGAGTGAGTTTGTCATGGAAATGGCAAATTATCTTTGTAGGTCAAAATCACCCATCACAGATGAATTAGCAATGGCCTCATGTCAATTGTATTCAAGTGCCCTTACTAATATATGATTCCTAGCAAAAGTGTGACTTTGCAGCAATGGTGTTAATGAAAGCATAGTCTCATGGTTAACCCAATTCAAGTGCTTTATGTAAGAAGTGTTTGCTTAGATAACCTAGTGATACTATATGAACATGATCCCACAGAAAATGGAACAACATAGGCATTTGATCAAACACCTTTTGTTTTTGTGCATACGAATTATAAGAAGTCTAAACATCAGCATGAATGTGATACAAGCATTTCATCAAACACCTTTGGTGCAATGAATTATAACTCAGTGCGTAAACATTTATCAAAGTCCAGCATATGTGTTACAACCCAAACAGTAGAACTCAACCTAAAAGACTAGTCTGATGGGAGAGGGAGCCATTTGAGTTATAAATCCCACATTTGTTGCCCATACAACCGATGTGGGACAAGTCCCATACCTTGCAATGGTTTCAGTCCATAACAATCGACCCTCCTTAAGGGCCAACGTGCTCGTTGGTCACGGCCACGTTGGTCACGGCTGGCTTCCTCCAGGCCACCACTCCATGGGCCACCACTCCGAGTTTGGCTCTGATACCAATGTTACAACCCAAACAGTAGAACTCAACCCAAAAGACTAGTCTGATGGGTGAGGGATCCATTTGGGTTATAAACCCACATTGGTTGCCCATACAACCGATGTGGGACAAGTCCCATACCTTGCAATGGTTTCAGTCCATAACAATATGGTACCAAAATCGATGAACAGAAGTAAAGTACAATGACAGAGATAAATCAAGATTGGAGACTAGCCGTTGTTCAGGATGTATGGGCCGTGCGATGCGAGTTAAGGAGTTGGAATCTTCGAGACAGAGGCGGCTCAACCATTTACGAGATAAATTTCAGGGCCTTCTTCAAATTTAATTATTATAAAATTTTGTAGGTTCATTTCATTGAACAACATTATTTTGATTAACACACATTAGCAAGTAACAGATTAACAACTAACAAGCTTAGCAAAATTAGCATATCAACAAATAGCCTTTCTATGTGTATTGACTATGAGCAAATTAACAGAATAATTAAGTAAAGGCAGAACAATACAATTAGGGCAGAAACGATTACCTTCAAGACTTCAGTATGAGTCGCAAAATCAACTCCAACTTACCCTAGAAAGCTCAGAAAATAAAATAGTCCAAAATCAGCCACACATTCACAAATACTAAATTAAACTGGAATCATAATCATAGCAGAATAACATAGAAATTGCAAACTTAAAGAATCAGAAAAATTCTTGTTTATAGGAGATTCAAGCGGCGATAATGGAATTAGCTGGGATATTGAGTTAATGGAACCAACTGCAGTTGCGATAATGGAATTACCTAGATTTGAGATATACTTCGTAAAGAAATATGAGATATTAGGTTCAAGTTCCACTTGGGATAAAAAAAAATATTTAAGTTGGATCAGAGGTTTTCTCCCTTATAAGAATACTTTGATTTTTTTATCTATTTATTTAAAAATATCTTAATAGTTATTTTAATTAAAAATTTAATATATATAAACCTAAATTAGTCATCTCCATCCTCATAAACCTGCAAGAAGCATACCCCCCACCTCACACCCCACTCACCCATCATCTCCATTCTCCCACACCTGCACCGGCACCACCACCTGCAACTGCAACACCACTCGACCAATTATTGTGACAACCGTCAATTTAGCGATCTTTGACTATATAATTTGTCGAGTCTATCTATGATTGATTTTATATGCTCAAGCTAGGGATGTAGTATTCTATGATGTATTTATGAATATACATTCCGATTTGACAAGAGAGATAGTATAATACTAGTAACTATTAGGTTCGTGCGTGAATGATTATATTAAATATTAACTAAAGATCCTATTAATGCATACGACTCAAGTTAATATTTAATGCCTTACTCGGAAAAGTCTGAATCAAGATGCTAACCAAAATCCCTATATCTAGTCTGTACCCGCTCATAGGAGCATGAAAATACATATTGGGGGAGTAATCTATGATAAGTAAAACCCCAATTTCATAATATTAGCTCGTCTAACGAACTTAGATGAAGTATGCGATTCTTTTATAAAAAAAATAGATGATATAGATATATAAATACATATATATGTTCATCTTTGACAACTTAAACACTCATTAGTAAATTACATAACAATTGTGCAAGCATTTTGACATATATTACATACTAGGTTATATACCCATGTATTACATGGGTTGTTTAATACAAAATTAAAAGTAAAATAATATGTAAACAAATTTAAAATAATGTGAAAAACAAAAAATAAATTTTTTTGTTTCCTTAATTAAGTAATAATTAGAATTCAAGTTTTACATTATTTTTTCTAAAAAAATAAAAACATTAAGATAATTAAATTTCAAAATTCAAACTTATTTAAAATATAATGAGAAAAAATATGGTGATGACACATGACATTTGTTGAAATCATTTATTAGAATAAGGATGTGACATAAAAACTCTATAAAATCCAAGAATGCATACATATTTTTATAAAAAAAACTCAAGATTTTATAAAAATATATTCCCACATGCCTTAAATCTCCACACACCTCCACCTTTGTCATCTTCCTACTTGTCCTCACCCTCCCCTCTCCCTCATTTCGGCCGAACCCCTCACCACACCCCATTCTTTGAAATTTTGAATTCACTAATTCTCATGCAAGACCAAATAATGAAGGGGTGTTAGGTATGAGCTTCCACACTATAAATAAGAGCCTTTGGGTGGAGAATCAAATGCACCAAAGCTCACAACTCTCTCCCCTCTCCTCTCGCTCTCGGTCGAAAGAGGCAAACCCAAACACACTTTGTGTGTTTTGAAGTTCAAGCAACTTGTAGCACCTTCAAAGGCCCTCATTTGGTAAGTTAATCAAGCCTTATACACATTAGCATTCATATATCATGCATACATATCATTCTACTAGCAAAAATGTATGAATTCATGCATCTACATAAACTTGAACAAGTAAATATATACATATATCACTCACATAAAATGACACTTGGGTGATGGTGTTCTTTAAAAACCATTCATTCCATTCATGTGTTATGTTGAAGGATACATGTTCGTGAGGTTATATGATCATGTGTGACTTACCTTGCTAGCTCAAGGTAGTGTCCTATGATTCAAGAAAACATACGAACGATTATCGTCAACATATGAACGTGAAAGGTGTTAACTAAAAGTATATATATATATATATATATATATATATATATATATATATATATATATATATATAATCATAATTTTATGTGCATACATACACTTATTAGAGCTCATCAACATAAAACAAGAACCTACACATCCTAAGTTAGTCATAACATCATCATAAAATCATAGTAGAAAGCTTAAAACGAAAGAATGTGGAAACTAGTACAACCCGGGTAAGCATCGTTATTATTAGAGTCAAATAAACCTTCTACTTTCCGTTAACCTTAAAACAAGCATGAGTCACGTGGTAAACATTAATATAAGGCCAATCTAAGGGGTGGAGTATATATGTCAAATGACTAGGTTAAACGACATGAACCGCATAGCTATCCACATATATTCGTAAAAAGAGGAAAACTAATAACGCAACTCGAATGAGTATACAAATGTACCAATATAATTACTTTCTTATTAGAACCGTTAAACCTATTTTATAAAGTAAAGCTAGAATGATTTTGGACGATGAGACGTCCTCTTTAATGTTCAAAACTAGTCACGACGTAATACGTCGCATTATTTATTTTTCGACGAAAATACTATAATTATTTATTAGTCAAACTTTTATCAAGAACTTAAGAGATTTACCATTTTCTATACAAATAAAGATATTATATTTGTGGAAAGCGAAATATTTTGTGTAAAACATCTTAGCTAAATTAAACGTTTGTTACCGAAAAATACGTTAATTAGTTAAGATACTCATACAAAAGTAATGGTTTGAATACGAGAATTTGAAATAATCAAGGGTCATATCTTGATACAAAAAGAGATGAAACTAGATGAGTTACACAATAATCGTGTCAAATCCCAAAAGACGTAGGAATTATAATACTTTAACGTTATCAACGGTGAGTATAACTCGGATATAAACACATGAATTATTAACGAACTTGCATCCATCATTAGTAGGTCATGCATAGAATCAGGTCTTGTGAACTCAAGAAATACTTACTTATTTGTAGCGCTCAAGTAGGACATACCATATCATCCTAGTTACTAACCTCATTCAAAACTCAAGGTGAGTATTCGTAGCCCCATTTTTATTTTATGTTTTGGGGGGAAAGCATGCTCAAGATTCCTTAATCTCTAAGTAGTTACAATTACATGTGGCCAGTTTATCACACTAAGTTCTCGGTATTTAGATAGCCAATTAACTCAAGCAGAGAGCCGATGGATTAATATTGATAGTACTATCAGAGTTTGACAAACTCCCATCCATGCAATGTTGAATGCGTAAATCAACAAAGCCTGTTTGGATGTTTATTTCCAACTTCCAGAATAAATGTTTTGTGATAAGGCATTTACTAGCAGAGGTAATCTTCCAGGTCAACAGGTTTGGTTATCACCCATGTAATGTGTACGACTTCCAGTAGATATGCTTATTGCTATCTAGATCAAAAGCAAAGAAATCAAGTTAAAAACCTACGAACTCACCAACCCTTTTGGTTGATACTTTTTAGCATGCTTTTTAGGAAATAATTAGACAAGTCAGCGAGCACCTTGCAAGAATAAGAGTACCTTAAAATACCTACGCATTTAGTCGACTTGATAGGACTAATTAGCTTAGAAATTCAACTTGTACTCAATTTATTATTTTCCAAGAACATCGTAACTATTCGATGATGAAACATGTAATTCTCAATATGTACTATTTGCTCGTGATATCCAGTATTATGTTACATTCCCGTGTTTCCACTTTAGCGGGGTGTGACAATTACCACCTCCACAACCCGCACCAACTTCAACTTCGTTTCTGTTTTCCTTTCTTTTCTGAATTTCGGCCAAGATCCAGCGAGCTAGAAGCATTGGATGGTGATTACGGTGGTGGAAACCACCACGAATAACGGCAGAGGCGATGACGACGCTAGGCTTCCTACGGAACGAGGAGATGATGAGGGCATGGAGGTTAGGGTTTATTTTTCTAACCCGATTTCCCGATTCAGACCACATTTCTTGGACCACGCAGCACGCAGGAACCACCGCAAGTAGGATCGCCGACCACCACACACGATTTCAGATTCACTCCAAATAGGATGCATTCCACCACACACGATTTCAGATTTCATGGCTTTAGATTAGGGTTTTTTTGGTTTTATATGAGGATCGAAAAGACCAATTTAGGTTTATATATTAAATTTTTAATTAAGATAACTATTAAGATATTTTTAAATAAATGGGTAAAAAGACCAAAGTACCATCATGTGCCTTGCACATAACCATATTTAACGGAAAAATTTAACTGGGTTAGGGGTAAAGGATGTAATTTGTAAGATTTGTAAACGTAAATGATGATTTCTGTCAATTTTTTGGCTAAAGGACATAATCTGAAAAATAGTATAAACATAAAGAACGATTTCTGTAATTTACTCTAAAAATTAAAAAAAGTCACTCATTGGGGTTGGTGGTCAAAAGAATTAAAAGGTCATGCTTTAAATCAAATAAGAAATTTGTCGTTAAAAAAATAATAATAATAATATAAAAAAAGAGTCAAATACAGTTTTAGTCCTTATGGTTTGATCAAAATAACTCTTAGAATGATTTCCATTTTTTATAAAAGTTGCTTAAGTGCTAATCTAATTCAACCCAAAATTTATGTCGGAACGGAACGGTGCCAACCTTATCGCATGTCAGAACGAAATGGTACGTCGGCACTAATCAAGGAATTTTATCGTCTGACGCCGCCTTGGTTAAAATCTTGAACGATTATCATTCGAGAAGTTTTGATGCCTCGATGAAAAAAAGGTGGCAAAAACAAGTTAACAAATCGACGGCTTGCAAAATTGGGAGGATGTTATGGAATCTGTTTAATTCATTAAGGAACTTGCTAATCAAATGAATGTTAATTGGAATCGAAGGAAGAAATTGATTCGTTCAATGGAGCTACGTATATGTAACTCGTATGAGCTACATATATGTAACTCAATAAACTCAACATCTTATTCAACTTCTCCATTTTTTGTCATTGACAATCGTATCATTTTTGTGGAAGTTACGTATGCGTAACTGATGTCATCCGGACGGTCCATAAAAATAACTATAAAACCTAACCTAGACTCCTAAGTAATAAATGGAAAACCTATGAACTAAACCGCACTGACATGCAAGTGTACCTATCGAGTGTAGCACAGCTTAATGGTAAATCGGATTATCGAACCCTAGAGACACTATGAATAACAAACTAGACTCTAACTCGAACTAAAGATGATTGGTTGGGGGGTTTACTACACTACTGATTATCACTAACGAATGAGATAAACTAAGATCGACTCAACTATCACAAGAAAGACTAAAGTGAAATCAAGATTGGGAAGAACACTACCTAGATCGGAATCCTACTTGCAAAGCACAACTTCTACCGGTTCTGGAAACTATGATGGATCTGGGTTTCTAAGGATAACTGCTAAAGACAACCTAGTGGATCCCTAATCACTCTCAGGGTGTCAACAATTAAGCTACCTAATGATCAAGTACCCTAATGAATGAATTACCTCTCAGACTCACCGCCCACAATACACTCAAAGAATGCACGGGGTAATCCTAGAATAACAACTATGATTCAGACTAGCAACAATCACTAGACACCTAAACCAACTTCCTCTCAGACAGTTGACACTCGGATTCATAATGACGAAGACTAACCGACTACTTCTCACCTCTCGGGTATTGAACCAGGACACACACTCAATTCTAATCATAAATCAATCACAACTCCTATGGTCACTATGTCTAGCAAACCACCTAAATCACAAACCCTAAGATCTATGACCTAGATACGCTAATTAAACTGGTAGACAATCACAATCAACGCAAGGAATCAATAATTAATCACAAGACCATAATTAAACATGCATATACATCATAATTATCATACTAGGATGTCACACCCCGCCAAGGCGAAAGTACGGGATGTAACCGGTATATCGCATTGAACAAAAGTAAAAGAGATACTAAAAGGAAAATTGTGCATTACATTGAACCATATTACATGCTTCTAACAAAAGTACAAAAACAAATATCTCAAATCAGTACAATGTGTCTAAAATGCCTAGTACATATTCTAAACTAGTAACAATAATTTTAATCCAAAAGCGAGTCCTCATAAAAAAATCTCTTCTTCAATTATGTTTACCTGAAAACATGTTTTGAAAACGGGTCAACTATAAAAATAGCTGGTGAGTTCGCAGGTGTAACATCCCAAATAATGACAAGACAAATAGAAAAGGGAAATAAAGTGGGCTTGGCCAAAATTTCGGCCCATGGGCCGAAAAGAAAAGGGGGAAACCCCATTACAAAACAGCAGCTTCAACCCAAACCCCTCTCATTTCATCTTCCTGCGCAAGAATACTAGAGAGAGAGAGAGAGAGAGAGCGATCGGCTTGTGAAGAAAACCGCAAGGAGAAGACTCAAGGGCTCGGGAATCATCCGACTCCACCATTTCAACGCATAGCAACAGAAATCGGGCCTGTTGAGGTAAGCATCGCCTCTGATTATGAGTCTTTGCATGTCTCGGGTTTAAATCAAATAAAGATACGATTTTTGCATACGAAACTTGAAACAAATCACGTATTTGAACTCAAGAACGATAAAGGAAGGTGTTTAACGTAAAATGCTCAAGGTTTAATCGATTGGAAATAAGTTGGCTGGAGCAAGGTTCTGGTCAGGGAAGATGCAGACCCATGACTCGAAACTATAGTTTCGATACATACAGACCCGTCGAAACTACTCTAGTTTCGATAGTCATGTTTGACTCGAAACTATCTAGTTTCGATAGCAGCCAATGACTCGAAACTACCATAGTTTCGATAGGAACTCAGGACTCGAAACTACCTAGTTTCGAGTGTCACCTTGAACCTAAACTAAGATTTTTCATAAGTTAATGACTCGAAACTACCATAGTTTCGATAGGATCTCATGACTCGAAACTACCTAGTTTCGATAGAAGGATTATGACTCGAAACTACCTAGTTTCGAGTGTAAGACCATAGCTCGAAACTACCATAGTTTTGATGCGACCCACCTCCCGAAACTACTGAGTTCAAGCATAGTAATGTCTAGTGTCATCTAGGAGCACCATCTTATGTGTATGACTTTATTATACAGATCGTGAGTGACATTAGTGAAGCCCAGTAGCCAGCTTAGTGTATTACAGAAACTACTCATCAGGTGAGTTCTATGTGCCCCTTTTTATGTTATGTGCAAATGTTTTCAAATGTTTTGGGGCTGAAGTGTATACACTAAGTGAATAAAGTTTATGAATGTTAATGTGATCATATGTGTTATACAAGTATATATATATATACCTATACACGAAAGAGAAATTATGAATAAAGAATGAAAAGCATGATTATAAAGAATGAACGAAAGTATAACACAAAATGAAAGAATGAAATCCTGCTTTATATCCATGTATATATTGCTTGCAAAGAATGAAATGAATGAATGTCGTAACATATAAGAATGAAATCTTGCTTTATATCCATGTATATATTGCTTGCCAAGTACAGAAAATGTTATGACGCTTCGATGATAACGGCTACTTCGGTAGACGGACGACCATGTGACTATTTTACAACCGGGACAAGTGCGTTCCTTCATCAGCTAGGACGTACGAATGCCATTAAAGGACGGTCGAAGCAATTGGCATATTATAGTAGAACGGTTGTATAAATAATAGTCGCATGGGAAACGGATACCTTCGGGTAGACGGGCGAATTACGGCCTACGACGGTAGGACGGTTGTAAGTCATGACGGACGGACAAAGGTTGCCGGACGGTTGTAAGAATAAAATGACGGACGGCACTTGTTGCCGGACGGTTGTAAGTATAGGTGGGCCATGACGATGGACCACGGCGATTGTCTTTGTGACATTCGTAAACAAAATGACGGGTTGATCACCCTTACAGAGTATGACCCATGAATGTAAATAAAGAAAGAAAAAGGGTGAATGCATATATATATTTATGTATGAAATCACCAAAAATACAGAAAAGGAAATACAGAAAAGAAAGATGAAAGAAAGGCAAAAGTTGTGAATACGTATTTATATGAATGATTATATAGTAATGCATACTTATACCTATAAAGAAAAGAATGTTTACAGTAAATTGCATTAAACTAGAACTCACCAGCGTTAGCTGACTTTTAGTATACATTTCAGGTAAAGGAAGAAAAGGTCGTGCGATGGCGTGAAGGTTACCCGGCACAAGACTGACATCCCACTTTTGTTTGTTAAGACAATGTTGTGTTTTTAATTGTTAAGACTTCCGCTGTTATGTAATGTAATTGAATGAAGAATGTTTTAAATTTAAGTTCAGTATTTATGGCTATGTTTATGAGTAAATCCAACAAGTGAGGTCACCCGGGAAAGGGGCCTTACAAGTTGGTATCAGAGCAATAGTTTGAGAGATTTAGACATCCCTAAATGTCTAGACTCAAACTGATTATGGGACCAACGCACGGATGTCAGTATGGGTAACCAACGCCAACGCTAGCACGGTAAGTAAGTTATAAAGTTAATACTCTTGCATAGGAATAGATACCTTAACTTAGAACAAATAGATGTTAATGCCACGACTGATTTGAAGAGTTTCGAACCCGAAAAGCAATGTAAATTAGTAATCACAAACCGGTCACTGTAATTAAGAATTTACCTTGCTCGTACTGTTCCAAACTATGATCTGAAGAAATGACATTGATGTATTCCCTTTTTAACTATCAGGAAATTAAGAACTATGGCTGGTGGAGGAAGAACAGGACCTCGAGGCGGTCGCACTGGCCGACGAGGTAGACCTCCGTTGAACCCAAGATTTGAAGAAGAAGAGAGTGTGCACGCAGAGCACACCGAAAGTGTGCACGAAACAGAAGTGACCCCAATTATGAACGACAGTCCAGGGCCTATACAGCTGGAACCTGAAGTCAGGGATGCTATTGCCCGTGAAGTTGTGCTCACTTTGAAAAAGGTATTGCCTGATCTACTATCCGAGGCAATAAAGAAAAGTAAGGAGGAGGATGAAGGAGACAATGAAGAGAAAGTATATGACAGTGATGGGGATGAAATAAAGATTGGATCGAGCAATCGTGGGTGCACTTACAAAGGTTTCAAGGACGGAGACCCACCCAAGTTCGATGGGAGCAAAGATTCAGTGGCAACGCTTGAATGGATTGAGAGGATGAGTGCTGTAATCAACATCAGCGAGTGTCGACCAGACCAGGCTGTTAAATATGTTGCTCATTCTTTCACCAACGAAGCCTTAGGTTGGTGGAGGAACATTCAGAGGACAAAGTCCCCAAACGCTCTTGCAAGAATGACATGGGAAGAACTGAAAAAGCTGGTAATTCAAAAGTTCTGTCCCCAGAACGAAATTGATCGAGTGGAAAATGAATTCCTAAACCTTAAAGCTGGCAACAAGACACACCGCCAGTATACTTCTAGATTCAATGAGTTGGCACAGCTGGTACCCCACCTGGTGGAGACAGAAGAGCGAATGATCAAGTATTATGTGAAGGGCCTACCTCAAAGGGTCCGTGTCCACGTGAAAGCCAACCTACCCTCGACCTTCGAGTCGGTAGTGAATCTGAGCGGAATCGTCTACGACGATTATGCCAATGAGGACCCACCAACAGAAACCCAAAAGAGAAAGTGGGAGAACCCGTCTAGAGGCACCGGAAGAGGGAACGTAATAACTGAAAATAAGAAACCAAGGTCGGACAAATATGAAACCTGCAAGAAATGCGGAAGGCAACATTTTGGCGAGTGCCGGGTCGGCTCCACCACATGTTACAGGTGTGGGAAGGCGGGGCACTACTCTCGTGACTGCTTGAGAGACACTAAATGCCAAGTATGTGGACTGTTTGGTCACCTGGCTAAGGATTGCAGAAAAGCCAGACAATCTGGTTCGGGAAAAGAAAAGGAACAGGAACAACCAAAGACTAGGACTCGAGCTTACGCCCTGACTGAGGAGGAAGCAAGGGGAAATCCTGATGTTGTGTCAGGTACGTTCCTAGTTAATGATGAACGTGCGGCTATATTATTTGACTCGGGTGCTAGTAAAAGCTTTATATCAAATGCCTTTAGTCGAAAACTGAATTGCACTATCAACACAGTAGTAAAGGCCTTTAGTGTACAAACTGCCGTTGGTAAAAATTCGGCAGTATTCCAAGTAACAGAGGATTGCATAATAGAAATAGAGGGTCATAAATTTCCTTCTAGATTATTCCTTCTCACCTTAGGAGGATTCGATATAGTATTGGGTATGGATTGGCTAGCTGCCAACGAAGCTCAAATCATATGTAAACGTAAGAGGATACACCTCAAAGGTCCTAGCGGCAGTCCAATTACGGTTTATGGGGATTGGAATTGCACAATGCCGAACGTCATCTCGATGATTAAGGCCGAAAGTTACATGAAGCGCGGCTGCGAAGCTTATCTGGCATATGTTATAGATGATAGAGTGAAAACGAAAGAACTCAAGAATGTACCCGTGGTGTGCAATTTTCCGGAAGTATTCCCTGAGGATCTACCTGGGTTGCCACCCGATCGGGAAATAGAATTTCAGATTGATTTACTGCCAGGAGCTGAGCCCGTTGCCAAAGCCCCCTACCGATTGGCTCCGTCAGAAATGAAGGAATTGATGTCCCAACTAGAGGAACTAACCGAGAAAGGATTTATTAGGCCGAGCATCTCACCATGGGGCGCTCCGGTACTATTTGTAAAGAAGAAGGACGGCAGTATGCGCATGTGTATCGACTACCGCGAATTGAACAAGAGAACAGTAAAGAACAAATACCCACTGCCTAGAATAGACGACCTTTTTTATCAACTGCAAGGCGCGAGTTGGTTCTCAAAGATTGATCTCAGGTCGGGTTACCATCAATTGAAAGTAAGAGAGAAGGATGTACCGAAAACTGCGTTTCGTACACGTTACGGGCATTATGAATTTCTTGTGATGTCCTTCGGACTAACCAACGCACCAGCAGCATTTATGGATTTAATGAACAGAGTATGCCGACCCATGTTGGATCGATCAGTAATAGTTTTTATAGATGACATCCTCATATATTCAAAGAATGAAGGTGATCACCACTGTCACCTAAGAGAAGTATTGGAGGTGCTAAAGCAGGAAAAGTTGTACGCAAAATTCTCCAAATGCGCGTTCTGGCTTAGGGAAGTCCAATTCCTAGGTCATGTAATAAACCCAAACGGCATCATGGTGGATCCTGCAAAGATCGAGACAGTAAAGGAATGGAACATCCCAAAGACACCAACAGAGATACGAAGCTTTCTAGGGTTGGCAGGCTACTATCGAAGGTTTATCCAAGATTTCTCAAGAATTGCCTCGCCGCTAACCAAACTGACACGGAAGGAAGTAAAGTATGAATGGGGTCCAACCCAAAACAACGCGTTTGAGGAACTTAAGACACGATTAACTCAAGCTCCAGTATTAACACTACCTGAGGGAAATGAAGACTTAGTAGTCTACTCTGACGCTTCAGGGCAAGGTTTAGGGTGCGTACTCATGCAACGAGGAAAGGTAATTGCTTATGCATCGCGGCAACTAAAGGTTCATGAAGTTAACTACCCAACACATGATCTAGAATTAGCAGCAGTAGTTTTCGCGTTGAAAATATGGAGACACTACTTGTATGGAGTTAAATGCACCGTCTACTCCGATCACAAAAGCTTGAAATACTTTTTCGAACAAAAGGAACTAAACATGAGGCAAAGAAGATGGTTAGAGCTACTGAAAGACTATGACTGTGAGATATTGTACCATCCAGGCAAGGCAAACGTAGTGGCTGACGCTTTAAGTAGAAAGGAAGAATCGGCACCTATCCGGATCAAAGCGTGTCAGTTAATTATAACGCCAGACTTAATGGGTGAAATATCAAGGGCACAAGATGAAGCATTGTTAGAAAGAAATGTGAAACGGGAAAGAATAGTAGGACAACAAGGGAACTTAGATGCGAATGCATACGGAGTACGAACTAGGTTTGGCCGGATGTGGATACCTAAGATTGGTGAGCTTAGAGCCAAAATACTCGATGAGGCCCATAAGTCTCGCTATTCTATCCACCCCGGGACAAACAAAATGTATCAAGACTTGAAGAAAGAATACTGGTGGCCTGGCATGAAGAATGATGTGACAGAATACGTGAGCAAGTGCCTAACGTGTTCTCTAGTTAAGGCCGAGCACCAGAAACCATGCGGTAAAATGCAACCTTTACCAATACCGGAATGGAAGTGGGAAGAGATCACAATGGACTTCATTACCAAGCTACCGCGAACAGCTAAAGGCAATGATACCATTTGGGTGATCGTCGACCGCTTGACAAAGAGTGCTCACTTCTTGCCAATACGAGAAACTTCTTCTTCTGAAAAACTAGCAGAAGTATTTATCAAGGAAATTGTGAGCAGACATGGTATGCCGCTGTCGATTGTGTCTGACAGGGATACTAGATTCACGTCAAGGTTTTGGAAGAAATTCAATGAAGCAATGGGCACTAGACTGAACATCAGCACCGCTTACCACCCCCAAACCGATGGACAATCGGAAAGGACCATTCAGACCTTGGAGGACATGCTCCGGGCCTGTATCATTGACTTCGGTGGGAGTTGGGACAGCCATCTACCATTGGCAGAATTTTCATATAACAACAGCTATCACTCGACTATTGGCATGCCGCCATATGAAATGTTGTATGGGAGGAAATGTAGGACCCCGGTTTGTTGGGGGGAAATTGGACAGAAGGATTTTGCAAGTCTCGAAGTGGTCAAAGCTACTTCTGAGAAATTTGATCAAATCAAGGCTCGTATGAAAGCCGCAAAAGACAGACAGAAATCATACGCGGATAAGAGAAGGAGGGATTTAGAGTTTCAAGTAGGGGACATGGTACTGTTGAAAGTATCACCGTGGAAAGGAATCATTCGGTTCAGAAAGCGTGGCAAACTAAGTCCAAGGTTTGTCGGACCTTTCAAGATTGTAACAAGAGTGGGTCAAGTTGCTTACAGACTCGACCTACCCGTCGAGCTTAGTGGAATACACCCTACGTTCCACGTGTCGCACTTACGCAAGTGCCTAGCTGACGACACAGCTCACATACCTTACGACGAGATCGAAGTGGATAACAGTCTAAATTATGTAGAGGAACCAATAGCCATTCTTGACCGAGCTGAGAAACGATTACGCAATAAGTCGATTCCTTTAGTCAAAATACAATGGAAACACAGAAAGGGGTCCGAGGCTACTTGGGAGAAAGAAGACGAGATGAAGGAACTGTATCCCCAGTTGTTTAACGTGTAACAGGTTTCGAGGACGAAACCTCATTAAGGAGGGTAGACTTGTAACATCCCAAATAATGACAAGACAAATAGAAAAGGGAAATAAAGTGGGCTTGGCCAAAATTTCGGCCCATGGGCCGAAAAGAAAAGGGGGAAACCCCATTACAAAACAGCAGCTTCAACCCAAACCCCTCTCATTTCATCTTCCTGCGCAAGAATACTAGAGAGAGAGAGAGAGAGAGCGATCGGCTTGTGAAGAAAACCGCAAGGAGAAGACTCAAGGGCTCGGGAATCATCCGACTCCACCATTTCAACGCATAGCAACAGAAATCGGGCCTGTTGAGGTAAGCATCGCCTCTGATTATGAGTCTTTGCATGTCTCGGGTTTAAATCAAATAAAGATACGATTTTTGCATACGAAACTTGAAACAAATCACGTATTTGAACTCAAGAACGATAAAGGAAGGTGTTTAACGTAAAATGCTCAAGGTTTAATCGATTGGAAATAAGTTGGCTGGAGCAAGGTTCTGGTCAGGGAAGATGCAGACCCATGACTCGAAACTATAGTTTCGATACATACAGACCCGTCGAAACTACTCTAGTTTCGATAGTCATGTTTGACTCGAAACTATCTAGTTTCGATAGCAGCCAATGACTCGAAACTACCATAGTTTCGATAGGAACTCAGGACTCGAAACTACCTAGTTTCGAGTGTCACCTTGAACCTAAACTAAGATTTTTCATAAGTTAATGACTCGAAACTACCATAGTTTCGATAGGATCTCATGACTCGAAACTACCTAGTTTCGATAGAAGGATTATGACTCGAAACTACCTAGTTTCGAGTGTAAGACCATAGCTCGAAACTACCATAGTTTTGATGCGACCCACCTCCCGAAACTACTGAGTTCAAGCATAGTAATGTCTAGTGTCATCTAGGAGCACCATCTTATGTGTATGACTTTATTATACAGATCGTGAGTGACATTAGTGAAGCCCAGTAGCCAGCTTAGTGTATTACAGAAACTACTCATCAGGTGAGTTCTATGTGCCCCTTTTTATGTTATGTGCAAATGTTTTCAAATGTTTTGGGGCTGAAGTGTATACACTAAGTGAATAAAGTTTATGAATGTTAATGTGATCATATGTGTTATACAAGTATATATATATACCTATACACGAAAGAGAAATTATGAATAAAGAATGAAAAGCATGATTATAAAGAATGAACGAAAGTATAACACAAAATGAAAGAATGAAATCCTGCTTTATATCCATGTATATATTGCTTGCAAAGAATGAAATGAATGAATGTCGTAACATATAAGAATGAAATCTTGCTTTATATCCATGTATATATTGCTTGCCAAGTACAGAAAATGTTATGACGCTTCGATGATAACGGCTACTTCGGTAGACGGACGACCATGTGACTATTTTACAACCGGGACAAGTGCGTTCCTTCATCAGCTAGGACGTACGAATGCCATTAAAGGACGGTCGAAGCAATTGGCATATTATAGTAGAACGGTTGTATAAATAATAGTCGCATGGGAAACGGATACCTTCGGGTAGACGGGCGAATTACGGCCTACGACGGTAGGACGGTTGTAAGTCATGACGGACGGACAAAGGTTGCCGGACGGTTGTAAGAATAAAATGACGGACGGCACTTGTTGCCGGACGGTTGTAAGTATAGGTGGGCCATGACGATGGACCACGGCGATTGTCTTTGTGACATTCGTAAACAAAATGACGGGTTGATCACCCTTACAGAGTATGACCCATGAATGTAAATAAAGAAAGAAAAAGGGTGAATGCATATATATATTTATGTATGAAATCACCAAAAATACAGAAAAGGAAATACAGAAAAGAAAGATGAAAGAAAGGCAAAAGTTGTGAATACGTATTTATATGAATGATTATACAGTAATGCATACTTATACCTATAAAGAAAAGAATGTTTACAGTAAATTGCATTAAACTAGAACTCACCAGCGTTAGCTGACTTTTAGTATACATTTCAGGTAAAGGAAGAAAAGGTCGTGCGATGGCGTGAAGGTTACCCGGCACAAGACTGACATCCCACTTTTGTTTGTTAAGACAATGTTGTGTTTTTAATTGTTAAGACTTCCGCTGTTATGTAATGTAATTGAATGAAGAATGTTTTAAATTTAAGTTCAGTATTTATGGCTATGTTTATGAGTAAATCCAACAAGTGAGGTCACCCGGGAAAGGGGCCTTACAAGTTGGTATCAGAGCAATAGTTTGAGAGATTTAGACATCCCTAAATGTCTAGACTCAAACTGATTATGGGACCAACGCACGGATGTCAGTATGGGTAACCAACGCCAACGCTAGCACGGTAAGTAAGTTATAAAGTTAATACTCTTGCATAGGAATAGATACCTTAACTTAGAACAAATAGATGTTAATGCCACGACTGATTTGAAGAGTTTCGAACCCGAAAAGCAATGTAAATTAGTAATCACAAACCGGTCACTGTAATTAAGAATTTACCTTGCTCGTACTGTTCCAAACTATGATCTGAAGAAATGACATTGATGTATTCCCTTTTTAACTATCAGGAAATTAAGAACTATGGCTGGTGGAGGAAGAACAGGACCTCGAGGCGGTCGCACTGGCCGACGAGGTAGACCTCCGTTGAACCCAAGATTTGAAGAAGAAGAGAGTGTGCACGCAGAGCACACCGAAAGTGTGCACGAAACAGAAGTGACCCCAATTATGAACGACAGTCCAGGGCCTATACAGCTGGAACCTGAAGTCAGGGATGCTATTGCCCGTGAAGTTGTGCTCACTTTGAAAAAGGTATTGCCTGATCTACTATCCGAGGCAATAAAGAAAAGTAAGGAGGAGGATGAAGGAGACAATGAAGAGAAAGTATATGACAGTGATGGGGATGAAATAAAGATTGGATCGAGCAATCGTGGGTGCACTTACAAAGGTTTCAAGGACGGAGACCCACCCAAGTTCGATGGGAGCAAAGATTCAGTGGCAACGCTTGAATGGATTGAGAGGATGAGTGCTGTAATCAACATCAGCGAGTGTCGACCAGACCAGGCTGTTAAATATGTTGCTCATTCTTTCACCAACGAAGCCTTAGGTTGGTGGAGGAACATTCAGAGGACAAAGTCCCCAAACGCTCTTGCAAGAATGACATGGGAAGAACTGAAAAAGCTGGTAATTCAAAAGTTCTGTCCCCAGAACGAAATTGATCGAGTGGAAAATGAATTCCTAAACCTTAAAGCTGGCAACAAGACACACCGCCAGTATACTTCTAGATTCAATGAGTTGGCACAGCTGGTACCCCACCTGGTGGAGACAGAAGAGCGAATGATCAAGTATTATGTGAAGGGCCTACCTCAAAGGGTCCGTGTCCACGTGAAAGCCAACCTACCCTCGACCTTCGAGTCGGTAGTGAATCTGAGCGGAATCGTCTACGACGATTATGCCAATGAGGACCCACCAACAGAAACCCAAAAGAGAAAGTGGGAGAACCCGTCTAGAGGCACCGGAAGAGGGAACGTAATAACTGAAAATAAGAAACCAAGGTCGGACAAATATGAAACCTGCAAGAAATGCGGAAGGCAACATTTTGGCGAGTGCCGGGTCGGCTCCACCACATGTTACAGGTGTGGGAAGGCGGGGCACTACTCTCGTGACTGCTTGAGAGACACTAAATGCCAAGTATGTGGACTGTTTGGTCACCTGGCTAAGGATTGCAGAAAAGCCAGACAATCTGGTTCGGGAAAAGAAAAGGAACAGGAACAACCAAAGACTAGGACTCGAGCTTACGCCCTGACTGAGGAGGAAGCAAGGGGAAATCCTGATGTTGTGTCAGGTACGTTCCTAGTTAATGATGAACGTGCGGCTATATTATTTATTTAGTCCATTCAAATATGAGTTTAAAGCCTTTAAGTTACTTTTTATATAAAAGTCCACTTTCTTTCGTTTTTATAAAATTAAAAGTAGAGATTTCCAACTTTTATAAATAAACCACTACTTTATTTAATAGTTTTATAAAATATGAGTTCTAATAACTAAAGCTTATTGTTTAGTTTATGAAAATTATTTTTTCCAAAATTTTATAAACTCAGATTATTTAATATTAATATAATACTCAGTTTTATCAATAAATTCATAAATAATTTTATAGAATCCGAAAAATAACCAAATTTAAATTATAACATCTACTTATTAAGTAGAAGTCCCAATATTTTTCTTTTGTGATTTTAATGTGTTTAAGTCCACTTTCTAATCCATACCTTTAAATACTTTATATAATTTAAAAGTATATTAATTAAAGTCCAAAACTTCAATAATTTCGTTTTTAACCTTTTTATAATATATTAAGTCCATATGCAACTTCTCACAATTTTTCAATGTCTAGAATAGTCATTTTAATAATTTACCATCAAATTTAATATTAAATAATTAAACTTATAAATTAATTTTAATAACACTTCAAGTCCATATTCCTTTATCCAGATCATATACATACTGTTTTATAACCATCCATATGATTTTTATATATTTATAAACAACTTTTTATGATCAAAGTTTAATAATCCACATAAATGACTAGTTTTGGGTTTTATAATCATACCTTTGCTTGGACTAAGATTTTAGACATAGAACTTCAAATAATCCAGCCAAGAACACTTACAAATCAACCTATTATCACATATAATCATCACATATAGCATATGGAAGACAATCTAGAACACCTTTAAGTGTGTGTTTTAAAGGTGTAGGTTATTGATATGAAACTCGATTTCTACTCTTTTGTCTCATGGATTCTAGTACAAATCGATTATTAGATTGTTAAAAAGATTTTGTATCATAGTTAAAGGTTTAAAACCGTGAGATAGAGTAGAAGAAGCCAAAACCCGATTTTAGGGTTTGTATGTATGTATTTTCGGGTTTAGGAGGTGTAGATGGAAGGGGTGAAGCTTGCAACACTTACCTCATGTTTTAATAGCCACTGGAACCTCCGAAAATTCTGAGTTTGGTCCGATTTTAGTCAAGAACATGATGAACTTTGAGAGAGATTTCTTGAGAAAATGGAGAGGAAATGAAATTTGAAAGTGTTGTGTGTGTGTGTTGTGTGCATTTCGGGTTAATCAAGGAAGAGAGAGAGGGCGCAATGGTGGTCTTGGGGAGTGGTGGCAACATATGAAGAAGTGTGGCATATTTCCAATGCTATGTGTCATCATGCTTAATGACTAACCAATTTCTATAAAAGTTGTCATATGGTTTATAAATATTGGAATTAGTTTTATAAAATTTTGATGGTTTTTGTATCTCATGGTCCGAATATATATATATACATATATAAAATATAGACAAAGTAGTAGTATAATTTTAAAAATATTTAAAAATTTTAGACCATAGGATTTTTTACAAGAACATGGTATTATTCTAAGATGAGGTTAGTAAAGGTCAGACCATAAAAAGTCTTATCGCACATCATGGCATTAGCGGCTACAAGGTCCCCAAGAATTCAACCACCACCTTATAATACTACTCTGTCCTTAACCTGTCTAAATTCTATTTTTAAACATTTTCAAATTTATACTTTTTTTTTTAATCTTGTTCAAGTTATCATGACATATCAACACTTAAAGATTTAGCCTCTGAAGGAGGCAATCATAAAAAAATTAAAATATGTAATAAGAAGAAGTAATACCAGATTATGGCTTCAGACTTCAAACTTCAAACTGGAAAACTTAATATTAAGAAAGGGTTGTTTACAAGAGAGAGAGAGAGTTGGAGTTGTACTCCGGGGTGCCTTCTACAAACACAAAGAGTCCCCTTGTATAGGCGGGGAAAAAGAAAGAAAACAAATACATAAAAGCCTTATATGGGGCCTACATGACTCAATTGTCAAAAAGAGAACAGTAAAAGCAATTATTTTGCTGTCAGCTGGCAATCTTGATTCCAGAGCGAATTATCTTGTCGGCCAAATTATTTTTGGCATCTTTTTTCACGTGGTTGTGGGCCTATTGTTTGTTGGACTTTAGTTTTCCGGAAGATTCTTCTGGTTGGAAATCTTTTTTGTATTCTATTAGAACATTGTTGATGTAGTCTTCATCAATTGGGTCGTCATTGTTGATAGACTAAGCCTCTTCTGTAAGAATATTATCTTCATCTTTTACTGTGAGAATATTTTCTTGATCTTCTTCGGCTTGTGAGGAGGTGGACATTGTGGAAGGAGATGCTCCTTCTTTTCTAAAATTTTTTAGCATATCCTTCTTCATTTCGGATAAGTAGAAATCCATAATTTCTTTATTACTGATTTCGTCAGTACCTTTAAGAGTCTGAATTTTTCTAATAATATGTTTGAATGGACTAGGAGCCTCTTTATGGGGAAGATTATTTATTTGTTTTTTATAATCTTCAATAGTCTTCTCAATCATTTTTATAGTGTCATGGCTTTCTATAACGCCATCAATATTATTAAGAGTCATCTTCTTCCAAAATTTTGTATGGAAGATTCTTTGGATACATAGGATGTTCTGGTTGTCATAGTCAACCTCAGGAGTCCATTTCCAGATCCATGGAATGCTGAATTGAATATAAAAATGAAGAGCAGGAAGATTATTTATGAAATTATCTTCTTGCTGTGCCTCTATGAGAGCTGGAGAGACTTCTGCCCATTGCTTATAAAGCTTTTTAAATAGGTCTGGAAGAATATTGACTGTAGGACCAAATGTTTTCCACCAGTTATAGAACCAGACTGGAATTTCCTGTCTGTAAGTATGAGAACAAACCTTAATAAACCACGAATGCTTATGCTTCGGGTTCTCATATAAAAATGTTTTATAAAAAGCATTTTTATAGTCCCAATAGTTATAACGAATTGGGGATTTAGTTTTTGGATGTATGAGTTCCCTTTCTTTGTGTGGGGAAGTTCCCCAAGCTTCAACAGATAAGATTTGTTTGATTACAATTTTGCTGAAGTTATAAACTTCAGGTTGACCTGAATGATAATGCTCTATTTCGCATTTTTCTTTAAGCAGAATCTGCTTATAGAAATATCTAGGCTTATAAGCCTCAGTAGGATAGAATCCTATATCCATATATCTGTTTATTAACAGCCATGGATCTTCTTTCCATCTTTCATCTCTCTTTTCTAAAAGAAGTATGACTTCTTTTCTTAGGGTTTTTTTCCCAGTTTGAAACATCATCTTCTGCTTCATTTGAAACAGTCCTGGCATATGATGTTGATGATGAAGAGCCTTTATTAGACTTTTCTTGAGAAGCTTTATGAGCCAAAAATTTCTTATAAAGAATGTCATCTGATCTCGAAGATCCTGATGTTGAAGCAATATTTTCGGCTATGAGCCTTTGACCTCCAATTTGGGATATAACCTTTGGATGAGGATTATTTCCTCTACCTCTGTAGGAAGAAGATCTTCCTCTGCCTCCTCTTTTTCTTTGCTCCCAAGGAATCATTTCTGAAAAGAAAAATTTATCCACAAGATAATATTATCTTTTTCTGTTTTAAAGAACCAATTATTTATTTAAAATAAGAAATCCTATTTTTAGCATTATGAATAATTATCCATTTTATTTTTGAATTAGAAAATGGGTAATATAAATGTATTCTATTAATAAATTCTTCTTCTCGTATAATTTGAAGAGAACGTCCTTCAATTTCTTCTTGAATTTCAAGAAGAACCTTTTTTAATGGTCCTCTTGCATGAGCCATATCTGAAAGCTTTATCCACATGAGATAATTTTCTCTTTTTTTTTTAATAAAAAAATCTTAAATCTATTAGAGGAAATGTGAATATTAAAGTTTTCAATCATTTTCCTTTTAATTTGTGGAGTAAGAAAATTATTAGACAGGATGTCCTCTATAGCCACTTCATAATTATTGATCTGAAGAGTGTATTCTTCTATCATCTCCTGGATCTCTAGGAGAGTTCTTTTAATTGGACCTTTAGAATGAGCCATTTAAATATTCTCTGGTAAGAAAATCAGAGAGACTATTATCACTACCCTTTTTATAAATTATTTCAAAATCAAAAGGAGCTAAATGAGACTGTCATCTTGCAAACATTTGTTTTGAAACATCATGTTTAAAATCTTTAGCAAACATAAACTTAGCTGCTTGGCAATCGGTTTTTATAATAAATTTTTGATTATATAAATCATCTTGAAATTTTAAAACACATTTTACTATTGCTAGAATTTCTTTTGCAATAGTAGCATAGTTTTTCTGGCTATTATTCCATTTTCCTGAATAGAATCTAACCAAACTTTATTGTTTATTAACCGGTGAAACTTGTTTCAGGATTCCACCATAGCCTATATCCGAGGCATCGGTTTCAATAATTTTTTCCCAATCTGGGTTTGTTATCATTAAGCAAGGGAGATTTTGAACCTTTTGCTTAATTTTTTTAACGGTCTTAGTATGGTCTTCTGACCATGGCTGAGGATTCTTTTTTAATCTATCATATAATATTGCAGTATCTTCTGCTAAGTTTTTATAATAGGGAAGAATATAATTCAGACTACCTAAGAATCTTTGAAGTTGGGTTTTGTCATAAATTTCATCCGGAAATTTTGACCCGAACTCAATACTTCTATTAATAGGAATTATATTTCCTGTTTCAATATTGTGTCCTAAGAATCTTATCTTAGTTTGAAAAAGCATCATTTTTGGCCTAGAAATTACTAAGCCATTCTTTATTATTATATTTTTGAATATGTCAAGATGTTTAAAATGAGTTTCAATATCTTTTGAAAAGACTAATATGTCATCAATATAGACAATTATAAATTCACTATAAGCAATGAAAATATCATTCATAATATTTTGAAACTCTGAAGGGGCATTTTTTAGCCCAAAAGGCATAACGTTCCATTCATAATGGCCCGTAGGGACAGTAAAAGCAGTTTTATATCTGTCCTCTTCTTTAATATGAATTTGCCAATATCCAGACTTTAAATCGAATTTCGAAAATACTATAGTGTTATATAATTTATCCACCAAATCTTTTTTATTAGGTATAAGATATCTAATCCATTTTAAAACCTTATTAAGAGGTTTATAGTTTATAACTAATCTAGGAACACCTCTTTCTTTTTCAGAATGTTTATTAACATAAAAGACAGTACATGATCAAGGAAACTTGGATCTTCTAATTAGGTTTTTATCAAGAAGAGAAGTTATCTCTTTTTTGCATAACTCCATATACTCGGAGTTCATCTGATAAGGTCTAGCCTTGGTAGTGATTTGGCTATCACTAAAATCATTTTCATAGGGTAAAGAAACAATATGTTTCTTTCTATCCCAAAAAGCGTTTGGGTGATCATTACATATTTGTAATGTAAACTGATTATTTATCATTTTGATCTTATCCTGGAGCTTAGGATTATTTATCCTATCCTGGATGTTTAAGGAAAATATTTCTTTTTGTAAAAAATCAATTTGATTTATTTTTGCTTGTAAGAGAGATTCTTTTATATTATTCAAAGTCCAAGAAAAAGGATTTGTAATAAATGGAAAATATATTTCTTTATTTTGGAAAACTCCAGTTATTCCTTTATTATCAATGTTTTTTAAAGGAAATATTTTATTAAGAAAAGGGGTTCCAAGTATAACTTGGCTAGTAAGATTTTTTACTAGAATAAAACTAGTAGGAATACAGGTTTCATTATGACAAATCTGAGCCTGTGGTATTTTATAATCAATTTTTAGTTTTTCTCCTCCTGCAGAACTTAAGTTATGGGAGGTTTTATGAAAATACCGAGTTGGAATAATTCCTTCCTAGATACAATTTAAATCAGCACCACTATCAACTAATGCTGTAACAGTTATGAAAAAGTTATCTTCTATAAGAAGTTTTATTTTAATATTCCATTTTTGTGTAGTTATAATATCTACAATACTTTCTAAAAATCCTCCTTGAATATTAGGGGGTTTTTCTTCAGAGTTCAAAATCTGAGGAATCTCTAGTTTAAAAATTCTTTCTTCTAGGTTTTTATTATCCCTTTGAAGAATTTTAATGTCAGTTTTTAGATTATCAATTTCAATTTTTAAATCCTGTATATTAACAGGTCTAGAAGTTTGATTTCTCTAGGCTAGTTGTCTTTTTAATTCAACTAGAGAAAAAGGTTTTAAATCCTGCGGAGGATTAGTTGAGGAAGAAGTTTCCTCATTCCTTTGTTGTTTTGAATATTCAGAAATTAATTTTTCTTTTAATTAAGGATCATTTATTACTTTTAAGAGATCCAAAATTTCATTACTCAAAACATTAATTTCCATATTTTGAAATTGAGAAATAATTTGATAAAGTCCATCTTCTGTTATTTCAGAAGGGTTTTTGCAGCAATCTAATTTACAGTTTGCTGAACAATGATTTTCTTCTGATTCAGAAGAATCAAAACTCTCGTATTCTAAAATATTTAGATTTTCCTCTTCTGAGGATGATTGCTCAGCATCAGTATCAAAAGTTTCATTTAATAAGACTTCATTAATTTTGTCTTTTAAATCTCTTTCTTCAATCTTGTTAAGTTTCTTTCGAACCTAACAAGTTTTTGCCTTGTGGCCTAATTTACCACATTTTCTACATTTTATAATTTTTTTAAATTCATTAGGAAATTCTTTTCTTTCCTTATACTTTTTCTTTTTATAAGGTTTTTCTTCTCTCCTATATTTTTTCCTTTTATGATATTTCTTTGGAGAAGAAATTCTTTTTCTAATATCTTCAATAGTCTTATCAGACTTATTTTCTATGCCAAATTGACCACAGAAATCTCCTAATTGTTTTTTCTCATTTAGAGAATGTTTCTTAATCTGTTGATTAAGTTTTATCTCATTACAAAGGCTTATGCCTTCCTGGACATATGTGCCTATGAGTTTACCATAAGTATAACTGTCATAATTTATGACTCCATCTATCCTTATTTTGCTCCTAATTCTTTCTGCAAATAAGTGAGGAAGTCCATCTATGAACTTTGATTTCCAATGAGAGCTATTAGCCTCAGGGAGCTCCATAACTCTACATAAGAAGGTATCCTTATACCATCTAAAAGATGTTAGAGTTCTACATCTTAAGTTCTGGAGAAGAGTTCTGATATTTTCAGAATCTTCAGACCATCTTCCAGTAAAGTGTTCTATAATATTTACTATCAGGGTGTATACAGCATTACTTTCAGTATTGCTGGTACTAGCGCCTTCTTCTAGTTTGACGCTATCAAGGATTTTATCCTTATCAGGTTGGGATAAATAGTTGTCCCACCATCCTTTTAACTGACTAGTAAAACCAGATATTATCATACCAGCTATGGTTTTGATCGAATTGATATTATTTTTACATATTGTACTATACATAAGCATCCTATGGACTGTATTATAAATTTGTCCTTCCGACTGACCATCTATGTTCCATTCATAGATTATTTTTCCACTATAAGAGTTATTAACAATATACTCTTGTTCTTCTATAAGAACGTCTTGTGGGGTAGGTCTAGGATAATAATATTTCCTCTGTGTAGGCCTATCTGCCCATTTTGAAAGTTTGGAGATTTGATCTTTAACTTCCTCATGATAATTCTCTTCAGAGAACTCCGTCAGAGTGCTAATTTTAAGACCCTTTAAAGCATCCATTGTCTCATTCAATGTTGCTACTAAACTATCTTTTGATTTTAATTTACAATCAGTAACTTCCGGGGGAAGTTGTATACTAGGAGTAGCAATTTTTTCTATCTTAGCAGATATTGTTTTTCCTTTTAAATAAGATATTATCCTATCCATTTTAGAAGACAAATCCTGAATCTGTTCTCCTAGAATTATCAAATTTAAATTTGTATAATTCTGCTGTTTAATTGAATCATTTAAATGAGAAATAGTGGTGGGTAAGGTGTTTCCTTCTAATAATTTTTGAAAGGTTTGATAATACCTTACCTCATTATCTTTTTCAATTTTAAAAGATTGAGTAAGAGGGAAAACATTATAAATTATTTTTTCTCCTTGAATAATAAAATCCCTTTCAATAACAGAAATAATACTTCCCGTGTATTTTTCTATAAACCAAAGAATGAATGGTATAATTTCATTTTTTATAATTAAATCCTTATAATATTCATCTTTAAAGAATAGCACTTCGGTTTCTTTAAAATTATTAAAAAACCAATTTCTAAATAATTCCCATTTGGGTAATTGAAATTCTTTATTAATTTCTTTTCTGACCGAAGATCCCGGTTTAAAATCAATTTTTTCTTTAAAATCCATTAAACAAAATTGACTTCTGATTCGGTTAATTCCGGATCAACTTGGACTCCATGAACTCCTGTGGCTATATTATCAGCATTTAAATTTAATCTATTAATTGTTTCAGTTGCAGGAAAAGTTTCCATAACTCGTGAGGTTGAAACTCTAGAAGGGCTTCTAACAGTATATCCTAGAGGAGATATGTGCTGTCGAGAGTACAAAGACCTAGAAGATAAAGATCTTGGTATAGAAGAAGTATTTCTTATTTGTTCAAACTGGATTTGGACAGTTCCTTCTTCAGATTGTATAATTTCTAAAGGATTATTATCTATGTATTGATTAGATGTTGTAGCCTTATCAAGGACCCAATTTTCTGGAAAGTTAATTTCTTCCCATTTTACCTTTCTTCTAGTAGTTATATTAGACTTACCGAAATTAGTTTCTATGACTATGGTTTCATTTAATGGTTTATCTACCATTCTACACTGAGGATTTAAAGTGTATAAAGGTTTATAATATATTCTATAACAGATACAGATAACTTCTGAACCTGGAGCATAGTTATAACCATGAGTTTTAACGTTTAAGGTTAAAGCATCTGAAATATTAACGTCAGATAAAGATAATTGAAGATTCGGATAAACGTTAAAATAAACTGGTCAATGAGCCAGACTAGTTTGGACAATCCCTATTAGAGATTGTTTCCAGTCAAGGTTTCTAGCGTCTCTTAGAGCTGCTACAAAACTTTCTGGAAGACCTTCTAGGGTCAAAGGTTTGAACGCTATTTGTACTAAACCTATATGAAGGAATTTATAATCCTTCTTATATTTATTTAAATCTTTGTTTAACAATAGTTTAATAACCATGTCATCTTTATTTAAAGAAAATGTTTCTTCAGTTGTTTTTACAACTTGTTTTAATCCCAATTTTTCAAAAGTTCCTAATTTATAAATTAGTTTATGTTCCATCTTTGGAATAGTCCATTTATTTAATAAATCAAGATTATGAGGAATTTCATATTCCTCTTCAATACTGTTTTTAACAGTATCATTGCTCTTCAGAATATTCATCATAAAAGAATATAAATAAGTGTTGATCTGCATAGTCAAACTTGAACAAAGTTTTATTTTAAGAGCATATATTTTAAGAGGACATGGCTCTGATACCATTTCAGAATCTTTAAACAAACAAAACTTAAAATATAGACAAAGTAGTAGTATAATTTTAAAAATATTTAAAAATTTTAGACCATAGGATTTTTTTACAAGAACAGGGTATTATTTTAAGATGAGGTTAGTAAAGGTCAGACCATAAAAGGCCTTATCACACATCATGGCATTAGCGGCAAAATTTTAGACCATAGGATTTTTTTTACAAGAACTGGTATTATTCTAAGATGAGGTTAGTAAAGGTCAGACCATAAAATGCCTTATCGCACATCATGGCATTAGCGGCTACAAGGTCCCCAAGAATTCAACCACCACCTTATAATACTACTCTGTCCTTAACCTGTCTAAATTCTATTTTTAAACATTTTCAATTTTATACTTTTTTTTTTTTTTTAATCTTGTTCAAGTTATCATGGCATATCAACACTTAAAGATTTAGCCTCTGAAGGAGGCAATCATAAAAAAATTAAAATATGTAATAAGAAGAAGTAATACCAGATTATGGCTTCAGACTTCAAACTTCAAACTGGAAAACTTAATATTAAGAAAGGGTTGTTTACAAGAGAGAGAGAGAGTTGGAGTTGTACTCCGGGGTGCCTTCTACAAACACAAAGAGTCCCCTTATATAGACGGGGAAAAAGAAAGAAAAAAAATACATAAAAGCCTCATATGGGGCCTACATGACTCAATTGTCAAAAAGAGAACAGTAAAAGCAATTATTTTGCTGTCAGCTGGCAATCTTGATTCCAGAGCGAATTATCTTGTCGACCAAATTATTTTTGGCATCTTTTTTCACGTGGTTGTAAGCCTATTGTTTGTTGGACTTTAGTTTTCCGGAAGATTCTTCTGGTTGGAAATCTTTTTTGTATTCTATTAGAACATTGTTGATGTAGTCTTCATCAATTGGGTCGTCATTGTTGATAGACTGAGCCTCTTCTGTAAGAATATTATCTTCATCATCTACTGTGAGAATATTTTCTTCATCTTCTCCGGATTGTGAGGAGGTGGACATTGTGGAAGGAGATGCTCCTTCTTTTCTAAATTTTTTTAGCATATCCTTCTTCATTTCGGATAAGTAGAAATCCATAATTTCTTTATTACTGATTTCGTCAGTACCTTTAAAAGTCTGAATTTTTCTAATAATATGTTTGAAGGGACTAGGAGCCTCTTTATGGGGAAGACTATTTATTTGTTTTTTATAATCTTCAATAGTCTTCTCAATCATTTTTATAGTGTCATGGCTTTCTATAACGCCATCAATATTATTAAGAGTCATCTTCTTCCAAAATTTTGTATGGAAGATTCTTTGGATACATAGGATGTTCTGGTTGTCATAGTCAACCTCAGGAGTCCATTTCCAGATCCATGGAATGCTGAATTGAACATAAAAATGAAGAGCAGGAAGATTATTTATGAAATTATCTTCTTGCTGTGCCTCTATGAGAGCTGGAGAGACTTCTGCCCATTGCTTATAAAGCTTTTTAAATAGGTCTGGAAGAATATTGACTGTAGGACCAAAGGTTTTCCACCAGTTATAGAACCAGACTGGAATTTCCTTTCTGTAAGTATGAGAACAAACCTTAATAAACCACGAATGCTTATGCTTCGGGTTCTCATATAAAAATGTTTTATAAAAAGCATTTTTATAGTCCCAATAGTTATAACGAATTAGGGATTTAGTTTTTGGATGTATGAGTTCCCTTTCTTTGAGTGGGGAAGTTCCCCAAGCTTCAACAGATAAGATCTGTTTGATTACAATTTTGCTGAAGTTATAAACTTCAGGTTGACCTGAATGATAATGCTCTATTTCGCATTTTTCTTTAAGCAGAATCTGCTTATAGAAATATCTAGGCTTATAAGCCTCAGTAGGATAGAATCCTATATCCATATATCTGTTTATTAACAGCCATGGAACTTCTTTCCATCTTTCATCTCTCTTTTCTAAAAGAAGTATGACTTCTTTTCTTAGGGTTTTTTTCCCAGTTAGAAACATCATCTTCTGCTTCATTTGAAACAGTCCTGGCATATGATGTTGATGATGAAGAGCCTTTATTAGACTTTTCTTGAGAATCTTTATGAGCCAAAAATTTCTTATAAAGAATGTCATCTGATCTCGAAGATCCTGATGATGAAGCAATATTTTCGGCTATGAGCCTTTGACCTCCAATTTGGGATATAACCCTTGGATGAGGATTATTTCCTCTACCTCTGTAGGAAGAAGATCTTCCTCTGCCTCCTCTTTTTCCTTGCTCCTAAGGAATCATTTCTGAAAAGAAAAATTTATCCACAAGATAATATTATCTTTTTCTGTTTTAAAGAACCAATTATTTCTTTAAAATAAGAAATCCTATTTTTAGTATTATGAATAATTCTCCATTTTATTTTTGAATTAGAAAATGGGTAATATAAATGTATTCTATTAATAAATTCTTCTTCTCGTATAATTTGAAGAGAACGTCCTTCAATTTCTTCTTGAATTTCAAGAAGAACCTTCTTTAATGGTCCTCTTGCATGAGCCATATCTGAAAGCTTTATCCACATGAGATAATTTTCTCTTTTTGTTTTAATAAAAAAAATCTTAAATCTATTAGAGAAATGTGAATATTAAAGTTTTCAATCATTTTTCTTTTAATTTGTGGAGTAAGAAAATTATTAGACAGGATGTCCTCTATAGCCACTTCATAATTATTGATCTGAAGAGTGCATTCTTCTATCATCTCCTGGATCTCTAGGAGAGTTCTTTTAATCGGACCTTTAGAATGAGCCATTTAAATATTCTCTGGTAAGAAAATCAGGGAGACTATTATCACTACCCTTTTTATAAATTATTTCAAAATCAAAAGGAGCTAAATGAGACTGTCATCTTGCAAACATTTGTTTTGAAACATCATGTTTAAAATCTTTAGCAAACATAAACTTAGCTGCTTGGCAATCGGTTTTTATAATAAATTTTTGATTATATAAATCATCTTGAAATTTTAAAACACATTTTACTATTGCTAGAATTTCTTTTGCAATAGTAGCATAGTTTTTCTGGCTATTATTCCATTTTCCTGAATAGAATCTAACCAAACTTTCTTCTTTATTAACCGGTGAAACTTGTTTCAGGATTCCACCATAGCCTATATCCGAGGCATCGGTTTCAATAATTTTTTCCCAATCTGGGTTTGTTATCATTAAGCAAGGGAGATTTTGAACCTTTTGCTTAATTTTTTTAACGGTCTTAGTATGGTCTTCTGACCATGGCTGAGGATTCTTTTTTAATCTATCATATAATATTGCAGTATCTTCTGCTAAGTTTTTATAATAGGGAAGAATATAATTCAGACTACCTAAGAATCTTTGAAGTTGGGTTTTGTCATAAATTTCATCCGGAAATTTTGACCCGAACTCAATACTTCTATTAATAGGAATTATATTTCCTGTTTCAATATTGTGTCCTAAGAATCTTATCTTAGTTTGAAAAAGCATCATTTTTGGCCTAGAAATTACTAAGCCATTCTTTATTATTATATTTTTGAATATGTCAAGATGTTTAAAATGAGTTTCAATATCTTTTGAAAAGACTAATATGTCATCAATATAGACAATTATAAATTCACTATAAGCAATGAAAATATCATTCATAATATTTTGAAACTCTGAAGGGGCATTTTTTAGCCCAAAAGGCATAACGTTCCATTCATAATGGCCCGTAGGGACAGTAAAAGCAGTTTTATATCTGTCCTCTTCTTTAATATGAATTTGCCAATATCCAGACTTTAAATCGAATTTCGAAAATACTATAGTGTTATATAATTTATCCACCAAATCTTTTTTATTAGGTATAAGATATCTAATCCATTTTAAAACCTTATTAAGAGGTTTATAGTTTATAACTAATCTAGGAACACCTCTTTCTTTTTCAGAATGTTTATTAACATAAAAGACAGTACATGATCAAGGAAACTTGGATCTTCTAATTAGGTTTTTATCAAGAAGAGAAGTTATCTCTTTTTTGCATAACTCCATATACTCGGAGTTCATCTGACAAGGTCTAGCCTTGGTAGTGATTTGGCTATCACTAAAATCATTTTCATAGGGTAAAGAAACAATATGTTTCTTTCTATCCCAAAAAGCGTTTGGGTGATCATTACATATTTGTAATGTAAACTGATTATTTATCATTTTGATCTTATCCTGGAGCTTAGGATTATTTATCCTATCCTGAATGTTTAAGGAAAATATTTCTTTTTGTAAAAAATCAATTTGATTTATTTTTGCTTGTAAGAGAGATTCTTTTATATTATTCAAAGTCCAAGAAAAAGGATTTGTAATAAATGGAAAATATATTTCTTTAATTTGGAAAACTCCAGTTATTCCTTTATTATCAATGTTTTTTAAAGGAAATATTTTATTAAGAAAAGGGGTTCCAAGTATAACTTGGCTAGTAAGATTTTTTACTAGAATAAAACTAGTAGGAATACAGGTTTCATTATGACAAATCTGAGCCTGTGGTATTTTATAATCAATTTTTAGTTTTTCTCCTCCTGCAGAACTTAAGTTATGGGAGGTTTTATGAAAATACCGAGTTGGAATAATTCCTTCCTGGATACAATTTAAATCAGCACCACTATCAACTAATGCTGTAACAGTTATGAAAAAGTTATCTTCTATAAGAAGTTTTATTTTAATATTCCATTTTTGTGTAGTTATAATATCTACAATACTTTCTAAAAATCCTCCTTGAATATTAGGGGGTTTTTCTTCAGAGTTCAAAATCTGAGGAATCTCTAGTTTAAAAATTCTTTCTTCTAGGTTTTTATTATCCCTTTGAAGAATTTTAATGTCAGTTTTTAGATTATCAATTTCAATTTTTAAATCCTGTATATTAACAGGTCTAGAAGTTTGATTTCTTTAGGCTAGTTGTCTTTTTAATTCAACTAGAGAAAAAGGTTTTAAATCCTACGAAGGATTAGTTGAGGAAGAAGTTTCCTCATTCCTTTGTTGTTTTGAATATTCAGAAATTAATTTTTCTTTTAATTGAGGATCATTTATTACTTTTAAGAGATCCAAAATTTCATTACTCAAAACATTAATTTCCATATTTTGAAATTGAGAAATAATTTGATAAAGTCCATCTTCTGTTATTTCAGAAGGGTTTTTGCAGCAATCTAATTTACAGTTTGCTGAACAATGATTTTCTTCTGATTCAGAAGAATCAAAACTCTCGTATTCTAAAATATTTAGATTTTCCTCTTCTGAGGATGATTGCTCAGCATCAGTATCAAAAGTTTCATTTAATAAGACTTCATTAATTTTGTCTTTTAAATCTTTTTCTTCAATCTTGTTAAGTTTCTTTCGAACCTAACAAGTTTTTGCCTTGTGGCCTAATTTACCACATTTTCTACATTTTATAATTTTTTTAAATTCATTAGGAAATTCTTTTCTTTCCTTATACTTTTTCTTTTTATAAGGTTTTTCTTCTCTCCTATATTTTTTCCTTTTATGATATTTCTTTGGAGAAGAAATTCTTTTTCTAATATCTTCAATAGTCTTATCAGACTTATTTTCTATGCCAAATTGACCACAGAAATCTCCTAATTGTTTTTTCTCATTTAGAGAATGTTTCTTAATCTGTTGATTAAGTTTTATCTCATTACAAAGGCTTATGCCTTCCTGGACATATGTGCCTATGAGTTTACCATAAGTATAACTGTCATAATTTTTGACTCCATCTATCCTTATTTTGCTCCTAATTCTTTCTGCAAATAAGTGAGGAAGTCCATCTATGAACTTTGATTTCCAATGAGAGCTATTAGCCTCAGGGAGCTCCATAACTCTACATAAGAAGGTATCCTTATACCATCTAAAAGATGTTAGAGTTCTACATCTTAAGTTCTGGAGAAGAGTTCTGATATTTTCAGAATCTTCAGACCATCTTCCAGTAAAGTGTTCTATAATATTTACTATCAGGGTGTATACAGCATTACTTTCAGTATTGCTGGTACTAGCGCCTTCTTCTAGTTTGACGCTATCAAGGATTTTATCCTTATCAGGTTGGGATAAATAGTTGTCCCACCATCCTTTTAACTGACCAGTAAAACCAGATATTATCATACCAGCTATGGTTTTGATCGAATTGATATTATTTTTACATATTGTACTATACATAAGCATCCTATGGACTGTATTATAAATTTGTCCTTCCGACTGACCATCTATGTTCCATTCATAGATCATTTTTCCACTATAAGAGTTATTAACAATATACTCTTGTTCTTCTATAAGAACGTCTTGTGGGGTAGGTCTAGGATAATAATATTTCCTCTGTGTAGGCCTATCTGCCCATTTTGAAAGTTTGGAGATTTGATCTTTAACTTCCTCATGATAATTCTCTTCAGAGAACTCCGTCAGAGTGCTAATTTTAAGACCCTTTAAAGCATCCATTGTCTCATTCAATGTTGCTACTAAACTATCTTTTGATTTTAATTTACAATCAGTAACTTCCGGGGGAAGTTGTATACTAGGAGTAGCAATTTTTTCTATCTTAGCAGATATTGTTTTTCCTTTTAAATAAGATATTATCCTATCCATTTTAGAAGACAAATCCTGAATCTGTTCTCCTAGAATTATCAAATTTAAATTTGTATAATTCTGCTGTTTAATTGAATCATTTAAATGAGAAATAGTGGTGGGTAAGGTGTTTCCTTCTAATAATTTTTGAAAGGTTTGATAATACCTTACCTCATTATCTTTTTCAATTTTAAAAGATTGAGTAAGAGGGAAAACATTATAAATTATTTTTTCTCCTTGAATAATAAAATCCCTTTCAATAACAGAAATAATACTTCCCGTGTATTTTTCTATAAACCAAAGAATGAATGGTATAATTTCATTTTTTATAATTAAATCCTTATAATATTCATCTTTAAAGAATAGCACTTCGGTTTCTTTAAAATTATTAAAAAACCAATTTCTAAATAATTCCCATTTGGGTAATTGAAATTCTTTATTAATTTCTTTTCTGACCGAAGATCCCGGTTTAAAATCAATTTTTTCTTTAAATTCCATTAAACAAAATTGACTTCTGATTCGGTTAATTCCGGATCAACTTGGACTCCATGAACTCCTGTGGCTATATTATCAGCATTTAAATTTAATCTATTAATTGTTTCAGTTGCAGGAAAAGTTTCCCTAACTCGTGAGGTTGAAGCTCTAGAAGGGCTTCTAACAGTATATCCTAGAGGAGATATGTGCTGTCGAGAGTACAAAGACCTAGAAGATAAAGATCTTGGTATAGAAGAAGTATTTCTTATTTGTTCAAACTGGATTTGGACAGTTCCTTCTTCAGATTGTATAATTTCTAAAGGATTATTATCTATGTATTGATTAGATGTTGTAGCCTTATCAAGGACCCAATTTTCTGGAAAGTTAATTTCTTCCCATTTTATCTTTCTTCTAGTAGTTATATTAGACTTACCGAAATTAGTTTCTATGACTATGGTTTCATTTAATGGTTTATCTACCATTCTACACTGAGGATTTAAAGTGTATAAAGGTTTATAATATATTCTATAACAGATACAGATAACTTCTGAACCTGGAGCATAGTTATAACCATGAGTTTTAACGTTTAAGGTTAAAGCATCTGAAATATTAACGTCAGATAAAGATAATTGAAGATTCGGATAAACGTTAAAATAAACTGGTCCATGAGCCAGACTAGTTTGGACAATCCCTATTAGAGATTGTTTCCAGTCAAGGTTTCTAGCGTCTCTTAGAGCTGCTACAAAACTTTCTGGAAGACCTTCTAGGGTCAAAGGTTTGAACGCTATTTGTACTAAACCTATATGAAGGAATTTATAATCCTTCTTATATTTATTTAAATCTTTGTTTAACAATAGTTTAATAAACATGTCATCTTTATTTAAAGAAAATGTTTCTTCAGTTGTTTTTACAACTTGTTTTAATCCCAATTTTTCAAAAGTTCCTAATTTATAAATTAGTTTATGTTCCATCTTTGGAATAGTCCATTTATTTAATAAATCAAGATTATGAGGAATTTCATATTCCTCTTCAATACTGTTTTTAACAGTATCATTGCTCTTCAGAATATTCATCATAAAAGAATATAAATAAGTGTTGATCTGCATAGTCAAACTTGAACAAAGTTTTATTTTAAGAGCATATATTTTAAGAGGACATGGCTCTGATACCATTTCAGAATCTTTAAACAAACAAAACTTAAAATATAGACAAAGTAGTAGTATAATTTTAAAAATATTTAAAAATTTTAGACCATAGGATTTTTTTTACAAGAACAGGGTATTATTTTAAGATGAGGTTAGTAAAGGTCAGACCATAAAAAGCCTTATCACACATCATGGCATTAGCGGCAAAATTTTAGACCATAGGATTTTTTTTACAAGAACTGGTATTATTCTAAGATGAGGTTAGTAAAGGTCAGACCATAAAATGCCTTATCGCACATCATGGCATTAGCGGCTACAAGGTCCCCAAGAATTCAACCACCACCTTATAATACTACTCTGTCCTTAACCTGTCTAAATTCTATTTTTAAACATTTTCAATTATATACTTTTTTTTTTTAATCTTGTTCAAGTTATCATGGCATATCAACACTTAAAGATTTAGCCTCTGAAGGAGGCAATCATAAAAAAATTAAAATATGTAATAAGAAGAAGTAATACCAGATTATGGCTTCAGACTTCAAACTTCGAACTGGAAAACTTAATATTAAGAAAGGGTTGTTTACAAGAGAGAGAGAGAGTTGGAGTTGTACTCCGGGGTGCCTTCTACAAACACAAAGAGTCCCCTAATATAGACGGGGAAAAAGAAAGAAAAAAAATACATAAAAGCCTCATATGGGGCCTACATGACTCAATTGTCAAAAAGAGAACAGTAAAAGCAATTATTTTGCTGTCAGCTGGCAATCTTGATTCCAGAGCGAATTATCTTGTCGGCCAAATTATTTTTGGCATCTTTTTTCACGTGGTTGTAAGCCTATTGTTTGTTGGACTTTAGTTTTCCGGAAGATTCTTCTGGTTGGAAATCTTTTTTGTATTCTATTAGAACATTGTTGATGTAGTCTTCATCAATTGGGTCGTCATTGTTGATAGACTAAGCCTCTTCTGTAAGAATATTATCTTCATCTTCTACTGTGAGAATATTTTCTTCATCTTCTCCGGATTGTGAGGAGGTGGACATTGTGGAAGGAGATGCTCCTTCTTTTCTAAAATTTTTTAGCATATCCTTCTTCATTTCGGATAAGTAGAAATCCATAATTTCTTTATTACTGATTTCGTCAGTACCTTTAAGAGTCTGAATTTTTCTAATAATATGTTTGAAGGGACTAGGAGCCTCTTTATGGGGAAGACTATTTATTTGTTTTTTATAATCTTCAATAGTCTTCTCAATCATTTTTATAGTGTCATGGCTTTCTATAACGCCATCAATATTATTAAGAGTCATCTTCTTCCAAAATTTTGTATGGAAGATTCTTTGGATACATAGGATGTTCTGGTTGTCATAGTCAACCTCAGGAGTCCATTTCCAGATCCATGGAATGCTGAATTGAACATAAAAATGAAGAGCAGGAAGATTATTTATGAAATTATCTTCTTGCTGTGCCTCTATGAGAGCTGGAGAGACTTCTGCCCATTGCTTATAAAACTTTTTAAATAGGTCTGGAAGAATATTGACTGTAAGACCAAAGGTTTTCCACCAGTTATAGAACCAGACTGGAATTTCCTGTCTGTAAGTATGAGAACAAACCTTAATAAACCACGAATGCTTATGCTTCGGGTTCTCATATAAAAATGTTTTATAAAAAGCATTTTTATAGTCCCAATAGTTATAACGAATTAGGGATTTAGTTTTTGGATGTATGAGTTCCCTTTCTTTGAGTGGGGAAGTTCCCCAAGCTTCAACAGATAAGATCTGTTTGATTACAATTTTGCTGAAGTTATAAACTTCAGGTTGACCTGAATGATAATGCTCTATTTCGCATTTTTCTTTAAGCAGAATCTGCTTATAGAAATATCTAGGCTTATAAGCCTCAGTAGGATAGAATCCTATATCCATATATCTGTTTATTAACAGCCATGGAACTTCTTTCCATCTTCCATCTCTCTTTTCTAAAAGAAGTATGACTTCTTTTCCTAGGGTTTTTTTCCCAGTTAGAAACATCATTTTCTGCTTCATTTGAAACAGTCCTGGCATATGATGTTGATGATGAAGAGCCTTTATTAGACTTTTCTTGAGAAGCTTTATGAGCCAAAAATTTCTTATAAAGAATGTCATCTGATCTCGAAGATCCTGATGATGAAGCAATATTTTCGGCTATGAGCCTTTGACCTCCAATTTGGGATATAACCCTTGGATGAGGATTATTTCCTCTACCTCTGTAGGAAGAAGATCTTCCTCTGCCTCCTCTTTTTCCTTGCTCCTAAGGAATCATTTCTGAAAAGAAAAATTTATCCACAAGATAATATTATCTTTTTCTGTTTTAAAGAACCAATTATTTCTTTAAAATAAGAAATCCTATTTTTAGTATTATGAATAATTCTCCATTTTATTTTTGAATTAGAAAATGGGTAATATAAATGTATTCTATTAATAAATTCTTCTTCTCGTATAATTTGAAGAGAACGTCCTTCAATTTCTTCTTGAATTTCAAGAAGAACCTTCTTTAATGGTCCTCTTGCATGAGCCATATCTGAAAGCTTTATCCACATGAGATAATTTTCTCTTTTTGTTTTAATAAAAAAAATCTTAAATCTATTAGAGAAATGTGAATATTAAAGTTTTCAATCATTTTTCTTTTAATTTGTGGAGTAAGAAAATTATTAGACAGGATGTCCTCTATAGCCACTTCATAATTATTGATCTGAAGAGTGCATTCTTCTATCATCTCCTGGATCTCTAGGAGAGTTCTTTTAATTGGACCTTTAGAATGAGCCATTTAAATATTCTCTGGTAAGAAAATCAGGGAGACTATTATCACTACCCTTTTTATAAATTATTTCAAAATCAAAAGGAGCTAAATGAGACTGTCATCTTGCAAACATTTGTTTTGAAACATCATGTTTAAAATCTTTAGCAAACATAAACTTAGCTGCTTGGCAATCGGTTTTTATAATAAATTTTTGATTATATAAATCATCTTGAAATTTTAAAACACATTTTACTATTGCTAGAATTTCTTTTGCAATAGTAGCATAGTTTTTCTGGCTATTATTCCATTTTCCTGAATAGAATCTAACCAAACTTTCTTCTTTATTAACCGGTGAAACTTGTTTCAGGATTCCACCATAGCCTATATCCGAGGCATCGGTTTCAATAATTTTTTCCCAATCTGGGTTTGTTATCATTAAGCAAGGGAGATTTTGAACCTTTTGCTTAATTTTTTTAACGGTCTTAGTATGGTCTTCTGACCATGGCTGAGGATTCTTTTTTAATCTATCATATAATATTGCAGTATCTTCTGCTAAGTTTTTATAATAGGGAAGAATATAATTCAGACTACCTAAGAATCTTTGAAGTTGGGTTTTGTCATAAATTTCATTCGGAAATTTTGACCCGAACTCAATACTTCTATTAATAGGAATTATATTTCCTGTTTCAATATTGTGTCCTAAGAATCTTATCTTAGTTTGAAAAAGCATCATTTTTGGCCTAGAAATTACTAAGCCATTCTTTATTATTATATTTTTGAATATGTCAAGATGTTTAAAATGAGTTTCAATATCTTTTAAAAAGACTAATATGTCATCAATATAGACAATTATAAATTCACTATAAGCAATGAAAATATCATTCATAATATTTTGAAACTCTGAAGGGGCATTTTTTAGCCCAAAAGGCATAACGTTCCATTCATAATGGCCCGTAGGGACAGTAAAAGCAGTTTTATATCTGTCCTCTTCTTTAATCTGAATTTGCCAATATCCAGACTTTAAATCGAATTTCGAAAATACTATAGTGTTATATAATTTATCCACCAAATCTTTTTTATTAGGTATAAGATATCTAATCCATTTTAAAACCTTATTAAGAGGTTTATAGTTTATAACTAATCTAGGAACACCTCTTTCTTTTTCAGAATGTTTATTAACATAAAAGACAGTACATGATCAAGGAGACTTGGATCTTCTAATTAGGTTTTTATCAAGAAGAGAAGTTATCTCTTTTTTGCATAACTCCATATACTCGGAGTTCATCTGACAAGGTCTAGCCTTGGTAGTGATTTGGCTATCACTAAAATCATTTTCATAGGGTAAAGAAACAATATGTTTCTTTCTATCCCAAAAAGCATTTGGGTGATCATTACATATTTGTAATGTAAACTGATTATTTATCATTTTGATCTTATCCTGGAGCTTAGGATTATTTATCCTATCCTGGATGTTTAAGGAAAATATTTCTTTTTGTAAAAAATCAATTTGATTTATTTTTGCTTGTAAGAGAGATTCTTTTATATTATTCAAAGTCCAAGAAAAAGGATTTGTAATAAATGGAAAATATATTTCTTTATTTTGGAAAACTCCAGTTATTCCTTTATTATCAATGTTTTTTAAAGGAAATATTTTATTAAGAAAAGGGGTTCCAAGTATAACTTGGCTAGTAAGATTTTTTACTAGAATAAAACTAGTAGGAATACAGGTTTCATTATGACAAATCTGAGCCTGTGGTATTTTATAATCAATTTTTAGTTTTTCTCCTCCTACAGAACTTAAGTTATGGGAGGTTTTATGAAAATACCGAGTTGGAATAATTCCTTCCTGGATACAATTTAAATCAGCACCACTATCAACTAATGCTGTAACAGTTATGAAAAAGTTATCTTCTATAAGAAGTTTTATTTTAATATTCCATTTTTGTGTAGTTATAATATCTACAATACTTTCTAAAAATCCTCCTTGAATATTAGGGGGTTTTTCTTCAGAGTTTAAAATCTGAGGAATCTCTAGTTTAAAAATTCTTTCTTCTAGGTTTTTATTATCCCTTTGAAGAATTTTAATGTCAGTTTTTAGATTATCAATTTCAATTTTTAAATCCTGTATATTAACAGGTCTAGAAGTTTGATTTCTCTAGGCTAGTTGTCTTTTTAATTCAACTAGAGAAAAAGGTTTTAAATCCTGCGGAGGATTAGTTGAGGAAGAAGTTTCCTCATTCCTTTGTTGTTTTGAATATTCAGAAATTAATTTTTCTTTTAATTGAGGATCATTTATTACTTTTAAGAGATCCAAAATTTCATTACTCAAAACATTAATTTCCATATTTTGAAATTGAGAAATAATTTGATAAAGTCCATCTTCTGTTATTTCAGAAGGGTTTTTGCAGCAATCTAATTTACAGTTTGCTGAACAATGATTTTCTTCTGATTCAGAAGAATCAAAACTCTCGTATTCTAAAATATTTAGATTTTCCTCTTCTGAGGATGATTGCTCAGGATCAGTATCAAAAGTTTCATTTAATAAGACTTCATTAATTTTGTCTTTTAAATCTCTTTCTTCAATCTTGTTAAGTTTCTTTCGAACCTAACAAGTTTTTGCCTTGTGGCCTAATTTACCACATTTTCTACATTTTATAATTTTTTTAAATTCATTAGGAAATTCTTTTCTTTCCTTATACTTTTTCTTTTTATAAGGTTTTTCTTCTCTCCTATATTTTTTCCTTTTATGATATTTCTTTGGAGAAGAAATTCTTTTTCTAATATCTTCAATAGTCTTATCAGACTTATTTTCTATGCCAAATTGACCACAGAAATCTCCTAATTGTTTTTTCTCATTTAGAGAATGTTTCTTAATCTGTTGATTAAGTTTTATCTCATTACAAAGGCTTATGCCTTCCTGGACATATGTGCCTATGAGTTTACCATAAGTATAACTGTCATAATTTATGACTCCATCTATCCTTATTTTGCTCCTAATTTTTTCTGCAAATAAGTGAGGAAGTCCATCTATGAACTTTGATTTCCAATGAGAGCTATTAGCCTCAGGGAGCTCCATAACTCTACATAAGAAGGTATCCTTATACCATCTAAAAGATGTTAGAGTTCTACATCTTAAGTTCTGGAGAAGAGTTCTGATATTTTCAGAATCTTCAGACCATCTTCCAGTAAAGTGTTCTATAATATTTACTATCAGGGTGTATACAGCATTACTTTCAGTATTACTGGTACTAGCACCTTCTTCTAGTTTGACGCTATCAAGGATTTTATCCTTATCAGGTTGGGATAAATAGTTGTCCCACCATCCTTTTAACTAACTAGTAAAACCAGATATTATCATACCAGCTATGGTTTTGATCGAATTGATATTATTTTTACATATTGTACTATACATAAGCATCCTATGGACTGTATTATAAATTTGTCCTTCCGACTGACCATCTATGTTCCATTCATAGATTATTTTTCCACTATAAGAGTTATTAACAATATACTCTTGTTCTTCTATAAGAACGTCTTGTGGGGTAGGTCTAGGATAATAATATTTCCTCTGTGTAGGCCTATCTGCCCATTTTGAAAGTTTGGAGATTTGATCTTTAACTTCCTCATGATAATTCTCTTCAGAGAACTCCGTCAGAGTGCTAATTTTAAGACCCTTTAAAGCATCCATTGTCTCATTCAATGTTGCTACTAAACTATCTTTTGATTTTAATTTACAATCAGTAACTTCCGGGGGAAGTTGTATACTAGGAGTAGCAATTTTTTCTATCTTAGCAGATATTGTTTTTCCTTTTAAATAAGATATTATCCTATCCATTTTAGAAGACAAATCCTGAATCTGTTCTCCTAGAATTATCAAATTTAAATTTGTATAATTCTGATGTTTAATTGAATCATTTAAATGAGAAATAGTGGTGGGTAAGGTGTTTCCTTCTAATAATTTTTGAAAGGTTTGATAATACCTTACCTCATTATCTTTTTCAATTTTAAAAGATTGAGTAAGAGGGAAAACATTATAAATTATTTTTTCTCCTTGAATAATAAAATCCCTTTCAATAACAGAAATAATACTTCCCGTGTATTTTTCTATAAACCAAAGAATGAATGGTATAATTTCATTTTTTATAATTAAATCCTTATAATATTCATCTTTAAAGAATAGCACTTCGGTTTCTTTAAAATTATTAAAAAACCAATTTCTAAATAATTCCCATTTGGGTAATTGAAATTCTTTATTAATTTCTTTTCTGACCGAAGATCCCGGTTTAAAATCAATTTTTTCTTTAAAATCCATTAAACAAAATTGACTTCTGATTCGGTTAATTCCGGATCAACTTGGACTCCATGAACTCCTGTGGCTATATTATCAGCATTTAAATTTAATTTATTAATTGTTTCAGTTGCAGGAAAAGTTTCCCTAACTCGTGAGGTTGAAGCTCTAGAAGGGCTTCTAACAGTATATCCTAGAGGAGATATGTGCTGTCGAGAGTACAAAGACCTAGAAGATAAAGATCTTGGTATAGAAGAAGTATTTCTTATTTGTTCAAACTGGATTTGGACAGTTCCTTCTTCAGATTGTATAATTTCTAAAGGATTATTATCTATGTATTGATTAGATGTTGTAGCCTTATCAAGGACCCAATTTTCTGGAAAGTTAATTTCTTCCCATTTTATCTTTCTTCTAGTAGTTATATTAGACTTACCGAAATTAGTTTCTATGACTATGGTTTCATTTAATGGTTTATCTACCATTCTACACTGAGGATTTAAAGTGTATAAAGGTTTATAATATATTCTATAACAGATACAGATAACTTCTGAACCTGGAGCATAGTTATAACCATGAGTTTTAACGTTTAAGGTTAAAGCATCTGAAATATTAACGTCAGATAAAGATAATTGAAGATTCGGATAAACGTTAAAATAAACTGGTCCATGAGCCAGACTAGTTTGGACAATCCCTATTAGAGATTGTTTCCAGTCAAGGTTTCTAGCGTCTCTTAGAGCTGCTACAAAACTTTCTGGAAGACCTTCTAGGGTCAAAGGTTTGAACGCTATTTGTACTAAACCTATATGAAGGAATTTATAATCCTTCTTATATTTATTTAAATCTTTGTTTAACAATAGTTTAATAACCATGTCATCTTTATTTAAAGAAAATGTTTCTTCAGTTGTTTTTACAACTTGTTTTAATCCCAATTTTTCAAAAGTTCCTAATTTATAAATTAGTTTATGTTCCATCTTTGGAATAGTCCATTTATTTAATAAATCAAGATTATGAGGAATTTCATATTCCTCTTCAATACTGTTTTTAACAGTATCATTGCTCTTCAGAATATTCATCATAAAAGAATATAAATAAGTGTTGATCTGCATAGTCAAACTTGAACAAAGTTTTATTTTAAGAGCATATATTTTAAGAGCACAAGGCTCTGATACCATTTCAGAATTTCAGAATCTTTAAACAAACAAAACTTAAAATATAGACAAAGTAGTAGTATAATTTTAAAAATATTTAAAAATTTTAGACCATATGATTTTTTTACAAGAACAGAGTATTATTCTAAGATGAGGTTATATATATATTTATGAAGATGTATGTGTTTGTTTTATAAAATGGTGATTTGGTTAATGATTGTTCATAAAAATCGTTGGATACACACACACACACACATATATATATATATAGGGGAGGGATTAAGAGAAAACCACAAAGTTAGGCGAAAACCAAGAAAACCACTAAAACAATGAATAATACTATAGGTTACGTATACGTAACCGTAATTTCTTTGAGTTTTTTTGTTTCCTGTTTACGTATACGTAACACTATGGGTTACGTATATGGAAGCCAATATTTAAATAATTTTTTGGTAAAAATTTGTAATATTACATTGATACTCTTATAAAAAAATAAAAATAAATAAATAAATATTATTTTATTATTGGTTAAAATTGGTTTTTTTAGTGGTTTTCTCGGTTTTTGCCTAACTATTGGTTTTCTCTTGAACCCAACCCTATATATATATATATATATGTGTGTGTGTGTGTGTGTTAATTATAAATTAAATGAATGGTTATGGTACCTTTAATAAATCGATGGATATATATAAATGCATGTATGTTTATACATGTCTTTCATTAATTAAAGCAATTGAATGCTAATAAAATTAAATAATTATGTTTTCAAGATTTCTATAAATGGTTTTGAATTATTACTTTATTATTTAATAAAGTCTATAAAACTTTTAAAGTATGGTGTAATACTTGTATTTAAATGGTAAAATTTTATAGAATGAGTTTATAAGGTTTATGACATACAAGTGTTGGTCATTAAGTTTATAAAACTTTTAAAGTCTAAAAATATAAAAATAGGTGCTTCAAATTGGAGTTTGACTTCTTGCTATATAATGATATCATATGACCCATACAGTCACATAGTTCACATAGTATCATAGAACTTTCACCAAGTAAAAACTAAATTATATTCATAGTTATGCAAAATATCCACTAATTTTCATATATATATATATATGTATATTAAAGCACCATATATCTTTATTTATAACTATCTAGTCTATTTCAAATAATAATTCTAGATAAAAAAAAATAATGGAATTGACTTTGATTTTTGAGGATTGTCACATTATCCTCCCGTTAAACAAGTTTCGTCCTCGAAACTTAATTTATGTTATCTTTGATGCTAGCTTCAACTTACTATATAAGTGGGTTATATATCCTCACTTCATTTCAAGTTCAAGTAGGAAATTCAATTTTTTGTTCAATCAGTATTATATGATATCTAATACTTGAAATTAGTAAATATTACTAACACATAAATCCAGTAGGATTAAATACCCTCTAACTAGGGTTACTAACAAATAACGACAAGTATGTCTTTAAGATTTTATCAAGAAGATACATTCAAAAATTCCAGGATCTCAAGCTAAGAGATCATAGAGATCATATCGAGCAATAATTTCCATGGAATAAGCAATTGTCTTAAGGCGTGCATCAGAATGCTAAGAAAATCCATCACAAGATAGATATATACGAGTATACAATTCTAATACTAATTCAGAATAGTATTATATTGTAAAGTGATTCAGTGTTCCATTACAAAGAAAGGAAGTACTATATAATATATAGTAATCCATAACAAATCATTAGAAGAAATGCGATATTAAGTTCAAAGAGTTAATAGACTAAGCTACTGTGACTCAATAAGATTATAACAAATTGCAATAAGAATGAATGCAAAGGATCATGTACAAGACGATCGTCAAGAGTCCTAAGGGATATCATACTAATGGTAACCTTGTTCGCAAGAATTAAGCCATTACAAGATGTTCGGGAATACGATAAAGAATAGTTTCAATCAACAGTGTGATTAAAACTACATAATCCATAATAAGTATATACATGTGAACGTGCCATGTACCTTAGTTCATAAAATGTGTATTATTCCATTACATAAAATTGTGTTGGAATTAGGGTTCAAACACTTTGGACGAGAGCCTTATTAAGAAAAGACATGTGACTATTATCTTGATTTTCCCCATCTTAGGTAGGGTAGTGGGTAGTCTAAGAAAAATGCAGATAGAAGACAAACTTGGATTTGAGCCAAAGTCTAAGTGTTACTTGAATACACTAGACATCAATAGCTATATAGTATAAGAAAGAAAGAACGTTGTAACCATATATTGTCAATAACAAAAGTTACTCACAAAAGTTGGAACATCATTGCGTCATATAATGGTATGACATAACTGGTGTACATCTTCATAAAGATGAAGTCTACATTCCACAGAATGGAGTAGAATGAGCGAGTAATTTAAATATCAACTTCACAAAATCGATATGTCGTACATATACTACAATACATAAGTACATATTTGCATGACCAATGTTATAAAGCAAAGGATTGACAAGGAAGTTTGTACTAGGATTCTGTTAAGATAATTTGTTAAATAACAATTTACTCAATCCTATAAAAGATCACAAATAATGTGAGTTCAAATATAAATAAAAATTGAATCAATTCAGCAAAATGGAATGACAGTAATGGTTCAATGATTCGTGATCTCACCATAAATCACTAAAAATATCAGAACTGGTACTAAATAGTGTGTTAGTCACCAATGGAGAGAAATGAAATAATAGGTTCACATATAGGATCTATTTTCTTTGTCTATGTCCGAGAATCACTCTGACAAGGACTAGATTATGGTTTAGTTTCTAAATGATAAATATATATGATTATCCATGAAAATAAAGCCTTATAATGGAGGGGTCCATTATTCTTCATTTACATGAAAAAGGCTTCTCAGAGTTCTACAAAAATTTCTTGATTATACAAGAATTCGTTCGTTGCAACTAAGGATTGTCATTATATGTTCATCCTTGGAGGAATAAGGATACTATTGTTTTGAACAAGAGATTCTCATCGAAAGTGTGTCATCAAAATAAACTATAAGTTCAATCAGATTGATCTTCACTAAGATTATACCATTGACTTGGAATGGTTTAGAGTAAGCTGATAGCGTTTGTCTAGGTAATGAAGTAGACAACTTTGTCAGGGAAGGAAATTTCATGCAAACAGGTTTTCGAGATTGATTTTAGGTATTTGGAGCTTGACATTTGTCTTTACTATTGATCTTTGGTTTATATTTCTCATGGAGTCGGTATTGAACAATGATCTCGGAGCAAGGGATTCTGAAACAATGTACGTTTTCTTAGTTCTAGTCTTAAATAAATAAGGAAAGCTAATTATGAGTTCAGATAGAGAGGGAAGAAAAGTGAAAATGAAACTGAAATGACTCAGTTATTTTGGTTTCAGGAATATGAAAATAAGATGAACCAGCATGGGTTCAAAGAAAAGTGAAATTGATATTCAAGTTAAGTTTTGTATATTTATTATTTTACTATAATCGAATAGTAATGATAGGTTAAAGGAACAAATTTTATGAAAATTTCAAGTAGGTGTAAAACTAAATTATTAGGAATATTTATCAGGAGTGTATTAAGAATGGAAAACACCGAAATGAGGATTTATATGAACGACCGTATAGAAAAGTTGTATTGTCCAAGAAAAAGAATCTTAAATTGCTTTAAGGAATTTCATCACAAGATAGATATATACGAGTATACAATTCTAATACTAATTCAGAATAGTATTATATTGTAAAGTGATTCAGTGTTCCTTTACAAAGAAAGGAAGTACTATAATATATAGTAATCCATAACAAATCATTAGAAGAAATGTGATATTAAGTTCAAAGAGTTAATAGACTAAGCTACTGTAACTCAATAAGATTGTAACAAAATGCAATAATAATGAATACAAAGGATCATGTACAAGACGATCATCAAGAGTCCTAAGGGATATCATACTAATGGTAACCTTGTTCGCAAGAATTAAGCCATTACAAGATGTTTGGGAATACGATAAAGAATAGTTTCAATCAACAGTGTGATTAAAACTACATAATCCATAATAAGTATATACATGTGAACGTGCCATGTACCTTAGTTCATAAAATGTGTATTATTCCATTACATAAAATTGTGTTTGAATTAGGGTTCAAACACTTTGGACGAGAGCCTTATTCAGAAAAGACATGTGACTATTATCTTGATTTTCCCCATCTTAGGTAGGGTAGTGGGTAGTCTAAGAAAAATGCAGATAGAAGACAAACTTGGATTTGAGCCAAAGTCTAAGTATTACTTGAATACACTAGACATCAATAGCTATATAGTATAAGAAAGAAAGAACGTTGTAACCATATATTGTCAATAACAAAAGTTACTCACAAAAGTTGGAACATCATTGCGTCATATAATGGTATGACATAACTGGTGTACATACAATATATCAAGAAGAATGGCTAAACGATTCTTCATAAAGATGAAGTCTACATTCCGCAGAATGGAGTAGAATGAGCGAGTAATTTAAATATCAACTTCACAAAATTGATATGTCGTACATATACTACAATACATAAGTACATATTTGCATGACCAATGTTATAAAGCAAAGGATTGACAAGGAAGTTTGTACTAGGATTCTGTTAAGAAAATTTGTTAAATAACAATTTACTCAATCCTATCAAAGATCACAAATAATGTGAGTTTAAATATATAAAAAATTGAATCAATTCAGCAAAATGGAATGGCAGTAATGGTTCAATGATTCGTGATCTCACCATAAATCACTAAAAATATCAGAACTGGTACTAAATAGTGTGTTAGTCACCAATGGAGAGAAATGAAATAATAGGTTCACATATAGGATCTATTTTCTTTGTCTATGTCCGAGAATCACTCTGACAAGGACTAGATTATGGTTTAGTTTCTAAATGATAAATATATATGATTATCCATGAAAAATAAAGCCTTATAATGGAGGGGTCCATTATTCTTCATTTACATGAAAAAGGCTTCTCAGAGTTCTACAAAAATTTCTTGATTATACAAGAATTCGTTCGTTGCAACTAAGGATTGTCATTATATGTTCATCCTTAGAGGAATAAGGATACTATTGTTTTGAACAAGAGATTCTCACCGAAAGTGTGTCATCAAAATAAACTATAAGTTCAATTAGATTGATCTTCACTAAGATTATACCATTGACCTGGAATGGTTTAGAATAAGCTGATAGCATTTGTCTTGGTAATGAAGTAGACAACTATGTCAGGGAAGGAAATTTCATGCAAACAGGTTTCCTGAGATTGATTTTAGGTATTTGGAGCTTGACATTTGTCTTTACTATTGATCTTTGGTTTATATTTCTCATGGAGTCGGTATTGAACAATGATCTCGGAGCAAGGGATTCTGAAACAATGTACGTTTTCTTAGTTCTAGTCTTAAATAAATAAGGAAAGCTAATTATGAGTTCAGATAGAGAGGGAAGAAAAGTGAAAATGAAACTGAAATGACTCAGTTATTTTGGTTTCACGGAATATGAAAATAAGATGAACCAGCATGGGTTCAAAGAAAAGTGAAATTGATATTCAAGTTAAGTTTTGTATATTTATTATTTTACTATAATCGAATAGTAATGATAGGTTAAAGGAACAAATTTTATGGAAATTTCAAGTAGGTGTAAAACTGAATTATTTGGAATATTTATCAGTAGTGTAGTAATAATGGAAAACATCGAAATGAGGATTTATATGAACGACCGTATAGAAAAGTTGTATTGTCCAAGAAAAAGAATCTTAAATTGCTTTAAGGAATTTCTCCATTCTATTGTTACTTCATCGATGTTAGAGTGCATTTGGATTATAAGATAAAATCTAAGATTATGTTGGGACCTCCGATGATAGTCGTACACTTACTGCAAGTGACGAGCGTTGTAAAGACCCATACTGAATTTACGTGGCCAGTAAAATCTCAAAGGATACGGTTTAGCAAAAAAAATGAATGAGAAAAATCTTCGTTGCTCAAGATCCACTAAGAAGTTGATTAGATAAAATTTGAATTTGTCTTGTTCCTTCAGAACTGCGAGAACGTTACATGAAGATTTATTAGGGGAGTAAAAAATGTGGAGGTTTGATTCACGCTAAACCGAGGGTCGGTTCACATGCGTCGATAGACAAGTAACGAAATCGAAAACAAAAAAAATTCTTTAGCTGGATCTCCAAGGTGTAGCAACACTTTACAATGAATTTCCAAATACGGTTTAAATACCGAGGTTAAATCAACTAAGAATAGATCTCTTCAATGCCTCGATCTAACTTGTCATTCAAAAGAAATCTCAATAAGAGTTTTGAATCCATTAGGATTCAAATATGAAAGAGAAGATATAAATTCCCATGTCTCCTGAGGTAGCCCATCGCATCATTTGATGTCTTTGGCTCAACCCTAAGGTTACGATAGTTTCGATCAATATTCGAATGAGTAGGAATCGGAACAAGAAATACAGATTAATCATGAACATTGACTCGGACAGTAAGACTCACTAGAGTTCTCATACACTGCATATTATGATTACGTGTGCACCTGTAATAATAATATACTTGCATGGTCCCTATAGTGTTTCTCATATCCCAAGCTCTCATGTAACATCCCGAGTTTTAGGGCGCGAGAGAGAATTCACGAGGAATTAAAACTTAAATAAAAAGGAAAGGAAGCGGGCTTGGGCCGGGGCGTATGGGCCAAAAGGGGCAAGTTTGGGCCCTTATAAACCTCAAGACCTGCCCAAAAGCCCCATTTTCATCCAGATTTTTTGGATTCTAGAGAGAGAGAGTGAGAGAGAGCCTAGAGAGAGAAAGTCCCGGTTTTCGGATTTAAGCTTCAAGGATCGTTAGCAAGAGTCTCGTGGGTGTTTAGCAACGAAAAGGAAGTGATTACAGGTAACCAATTCTCCTAGATCTGAGTTTTAGTTCGTTTTTGGGTTTTTCAGGTTTTGGGTGAAAAGGTTATGTTTAATCGGATGAAACTGAAGGGTAAGCATAGATTTGAGTTCCTTAATGGAAAACGAACGTTTTGAATGCAACCAGGTTCGGGATCTTGAAGTGATCAGACCCGAATGCGAAAGTTAGGGTTTTTCGCCAAGAACAGGTCGTGCGCACTTGCTAAGTGCGCACATAGCAGGTCCTGCGCACTTGCTAAGTGCGCAGGAAGAGGAGCCTGCGCACTTGCTAAGTGCGCAGGAAGAGGAGCCTGCGCACTTGCTAAGTGCGCAGGAAGGGAAGTCTGCGCACTTGCTAAGTGCGCAGGAAGCAGTGTCTGCGCACTTGCTAAGTGCGCAGGCATCATGACTGATTAAGTAAAGTCAGTATGTTAGAGTGGTTAAACCGTTTAGCGTCGAGTTAAGTCTGATAAGTGTCAAATTGTTATGATTGTTCAGATTGTGTGAGATACAGTAGACAATTGCAGCTAAGATACCAGGTGAGTTCTAATCCCCTTTTTGCCTTCTTTAGGGGTGGTGTGCATACTTAGTGTAAAGTGTTTATTATATTTTATATATTATAAACTGAAAGGAAAAGTTATGTTTTAGTGAAAAGTTTAAAAGAGACAAAAGTATGTTTTGAGGAAAGTATATCTATATTATGGCAAGCGTTTACTATATTTTCATATACATAAACAAAGGCATAATATATGTGTTAGTATGTTCAAGTAAAGCAAGATATATATTTTGGCAAGCGTTTACTATATTTTCGTATACATAAACAAAGGCATGATATATATATGATAAGCTATGTTTCAGAAAGCAAGTTATATTCTATGGCAAGGCATATTATATATGAAAGTTATGAACAAGATTTACAGAAAGTTTTATGAATAGTAAAGTGAACAGTTTTTCCTTCGGGAATGTGTACCAGTTTGTAAAGGTCCTTGGGACAGATGTTACTTGTACAAGATGTCAGATATGGGTGCTACCCATTAGTAAGAGTCTTGGTGGCTCGTTAACAATTGTACAATTGGGATGAGTGACGGCGGTTGCTCGGGGGACTACGCAATCCCCCATGTACCAGTTAAGAGGTATTGATCACGAGGACAATACCCGGTGTTGATCACGAGGACAACATCGTGTCATGTGGTGTTGCCTGCAAGGACAACATCATTGGGTCACGAGGACCTAGAAGGTATTGATCACGAGGACAATACCAATATGTAACAGAATTGACGGATAAGCGGTAGTGTCGGTTCATGGTGTAAGCTTTGGGGGCATTGACCAGGTACTTGTCGGTTCATGGATGTAAGCCATGAGGGCAGTACAGTAAAGAGGAATTGACGGTTAAGTGGTACTGATCACGAGGACAATACCAGCAGTGATAAGAATTGACGGTTAAGCGGTATTGATTCACGAGGACAGTACCAACAGTGACAAGGAATTGACGGATACTTTATGAATGTATTAAATTATGTTTTGAAAAATGTAGTATGTAAAGTTTTGCCTTAAGGGCAGTATGTATGTATGTATGTATTAGTAAATCTTTTGTATAAATGATTTAAAGTAAACGTTAGAACTCACTCAGCGTTGCTGATTTTTAGTATGCATACCAGTTAAGTGCAGGTTTAGTTGATGGATGTGGATGCTTGGCTTAGAGAGAAGAGTTACCCGAAGATCAGTGTCTGGCATCCTGATTATGTTTTATGTTATGTTTTAAGTTGATATTGTGAGAGACAAGTTGTATTAGATATTTATGTTTCCGCTGTGTATGTTGAAGTTTTAAATCGTTTCCGCTGTGTTATTGAATGTCTTATGTTTAAAGTGCTATGTGTTGATGAGTAAATCCAATAAGTGAGGTCTCCCGGGTTTGGGGCCTCACATCTCAGCTAAAAGGGATCTGAAATGTTCATTAGATCGTGTCATCGTGTTGCACTTTTGTGTAAAAGTTTGAATGTTGCTGGATGGAGGCAATGATAGAGAGGCACAACCAACGTCCTCTAATATAAGAAAACGTGTGTGGTGGAAGTCAGGCGGTAATAATAGGGCAGAGATCCTCAAATCAGTATCGAGCTGATAATGCTACAAATTTGTACGTATACGTGGATCAAAAGATCCAACAAAGAAAAGTGTATGGGTCTTTTCACCCGTAGAGTACTCTCCCGTTTAGTCCTACTTCTCCACTTTAGGTTCTCGTTTGATCAGGCAGGTCTGGATGCCATAAATCATAGCGAAAGTCCTAGTCGTCCAATCCAGCAGATCACAAAAGAAAGTATATACCGCTCTAAGTGAAAACAATAGTTGTTAAATAAGAAAGTCGACTCCACAATCGTAGTAGATGCAGGTACGGTGTAGGTACAGGTACAACTCGAGGTAACACCAAGACCGGTGACTACTGTCATCATCCGTGTTCAATTCATACCTCGATCATCCAGGCTTAATGTGTTGAATCTCCATCATCCTCGGCTCGTAATCAAATTTGTGATATTATGCGGGGTCCTCCGTACTAGTAACCATGACCAAAAGCGACGGATATGGACAACCGCAAACTTAACCGAGATCATCAAAAGAGTATGCGTAGTGTTGTGACAATGACACAATTATGACGAAGCAATGTGTAGTAGATAACCTAAAGGTAGTATGCAATGCACACATATTTCCTAAGGTTCAATGCAGTAAACTTAGAGTTATAGTCTAGGTCTAGTCTCGGTAAACCTAATTCTCTATAACCAGTGCTCTGATACCAAGTCTGTCACACCCCGCCAAGGCGGAAGTACTGGATGTAACCGGTATATCGCATTGAACACAAGTACAAGAGATACTAAAAGGAAAATTGTGCATTACATTGAACCATACTACATGCTTCTAACAAAAGTACAAAAACATATATATATATATATATGTGTGTGTGTGTGTGTGTTAATTATAAATTAAATGAATGGTTATGTTACCTTTAATAAATCGATGGATATATATAAATGCATGTATGTTTACACATGTCTTTCATTAATTAAAGCAATTGAATGCTAATAAAATTAAATAATTATGTTTTCAAGATTTCTATAAATGGTTTTTGAATTATTACTTTATTATTTAATAAAGTCTATACATATATTTATTTATAAATATAACTCAATCCATGTTTGGTGTAGTGGTGTATTTCTTGCAAAATCTAAACGTATGGTGTAATACTTGTATTTAAATGGTAAAATTTTATAGAATGAGTTTATAAGGTTTATGACATACAAGTGTTGGTCATTAAGTTTATAAAACTTTTAAAGTCTAAAGATATAAAAATAGGTGCTTCGAATTGGAGTTTGACTTCTTGCTATATAATGATATCATATGATCCATTCACATAGTATCATAGAACTTTCACCAAGTAAAAACTAAATTATATTCATAATGATGCAAAATGTCCACTAATTTTCACATATATATATATATATATGTATATATATATATATATATATATGTGTGTGTGTGTGTATTAAAGCACCATATATCTTTATTTATAACTATCTAGTCTATTTCAAATAATAATTCTAGATAAAAAAAAATAATGGAATTGACTTTGATTTTTGAGGATTGTCACATAGGATCGTTACAAAATCATTAATCCATCAAACGAAACCAAAACCGATAAAAATCATAACTTTAACAAGCATTCATCATGTGACCTAGGAAGTATATAGGTTCTATCCTAGAATCATGCTCAAAACTACTAGAATAGAAGTATCAAACATAATCATGGTTCAAACACAAGAAACAAAGATAAAGGTTCAAACGTTGGAACCGAAAACGCTAAATCTAACGCACCCGGGATCAAAGATTCGACCTTTGCACTTCAATTCTCTTCTCCATCCTCAAAACGCCTCTGGTCATTCTCTAGACGGCTAAGATATCGAACCCTTTGATAATGGGACTCAAATTCTATTAAATTAGGTTTTTATAAAAATTCCTGGAATACGACTCTCTCGCGTACCGCGAGAGCCAAAACAGTCGGGCGCATTTTTCTTCCCTCCCGCGTGTCGCGAGAGATGGTCTTCGGGTCTTCACGTACCGCGAAGAATGGAATTTTCCCATTTTTAACTTTTGATTCTTGGGACTTCATTCTCGAGCTCGGTTTCTTCGGGTTTTCACTTGTAATTATCACGAGCACCTGAGAACATAACAACGACTCATTACGTAACAAAAGCGACTCAAAACAAATATAAAACTAAGTAAAACGACTCGAAACATTTCAGAAATACATGTGTGCTTTGCAACACATGAAACATCCCCACACTTAACCTTTTTTCGTCCTCGGAAAAGTCTGCAATGGAATCATAACTGAGATCTAACTTAACAATCAATTACCAATTAGTTTAAATATACTCACGCATTAAAAAACAATAATCAGTATTTCTGTCCGATTAAACCCAAGCACCAACTATCTAGCCATCGTGATATGTTCTAATTCCAATTTATACAACAATCAATCAACCTATGTGACTCACAATCAGAAGCTACAGCTCTACCTAATCCCGTCTCAAGGTCATGTTTAGGCACGGGTTAAACTATGTAGATTTGCCCACCACGTTAAACTAAGATTTACATATTTTTAGAAATCAATGGATTATGGAATGAATGGATAGAACTAAGCGTTAATTAAAGCATAAGAACTTTCGTCTAGAGGCGTCTCAACCAAGTCACTATCTCGGAAGCTAACACATAGACTAGATTCTACACATTTAAGCACATAAATCTCACTTAGGGGTGTATTCTCCAAGTCGCTATCCCAGAGGGAAACACATAAGCAAGACTCAGTTTTCAAATTAATTAAGCTCGTAGTTATGGAAATTATGGATTTATGGAATGGGCACCACCGAAACTCGGATTTATTCTTATAAAAAGAGAGTGATGTGCCATGAAATTTTTCAAAAACCTCTAAATATTAACTTAACATGGTACATATCACCCTATGTTGACAGTTTCAGTATTACCATTACCCTAAGATGAGTACCCACAAGATATCATGATATTATTAAGTGATTAATCCTAAGTAACACTCCCAGGTTATTTAAAATTTCAAACTAGCTGGGTCTAACAAAACATCACTAATTAGACGCGTTTTCTATTATTTATATCATTTAAACTCAAACAAGTAGATCCAGTTGTACTATCATTTTCCATTTATTATGCAAAAACTTATACTTTCAAAGGACATTTTTTCAAAATTTTCAATTTTTTGTATTGAGTAAACTACAGTTTTCGTCCCTGAGTTTTGAACAAAATATCAGGTTTCATCCCTCTGTAACATATATAATCCCTGACGTATAATGTTTTAACACTTTGCGTCCCTGATACTTAACTCCGTTAACTTTTTTGTTAGTTTTTGTATGAAATTACTAATATACCCTTAACCTCATATTCTTTTCATGAGACCACCACCACGTCGCCGCTGCTCCTCATTAAATATAAATAAATTCCTCGAAGATGATTAAGAATATAAATATATTCCCCAAAAACAGAAACCCCATTCCTTACCACATTTAAAGTTATGGCTTCGATTTGACCCAATCCTTGCCCTTTTTCAACATTCTGATAAAAAACCTAATCCGATAAAAAAAACCCTAGCTTCACCATCCATAAATTTTATTAAGAAAGTATGGCCTTTCCAGCAAAGAAGTAGCAGCAGAATAAGCTAAACAAGTCGAATCGGAGAAAAGCCAGACTCAAAGTGGGTCGGGACATAGTGATGGGGCTATGAGAAATCCGATTACATTGTCGTTGGATGCTATGTTGGGGTGGTGCTTTTGTGGTGATGGGAATGAAGGTGAGGCGATGGGTCGATTTAGATACCAAGTGGACGGAATGAGTTGACGATCATTGCCCTAAGCGTTAATTAAAGCATAAGAACTTTCGTCTAGAGGCGTCTCAACCAAGTCACTATCTCGGAAGCTAACACATAGACTAGATTCTACACATTTAAGCACATAAATCTCACTTAGGGGTGTATTCTCCAAGTCGCTATCCCAGAGGGAAACACATAAGCAAGACTCAGTTTTCAAATTAATTAAGCTCGTAGTTATGGAAATTATGGATTTATGGAATGGGCGCCACCGAAACTCGGATTTATTCTTATAAAAAGAGAGTGATGTGCACCTCTAAATATTAACTTAACATGGTACATATCACCCTATGTTGACAGTTTCAGTATTACCATTACCCTAAGATGAGTACCCACAAGATATCATGATATTATTAAGTGATTAATCCTAAGTAACACTCCCAGGTTATTTAAAATTTCAAACTAGCTGGGTCTAACAAAACATCACTAATTAGACGCGTTTTCTATTATTTATATCATTTAAACTCAAACAAGTAGATCCAGTTGTACTATCATTTTCCATTTATTATGCAAAAACTTATACTTTCAAAGGACATTTTTTCAAAATTTTCAATTTTTTGTATTGAGTAAACTACAGTTTTCGTCCATGAGTTTTGAACAAAATATCAGGTTTCATCCCTCTGTAACATATATAATCCCTGACGTATAATGTTTTAACACTTTGCGTCCCTGGTACTTAACTCCGTTAACTTTTTTGTTAGTTTTTGTATGAAATTACTAATATACCCTTAACCTCATATTCTTTTCATGAGACCACCACCACGTCGCCGCTGCTCCTCATTAAATATAAATAAATTCCTCGAAGATGATTAAGAATATAAATATATTCCCCAAAAACAGAAACCCCATTCCTTACCACATTTAAAGTTATGGCTTCGATTTGACCCAATCCTTGCCCTTTTTCAACATTCTGATAAAAAACCTAATCCGATAAAAAAAAACCTAGCTTCACCATCCATAAATTTTATTAAGAAAGTATGGCCTTTCCAGCAAAGAAGTAGCAGCAGAATAAGCTAAACAAGTCGAATCGGAGAAAAGACAGACTCAAAGTGGGTCGGGACATAGTGATGGGGCTATGAGAAATCCGATTACATTGTCGTTGGATGCTATGTTGGGGTGGTGCTTTTGTGGTGATGGGAATGAAGGTGAGGCGATGGGTCGATTTAGATACCAAGTGGCCGGAATGAGTTGATGATCATTGCCCTAAGCGTTAATTAAAGCATAAGAACTTTCGTCTAGAGGCGTCTCAACCAAGTCACTATCTCGGAAGCTAACACATAGACTAGATTCTACACATTTAAGCACATAAATCTTACTTAGGGGTGTATTCTCCAAGTCGCTATCCCAGAGGGAAACACATAAGCAAGACTCAGTTTTCAAATTAATTAAGCTCGTAGTTATGGAAATTATGGATTTATGGAATGGGCGCCACCGAAACTTGGATTTATTCTCATAAAAAGAGAGTGATGTGCCATGAAATTTTTCAAAAACCTCTAAATATTAACTTAACATGGTACATATCACCCTATGTTGACAGTTTCAGTATTACCATTACCCTAAGATGAGTACCCACAAGATATCATGATATTATTAAGCGATTAATCCTAAGTAACACTCCCAGGTTATTTAAACTTTCAAACTGGCTGGGTCTACCAAAACATCACTAATTAGACGCGTTTTCTATTATTTATATCATTTAAACTCAAACAAGTAGATCCAGTTGTACTATCATTTTCCATTTATTATGCAAAAACTTGTACTTTCAAAGGACATTTTTTCAAAATTTTCAATTTTTTGTATTGAGTAAACTACAGTTTTCGTCCCTGAGTTTTGAACAAAATATCAGGTTTCATCCCTCTGTAACATATATAATCCCTTACGTATAATGTTTTAACACTTTGCGTCCCTCGTACTTAACTCCGTTAACTTTTTTGTTAGTTTTTGTATGAAATTACTAATATACCCTTAACCTCATATTCTTTTCATGAGACCACCACCACGTCGCCGCTGCTCCTCATTAAATATAAATAAATTCCTCGAAGATGATTAAGAATATAAATATATTCCCCAAAAACAGAAACCCCATTCCTTACCACATTTAAAGTTATGGCTTTGATTTGACCCAATCCTTGCCCTTTTTCAACATTCTGATAAAAAAACCTAATCCGATAAAAAAAACCCTAGCTTCACAATCCATAAATTTTATCAAGAAAGTATGGCCTTTCCAGCAAAGAAGTAGCAGCAGAATAAGCTAAACAAGTCGAATCGGAGAAAAGCCAGACTCAAAGTGGGTCGGGACATAGTGATGGGGCTATGAGAAATCCGATTACATTGTCATTGGTTGCTATGTTGGGGTGGTGCTTTTGTGGTGATGGGAATGAAGGTGAGGCGATGGGTCGATTTAGATACCAAGTGGCAGGAATGAGTTGATGATCATTGCCGGCGACGATGAGGGTGGACGTGTCGGAGATGACCGTCTAGGATAAACGAGAAAAAGAAGATGAAGTTGGTTGGGTTCTTTATTCCCAGCGATGGTTACAGTGAGGGGAGATAGTGGCATTGGTTATGGTTGGAGGCGGTGGAGTCATAGGTGGGTTAATAAATTTGAAGAAAATGAAATGTGGGATATATATCTAATATTTTTTTTAAGGGTATATTAGTAATTTTACAGAAAAACTAACAGAAAAGTTAACGGAGTTAAGGACCAGGGATGCAAAGTGTTAAAACATCAAACGTCAGGGATCATATGTGTTACAGAGGGACGAAACCTGATATTTTGTTCAAAACTCACGGACGAAAACTGTATTTTACTCTTTTGTATTTTTGGATTTTTTATAAAGACACAAACTAACTAGACTTAAACACTCACATCCCCACACTTGAAAGACACATTGTCCTCAATGTGAAGCAAAACACACTAAAAATAAAAATGCAAAAATAAAAAACAGGAAGCGACTTAGCTGGTAATGTAGATGCAAACAAATGTATCCAGCTTCGTTCTTCCCTGTGTGCACCGTATAGCATTTCGGTCGCGGTTGCACACGCTGTTGGGTCGCTCAATAAGATATCGGGATCAATTCCGTCCGAATGGAGATTGAGTACGGACCGAATGATGTACATCTGCAAAACTAAACTCACACATACCTGCAGCATCAAACTGACACAAATAAAGGACTCACTGATTCAAACTAACTCTGGATACAATGCAAGGACACGTACCCGATGAGTGATAAACACATAGACATGAATGCCACGGCATGGTGAATCATCGAATCGAAACGGTTTCAAATTTCCCATGGTCATGGTGATCGGTGAATGAAATGATCTGGATGGATGGGTAATGGTGGTGATCTGATGGTAGGTTAGATGGTGGATGAATGGTGATGAAGGATGTTAGTTGACGGTGGTGGTTATGGGAAACCATGGGAAAACAAGGGCAAAAGAGCAAATCAGGGGTCTCTCGCGTACCGCGAAGGAACCCTGTCCACTCCTCGCGTACCGCGAGGGAGTGGATTTTTAGCCGGCCTAACTCTTTTATCCCTCGCGTACCGCGAAGGCCTGGAGCCTGTTTCTCGCATACCGCGAGGGAGCCTCAATCACAGAAAGAAATTTTTTTTTTCAACTTTTATACTTAGAAAAGTTTTGGCCATTTAAAATCTTTTTCACTCAATTTTCCCAAAACTCATTCCAATGATAAAAACCAATGTAAAACATACCTAGAACTTCGTTCTCGATGATTTTTCTCACGAAATGAAGCGCGAATCCCTGCAAGACATGACACACGCAAAACACAATACCGAAAAAACATAGAAAATGACACGGACACGGACCACGTAAGCATACAAACTCTACATCTCGGGCTCTTACCCAAGACTCAAACAAGCCTATCAGGAGGCTTCTCCTTGATCCTAACTGGAACCGCCTTCATCCTTCGCGGTTTACCGGCTTTGCACCTCCACAATAACCAAATAAAAAACAACCAACTGTTGTAGCTACCACTCAGGTCCTTCCACCGTAATTTATACCTACCATGTCCAAAAATAATATGATTCAAGTAGCCTAGCAGTTTATTCTCCCTAAACATCCCCACACTTGGGGTTTTCACTACCCTCAACCTAGATGAATCTATTGAAGCACGGGTTCTCTTACGGGGCGGCCTAGACCTAGGAGCACTGAAACTAGGGTCGGGTCAACACTCACCCTCTCAAAGTGCACGGAAGTAACGAGTAGAGGTTCAGGAATGGAATTCACTATGGATATGATCTCTACACTTCCACCGGGATCTCTGGGATCATCAACATTCTCTTCTAACTTCCCCACACTTTACCTATGATCGCATCTAGCTCTGCCATCATCCCCAGCAGATCATCAGGCATCTCATCGCCGTATTCGTCCGGCTCATCCAATAACTTCTCCAACTCTATCGCCCAATCGTATGGTTCTTCTAAATTCGGGGCGGGTTCACCAACTTCTAATAGTGGATCAGAGTCTTGATGATAGTCCATGAAGGCATCAAGCATGCACACGGATTGGCTATGGCCGCCAATAACCTCCACAGACTGTGTGGCATCAAACATTAACGACTCATCCCCCACACGAAGTGTGAGTTTTCCATCAAAGACATCACTCACTGCCTTGGCGGTGCGCAAGAATAGTCGCCCTAAGATGAGTGGGACTCCGTCATCCACCTCCATGTCTAGAATGACAAAATCCACGGGGAAGACAAATTTGCCTACTTTCACTAACATATTCTCCATAATTCCCCGTGGATACTTGACTGAACGGTCAGCCAAGGAAATGCTCATGCGCGTCGGTTGTGGTTAACCTAGGTCTAGCTGCTTATATAGAGAATATGGCATCAGATTGATGCTAGCACCTAAGTCGGCCAACGCATGGTGCAAAGGCAAACTGCCTAGGTGACATGGGATCGTGAGACGTCCCAAATCTCCCAGTTTCTCTGGCAGCTTGTTCTGCACCATCGCAGAACATTGCTCACTAAGTGAGACTTTAGAGACCTCCTCGAGCTTCTTCTTGTTGGAGAGAAGATCTTTAAGGAATTTGCCATACGTTGGCATGCGTTGGAGGGTCTCTATCAGCGGAAGATTGATCTTTAGTTGTTTAAACGAGTCAAGGCAGTGACCGTGTTCCCTAGCTTGCTTAAATGGCAGCAAACGTGATAGGTAGGGAACACGAGTCGGGTCAATCTTGGGGGTCTGCATCTCTGCCCCCTTCTTCTTCTTATCTGCCTCCTCGGCAGGAACCTCAACCCTTGTCTCCTCGTCTACCTGCTCCTCGGTCATCCTGGCATCGATCTCCACGAATCTAGCCCTCCAGTCAATCTTCTTGACCTCCTCAGGTGACAGAATGTTGTACTTGCTGGAGTGGGAGTCATCCTCTACAACCTCTTTCTCCTCCACACTCCCAACTGACACGGCCATCACTGAAGCGTTGGAGCTTGAGGATGGGCCTTCCTGCCGATTCTTCAAGCTCTTAGCGATGCCCTCAACCATACGTTGCAGATCATGGAAAGTCGATTGCTAATTCTTCAGTAAAGTGTCATGGCTATCCAATCTCTGCCTAGCATCCCTGTCCTGCTGGACTAGGTGGGCAAGCAGCTATGTCTGAGTCTCAAGCATCTCTTTGATCGAAGTTGTGTCGACACTGCTTCCCGTGCTAGGTCTTGTATCTCCTCCATGCTGCTGCGGCTGACGACCGTTAAACCCAAGTGAGTTGTTTCCAGATCTCCATCCCGAGCCAAATGAGTTGTAGTTGTTGTACCCTCGGTTCTAGTGTTGGTTGCCAGCATAGCTCACCTGCTCTTGATTATTCACTAGGTAATCATGGGTGTCGTGGTATCCCCTGCACACTTGACACCGCTGAGCACGTAGCTTCAGCTCCTTAATTTCATTAGCCATAGAGGCGAGGGCAGCAACCACGCTAGAATTAGGAGTGACCTGATGCACACCTCTAGGAGATGAGGTGGGTGCTCTAGCACTAGGAATGGAAGTCCTAGTAGATGGATACTGCTGTTTGGCTTGAGCAAAGCTCTCGAACATCTCCTCACACTCAGCAGGCTCAAACTTTTCCATGATATGGCCTCCCGCAACTGTATTAAACATTTGCTGCTTCTCGAAGGTAAGGCTATTATAGAACTTCTCCACTATCGCCGGGTCAGAAAGACCATGTTGGGGACATCGGCTCAACATCACGTTGAACCCCTCCCAATCCATGTGATAGGGCTCGTCAGGATCCATCCGGAAGGAGTGGATTTGATCCCTAAGGTGAGCGGCCCTGGAAGGTGTGTTAGGACATGTTTTGTAACTGTTGATAAAATTCTGTGTAAGTTCTGCTAGAGGCGAACTTAATAAGTCCGCCTAGCCTATTTGAGGCGAACTTAATAAGTTCTCCTGGTTTATCAGAGGCGAACTTAATAAGTTCTCTTAGTCTATCAGAGGCGAACTTATTAAGTTCGCTTATCCTGTTAGAGGCGAACTTAATAAGTTCGCCTAAGCACAGTGAAGCGAACAAGTTCGCCTCTAACAGTGAAGCGAACTTGTTAAGTTCGCCTGGTGCAGGTCTGTGGCTATAAATAGGAGATATCAGTAGACAGAGTGGGAGAACTAAGAGGTGAGACGATATCAGAGTAGACGAGAGAGATATCTTGTAACCTGATATTGTGGTGGAAATACAAAGCATTTATTTACACCGTTGTTGTTGATTGAGTTACACGAGCACGTTGATCATGGATTTCTCACGTTATCACCGTGTCGTACCGCGAGTCTAGAGATCCGTCACGCATCGAATTTGGGACCTACAAGTGGTATCAGAGCCATTGCTCTTGATTAGCAAAAGATTCGTGGTGTTTTCATGTCCAATCAACATCAAATTCAGATAATTTGAAGGATTTTTCATCTTTTTCGTGTTCTTGATAAAAATGGAAGATTTTTGATCAATTTGGATTGGTTTGAAGAAATTGATTCGATAGGATTGTTCCTAATCAGTTTCTACACAATCATACGGTTCAGAATTGCTTAATTCCATCATTTTGATCAGAAATCATGATTTTCAGCCGAGTTTGTTCGTGTTTGGGTTTCTGAGTTTGTTTCAGCTGTTTTAGACGAACTTGCTGTTTGTTGTGCTGGCGAACTTATGGAGTCGAACTTAATAAGTTCGCTTGGTGAATATTAGGCGAACTTAATAAGTTCGCTTGGTGCAGAGTAGGCGAACTTAATCAGGCGAACTTAACAAGTTCGCTTGGGGTCAAGTTCGCTCGGGTCAACTTAAGTTCGCTTGAATTAAAAAAAAAGTATTTTGGCGGGAAAATTCATCTTGTCCAAATTTTTTAGAGAAAGTTTATATGGTCGTTTTGAATCATTTTTGAAATTTTGAATTTTCAAAATTTTTTAAAAAGAGTATTTTGGCGGGAAAATTTTTCCGAATATTTTCGCCAAAATTTCAAAATGTCAATTTCATGTGATGATAATGAGACTGAAACTATGCCACCGAGACTTTTGTGCATATCAGATTTTCGTAGCTGGAAAGTCCGGTTCGAACAGTTCGTATCAGCAACTGATGAAAACTTTTGGACATCCATATTTGAAGGATATGTGCATCCTACTTATGACTATATGGGATATTATGATGTTCCTAAACCAGTGACAGCTCTTACTAAAGTAGAAAAGCAGAAGTTTGATCGAGAGATGTAGATGCGTGAAACTTTAACGATGTCTTTACCAAAAGAAATCATTCAAGTCTCGGGAAGTGTCCAACTTCAACAGATATATGGGAATCATTAAAGAAAAAGGGTGAAGCAACTTCTCAAGCGTTTGTAGTCTTGATCAAAGAAGTATTGGAGAAGCCGAGTTATTCTCAAAGTGATTCTTCTGCAGATTTAACTGATAGTGAGAGTATTCGTTCTGGTGAAAGTACTCAGTCTACCGAGACTGATGTGATGAGTGAAGAAAGTTTTCAGACAGTTGAAGATGATCTGAGTGACTTAGAAACTGATGCAGAGCCTGTCATTGTTGATCAAAAGATTGAAGCTGATGATGACACATTCATGGCTCCTGGTGCATCTTCTTTAAAAGTAAAACCTGAGGTATTTTCTAACTCTGAAACGTTTTGTTCTAACTGTATTTCAGTTAAGGATAAAATGATGAGGGTTATGGATGACAATGTAAACCTCATTTGTGATATGAAATCGATGCACACGGTAAACCAGAAATTAAAAGATAATGAGAATGTGTGCATTGAGAGAATAGAATCACTGAAGAGAGATATAAGTTCTCTGACTTTGAAGATCAAAGAGCAGGCATGTCACCTGGATATGTCCTTTGCAAATATTGAGAAACGAAATAATGATCTTGTTGCGAAAGATAAGGAACTAGCTGAATCCAAAGCAGAGGTGATCCGATTGCATAAAAAGTTAGAAAGCTTTGGAAATTCATCATTCTTAATAGGATATTATCATGATAATACTGAAGAGGGGAAGGGAACTAGTGGTGTTGGCTATGTTCCTCCACCATTCAACGGAAATTATTCTGTTACACCTGAGATTATAAATGATGAGGATTTAGATCCTAAGACTGTGTTTGTTGATGCACTTTCCTGTGACAACACTCTGGATAGAGTCTAGGTTTGTATGTCTAATGTCTGTATTTTGTCTTTGTATGTAAGAGTCATTATGTAAAAGTTTATCGAGTTGTATTCACTTTTACTTAATGTTTTGTTGATTTCTTCTAAGTGTTTTGCGCACTTGTATGTGCGCAGGAGAATGCTCCTGCGTACTTAGTAAGTACGCAGGAATACCTATGCGTACTTGTTAAGTACGCAGGAGTAATTGGTCCTGCGCACTTGCTAAGTGCGCAGGCATCAGGTCAGTATAAATAGGATAGGTTCACAGAAGCTAAGGACGCAGAACCATTTGTTCATACGAACTCAGTTTTGCTAAGTACGCAGCTTGTATTCTCTCTGTAACCGTCGAGTGTTTATAATAAAAAGAACGATTATTGTGACTCTTGTGTTAGGTTTACTTTGTTCAGTTAGACTCTCCACCTAGTCACGGGTATTCCGCACCCGGTCCGACTAGTAGACCACTTGCATGTGACGATCCACCACACCCGAGGGACCTACAAGTGGTATCAGAGCATTGCTCTTGAATTCGAGTGTTGTAAGTGAGTTTGGAGACGTTATTACTGAGTTTTACAAGCAAAGAGAGGTTATTTTGTTGATTTTTGTGATAAAAAAAAGGGGTAGCTCTTGAGCACTTTTTTAGAAGCAAAAATCTCTCAAAAACCGATTTTTGTTGTGTATTTGTGTGTTTTGAGCATCATAGGTTGGTTAGAAACTTGTTTCTGACCCTTTGACTCAATTGCATTGATCATCAGACCATTTTTTACCAACTCCGGCGAGTTTCAGGTCACCGGAAAAGTTTGGTGGGAGTTGCTGAATAGGTGTCCTGCGTACTTACCATTTTTGGCAAAAAGTACAGTTTTCTGCGAACTTGCTAAATACGCAAGAGTTATCTCCTGCGTACTTACAAGTGCGCAAGACTGAACTGCGAACTTAAGACTTATCCTGCGTACTTAACAATTTACTCCTGCGTACTTACAAGTACGCAAGGGCAAATATTAAATACGCAAGACCATTCATAAGTGCGCAAGGCCAATCCTAAGTGCGCAATAGCTACTGACTTTTCTGATTTTTGACCAAGTGTTCACCATGTCAAACCTTCAGAACCTTAGTAGTATGTTAAATTATGATAATGAAATCGGTACTCCACAGAAACCTCCCAAGTTGCTCAATGTAAACGATTATTCCAATTGGAAAGCCCGCTTTGAGCACTATATTTCATACACCGATTCATCGTTATGGATACCTATTCTTGAGGGATATAAGCATCCAACCCACTTGTATCTTGATGAAAACGTACCTAAGCCTATCTCTAAGCTGGATGCAGAAGAAAATAAAATTTATGATCGAGAGAAGAAGGCATTGGGTTCAATCACTATGTCATTAACTCGGGATTTGTTCCACAGTTTCCGAGGATATGAATCTTCTAAGGATCTTTGGAAAGCTTTACAGAAAAGATTCGAAGGAAATAGTGACATCAAGAAAAGCAAGAGGGATCTGCTCCGAAAGCAATACGAGTGCTTCAGATTTATAGAAAATGAATCTTTAGATGATCTTATCTCTAGATTCTATCACCTACAAACGGAGTTGAAATCGTTTGAGCTTAAATATCCAGAAGAGGAAATGGTGGAAAAGTTTTTGGATGCTCTGCCATCGAGATATGAGATGTATACAACCCTGATGAGGGAAAGTTCAAAGTTCTACGAGATGACAGTAGATGAGGCAGTTGGTAAGATTCAGGCTCATAACATGAATCTTATAAAAAGGGAGAATTCTGGAAGACCTCAGATACAGGACCCTTCCATGTATCACGGGACGACTTCCACGTCAATGTCTTCCGGCTCTGGGATTGCACTCTTTACTGGGAAATCCATTGAAGAAGACCACTCTAATGGTTGTGGTGGTCATGCATGTTATGCATCAGGATCAGGGTTTGGATCTCATCAACAAAATCAACAAAACTCAAAGACTCCTCAGAATACGTGCTCAGCCAACCAGTCAGCTATTGCCAAGATAGCTGAAGATCATGTAGCACTATTCTCATCTTGCATGCTGGCATATGAGAATTTCATTGGTGGAAAGCTAACGGATCCTGAGACTATTGAAGAGGACTTCAATCAAGTGGATCCTGATGATATTGAAGACATGGATATTCAGTGGAATATGGCCATGTTACTGAGGAGGGCCAAGCGTTTCCTGAACAGAACAGGAAGAAAGTATATTGGCGGGCATTCTAATGCCAAGGTTGGATTTGACAAATCCAAGGCCAAGTGCTACAAGTGTCAAAACTATGGACACTTTGCTCGTGAATGTCAAAAGGACAGAGCACCTGCCTCTGGCTTTACCAGACCTAGCCAGGGAAACAGCCATGGCCAAAACAACCAAAGTCACCACAATCATACCCAAAGTAATCAGTCCAATGCACTGGTCGTACAGAATGACGAAAATTTTGATTGGGGTGTGCATCTAGAAGACGCCATCATTGCTCAAGCACAGGTTGGTCTCATGGCATAAATCATGGAGCTGATGGAGGCCGAGAGGAAGGAGGCCGAGAGGAAGGAAGCTGAAGAAGAGGAATCTTCTAAATCTGAAGGAGAGGAATCTTCTGAATCTGAAGAAGAGGAAGCTTCTGTAGCTGATGAAAAGGAGTCTACCACTGCTGTCGCTCTCATGGCAATTGGAGAAGGACAAAGTTCATCATCTGAGGTAGATTCTAACCCTTTCTCTGTTGTTTCTTGTTCTAAATGTCTAGGGCTAAAAAATGAAATTTCTGATCTCCAAGACATAATAGGACCCCTAAAGTTGGCAGCTAAAAACTACAAAATGAATGAATCACGTTTTAAAGAATCAGTTGAAATGCTACAGAACGAAAAATAAGCGACCAACAGGTTCATTTGGACATTGCGTATAGGGCTTTGGAAAAGAAGAACAATGAAATTAACAAACTGCAAAATGAGATCTTGCAGCTCAAATGCACTAACGAGAAATTGAAAAACTCTCGCTTCGTGGTGGAACACTACGAATCCGTGGTGAGAAAAATGAATGACCTAGGACTTGGTACCAATGCCATTCCTCCACCAATAAGTGGGCAGTTTGTCAATAGCTTGATAGACATTGATCTCACTTGTCTAGATGAGCCCTCTGATAAGGATGATTCCCCTAAAAAGGATGAATCCTCAAGTAAGGCTAACTCCACATCTAGTGAGGAGTATGTTACTGCTTCTGAGGATGGGTCGGTTAACACTTGCCCTGAAGGAGTAGTATCTAAGGTGTTGTTGACTGAACAGAAAGTCCAGAAAAACATTATCACTAATGGTGATAATTGCATTTTAACTGAACCTGATATCATTGAAACAAATGATAAACTTAAGGGAATGCTTTACGGGGGTTTTAAAAATATTAACCAAGCTAAGAAAGAGGCTTTTTCATCTCATTATGGGCTGGGTTACAAAGAAAATTTGCAAAAGTATTATACCCCCAAACATCAAACTGTAAAAGTTCAAACTTCTGTTCATAAACCAACTCTTTCTACTCACAATGGTGAGTTTTCTAAGGCCAGAACTAAAGAGCCTTACATGAGAACTTATGTTGACAAGAGGAATTGCTTTCACTGTGGCTTGGTTGGTCACATTGTTGTGAACTGTCCTTCTAAGAACCCAGGGAAACGGCATGTTGTTTCACGACCAGCTGTTATCCCTAAGTCGCCAGTAGTGAAAGCTCCTATCAGACCAAAGCAAAATGTGGTGAAACCACCAGTGCAACCGATAGCTAAGCCAAAGATCAAATCTGAGGCCAAGCCATCTGTTGTAAGAAAGGTAAAGCAACCTGCTGTACCTCGTGTGTCTACATCTGGTAGTACACGCACTGGTGAGAAACCTGTGGCTAGACTCTCTAAGCCACAGAGAAGAAGAAGGAATAAGAGGTTGAGAAAGCTGGAACAGCTGACTAAAGCTCAATCAGGTGAAGCTTCCACAAGTTCACCGGCTGTGATTGAACCAAAGTCTCCTGTTCTGGTTAAGATTCAAAAGAGATCCTGGAACAAGAAAGTTAAAGATTCTCAATCTCCTGTTCCCAATTCCTCCAAAGATTCACCAATTTTGGACAGTCATCATGACTGTGAGTTGAAAGAAGTAGTTTATTTTGAGAAGGATGGACGACCCAAGACCACAATGGCTTGGGTCTCCAAATCTAACTAATTCTTTTGTTACTCGTGCAGGGACGTCCGAAGGGTACTATCTCTAACCGCTGGTATGTAGATAGTGGATGCTCCCGGCACATGACAGGAAACATGGCCTTGCTTCAGGACGTTAAACCATTTAGAGGCGGCTATGTGGCCTTTGCCGGAGAAAAAGGCGGCAGTATCACGTGTCAAGGCGTGGTTTCGAACGGTTGTGTTAGCTTTGACAATGTCAACTTCTGCGAGCAGCTGAAGCATAACCTGTTGAGTGTCTCACAAATGTGTGACAAGGAGTACTCAGTGATGTTTGACAAGTCAGAATGTCTGATTCTCAAACCCGGTTTCAAAGTTCCTGATGACTGGATTCTGATGAGAGCACCAAGAACAAACGACACTTATCAGATTGATATGAGCGTGGCAAAAACCACCTCATCAGTTGCTACTTGTTTGCTTACAAAAGCGACAGAGCTTGACTCCATCTTGTGGCATAGGAAACTCGGACATATTTCTTATCGTAAAATGAATCATCTTGTCCGAAACGGTTTGGTAACCGGGGTTCCTAAGCTGAGATTTACCGTTGCAGATGACTGTATGCCTTGTAAAAAGGGCAAACAGCAACAGAAGTCTCACAAGCCCAAGCTCCAAAACTCTATCGATACCCCTTTGGAGCTATTACACATGGATCTGTTTGGCCCCATAAGTATCAGGAATATTGGAGGTAAGTCATTCTGTCTAGTTGTAACTGATGATTTCTCACGTTTTTCTTGGGTGCATTTTTTAGGTACAAAAGATGAGACTGCTGATATTCTTCAATACTTGATCCTGAGCTTGGAATCTCTTTGCAAGCTGAAAGTTAGAAGAATAAGGAGTGACAACGGAACTGAGTTCAAGAATAATTTGATGGAACTTTTCTGTCTCAAGAAAGGGATCCGTCACGAATTCAGCGCGCCGTACACGCCTCAGCAGAATGGAGTTGCTGAACGGAAGAACAGAACACTGATTGAGACTGCAAGGACTATGCTGTCAGATGCAAAGCTTCCTGTCACTTTCTGGGCAGAAGCAGTAAATACAGCTTGTCACGTCTTAAACAGAGTTTTGGTGGTGAAAAGACACAACAAGACTTGTTATGAGTTGATCAACAATCGACTTCCCAATCTTGATTACCTAGTTCCTTTTGGTAGTCCTTGTTCCTTGTTGCTACAGTATAAAGATCGTCAATCTAAATTTCATGCGAAAGCGGTGGAAGGCATCTTCTTAGGATATGTTGCCAATTCGCCCTGCAAGAGAGTGTACAACATAGGAACTCGTACTGTCGAGGAATGGTTCGAAGTGGATTGTAGTAAACACAGCATTCCACCAGAACCAAAAGGTCCAGCTTGGGGTTTTGATTATGATGCGCTATTCAAGTCTTTCAATCTTCCTGAGCTATCTGCAGAAGACGCCGAAAATGTTTATAATCTATTGAATGGCGGCAGTTTTTCTACTCGTGCTACTGTACCAATTATAACTCCTGATTCCAATGCTGCATCTGCATCTGGAACTCATGACAGTGATAACAGTGATAACAGTGAAAGTGTTCATGTTGTTGGAGATGACGCTCAAGCCAATCCTAACACAACTGTAGGAAATGAAGCTCCAGCTGATCCAATTAACATTGAATCTTCTTCTGCTGAAACACAGGAAATGGGGGAGTTGAGCACAAATTTAGATCCAGAAATTCAAGAACCAATTGTACCGGAGACGAGAGTGCATAGGAATCATCCAATCGACAACATTATTGGTGATCCTTATGCCGGTGTTCAGACTCGTCATAGAACCATCACTGAGAATACCAGTCTTTACACAGAGATATTTGACACTGGTGTCATGGAAACATGTCTGCATGCTGCATTCGTGTCCCAGATAGAGCCGAAGAATGTGAAGGAGGCTCTCACTGACAACTGCTGGATTGAGGCGATGCAAGATGAATTGTCCCAATTCCAAAAGTTGCATGTATGGGATTTGGTTGACTTGCCAAAAGGCTTTCAGCCAATTGGAACCAGATGGGTGTTCAAATGCAAGATGGATGATCGTCATGTAGTTGTGAAGAACAAGGCAAGATTGGTTGTTCAGGGTTTTTATCAACAAGAGGGCTTGGATTACACGGAAGTATATGCCCCAGTTGCTAGAATTGAGGCCATTCGACTGTTCTTGGCTTATGCCACATATGTCGGCTTCAAGGTCTACCAACTTGATGTGAAGAGTGCTTTCCTTTATGGTAAAGTTCATGAAGAAGTCTATGTCACTCAACCTCCCAGTTTTGAAGATCCGCATAATATCAATAAAGTGTACAAGCTCGACAAAGCACTTTATGGTCTTCATCAAGCACCGCGGGCATGGTATGAGACACTATCAAAGCATTTACTGTCTAATGGTTTTGACCGTGGACAGATTGACTCGACTCTCTTCATAAGGAAAGCAGGAGGTGACATTCTACTTGTGCAAGTATATGTCGACGACATCATCTTTGGGTCGACCAATGAAGGGATGTGTCGGGAATTCGAGAAGGTGATGAAGTCCAAGTTTGAAATGAGCAATATGGGTGAACTGTCGTTCTTCCTGGGTCTGCAAGTCAGTCAAAGAGAGGATGGCATTTATCTACATCAAACTAAGTACGTGCAAGACATCCTGTCAAAATACAAGATGAGTGATAGCACTACTTATGGCACACCAATCCCAGTCAATCATGGTTTGCATCCTGACAAAGATGGGAAGGATGTAGACAGCAGGTTGTACCGTGGGATGATCGGATCACTATGTATCTCACAGCTTCAAGACCCGATATTATGTTTGATGTATGCTTGTGCTCAAGGTTTCAGTCTCAACCGAAGGAGTCACATATGATAGCCCTGAAGAGGATTTTCAGATACCTGAAAGGGAAACCCCGATTGGGTCTTTGGTACTCTAAGCAGCAGTCATTCGACTTCAAAGCCTACACTGATTCAGATTATGGCGGTTGTAACCTTGACAGAAAGTCAACTTCTGGCGGATGTCAATTCTTGGGAGACAGACTGGTCTCCTGGCAGTGCAAGAAGCAGTCAACGGTTTCTGTCTCAACTTGTGAAGCAGAATACATTGCTGCAGCTAGCGGTTGTTCTCAGATATTGTGGATTCAGCAGCAATTGCGAGACTACGGCTTGAACTTCACTGGAACTCCTTTATTCATTGACAACAATGCCACCATGTCCATCACAAATAACCCGGTGAAACATTCCAAAACTAAGCATATTGAAATTCGCCATCATTTCATCCGTGATTGTGCTGAAAAGCATTTAATTGAACTTGTAAAGGTTCACACAGATGACAATCTTGCTGACCTTTTCACAAAGGCATTTGATCGGTCCCGTTTTGAGCATCTTGTCAACTTGATAGGAATGTTCAATCCTGAGTGAAAAATTAATTTTCTTAAATCAATTCAATTCATGGAAGTTAAATTTTATTTCTTTTAAATTTTTTTGTATAGTTCTGTTAGTTCAAAAAAAAAAATGGAGAAAATTTCAAAAGTTCACTTGAGAAACGAGGAAATGATAGTACATCTGAAATGATCTAACCATCATAGACTGCTCATGGGAAATGATTGCGTCATGTTTACTTAATTGTTTAAATTATTATGTTTTTAATCTGTTTACTTACAAGTAATTTGAATTGTCAGTAGGCTGTATGCGTCTTTGAATCACTAGTAGTGTGGAAACTAAATCTAAATTACAACTGTGATTTGAACCCATATTTGCAAGTGTGTGTGTGTGTAAAAGAATAGAAAAGATCATTATCAGATAAAGGATGTTAGATTTTGGCAATAATTTTCTTTTGAGATCAGTTTCGGGTTATGTTGTTAGCACAATTAATGCGGTTCATCTCACTGACAATACTCATAAGTATGCAAGGAGAGATTGAATCAAGACATGTCTCTACATCAACCGTTGAGCATGTATTCACCCTTGAATCATTCCTGGTTCATTGAAATCAAATCCAGATAAAAGTTGGATCCCGTTACCTTATAATCAAACACCATGTTCCTTATCCCGAATCATCATACCGATATTCAAAGAAGAAAATCACATGAAACCAAGACAATTGAATCACTCGATTCTGAATCTTATGATTCTTGATAATCCTCATGGATTCTGCTTGATTTTTCTGTGCTAATTGATGTAACTTCATTCTGAAAATTAAGAATATCATTGGAAAAATCTTAGATGCCTTGAGATAGTGCAAAATATCATAGCATTTAAGTGGGGTACACGTTGTATATTTTATAATTAATAACTTAATACACAAGAACATGATACAAAGATGCATATAGTTTCAAATCTTATAATATTGTCAACTTGAATTACTTGTTTATTTGCTTATTACGTAAGAATAAAGAGTAACACATGACATGATCCCATATTCTTTGATGTTTATATTGTATCATTTTTGCTAAAAATTAGCCTGATATGATCCTCTGCTAGTGTCTTTGTTCAAAAATAGCTTGTGTGAATACTTGTATATTTCTATCTAGAAAAGAACAAAAAGATTTTAAGTTTATGCATTGTTTAAGTTTAATTCAGAAAAGGCCAAAAATATTTTATGTTTAACCTTCATGAATTGTATTTGAATCCTCCCGATTGAATATTTTTATCTTGTTCGTTATTTGACTTGAAAATCTTCATAATTCTGAGTTGAAAATTGCGCACTTAAAGTTTCTACGCACTTGTCAAGTACGCACGAAGTAAGACTTGCGCACTTAGCAAGTACGCAAGAGTTAATTCCTGAGTACTTGTTAAGTACGCAAGCGTTAATTCGTGCGCACTTAGCAAGTACGCACGAACATTATCAGTGGGATATAAGTTCAACACTTAGAAAAATTTTCAGGTTAAGCTTTCAAACCGAAATTTTTCCCCCTGCAATTTTCTCTCAAAATCGAGTGTGTTCAAACCCGTTTTTCATCCCTTCCACATTATCATCTTCGTATTTCATCTCCTTGGTGAGATTTTAGACCGATTTCATCCGTAAATTCGTGAAATTTTGGACCGATTTGACCTAGAATATTTTAGGTTAATGTCGACAAATTTTGGGGTAATTTGGGGTTGTTTGGGTAACTTATTATGTGTAACAAGCGAATAGGAAGCTTTAATGGACTCCCTAATCATCTCTTGGTCCTCGATTGATCCGTCATTCGTATTTTAACCGACAGTGGGTCGGCGACGGGTCTCGGTCAAAAATTGAACGAGTGTAGTGTTGATAATGGTACCATAGGTTAGAATCCATGATTTCGACCTAGTGGCGACCTAATCGACCCACATTTTGATCGAATTCAATTTCTGAATTTTTTGTTAAGAGTTGTTCTTGCGCACTTAGCAAGTACGCAAGAAGTAATTCCTGCGTACTTGTTAAGTACGCAAGAGTAAAATCCTGCGCACTTGCTAAGTGCGCAGGACCAACACTTAGAAAATTTTCTTAAGTCTGAAATTTTTTTCAAAGTGTAACTACTATTCGATGTCATGTGAGTCTACTTCCATTGTTATTAATTGATCTAATTATGTTTTCTGTGTGTGTTTGCAGATAATGGCTCGTGCATTCACTGACGAATTCAATCTGTTGGCGCACACTGAACCAGAATGGAAAGGGGCAGCCTTACAATATAGAGAGATTGTGGACTTCCTGAACAGATCTAAAATAAGTTATGCAATCTCGGCTAATCCAACAGTCTCAAGACCTTACTTAGAGCAATTCTGGGAGACAGCAGAGCACGATTGCACGGTATCTCCAAATGTCATAAGGGCTACCGTTGACGGTCGGGCTATTGCCATCTCTGAGGATACAATAAGGAGAGTACTGCAGTTTGGAGACCTTCCCACCGACCCGACATCCTATCCAGATTACTACGTGGATGGGTGTTGGAGGCAGAGAATGGGATATGTCGGGGAAAGGGACTATGCTTCATACAAGAAAATGTGGGTTCTAGATCAATGGCGTTACTTTGCCCACATCATGATCATGTGCATCTCATCAAGGAAAGCAGGGAAGGATGCCATGGGTCATGACCTTGCCGCAGCCATGGTGGGCTTGTCTCTCAATCGGGGCTACAACTTTTCCCGCTTTATTTTCAAAGCAATCAATGACCAGATAAATACGGCGGAGAGGTTTAGGTTCCTTTTATACCCGAGGTTTGTACAACTTTTGATCGATGATGCGTTGCCAAACCTGCGTGCGATCGGGGAGAGACTGCAAGTGAAGAGAGTGTCCAAGAGAGTCTTTGCACAGTTTTTAAAGCCAGGCGGTGTAGAACCTACCCATGAGCATGCTGAACTCTTCGGCCACCTGATTAATGAAGCATACGTCACTCCGGAGGACTGGAACTGGTATAGTCCCAACTCGGGACCAGAGATGAGTGATCACTCTGATGAAGAACAAGATGAAGAAGATGATGATAATGATGAAGGTGATGATGAAGGTGGTGTTGGTGGTGCTGAGGAATCCGATTCGGAGGCTACAGAATCAGATTCTTCAGATTCCGATGATGCACCATCACAGGCACATCCGAGGAGACTGACACAGGTAACCCAGCCTGCGTCGTCTTCAAAAAGAAAGAGACAAAGCTCCAGCAGCGAATATGAGCCGGATTCCAACTCTGACGCTGCTCTACAAAGACAGAGACAAGAGAGCACCAACAAGAAAAGAGGCGATAGGCAAGAGGTTGCCATCCCCAGGGTTGAAGAGATTCCAACTGTGCAACCAGTACAAGTTGAAGTTGCCATTCCAGAATCTACCCAACCAGCACGGCAACTGTTTAGTAGGAGGAGAAGGCCACTGGTACAAGCAGATGTGGCGGTCACGGCGGTCACAGAGGTGATTCCTGTGACGGTGACCCTCCCTATTCCAACCGTCCAGGTGACGGTGACTGCTCCACTTCTCACGGAGTCAGTCACAGTCACCCCAACAATAACACCCACTCACATCATACCATCCCCAACCCCAACACCCACCAAAGAGCCGTCAGGTCAACCCTTCAACTACGGTGATTTCTCACAGGGGTTCGACTTTGACACAATCTTCTCTTCCCCCATCCACAACGCCGAAGCCTCATCATCTAGGCATCCGGATCCAAATGAAGCTAGGATTGATGTGCTAGAAACCCAAGTTGCTGGCTTGTTGAAGACTATTCAAACGTCAAAGGAGGAGTCTGATGCTCAACAAGCACAGATAAACTCTCTGGCAGATGAAGTTAGGATTTTGCGTAGCCAGAGAACGGGGACTGATGAACGGCTGAAGAATGTGATGGCGCAGAATGAACTATTAATGAAGACGAATGAAATGATTCTGGCCCACAGAACTTCAATTGAGCTAAGGATGGATGCTCAAAGGCAGGAGCACGCTACTATGGTCAAATTGATTGCAGAACTGACCGAGAAGCTAGGTGCTCAGGGGGAGAAGGAAAAAGAAAAATCCACCGGTGCAGAGGTTTGTCATCCAGTCGATTTGACTAAGGATGATGACAAAGACAAGGATCCTGAAGTCGGTCCTAGTGGAGGTGAGCACCAAGCTTCGGCAATTGTGCCCATCTCTACTACGACAATGGCTGAGGGGGAGTCTACTACGCAAGAGGGTGGTGATACCTCAGGAGGTGGTGGTGGCGGTGATAAAGGGAAGTCAGTGGCTGACAAGATTCTATGTCTCGAGCCTGACTATTCTAAAGAAGCACAGATCGATGCTCTCCTTAATCTGGAAGAAGGAGAGATCGACTCTGGTGATGATTGGAACGATGATGATGATGATGATGATGTGATAATCGAGATTCCCAAGGGCGACGGGGATCTAGAGTATGAGTTAGAGGATGGTGAGATCCTTGAAATACCATCGCTCGAATCTCTGCTCGAAACAGACACAGGCTCAGTTGATACAGCAAGTAATGTTGAAGCTACAACTGATGCCCCCCTGGTCGACCCTATACATGTGGACCCCGAGGCACAAAAAGAGAAAGACATGCCTTCTGCATCTATAAAAGGTCCAGCTCCAGTGTGGCAAAAGACGTCTATCAAAGACAAGTATGGAGCGACATGTATGATCTTAGCTGTCAGGTTTGAGGAGGACAAGCAGTTGTTCGCCATCAAAAGATCTGGAGGGGTTCAATACTTGAAACCAACCAGTGAGGCGTTCAACTATTTGCCCAGGTACGACCTAGTTAACCTTGCAAATCGCGACCTGCTGAATCATTCGAATCATGCAGTAGCAATGGGTTTGTGGAGTATACTACAGCGTGAAGCAAGATCGGGAAAGTTTGAGTATCTCAAGCCTCAGGTGCCCAGAAGAGTCAAGGATAAGCACGTTGTGCATCCTGTGACTAAGAAGCCGTTAAAGAGATTCGTATACAAGCCAGTGCGATGTGAAACCAAGATTCCCCTGAGCAAGTTACCTCAGGATATCCTTGGTGACATGTGGTACTGGTACGTTGATCCAAAAACGGGCGAGGCTGTGATCATGGGTAAAGGTAAGTCAGATAGTGGAAACACAGTGCCAAAGGAAGTGATCAGGGTTTTTGATGAAGTCTGCTTCATCAATTTCTCTGTGAACGATCTGGAGGTACTAGCAGACAAATTCTGCATCCACACTGACGAATGGACAAAGCTTCTCTCGGCCAAATACGACAAGTTAATCAAGTTCTGTCTTGATTACAAAAAGAAGATGGAAGCTAAGGAAGCAGTGCAGTGAAGACTGAAGATTGAAGACTGAAGACGATGAAGATCCCGAGCTGTTGTCAAGGGGGAGTTTGTTGATGCACTTTCCTGTGACAACACTCTGGATAGAGTCTAGGTTTGTATGTCTAATGTCTGTATTTTGTCTTTGTATGTAAGAGTCATTATGTAAAAGTTTATCGAGTTGTATTCACTTTTACTTAATGTTTTGTTGATTTCTTCTAAGTGTTTTGCGCACTTGTATGTGCGCAGGAGAATGCTCCTGCGTACTTAGTAAGTGCGCAGGAATACCTATGCGTACTTGTTAAGTACGCAGGAGTAATTGGTCCTGCGCACTTGCTAAGTGCGCAGGCATCAGGTCAGTATAAATAGGATAGGTTCACAGAAGCTAAGGACGCAGAACCATTTGTTCATACGAACTCAGTTTTGCTAAGTACGCAGCTTGTATTCTCTCTGTAACCGTCGAGTGTTTATAATAAAAAGAACGATTATTGTGACTCTTGTGTTCGGTTTACTTTGTTCAGTTAGACTCTCCACCTAGTCACGGGTATTCCGCACCCGGTCCGACTAGTAGACCACTTGCATGTGATGATCCACCACACCCGAGGGACCTACAGCGTTGAAAGTGAATCCGGTCACAGGTGAAGATATGGTGTATTCTGATGAGAGTGATGATGAATATTTTGATGAAGCTAAGGTAGAAGGGATACCGAAAGTTGTTAAGAAAGAAGACTCAAAGGTTGATTCTAATTCATCTGGTAAAATTACATTTGGAAGTTCTTCAAACTCAAGGAGAGTTCCATTTGTCAGAGATTATAAAGACAGTCGTACATGTTTTCATTGTAATGAGATGGGACACATTGTGGTGAACTGTCCTTACAAAAATAAAGGAAAGAAGCATGTAGTACCTGAGAAGATGAAGCTTGAATCAAAACCTGTTGTAAAATCTGGAGTTCCAGAGAAAATAAAGCAAAAATAAGTTCATGTAGGAGAATCTTCTTCAAGTGCATCTTATCGTGTGAAGATTCCTTATATGAGATATTATCGTGAGACGAGATCTTGCTTTTCTTGTGGTATTGTTGGTCATATTCGGATTGCTTGTCCTCACAAAGCCAAAGGTAACCGACATGTTACTCCAGAAAAGGTAAGAACTCATGGTAAGCCTTATGTTAACCCAAATGTGGTTAAACCTCATGTTACTCCAAAGGGTAATTCAAAATCTGAGGTTAGGCTTTCTAGACCTCAAAGACGGAGGAGAAACAGAAGATTGAGAAAACTTTTAGAACAACAAGAGTTTTCACAATCAAATCAATTTTCAAATGAAAGAAAATGTTCAAACACTTCACATTTTAAGAAAAAAGAACTTAATGAAAAGAAGTATGTTTGGAAATCTAAAATTTCTGTTTCTGACTCGTCGGAACAATCTCCGAAAATCGATGAGAGATTCGATTGTGAATGGAGTGAGGTTTATTATTTTGATACAAATGGAAGACCCATGACTACCATGGCTTGGGTCCCAATTTCAAATTAATGTTTCTTGTTAGATGTGCAGGATTTACCAAGAGGGACTATTAATACCATTTTGGTTGTTGATAGTGGTGGTTCTAAGCACATGACAGGGAATGACATCTGCAAGAGTAAAGAGTTGTTGATAACTGAGAAATTTATTTGATTCAACGACTTGATGCTCAAGGGGGAGAATATGTCACACACAATGTTTTGGAAACAGTTTTACAAAGTCCAAATGATAACCTGAAACTTAGGATGACAATGGTGAGCATAAAGTCGTTGATGCAACCATTTGACTAGTTGAGGGGAGTCTACAGGACAGGGGGAGTACAGAACTGTGTTGATGACAAAAGGTAAAGGCATTCAATTACATTACATTGGTTTGAGTTTTTAAATTGATTGACTTGCTTAATCATGAGTAACCAAGTAAAATGTTTTTCTTAAAATGTTTTCATGGAAGAGTTTATTTTCGTTTGTTTTACTTTCTTTGAAAAAGATTTTGAAAAAGCCAAACAAATTGAAAAAGATAAAATCGACATTACTTGAAGTTAAAGAAGAGATGATAGTACATCAGTAGATGTTCTTTCACACATGACCTTAGATTGACTGGTTGGTGCTTTATGTTAGTATATCTGAATTATATGTTTTGATCTAAACTTCAGAGACTACACAAATAGGAAATGATAGTGTTGTGTATACATATAATTTGAATTGTCAGTAGACTAAAAGCGTCACTGAACCATTAGTAGTGTGAAAACATAATTTCATATGTTACAACTGTGATTTGAACCCATTTTACGCCTGGGTGTGTGTGTAAAAGATCATTATCAGATAAAGAATATTAGCTTTTAATAAAGATTTTCTTATGAGATCAGTTTCGGGTTATGTCCTTAGCACTATTCATTCGATTTGCTTCAGTGTCCATGTCCTGAAAAGCATGCAATTTGAAGTATAATCAAGATATGTACTTGACAACATCTGCCAAACATATACTAACCCTTGGATCATATTGATAAATCATCTTTACTGATTCCATTGAATTCATAATCCAGATAACAGTTGGATCCACGTACCTGAATCGTATGATTCCACATATATAAGCCAAGACATTGAATCATTCGATTCTGAATCTCATTGATTCCTATACAATCCAATTTGGATTCTGCTATTCATGTGCTAAGTGATGTCTCCTCATTCTGGAAATTCGGATAATCTTTAGTAAAATCTTATATGTCTTGAAGATAGTGCATTTACTTTCTGTTGGCATACTAGTGGGGTACACGTTGTATTTCATACTTAAATGGTACCTTAACTCACAAGAAAGTGGGAATGAGATGCTTTAGTTTCAAATCTTATAATATTGACAATTTGAATTTGTGTGTCATAGCGTGATCCTATTTTCTTTGAATGTTTATCACGTATCATAACATGCAATATGAAAGTCTTGAAAAGATAGAGTGTGATAATCTTGAAAGATATTCGTTTGATTGCTCAAGGCTTGAAAGAATGACATAGGATACCATTTGATATTATATGGATTTTTTATCCAAGATGTGTGATTGATATCTCATATATACTGATATGATCTTCTTACTCGTGATGTTTGAACAAAAAGATGTGATTTTGTATTTTACATTTCAGTTTATATAGAGATAAACCAAAAATATTTTATGTTTCTTATGTTTGAAAAACCAAAAAAAAAAATTATTTTTCCAGCTTCCATGGAAATCTTAATTGTTGGTTATTCTTGGTTGTTCTCCTTTGCAAAAACTGAATATTGCAGATAGAAGTTGACAAGGGGTCCTTCTCCCAAGTTTTCTTCTAGAAATAAAAAGAGTGTGCAGATGAACAAGACGAAGACTACAACTTGTTTGATAATATTTGAAGACGGATGACAATCTTCTAAAGCTGTTATCAAGGGGAGTCTGTTGGAACATATTCTGGTGACAACGAGCTTGAAGATATTATGTCTTAGTCTTAGAGTCTTTGACTTGTAATTGATAGAATTATTAGCAACAGTTATAGGGGAGTCTGTTAGGACATGTTTTGTAACTGTTGATAAAATTCTGTGTAAGTTCTGCTAGAGGCGAACTTAATAAGTTCGCCTAGCCTATTAGAGGCGAACTTAGTTTATCAGAGGCGAACTTAATAAGTTCGCTTAGTCTATCAGAGGCGAACTTATTAAGTTCGCTTAGCCTGTTAGAGGCGAACTTAATAAGTTCGCCTAAGCACAGTGAAGCGAACTTGTTAAGTTTGCCTGGTGCAGGTCTGTGGCTATAAATAGGAGATATCAGTAGACAGAGTGGGAGAACTAAGAGGTGAGACGATATCAGAGTAGCCGAGAGAGATATCTTGTAACCTGATATTGTGGTGGAAATACAAAGCGTTTATTTACACCGTTGTTGTTGATTGAGTTACACGAGCACGTTGATCATGGATTCCGCACGTTATCACCGTGTCGTACTGCGAGTCTAGAGATCCGTCACGCATTGAATTTGGGACCTACAAGGTGGATAGTATTTCTTGAAGAACTTGGCTTCGAGATCCTCCCAAGTGGTGATTAAGTTGTCTGGAAGATTATCGAGCCAAGTAGAAGCACGCCCAGAGAGGGAGAATGGGAAAAGACGCAAGTATATTGCGTCCTTAGACACACCCGTGATGTTGAAGGGATCACATATGCGCGTAAAGCGGGACACATGCCTGGGTGCATCCTCATCCTCCAGGCCATGGAACTGAGTAGTATGAGTGATCGTACTCATGACATGTGATGGGATCTGCCAGGAGTTGACATTAGGAATAGCGGGGCGCGTGATCGAAGATCTCGTGCCCATGACCCCATCATTGGCCCTCTGGTGTACTGTATGCCACGATGGTGGATCAGCGTCGCCCATAGTAGGAAATGGAATAGGGCTAATAGGACGTACCTGGTTTTCGTACAATTGCTTCAAACGCTCCCGAAAGTCTCGCTCAGGCTCTAAGAAAGCAGATTAAGATGGTGATCCTTGTGAGCGAGTGTTGTGCATAAACAGAAAGACTCAATAGGAAAAGGAAACAGAGACTCAAGAACAGAAAAATTCGATTCTAAGTTAGACGCACACGTAGTACAAAGAAGACAAGCACACAAGACGAACTCACAGAACACAAAATAAACCAAAAACCAAACAAAGAACTAGTCAAAGCTAATATTGCTATTGCCAAGTGTCCCCGGCAACGGCGCCAAAAACTTGATGTCGTCCAAACGGTCTATAAAAATAACTATAAAACCTAACCTAGACTCCTAAGTAATAAATGGAAAACCTATGAACTAAACCGCACGGACAGGCAAGTGTACCTATCGAGTGTAGCACAGCTTAATAGTAAATCGGATATCGAACCTTAGAGACACTATGAATAACAAACTAGACTCTGAATCGGACTAAAGATGATTGGTTGGGGGGTTTACTACACTACTTATTATCACTAACGAATGAAATAAACTAAGATCGACTCAACTATCACGAGAAAGACTAAAGTGAAATCAAGATTGGGAAGAACACTACCTAGGTCGGAATCCTACCTGCAAAGCACAACTTCTACCGGTTCTGGAAACTATGATGGATCTGGGTTTCTAAGGATAACTGCTAAAGACAACCTAGTGGATCCCTAATCACTCTCAGGGTGTCACCAACTAAGCTACCTAAAGTGTACTAAACTCACAGATGGATGGATCACTTCTCAGGTTTTTCCAACTATGATTAAGTACCCTAATGAACGAATTACCTCTCAGTCTCACCACCCATAATACACTCAAAGAATGCACGGGGTAATCCTAGAATAACAACTATGATTCAGACTAGTAACAATCACTAGACACCTTAACCAACTTCCTCTCAGATACTTGACACTCGAATTCCTGACGAAGACTAACCGACTACTTCTCACCTCTCGGGTATTGAACTAGGACACACACTCAATTCTAATCATAAATCAATCACAACTCCTATGGTCACTACGTCTAGCAAACCACCTAAATCACAAACCCTAAGATCTATGACCTAGATACGCTAATCAAACTGGCAGACAACCACAATCAACGCAAGGAATCAATAATTAATCACAAGACCAGAATTAAACATGCATATACATCACAATTATCATACTAGGATCGTTACAAAATCATTAATCCATCAAACGAAACCAAAACGGATAAAAATCACAACTTTAACAAGCATTCATCATGCGACCTAGGCAGTATATAGGTTTTAGCCTAGAATCATGCTCAAAACTACTAGAACAGAAGTATCAAACATAATCATGGTTCAAACACAAGAAACAAAGATAAAGGGTTAAACTTTGGAACCGAAAACGCTAAATCTAACGCACCCGGGATCAAATATTCGACCTTTATACTTCAATTCTCTTCTCCAGCCTCAAAATCGCCTTTGGTTATTCTATAGACGACTAAGATATCGAACCCTTTGATAATGGGACTCAAATTCTATTAAATTAGGTTTTTACAAAAATTCCCGAAATATGACTCTCTCGCGTACCGCGAGAGAATTAGGCAAGCCCCTAGCGTACCGCGAGAGCCAAAACAGTCGGGCGCATTTTTCTTCTCTCTCGCGTGTCGCGAGAGATGGTCTTCATGTCACACCCCGCCGAAGGCGGAAACACGGAGTGGGACCGGTATATCACATTGAACACAAGTACAAGAGAAACTAAAAGGAAAGTTGTGCATTACATTGAACCATACTACATGCCTCTATCGAAAGTACAAATATACGGAAAATTCCGAATCAATACAAAAGGTCTAAAATGCCCAACTACAACCAAAAGTACATAATAATAATAACTCTTCCCAAAAGCAAGCCGTTTAAAGCTCGTTATCCCCATAACTGTTTACCTGAAAAGCATGTTTCGAAAATGGGTCAACTATAAAAATAGTTGGTGAGTACGCAGGTTTTGCGACTCTATAAAAAGTAAGTAAATAAATTTCAAAATGTAATAGTAACCATCCGCAGATGATCAAGTACACGTGTTAAGATATAATTACCCTGAGCCACAATCAAAACCGTCAGACTAGTTGTTGCTCCTATATCCAGGTGTCGAGTGTGAACACATACTATGGCTAATTATGCGCCCAAATGACCCTACAAGTCTGGTTGGCGCGACCAACCCTAGGCAGGGGTGTCAACCCAAATAGTACTATTCATAATTCCCACCGGCTATCCAAGCTAATTGATTGCGTTAAAGTGGGGACTTAATACATCCATAAGTAAACCCAGGTAACCCTAATCCCAAGTAACAACGTGTAGAGTGAAACAACTTTTCCCCCGTAAAACAGTAAAAATTGAAAAGTGAGGTCGCGAAACTCACTTGAACAACGTCGGTGATAAGTGTGACATAGTAAAAAAAAACCGCAAAGTACAGTTAACATCCAAATTCTATCAAAGGCCAGCAGCCAAATGCAAGCAAAGTGTGGCTAGCAACTCAGTACTACCAAGGTACGGCTAAATCCGCAAGAACCGCAAAAACAGGTGTCCTAACTGAGTCCTACTAACCAAGTAGACACGAAAAAAATAGCATTTAGGACGCCTAAAGTATAAAACTGAGTCTACTACTCAAAAGTGGCTATGTAGTCGGTTGCATACCCAAAAACCGTGCACACACGTACGAACCGCTCAAAAGTTGTAAAACGAGCCTTTATATAAATTCGTGACTTTGAAACCTTAAGTTTTAGATTTTATTAATGAATATCAGTAGTTATAATGTCATATATGATAAAATCTCAAGTCACAGTTTCGTTTGACCAAAAACGCGGTTACGCGCGTAAAGTCCGGTTTACGGTTTAAAAATCCGATTCATCCGAAATTAGGGTTTTAGTGTGATATTAGCACCCAATTTAAAAATCAAATTTTATGTTTTAAATGGGGTTATACTTCTGTCCAAAATCCCCTAGAATTTTTATAAAATTAATTTTATATAAAAATTTCCAAAATTAATAACTTTTTATAAAATTTAAATGGACCATAATTCCAAAACCATACTTATACATAAATTTACTGCTTGAAATTTATATCAATTGATCATATATATAAATAAAAATTTATGACCAATTTTCATATTTGTCCAATATCCAGATTATTTAATATGAATTTAATATTTTTAAAACTTTACAAATTATGGAAAAATAGTTAAACACATTAAAACTTCACCAAATTTTTACCATATTAGTTTTAAGTTAATATAAGATCCCATACCAAGTTTCAACTCCTGATTTTATCCAGAAGTATACAAACCCTAAATCATCCATTTAAACTTTATAAATACTAAACACATACTTAAACAAGTCCAATTTTCATAAAATTTGTACAGGAGTCTTACTTAATCATATAACACTCACTGTCTAATTTCCATAATTTTTTAATACTCAGAAGTAGTTTTCCCAAATTTCCATGTATTAAACTTGTGGAAATTTTAATAAATAATCTATAAATAGTTTAGTTACCAATATTTCCAGATCTCACTTTTTATATAAATACTACTTTTTAAAAATAAATTTGGAAGCTAAATCAAAAGTTTATAAAAATCCATCAAAAACAATTGTTGTATAAAAATAAATATATTAGTTCCACGTGAACCGGTATTGGGTTTATAACCTAATAACCACTCAATATATCAAATATCTCAATACTAAATGTTTTCGGGTTCAATTCCCAACAAATGACTCATAAAACTATTATAACATAAAATTAAATCTTAACGGGTAAAGTTTATACCTTTCGTATAAATGGTTCGCGTACGCGGAACCTCCCGTGTTTCACATGCAATACTGTCACACCCCCATGTTTTATTTACTTATTAAATAAATACAGGTTGTAACGATTGGTTCATTACACGATAGCGGAAGCTGTAATAATGATTTCTAAGACTTGATTACATACACAAATACTAAGACTAAGTAATACTAGGATCTAAGTTCTTCTAGATCAACGATAGACTTGAGTCTTGATATTCTACATCCTTCCAGCTACTAGGAATTGATCCAACATAGGTAGCTTATTCCAACCGTGCTATGGCTAACAGTTACCTGAGAAATATACTTGAAAATGTCAACACAAAGGTTGGTGAGTTCACAGAGTTAGTTATATTAGTGCTTATAGTTTTTCCCAAAAACATGTTCATGACTTTACCGTCATAAAACTAAGTAGTTTTCATTTGAAAACATTATCATGACTTAACCGTCATAAAATATGAAGTTGTCCTTTGAAAACATTATCATGACTTAACCGTCATAAATTCAATATTTAAACATGATCCTTATAACCTGATCAGAATCCTTTTGTATAAACATGATTACTTTAACCGGATCAAAACTCTTTTGTTTAAACTCAATTGTTCGTAAATAGTTCCAGTTGCATGTGATAATCAGAATAAGAATTGTTGACCCATTTGTAAACTAGCTAGGAATACAAATAATATGTTCATACATGAGGCGTAACCAAACCATGACATGTGTGAGCCCCTATTAAGCGTTATCAGATTCTATGCGGCCATAAATCCTCCAGATTGTGGTTAGCGCGACTAACCATGACCGGGAGACGTCACTCTCCATAGTACTATTCATAGGACCCTAGGCTACAGTTAATGGTTACTAAATTGTTCCAGGGGACTTTAGCGGCCTCCAATTGTTGTTCTCATCTCATGTAAACATAAAAGTCGTGCCTTATTCTCTTGTTATCCCATAAAATAGTTGTAAGTATGTTTTTCCCCCAAATCGTTGAGTGTTGTTCATCCGAACAATCGTTGTGTGTTGTTCACCCGAACAATCGTTATGTGTTGTTCATCCGAACAATCATTGTGTGTATTTGTGTCCGGCTGTTTAGTTGAGCAAGTTTTCTCCCCGTTTGTTTTAAAACAATTTAAGAACAAGTAGTAAAAGTAGGGCCGGGAGACTTACAAAATGTTAAACCGAAATGTTCATATTGTCAAACATATAAGCAATGAAATTCATGTTTTCAAAATATAACAGGTAAGTATATTTCTCCCCCGATGTTTACAAAACAGTAAAGAGTTAAAAGGGGGCCGTGAACTCACCTTGAGTTTGTGTATACTTGTAATGATACTTGTTGTAGTCAAACTTGACTATTCGTACCCTAGATACCAAAGGGTAAATTGTGTTAGGACCGAACGTCTTATATTGCAAATTGTTCACCGACTTTGTAAATCTGGTTGCTTTTGTTTAAAATATCCTCTTAGTTGTACAATACTTGTTTTGTTATAAAACAGATCTTAGTTACTGCCCAAAGGGGACTGACACAGGTATCGAAACTTCATAGTTTCGATTGGGCAATTGAGTATCGAAACTTCATAGTTTCGATTGAGTAGTTAGGTATCGAAACTATCTAGTTTCGATTGGCAAGAAGGGTATCGAAACTATCTAGTTTCGATTGAGCAATATGTATCGAAACTACCTAGTTTCAATTGAACAACTAGTATCGACACTCCCAGTTTCAATTGAGTAAACTGGTATCGAAACTCCTAGTTTCGATTGAATAGGTATCGAAACTCCTAGTTTCGATTGAATAACAGGTATCGAAACTCCTAGTTTCGATTGAACAGGTATCGAAACTCTTAGTTTCGATTACTGCACTTTGATTGACAGAATTCGTCCTGTATATTTTTATGTTCAAATCTTGAATTTGACACACTTTTCTTGTTATCTTACTTGCGATTGAACCTTTTGTATGCTTAGATACGGTTTTAAAGAAAATAAAGTGGATAATATCGAGTTTTTACCTCTGGACAGAGATGACGATTTTTGAGAGAAAAAGAGAATGATCTTGACTTCTCCTGCTAAAACCCTTTGAGAAAACACTTGGAACTCTCCTTATAGCACCGAAATAAAGGATTCGAGTCTTCGATTATGGAAGAACCCCAAAAGAAAGTGGAGATAGGTATTCTTGTTGTTGTCGTAGAAGAAGAGAGAGATGACAGGGGTTGAGGGTTTTTGCTCTTGATGAATTGATAGAAAATGAGGTGGTATGGGAGATTGCTTAAGAAAGTAGAAGATGTTGAAATTTAGGGTGTGGGATGGACCCACATGGCCTTGAGGCCGAGATTTCTGGTCAATGGGAGTGGGTGGGGTTAAATAAATCAAACAATTTGATTTAAGTGTAAATTTAACCACTAGTGTTCGTATTTAGTCGGGTTATCCTGGTACGTGAACCGGTAACTCCTAGAATTACCAGAATACGAAAAGAGACCCTGTACGATTTTTGTTAGACCTTAATGTCCTTGTTTGTGAAATTAAGTAAATCACAAAACAATTATAATTTAAACTTGTTTATAACATGTACGGATATTGACCTGAAATGTCGGGTGTCACATTCTCCCCATGTTAAAAGAATTTCGTCCTGAAATTCAATTTGTGTCCTCTTGAACTGTTGTATCCTTAAACAAGGATGGGTATTTTTGTTTTCATTTGATCCTCTCATTCAAATGGTTCAACGTACCTAGGATTAAGCTTGCCACGGTTGCCAAATTTTGCCATTCTTTTCCAAGGTGAGACCTTCATCGTGACTTTGTCTATCACTTGGAATTCTAATGGTTTTCATCTGTTGCTAGCTCCACTCTCTTTCATCTGTCTTGAGTGGCTTTCAGACGATCTTTTATTTCGACGATCTTGTCAGTGGTTTCCTAGCCAATATCAGGACCAGTCAAATGCTTTTCGCTAACCCCCGCCCAACATAGCGATGAGTGACACTTATAACCATAAAAAGACTCAACGGAGCGGCTTTAATGCTGGTATGGTAGTTGATATTATATGAAAACTCATCCAACGGCGGTGAGTATCCCTATTTCTTCTGAAATCGATTACGCACACACGGAGCACATCTTTTAAAGTTTGGATAGTCCTTTTACTTTGACCGTTCATCTGGGGATGATATGCAGTGGTCATGTAAAGGCGTGTGCTCAAGGCTTCTTGTACAGACTGTCAGGTTCTTGACATGAATCGACTGTCCCTTTTTGTGAAAATGGAAACTGGCATACCATGCCTAGCCTTAATTCCCTTAATATTTAGCCTTGCACGCGTCTTACTTTTATCTGTCTCCTTTATTGGTAGGGAATGCGCGGATTTCATCAAACGACTGACGATTATCATATAGTATCATAGTTGCTAGGTGTTCTGGGTAACTTTGAAATAAAATCCATTGAAATTTGTTCCCATTTCCATTGAGGTATCTCGGGTTGTTATAACAATCCCGACGGTTTCTGATGTTCTGCCTTTACCTTTGAACATGTCAGGCATTTACAGTCGTAAATAGCAATTTCTCCTTTCATGTTCGGCCACCAGTAGAGTTCTTTCAGATCCTTATACATTTTATCCGAACCTGGGTGAATGGAGTACATGGACTTGTGGGCTTCGTCCATAACCAACTCCCGTAAGTTACCAAAACATGGCACCCAAATTCTATTTGCAAAGTATATAGTATCATCTGATTTTGGCTCTAAATGTCTGATCATTCCTCATATAGCTTCACTCTGAATGTTTTCTTCTTTGATTGCCTCCTGTTGTGCCATCCGGATTTGAGTCGTGAGACTCGCATGAATTGTCAATCCTAGGGCACGAACACGGAGAGTTTTAACCCGTTCCTTACGACTCAAGGCATCTGCTACGACATTTACCTTACCAGGGTGATACTTGATGTCCCAGTCGTAATCATTCAGTAGTTCTACCCAACGAAGTTGACTCATGTTGAGTTCTTTCTGATTAAAGATGTGCTGGAGACTCTTGTGGTTTGTAAAGATAGTACATTTTGTACCATATAAAAAAAATGTCTCCAAATCTTGAGTGCAAACACGACAGCACCCAATTTCAGATCGTGAGTCGTATAATTTTTTTTTTTTTTTTTCATGTACTCTTAGCTGTCTGGATGCATACGCTATGACTTTTTCTCTTTGCATCAATACACATCCCAGACCTTGGTGTGATGCGTCGCAGTACACGATGGAATTATCAGTTCCTTCGGGAAGGGATATGATTGGTGCACTGCAAAGTTTTTGCTTCAACAATTGAAACGCTGATTCTTGTTTATCAGTCCAATCAAACTTTTTGTCCTTCTGAGTTAAAGTGGTCAAAGGCAAGGCTATCTTTGAAAAATTCTCGATAAATCGCCTGTAATATCCTGCCGAACCCAGAAATTGACGCACCTCAGTCGGAGTTCTTGGTGCTTCCCAGTTTTTGATAGCTTCAATCTTGGTTGGGATTACGTGAATACCCTTCTTATTGATGACGTGTTCGAGAAAGTGAACCTCTCGAATCCGAAACTCACACTTAGAGAATTTGGCATAACGCTTCTCATTCCGGAGTAGTTCCAAGATTGATTTCAAATGATGTTCATGTTCCTCATTGGTTTGTGAATATATTGATATGTCATCGATAAATACAATCACGAATTTATTCAAGTATGGCTTGCACACGCGGTTCATTAGGTCCATGAAAACGGCCGGTGCATTAGTCAAGCCAAATGGCATAACTAGGAACTCGTAGTGACCGTAACGAGCCCTAAAAGTCGTTTTTGGTATATCTTCTTCCTGAATTTTCAGTTGAGGATATCCTGATTGTAGATCAATTTTAGAATAGAAACTGGACCCTTGAAGTTGATCAAACAAATCGTCTACTCGAAGAAGAGGATACCGGTTTTTGATTGTCAGCTTGTTCAACTCCCGATAATTGATGCACCTTCTAAAGGTTCCATCCTTTTTCTTTACAAACAGGACCGGAACTCCACATGGTGAGAAACTCGGTCTTATGAAAAAAAATTACTCGACGAGGTGTCCAAGTTTTTGTTGTATATTGGGTAGAAATGAAAAAGTATGAAAATGAAACTTTATGTTTGTCCCTCTTATGCTTTCCAAAAGCATTTTCCCGGACTAAGACTTTTCTCTTATTTCAGGTTTCATGTTTTCTAGGATTTTCCTCTCCATGTGCCTTCATGGAGCTAGGAATTGATGTTCCTCGGGAGCTCTTATTTGCAAACTTCGAGTCTAATCACTACTTTACCCCTTTGTTTGCACTACTTTTCAAGGCATACTAGCCTTTGGGTTGTAGCGTCTTGATATGTAAACTCATGTCTCGACTACCATACCTTCGAAGAATGTAAGCCATACGAAGTTCGATGTTTGTTTGGAATATTCACATTCCGTCTAGCTGAGGGAATGAATGGTAATACTGTGAGAATGGTCTCATCGAATTAGTGCTTTCCCCAAAATGGGCTTTGGGCTTGTCCACCCATTGAGTTGGCTGAGATGTTTTAGGAGTTTCACAATTTCCATTTTGTAGTCATTCAGTGTATCTGCACTTCCTTAGGGTTTGAATGGTACTTTGGTGACATACCATTACGTATTCCACTCATTCAGGTTATAGCCTCAAAATCCTTAGCACAAGGATAAACTGGAGGTAGTGAGTGTTGAACGTCGAGACTTTTATATTCTAACTGAGTCTACTCCAAGAGATCATTTCTTAACAATAGATGCTCTAGAGCTTCCCAATTATAGAAAACTAGGAGTGAAAGATGCAATCACACCTCTCTTCTAGGCTAAATCTGGGATCCATCCAACAAGATGAACTTTGGGGAAGTGCGAGTATAAAAGAGTAATAAATTATTCTTCTCAACTCTTTGTGGACAGTGGCTTGTTGTGAATAGCTCGAGCTTACGTCCTTTATGCATATCATGAGCTAATGAGATTAGCATGAAATTCTGCATTTGGGACTCCTTTAAGAGTTTTGCATGTCGTTTTGGTTAGTGCGACAATAGTCGTTAGTCCACACTTAGGTTTCTTTGGCATTCGCTTGAGCATCAACCCCGGCTTATCCATTGTAGAGAGAATAGTCAGACTTAAAGATATATTGAATGTCAATGGCTGCGAGAGCAATCCTGTTTGACCGACATTCTGAAATGTCCGATTTCCTACTTGTCTCATGTCGAGCTTCCACAATATCCATAGGTGCCATGTGTATGCGGGTCAGAATAATATCCTGCCCTATTACTGAAGTTAGTGCATAACACTCTTGGCGCAACTTTCAAGTAATTGTGAGATTAAACTGTATAATGGATCCTAAGATTACGCTATAATCTCCCACAATAGTTGTGCAATTATTGTAAGCGTGGGTTGTGGTAATGCTCAATTTAGGGCTATCTTGACCAGTAGAATCTCAAGGAATGAATGTGCGGATTCCTTCGCCGTTCAGGATTCACTAAGGATTGGTTGAATTCAATTTGAATTTCTCTCGTTCCTCCAAAACTAGGAGAATGCTTTGTGAGCACCTAATTGAGAAGTCTGATTTGTTGAGATCCAATCCTTAATCAAGTGATTGAGAACATGAGTTGATCATCAGCTTAGACAGCAAGACTCACTAAAGTTCCCATGCACTGCAAATTATGATTACGTGTGCACCCGTAATGATAATTTGCCTTGCCTGATCCCTATAGTGTTTCTTCTATCCCTAGCTTTTAATCAAAAGGGACTTGAAATAATCATTAGATTGCGTGTGCACATTTGTACATGAGTGTGTATTGTTTTATCGGATTACTCTTAATTATGTGTACCAATACTCATGACTCTGCCGAATATGGCTGTTGTCGGATGAGGCTAATGGTAGAGAGGCACCACCAGTGTCTCTTAAAATAAAATGTGTATGGTGAAATTCAGGCACTATGTGTTGGGCAGAGATCCTCAAACGAGTGTCGAGCAACTCATGCTCCAAGTCCATGTATATGCATGGATCCACATGATCCTGATGTATGTCTGGGTCTCCTGACCCTTGGAGTTCTCTCCCATTTAGTCCTGCTTATTCACCTTGAATTCCCTTCTGTCTGGGCAATCATGCCTGCCATACATCATGGCGAGAGTCTAGGCATCCGATCCGACAACTTATGAAGGAGATTATTTATACCGTACATACGTTTGGAAGATAGTTGCCTCCAAGGCTGGAGTAGTTGTGGTGCAGGTATAGGTACAGATTCTGGTACGAGTTCAGCCTGTTGTGATACCAAGATCGGTAACTGACGATCGTTGTCGTCGAAGTCCAAGCTCAGCTCGTAACTCGATCTTCTAAGGTTGCAGTATGTTGAGTACCCGTTATTCTTGACTCGTAATCCGAATAGTAACATGTTGTAAGTGTTTATTATTTCCACATTATTGTATGTGTTTAAGTGTTCATTACATGTACCATGTAATTGTATTAGTGTAGCTAATGGTACCCTAGTGTAATTTCCATACACTAATAGTCTACACAAATTGTTCGGCAACGGTTGGAATTCCTATGCTCAAGTCTTGGGTGTTTTTAGTGTGATGCAAGTCTTAGAAATCTTGGTCCCTAGATGAGTCCGGTTAGAGCCTAGGTATCACTAAGGACACCTAATTCGCTAAAACCAATGCTCTGATACCAATCTGTCACACCCCCATATTTTATTTACTTATTAAATAAATACAGGTTGTAACGATTGGTTCATTACACGATAGCGGAAGCTGTAATAATGATTTCTAAGACTTGATTACATACACAAATACTAAGACTAAGTAATACTAGGATCTAAGTTCTTCTAGATCAACGATAGACTTGAGTCTTGATATTCTACGTCCTTCCAGCTACTAGGAATTGATCCAACATAGCTAGCTTATTCCAACCGTGCCATGGCTAACAGTTACCTGAGAAATATACTTGAAAATGTCAACACAAAGGTTGGTGAGTTCACAGAGTTAGTTATATTAGTGCTTATAATTTTTCCCAAAAACATGTTCATGACTTTACCGTCATAAAACTAAGTAGTTTTCATTTGAAAACATTATCATGACTTAACCGTCATAAAATATGAAGTTGTCCTTTGAAAACATTATCATGACTTAACCGTCATAAATTCAATATTTAAACATGATCCTTATAACCTGATCAGAATCCTTTTGTATAAACATGATTACTTTAACCGGATCAAAACTCTTTTGTTTAAACTCAATTGTTCGTAAATAGTTCCAGTTGCATGTGATAATCAGAATAAGAATTGTTGACCCATTTGTAAACTAGCTAGGAATACAAATAATATGTTCATACATGAGGCGTAACCAAACCATGACATGTGTGAGCCCCTATTAAGCGTTATCAGATTCTATGCGGCCATAAATCCTCCAGATTGTGGTTAGCGCGACTAACCATGACCGGGAGACGTCACTCTCCATAGTACTATTCATAGGACCCTAGGCTACTGTTAATGGTTACTAAATTGTTCCAGGGGACTTTAGCGGCCTCCAATTGTTGTTCTCATCTCATGTAAACATAAAAGTCGTGCCTTATTCTCTTGTTATCCCATAAAATAGTTGTAAGTATGTTTTTCCCCCAAATCGTTGAGTGTTGTTCATCCGAACAATCGTTGTGTGTTGTTCACCCGAACAATCGTTATGTGTTGTTCATCCGAACAATCATTGTGTGTACTTGTGTCCGGCTGTTTAGTTGAGCAAGTTTTCTCCCCGTTTGTTTTAAAACAATTTAAGAACAAGTAGTAAAAGTAGGGCCGGGAGACTTACAAAAAGTTAAACCGAAATGTTCATATTGTCAAACATATAAGCAATGAAATTCATGTTTTCAAAATATAACAGGTAAGTATATTTCTCCCCCGATGTTTACAAAACAGTAAAGAGTTAAAAGGGGGCCGTGAACTCACCTTGAGTTTGTGTATACTTGTAATGATACTTGTTGTAGTCAAACTTGACTATTCGTACCCTAGATACCAAAGGGTAAATTGTGTTAGGACCGAACGTCTTATATTGCAAATTGTTCACCGACTTTGTAAATCTGGTTGCTTTTGTTTAAAATATCCTCTTAGTTGTACAATACTTGTTTTGTTATAAAACAGATCTTAGTTACTGCCCAAAGGGGACTGACACAGGTATCGAAACTTCATAGTTTCGATTGGGCAATTGAGTATCGAAACTTCATAGTTTCGATTGAGTAGTTAGGTATCGAAACTATCTAGTTTCGATTGGCAAGAAGGGTATCGAAACTATCTAGTTTCGATTGAGCAATATGTATCGAAACTACCTAGTTTCGATTGAACAACTAGTATCGACACTCCCAGTTTCGATTGAGTAAACTGGTATCGAAACTCCTAGTTTCGATTGAATAGGTATCGAAACTCCTAGTTTCGATTGAATAACAGGTATCGAAACTCTTAGTTTCGATTACTGCACTTTGATTGACAGAATTCGTCCTGTATATTTTTATGTTCAAATCTTGAATTTGACACACTTTTCTTGTTATCTTACTTGCGATTGAACCTTTTGTATGCTTAGATACGGTTTTAAAGAAAATAAAGTGGATAAAATCGAGTTTTTACCTCTGGACAGAGATGACGATTTTTGAGAGAAAAAGAGAATGATCTTGACTTCTCCTGCTAAAACCCTTTGAGAAAACACTTGGAACTCTCCTTATAGCACCAAAATAAAGGATTCGAGTCTTCGATTATGGAAGAACCCCAAAAGAAAGTGGAGATAGGTATTCTTGTTGTTGTCGTAGAAGAAGAGAGAGATGACAGGGGTTGAGGGTTTTTGCTCTTGATGAATTGATAGAAAATGAGGTGGTATGGGAGATTGCTTAAGAAAGTAGAAGATGTTGAAATTTAGGGTGTGGGATGGACCCACATGGCCTTGAGGCCGAGATTTCTGGTCAATGGGAGTGGGTGGGGTTAAATAAATCAAACAATTTGATTTAAGTGTAAATTTAACCACTAGTGTTCGTATTTAGTCGGGTTATCCTGGTACGTGAACCGGTAACTCCTAGAATTACCAGAATATGAAAAGAGACCCTGTACGATTTTTGTTAGACCTTAATGTCCTTGTTTGTGAAATTAAGTAAATCACAAAACAATTATAATTTAAACTTGTTTATAGCCTGTACGGATATTGACCTGAAATGTCGGGTGTCACAAATACGAACCAAAAACACCATTAGGATCATTTTTATCTCCTGAGCATTTCTATATGCTCAAAATTGACATGCAATGCCGTTTGGATGGCCATGCAACCCGATCAATTTCCTGTTTCGTTCCTATAAACTGTTACAATCTGTTTTTATTAAAAAATATAGTTCCCAAAATATGATCGGAATTTCCTACGGTGAAAGCATTCATATTTGTTCTAAGAAACTACTGTCCAAAAATCGTCACGATCCAACGATCGGATCTCCGGGGATCGACGATTCTTTGAGACCCAGTTTTTCAAATCCGAAAATCCGATCAGTCACATTCGAGGGTATGAAAAGCATACCTAGAGAGCTCTGATCAAAACTTCCTCCCGTAGGGTTTTGATTCTATGTGTTGACAACATCATATCCAAATTTCATGCATTTCTAACGGTCGGATTTCCGGGGATCGTCCGATCTTTAAAACTGCGCATGCATAAAACTTTCTAGACAGATTTGATATTAACTCTTTTTCACGAATTTAAGCAAGGATTTAGAAAAATCTGAGCTTACCATTGCGTTCGTAGCGTCGAGAAATGGTTCCGGGTGAAAAACGGGCTTCGGCCGCCACCGACCACCGCGCCGGACCACCACTGACCGCCACACTCCACCGCCGAACCACCACTACTTTGCCGGAATCCTCTCCACTCTCTCTTTCTAACTTTTTCTCTGGATTTGTAAATGAGAAAAAGGAGATGGAGTTGGGGTATTTATAGCCTCATGGTCTCCGATCGCGTGTCGGTTTTTCACTTAAACGAACCCGATAAAAATGGAGACGTTATTTTACTCAGAAATAACTTATTATAATTTATTATTTTCCCTCGAGTCCTTGCGTCTCGTAAATATATATCCTTTCGGATTTAAATTAAAATTTACGAAACCGTTCGAATCGGGTGTTAACGCGTATTAATTAGAACTTGATCAAAATTTTGACATTATAACACCCAAATAAATCTTGCTATTATTTTTCGTTCACTAACGAGTTCCTTTCGTTTGAAAGTATATTTCACATAATAATAATAATACTATTATTATTATTATACGAACTCGTCGAACACGGGTGTTGACCGTAAAAGTCACGGTTGTCACACTTCAGGTCTTCACGTACCGCGAAGAATGGAATTTTCCCATTTTTAACTTTTGATTCTTGGGACTTCATTCTCGTGCTCGGTTTCTTTGGGTTTTCACTTGTAATCATCACGAGCACCTGAGAACATAATAACGACTCAATACGTAACAAAAACGACTCAAAACGAATATAAAACTAAGTAAAACGACTCGAAACATGGTGAAAATACATGTGTGCTTTGCAACACATCAGTAACTCGTTAGCTATGTATGTGTAACTCGTGAGCTACGTATATGTAACTCGTATGAGCTACATATATGTAACTCAACAAACCCAACATATTTCTCATTCATCTTCTCCATTTTTTGCCGTTGACAATCGTATCATTTTTGTGGAAGCTACGTATGCGTAACTCGCGAGCTACATATATGTAACTAGTATAAGCTACATATACGAAACCGAAAATCTTCGTGGTGGTTGGTACTCTAAGAAACAATGATGAACACCAAATATAATGGAGGTTCTTATCCCATGTTGAACACCGAATACAATCCTTATCATTTTTTTTTAGTTTTTGTCTAGGAAAGAGTTGTGTGTGACTAACGAGAGACAAGAGAAAGAATGTGTATAGTCGGAGATTTGTTAAGGTTTCCAAAGTTAAAATCTTGTAATATCCCCAAAATACCCTTAAAACTTATAATTAAATGCTACTGATTCCACTTATTTACAGATTTGCCATTATGGATCTCAACCATTAATTAAACAAAATCAATGGTAGATAACGGTTTTCTTGGTTTTCGCCTAACTTATGATTTTCTCTAGAACCCTCCCATATATATATATATATATATATATATATATATGTATTTATATATACATACATATATAAGAGAATGATTATGAGAAAACTCTTTGTTCGTGAGAAAACTCGAGAAAACCGACCCAAACGAACTCCAAATGAACTCATGGGGAGGGTTCAATGGGGAACCCCAAAGCATTTAACCGATGAGTATCTAATCCCCTCTTTATATATTTTTATATATGCAATGGGATCATGCATTTGATTGGTTCGGGTTCAAACATGAACGGGCAGGTTGCAGAGCGAGGAATTGGATCGCAGCGTAACCGGTGAATTTCTAACCCCCTCGTTAGATATTTTTAATGATTTGGGGATATCTTACATACATTCTTTCCCATGTTGAACACCGAATACAATCCTTATCATTTTTTTTTAGTTTTTGTCTAGGAAAGAGTTGTGTGTGACTAACGAGAGACAAGAGAAAGAATGTGTATAGTCGGAGATTTGTTAAGGTTTCCAAAGTTAAAATCTTGTAATATCCCCAAAATACCCTTAAAACTTATAATTAAATGCTACTGATTCCACTTATTTACAGATTTGCCATTATGGATCTCAACCATTAATTAAACAAAATCAATGGTAGATAACGGTTTTCTTGGTTTTCGCCTAACTTATGGTTTTCTCTAGAACCCTCCCATATATATATATATATATATATATATATATATATATATATATATATATATATATATATATATATATATATATATATATATATATATATGTATTTATATATACATACATATATAAGAGAATGATTATGAGAAAACTCTTTGTTCGTGAGAAAACTCGAGAAAACCGACCCAAACGAACTCCAAATGAACTCATGGGGAGGGTTCAATGGGAAACCCCAAAGCATTTAACCGATGAGTATCTAATCCCCTCTTTATATATTTTTATATATGCAATGGGATCATGCATTTGATTGGTTCGGGTTCAAACATGAACGGGCAGGTTGCAGAGCGAGGAATTGGATCGCAGCGTAACCGGTGAATTTCTAACCCCCTCGTTAGATATTTTTAATGATTTGGGGATATCTTACATACATGAAAGAGTCGTTTTATAAGTTAAATGTACTACAAGTTATGATGAAATCTGAAGTGTTTTACGGGATAATTGGGTCATATATGAACTAAGAATCTATGTAGTGTCCTTCGGTTATGTGAGCTAGGGGTAAAGGATTGACTGGGTGTATCATGCTATGAGTTGCTCGGGGTGAGTCGGGAAATGAGTTAGACGTTTTGTGAGTATATATAGGATGTGTTATCTTGGTAATATGTGTGGGGTGCATGCTTAGTTAACAAGTCATGTAAATGCTAGTATGTCGTTATGTGCTTAATGTGTGTGTTTGCATCGTTGTTCTTGTGACACGGCAAACAGGATTGTGTAGGACGAAGTCCTTCGGGTGTGTTTGCAGCATTGTCCTTATGACACGGCAGACGTGAATTTTTTTATTTTTATTTTTTTTAAAAAAGGACAAGGTCCTTCGGGAAGTCACCAAGAGTGACAGTGTCCATGGGACAGTGATGAGCTCAAAGTATAACAAACGCCCTGACGATGGTGGTTGTGATGAGGTATGTGTTGTGTGCATTTACGTGTGTTTTAATCGCATGCAAGTGTTGATTGATATTCATTTCATTATGTTGAGATGATGTTGCTTTGGTGTTGAGTATTAGATTGACCGTTGTGTCTGGATGATAATGTCGTGTTTACAAGTGTGATGTCAGTTGAACTTGTGAGAGTCTTGGTCAAGGCTAGTTAGGTCGGTGTCTAGGGGTTGGTAATGTTAACCGGACTTCGGGTTGGTAATGTTATGGTGGACTATGAGTTAGTAATGTAGTAAGCTCGAACCATGTCGGTGAAACTTACTGGTTTTTGGGTATGGAGTGAGTCGTGGGTGGTGGACCCTTATGGGGATGGGGTACCTATATATTAATAAACGACAAACCGTTTTATAAATAACCGGGATGTCCTGAGTTTATATAATTGAGATTTGTGACGAGATGGTTTCTACTTAAATAAACTATTAGAACTCACCCAACGTAGCTAACTTTGTATGTACGTTAGATTGTTTTGCAAATGAGTTTCGTGGACGACGTATCTTGACTTGGGAGCGGTGTTACTCGGATTGGTGTGTACGCATTCGTAAGGTAAAGTTAATGAACTTAAAGGACAATTACTATTTTGAGAAAGACTTCTGCTGTATGTTTTAAGTGAAAAATTAAGTGCTTTTAAAAAGAATGCCTAGTGATATGACCCTACTGTAGGGTGACCAGTTTGAGGCCTTATAGTAACAACAAGCATATAAATTTGGTCGGATGGTGTGAGTCGATCATAAATTCACTTACGATTAATCATTAGTTTATATTAAAATTTAAAATGAGCAATTTATATATACCTCTATAAACTTGGAAAATATCATATATACCTAACCAAAACTAAAAATAAAATATATACTCATACAAACATGTAATAATATATATATATATATATATATATACAGGGGCATGTTCTTTCAAGAACCATCATTATGTTGAAAACCATGAGAACCATATAAAACGTGTATTTGTTGTTTCATTTGTTGTATATAAGTGGTTGATGAAAGAAAGGGTAACATTGGTATTTTATATTATTTATCTCTCTTTCCCCAGTGATTTCAGCCCCTACCCAATGTTTTTAAACCGGGACCGAACCGGCCGATCAGACCGGTTAGACCGGGAACCGTGACCTCCACCGGTCTGGTTACATGCTCTGAGACCGTTTGCTGGTTGAACCGGGCGGTCAAATGAAATTAAGCTTGAGAACAGACTTGGTGATACCACCAAGTAAATCTTTAAAGATCGAGTAACTTGTTCTATATTCATTCATGCCTTTCATTCTTCTAAAAGTTTGTTATTTATTCGGAATCATCAATAATTATTTCCAAAACCCGGCCTAGTAGTTTTAGAATGTAAAGTTGGCATGAAACCTAAACCAATATTCCCCCTTTTACACTAATAGAAAAGAAATACACCTTCGATTTCATGTTTTTCTTGCATACACCGAAAATTCAAGGGCCGTATGTTTAGCAAACCCCAGTGAATATCAAGTAAATAAATATACATCAAACAAGGATCAGTTTTATGGTGTATGGATGCAATCATGCAAGAAACTAGCATGTGGACTCATGATGATCATGATCAACGTCAATGTCTACTGCTTCTAATCGTGCAATAATGGCACTAATAGTAATAAGTGCCTTCCCAATAGTCAATCCAAGAGCTTTAGCAACTTCTTGGAATCCATTCTGAGAAAATAAAAAATATGGCATATATGCCTTTGTGAATACATAATGGCAACAAAAGATACATTTATAATATTTAAAACATAAAAGGAATTTGTATTATCATAATCATATTTTTTTTACTCTTCTTTCGTCTTGATATTCCTAGAGGTTTTTCAGAACACTTGCTTATTGCAATGCTAAAGTACAACAAGCTCAGATTTTTCACTGAATTATGGGCAAATGCATCTGTATCCCTATTTTTTTTTCTACTTCATGGATGTTATTGAAATCATGGGCACCGACAGAAAACAAGTCCTCACGACTGTAGGGTTCCGGCGAAAGCTCTATGCAGAATCAACTGAGTTGTTGGATCGTTTGAAAGCGACGATTGTTTCTATCTTCCTTCTTGATGATAGTATAGAGAGAAGAGATCTTAGTGCTGATCACCATGGTAGACCGGGGCGTCCTTTGGGTAAAGCAAGTAAAGCCATATCTTTATGCCATCAAATTTGAAGGGCCTAAAAAAATTATATATATACACTCAAAAAAAAAATTATATATATACACTAAAAAAAATTTATATATATACATATATGTGGTTTTGGGCCTCAAGTTTTTTTAGATACATACTTGTCTTAGGTTTGGGCTGGGCTTAAAGCTTAATGGATAAATGAAACAATTAAATAAGATGGGTCTGCAATGTCTTAATGAAGGGATAAATTTGCTGAAGCAGGAACGGGATTAAGGGAATTAGGAAACGTTGAAACCATCTGAAAGGAAATTAGGGCTTAGGGCAAGACTGCAAGAGACGATTAGGCGAACCGTCGCCTTGGAAATCGACATCAACGGCTCCCTGACAACCGGTGGGCAGCGGCAATGATGAAGAACATCTCTCTAACCATCCAACGTCTCTATTTCTTGAAGCATAAAAGGTTTGTTTTCCATCTCTCTGAAGTCTTCACTTTATCGCCTGTTTTCCTTGAAATTAAAAATCTACTCTCTAATCTTCTATTAAGATTTAAGAATCGATTGGAGTTGGATCGAATTTATAAGGAAGATTCAAGATTGGCAGAACCATAGAACTTGGATTTTCTACAGACTGTGAATTGCAATTCTACTTGTATGCTATCAGTATCACAGTTCCTAGGTACAATTCATTATTCAACTGGATTGTTTGCTTAATTTTTTGATTAATTGATTACTTGAATTTGTTAATTTGTAAGTTGGCCCTAATCTGCGATAAATCTGGCTCTAATTATGTCAAATCGAATTAGGAAGCAAGAATCCGGTCATTCTAAAAGAAAAAAAGAAACAAAGACTAGAAGCTGAAATGGAATCACAAAAAGATTTTTTACTAAAATTTGTAACAGCCCTAAAAGATAAGGCACCTCTAGATGTAGACGAACCTATAGGCGTAGACGAACCTCTAGACGTAAACGAACCTCTAGATGTATAAGAACCTATAAACGTAAATGAAATTAATAATAATAACGAACCTCTAAAAGTAGACGAACCTCTAAATATAGACGAACCTATAAACGTAGATGAAATTAATAATAATAATAAACCTATTAATGTGCAACATCCCAAAAATAATAAAACGAATAAATATAGCGAGACCGGTGATTTAGTCGGAATATTTAAACAAAAGGGAGCGGGCTTGGGCTCGGCTTCAATGGGCCGAGGGAAGCCCAGGTATATAAGAGGCAGAGCAGACCTCTTCTCTGCTCATTCCCCACTCACGCAACTTCTAGAGAGAGAAAGGAGAGCTCGGGTCTAGAGAGAGAAAGTTGACGGATCATCCCGGAATTGAGGGAACACGTTACTGCTAAGCTCGTGAGAAGAACCTCCGGATCAGAATCTCGATACAGGTAATGATCTTGCCTAAATCTGAGTTTTTGTTCGTTTTTGGGATTTTCGGGTTTTGGCTAAAAAGGCAACGATTTTGCTGATGGAACTTGAAAATGAGCTTAAGTATAGCATCTAGAATGAAAACCGAACGTTTTGATCTAAGAAAAGTTGAGATACTGACTCGATCAGACTCGCATGCAAAAACTTCAGATTTTTTGGAAGACAATCTGTGCAGGCCCATCGAAACTACTAGTTTCGATATGTGTAGACCCCATCGAAACTACCTAGTTTCGATATGTGCAGACCCATCGAAACTACATAGTTTCGATATGTGCAGACCCATCGAAACTACATAGTATCGATATGTGTAGACCCCATCGAAACTACCTAGTTTCGATATGTGTAGACCCGTCGAAACTATCAAGTTTCGACATAAATAACCTATCGAAATTATCAAGTTTCGATATAAGCAAATCTATCGAAACTATTAGGTTTAAGCATAGGGATGTCAAGTGTCATCTAGGAGCACTACCTTACGAGTATGGCTTTATTATAACAGATCGTGAGTGACATTAGTGACGCTCAGTAGCCAGCTAAGAGTATTTCAGAAACTGCTTATCAGGTGAGTTCTAGAAGCCCTCTTTTAAATGTTTTAATAATGTTTTTTGGGCTGGTGTGCATACGTAACGATGTAACGATTTTATAAAACGATGTTTATGAAGGTTGTATGTAACGTTTTATAAAATGATGTTTATGAGTGATGTTTTAGAAGGAAAAGGTTATGAAGGAAGAGTTTATGAAATATTTTGCCAAAAGAAGTTATGAAGTGTGTTAATGAATGAATGAATGTTTTTAATAAAACGTACGAATGCTTTAACTGAAGTTTTTGAAGTAAAAGAAGCGAAGGTTTATGAAAGTCACAAACGAACGAATCTGCCAATATTCCTTAGGGAATGAAGGTTAAGGGATGGGAAGTATGTTATGGGCCTTTACCTTTTAGGGGCCTCTGTGGCTGGCCAACAGTTGTACAACTGGGGCGATGACGGTCGTCAAGGGGATTATCGTGATCCTTGAAGTTTGGTACGATTTAACTTACGGGGTAGTCGTGCTTGAAGTTTGGTACTTGCGTCCTACGGGGTGCAGTGCTTGAAGTTTGGTACGCGCTATCCTTTGGGACGTCGTGCTTGAAGGGTTGGATGACCTAAGTATCGGGCCCTAGGAGTTCCTCACCCGAAGAACAGTACGGTGATGATGGGCCTAGTGGTGGTGATCCTTAGTTTATTCAACCAGTATGTAACGTAGGGATTTGACGGTTACGAGAAGGCGCAGATTCGATATGTTCGTTGACTTATGTTTATGAAGTGTTATGTTTTGTTAGTGCATTATTTTACGTGCGCTTTTTATTAAATGAAGTATGAAGCTATGTTTTTGGCAAATTATTTGAAGTTAAAGTTTTATGTTAAAACTAGAACTCACCAGCGTAGCTGACTTTTTAGTATGCACATTCAGGTTAAGGCAGGTTATGAGGATGGACGGTGATGCTTGGCTAGCGAGAGGAGTTACCCGACTGACTATGAAGATTGGCATCCCGTTATGTTTACTTATGATGTATTTATGTTATAAACAATGTTTACGCTTCCGCATGCATGAACAATGATGACGTTTTGTTTTAATGAAGTATTTTCCGCTGCATTAATTGATATTCATGTTTAAGAATTGTTTGTGAATGAGTAAATCCAACAAGTGAGGCCTCCTGGGTGAGGGGCCTTACAAGTTGGTATCAGAGCAATAGTTTGAGAGATTCGGACACTCCCAGTGTCTGAACTTAAACTGTGAATGGGACCGAAAGCGGATACCAGTACGGGTAACTCGAGCCACAGCATCAGGTATGAAAAGTAGAGTATGTGTATGTAGTATACCATAGAAAGGGATAGGTAAGGACTTGTGTTCTGATGAAATCACAAAGGTGGTCAAATCGAAATCGAAAGGTTGTGTAATGGTTAATTGCAGATGGCCAGTGTATATTAACATCTTACAGTACTTATTGAATTCTATTTGTTAACTAGCGTGATGACATTGGATTTCTTGTCTTATAGAACGAAATGGCAAGGAGAGGAAACGGAAGGCGTGGTGGCCGTACCGGTGGTCGTACCGGTGGTCGAAATGGTGGGCGTGGCAGGATTCCTGCGCGCCAAGAGCACAGTGAAGAAGGAAGTGTTCACACTGAACCGACAGTTAGTGTGCATGGAACTGAGCAGACACTGATTGAAGAACAACCTTTCACTTTTGAACCAGAAGTGAGAGCAGCTATAGCTCGAGAGTTCACAGAATTGATGAAGACTTCTCTGCCAGGTCTGTTGGCAGAAGCATTGAAGCAGGTTAATGGGGTGGGTGGGTCTAGTGCGGCAATAGGTGCTCAGAACAATGAAACCGACAACGCACCGCCTGCTCGTGGATGCGACTACAAGTCATTTAAAGCATGTGACCCACCGGTCCTTACTGGAAAGAAAGACGCGGTGGCTACGTTTGATTGGGTGATCCGTATGGAAGCTGCCATTCGTCTGAGCGAATGTCGAACGGATCAAGTTGTGAAATTTGCTGCTAACTCCTTGAGGGAGGAAGCATCCCATTGGTGGGAAGGTGTACGTCAAGCAAAAGGGAGCGAGGTTGTGGATGCGATGATGTGGGCTGACTTGAAAACTTTGGTGATCAAGAATTTCTGCCCAAAGAACGAGATTGAGATGGTAGAGAGGGAATTTCTGGGTTTGAAGGCTGGGAGCATGACGCACCGGCAGTACACAACCCGATTCAATGAACTGGCACGTCTGGTGCCACATCTTGTTACGACTGAAGAAAGAAAGATTGCATGCTACATTCAAGGGCTGCCGGATCAAGTCCGCACCTTTGTTAAGGCAAACGCCCCTACTACCTATGATTTGGTAGTAGAACTGAGCGGCGTGGTATTCGATGATCTGGCGCTGAATGTCATTGCCATTGAAGAGCCTAAGAAAAAGTTGAGTTTTCCCGCTAAGCGATCGGGTGGGAAGTTGTTTAGGGCTCGGGACAAGCAGGCCAGGGTAGGCGAGACGACAGTCTGTGGGAAATGTGGGGTAAGACATGCGGGTCAATGCCGGTTAGGATCGAATCTGTGCTTTAAATGCAGCAAGACCGGACATTACTCCCGTGAATTCCCGCAAGGCTACAGATGCTACAATTGTGGGGAAAATGGTCATATGAGTCGGGAATGCACCAAGCCCAGGATGGGTGAAGCCGGGAAAGGGAAAGGCCCGGAGAGGAAAGAAGAGAGGCCCCGAGCAAAGACTCGTTCGTACGTGCTGACGCAAGACCAAGCTAGGGCAGACCCCGACGTGGCGTCAGGTACGTTCATCCTTGACAACACTTTTGTTTCTGTGCTATTTGATTCGGGTGCCAGTAAGAGTTTTATATCTGCGACTTTTTGTAAACGAGTGAAGTGCACTGTTAGTAAGCTAAAAAGGGCCTTCAGCGTAGAAACCGCTGAGGGTAGGACTGCGAGAGTAACCGATGTAGTTGACAACTCCACGATAAAAATAGAAGGTCATGAGTTCCCTGTCAGATTGTTTGTTATGGCTTTGGGAGGGTTCGATGTCGTGTTAGGTATGGATTGGCTAACTGCCAATGAAGCGCAAATTATATGCAAACGAAAGATAATCTGACTCAAGGCTCCGGATGGTAGCAAAGTCGAGGTTCTTGGAGATCGGGACGCCCCGATGCCAAACGTCATCTCGATGATTAAGGCAACAGATTATTTGAGGCGCGGATGCGAGGCCTATCTGGTGTAAGTGATTGACAAGTGTAAGGAAGTGAAGGAACTAGACGATGTACCCGTGGTACGCGAGTACCCGGAGGTGTTTCCAGAGGATTTGCCTGGGATACCACCCGACAAAGAGATCGAATTTCGAATTGACTTAGTACCAGATGCCCAGCCCGTGGCTAAGGCTCCATATCGACTAGAACCAGTAGAGATGAAGGAACTAATGACGCAACTAGACGAGTTACTTGAGAAAGGATTTATACGACCGAGCATCTCGCCTTGGGGTGCTCCGGTGTTGTTTGTGAAGAAGAAAGACGGTTCGATGAGAATGTGTATTGATTATCGCGAGTTGAACAAACGTACCGTGAAGAACAAGTACCCGTTACCAAGGATCGACGACCTGTTCGATCAATTGCAAGGCGCAAGTTGGTTCTCGAAAATCGACCTTCGGTCCGGGTATCATCAGTTGAAGCTGAGGGAAGAAGACATACCGAAAACTGCATTTCGCACACGTTATGGACATTTCGAGTTCCGTGTGATGTTTTTTGGATTGACGAACGCCCCCGCAACGTTCATGGATTTGATGAATAGAGTTTGTCGACCAATGCTGGATCGATCGGTAATCGTATTCATCGATGATATCCTCATTTACTCCAAGAATGAGGGTGATCACGCGTGTCACTTGAAGGAGGTATTGGAAGCCCTGAAGGAGGAAAAGTTGTATGCTAAGTTCTCCAAATGCGCGTTCTGGCTTAGGGAAGTCCAATTCCTAGGTCACGTCATCAACCCGAACGGCATTATGGTTGACCCAGCAAAGATAATGACGGTAAGGGAATGGAATGTTCCTAAGACGCCAACTGAAATCCGCAGTTTTTTGGGATTGGCAGGCTACTATCGAAGATTCATCCAGGACTTCTCGAAAATAGCTTCGCCGTTGACAAAGTTGACTCGGAAGGAGGTAAAGTATGAATGGGGTTCGACCTAAGATGCGGCGTTTAAGGAATTGAAGGAGAAGCTAACCCAAGCCCCAGTCTTGGCCCTTCCTGAGGGCAATGAAGACCTAGTGGTATACTCTAACGCTTCGGGTCAGGGATTGGGATGCGTGTTGATGCAACACAGGAGAGTGATCGCGTATGCGTCGCGGCAGTTGAAGATTCACGAAGCTAATTATCCGACTCACGATTTGGAACTTGCTGCTGTCGTATTCGCATTGAAAATCTGGAGGCACTACCTTTACGGGGTGAAGTTCACTATTTACTCCGACCATAAAAGTTTGAAGTACTTCTTCAAACAGAAGGAACTTAATATGAGGCAGAGGCGATGGTTGGAACTATTGAAAGACTATGACTGCGACATAATATACCATCCTGGAAAGGCAAACGTGGTGGCTGACGCTCTAAGCCGAAAGGATGTGCCTACTCCTATTAGAGTGAAAGCTTGCCAGTTAGTGGTAACATCGGATATGATGAGGGAAATTGAAAAGGCTCAAGATGAGGCACTTAAAGAAGAAAACATAAAGAAGGAAAGGATGGTTGGCCAACGGGACAAGTTGGAATATAACACCCTTGGTGTTAGGACATGTTTTGGACGGGTGTGGATACCTATGGGTGGCGAGCTTAGAACCAAAATCTTGGATGAGGCTCATAAGTCTCGTTACTCTATCCATCCCGGTACCAATAAAATGTACCAAGATCTGAGGAAGGAATACTGGTGGCCGGGAATGAAACATGAAGTGACAAAGTATGTAAGCAAGTGCTTGACTTGCTCACAAGTAAAGGCCGAGCACCAGAAACCGTATGGAAAGATTCAACCACTTGATATACCAGAATGGAAGTGGGAACACATTACCATGGACTTTATAACCAAGCTACCTCGCACAGCTAAAGGTCATGACACCATTTGGGTAATTGTGGACCGTTTGACGAAGAGTGCTCATTTCCTACCTATTCGCGAGACGTTCTCGTCAGAAAGGTTAGCGGAAGTATTTATTAACGAAGTAGTAGCACGGCATGGGATGCCTTTGACGATAGTATCCGACCGGGACACACGATTCACATCGAGGTTCTGGAAAAGATTTCACGAGGCGATGGGCACGAGACTTAATATCAGTACGGCATACCACCCGTAAACGGACGGTCAGTCCGAAAGGACCATTCAGACATTGGAGGATATGCTTCGTGCTTGTATTATCGATTTTGGCGGCAGTTGGGACAGTCATCTGCCATTAGCCGAATTCTCCTACAACAATAGTTATCACACGACGATAGGCATGCCGCCTTACGAAATGTTGTATGGGAGAAGATGCAGAACCCCGGTTTGTTGGGGCGAGATTGGACAGAAGGAATTAGGGAGTCTGGAACTAATAAGGGAAACGTCGGAAAGGTTTGATCAAGTCAAAGCACGAATGAAGGCCGCACAAGATCGTCAAAAATCCTACGCGGATAAACGGCGAAGGCCTATTGAGTGTGATGCTGGAAGGGAATCATACGATTCAGAAAGAGAGGAAAGTTAAGTCCGAGGTTTGTCGGACCGTTCAGGATAATGGCACGGGTTGGTGAAGTCGCTTATCGGTTAGAGTTGCCTGATGAGTTAAGTGGAATTCATCCTACCTTCCATGTATCACACTTGCGAAAGTGTTTGGCGGATGAATCGGCTCACGTACCACTTACTGACATCAAGGTAGACAATAGCCTTAACTACATCGAAGAACCCGTGGCCATCCTAGATCGAAAGGAGAGACGTTTACGTAATAAAGTTATCCAATTGGTTAAAGTCCAATGGAAACATCGAAAGGGATCGGAAGCCACTTGGGAAACGGAGACAGAAATGAGGGAGTCGTACCCTCAACTATTTGACTTATGATAGGTTTCGGGGACGAAACCTATTGTAAGGGGGGTAGACTTGTAACATCCCAAAAATAATAAAACGAATAAATATAGCGAGACCGGTGATTTAGTCAGAATATTTAAACAAAAGGGAGCGGGCTTGGGCTCGGCTTCAATGGGCCAGGGGAAGCCCAGGTATATAGGAGGCAGGGCAGCCGTCTTCTCTGCTCATTCCCCACTCACGCAACTTCTAGAGAGAGAAAGGAGAGCTCGGGTCTAGAGAGAGAAAGTTGACGGATCATCCCGGAATTGAGGGAACACGTTACTGCTAAGCTCGTGAGAAGAACCTCCGGATCAGAATCTCGATACAGGTAATGATCTTGCCTAAATCTGAGTTTTTGTTCGTTTTTGGGATTTTCGGGTTTTGACTAAAAAGGCAACGATTTTGCGGATGGAACTTGAAAATGAGCTTAAGTATAGCATCTAGAATGAAAACCGAACGTTTTGATCTAAGAAAAGTTGAGATACTGACTCGATCAGACTCGCATGCAAAAACTTCAGATTTTTGGAAAGACAATCTGTGCAGGCCCATCGAAACTACTAGTTTCGATATGTGCAGGTCCATCGAAACTACCTAGTTTCGATATGTGTAGACCCCATCGAAACTACCTAGTTTCGATATGTGCAGACCCATCGAAACTACATAGTTTCGATATGTGCAGACCCATCGAAACTACATAGTTTCGATATGTGTAGACCCCATCGAAACTACCTAGTTTCGACATGTGCAGACCCATCGAAACTATCAAGTTTCGACATAAACAACCTATCGAAACTATCAAGTTTTGATATAAGCAAATCTATCGAAACTACTAGATTTAAGCATAGGGATGTCAAGTGTCATCTAGGAGCATTACCTTACGAGTATGGCTTTATTATAACAGATCATGAGTGACATTAGTGACGCTCAGTAGCCAGCTAAGAGTATTTCAGAAACTGCTTATCAGGTGAGTTCTAGAAGCCCTCTTTTAAATGTTTTAATAATGTTTTTTTGGGCTGGTGTGCATACGTAACGATGTAACGATTTTATAAAACGATGTTTATGAAGGTTGTATGTGACGTTTTATAAAATGATGTTTATGAGTGATGTTTTAGAAGGAAAAGGTTATGAAGGAAGAGTTTATAAAATATTTTGCCAAAGAAGTTTATGAAGTGTGTTAATGAATGAATGAATGTTTTTAATAAAACGTACGAATGCTTTAACTGAAGTTTTTGAAGTAAAAGAAGCGAAGGTTTATGAAAGTCACAAACGAACGAATCTGCCAATATTCCTTAGGGAATGAAGGTTAAGGGATGGGAAGTATGTTATGGGCCTTTACCTTTTAGGGGCCTCTGTGGCTGGCCAACAGTTGTACAACTGGGGCGATGACGGTCATCAAGGGGATTATCGTGATCCTTGAAGTTTGGTACGATTTACCTTACGGGGTAGTCCTGCTTGAAGTTTGGTATTTGCGCCCTACGGGGTGCAGTGCTTGAAGTTTGGTACGCGCTATCCTTTGGGACGCCGTGCTTGAAGGGTTGGATGACCTAAGTATCGAGCCCTAGGAGTTCCTCACCTGAAGGACAGTACGGTGATGATGGGCCTAGTGGTGGTGATCCTTAGTTTATTCAACCAGTATGTAACGTAGGGATTTGAAGGTTACGAGAAGGCGCAGATTCGATATGTTCGTTGACTTATGTTTATGATGTGTTATGTTTTGTTATTGCATTATTTTACGTGCGCTTTTTATTAAATGAAGTATGAAGCTATGTTTTTGGCAAATTATTTGAAGTTAAAGTTTTATGTTAAAACTAGAACTCACCAGCGTAGCTGACTTTTTAGTATGCACATTCAGGTTAAGGCAGGTTATGAGGATGGACGGTGATGCTTGGCTAGCGAGAGGAGTTACCCGACTGACTATGAAGACTGGCATCCCGTTATGTTTACTTATGATGTATTTATGTTTTAAACAATGTTTACGCTTCCGCATGCATGAACAATGATGACGTTATGTTTTAATGAAGTATTTTTCGCTGCGTTAATTGATATTCATGTTTAAGAACTGTTTGTGAATGAGTAAATCCAACAAGTGAGGCCTCCCGGGTGAGGGGCCTTACATAATGTAGACGAACCTATAAACGTAGATGAAAATAATAATAATAGTGATGGACCTTCAAATATATATGATCCAAGTCAATGGACTAATATGAATAATAATTTAAGAGATTTACTTGTAGAAAAAGGTCCATTTAAGATTTATGATTTTGAATTTCCAAAAGATGGGTATTCAAGGAACTTCACATCTGCTCTTTATAAGCAAAAGATGGCAAATGGAGAAACATACGAAAGGAAATGGTTGGTATATTCTATAGATTTAGATAAAGTATTTTGTTTTTGTTGTAAATTATTTCATGTGAATTCATGTAAAAGTAAGTTAGCAAAGGAAGGTAGTAACGATTGGAGAAATATTAGTGCTAAACTAAAAAAACATGAATCAAGTAACGAACATATTATGAATATGAGTGTTTGGATTGACTTAGAGACGAGATTAGCAAAAAATAAAACAACTGATAAACAAACTCAAGATCAAATAAATAAAGATAAAGAACATTGAAAAAATGTGTTAATAAGAATAATAGCCGTTGTAAAAACTTTAGGCAAAAATAGTTTAGCATTTCGGGGAAAAAATGGAAAACTTAATCAAGAAAACAATGGTAATTTTTTAGGTTTGATTGAGATGATTGCGGAATTTGATCCGATAATGCAAGAACATATTAGACGAATAAAAAACAATGAAATTCATGATCATTACCTTGGGCATAATATGCAAAATGAACTAATTAACCTATTAGCAAATAAAATAAAAAATAAAATTGTTAACAAGGTTAAAGAAGCTAAATATTTTTCGAATATAGTTGATTGCACACCCGATACAAGTCATAAAGAACAAATGTCTATTATCTTATGGTGTTTAGATGTTTCCTCAACTCCAATACAAGTTAAAGAATACTTTTTAGAATATATAATAGTAGATGATACAACCGGTAAAGGACTTTTTGATGCTATTGTTGAATAAATTAATAAACTAGGACTAGATATAAATAATGTTAGAGGACAAGGTTATGATAATGGATCAAACATGAAAGGAAAGCATCAAGGTGTGCAAAAACGATTGCTAGATGTTAATCCTAGAGCATTTTATACTCTATGTGGTTGTCATAGTTTAAATTTAGTGCTTTGTGATATGCCTAACTCGTGTACTAAGGCTAGTGATTTTTTTGGAGTGATACAACGTATATACACAATATTTTCGTCATCAACTAAAAGGTGGAAAATACTAAAAGATCATATACCAACTTTAACACTTAAACCATTATCGCAAACACGTTGGGAAAGTAGGTTAGAAAGTGTCAAGGAAATTAGAAAAAAATATGTGTATTGATAATGCTATAGATCAACTAGATAAGCTTATTTGTTACTTTGACGAATATAGAAAAGAGGGATTTGAAAATGCTATTATTGAAGCCAAAGAGTTGGCTATAAAAATGAATATATAACCTATTTTTCGTGAAAGACGTATCATTCGTAGGAATAAACGATTTGATGAAAATGTTGATAATGAAACTATAAAAAATCCTATTAATTTATTTAAAACTGATTATTTTTTATATATAGTTGATCAAGCTATTTCTTCAATTAGAAGTAGATTTAATCAATTTAAAAAGTTTCAAAGTATTTTTGGTTTTCTATTTAGTATAAAGAAATTAAAATCATTCAATGATAACAGTTTAAAACAACATTGTGTTGATCTTGAAAAATCTTTAAAACATGATGCTAGCTTAGATATCGATGGTCTAGATTTATTTCAAGAACTAAAAATTTTAAGACATATTATACATTTAGAATGTGACACACTTATTAATATACTTAATTATATTAAAAAATTTAATTCTTTTCCAAATGCTTATATTGCCTATAGAATTATATTAACTATTCTTGTAACAGTTGCTTCCGCAGAAAGAAGCTTTTCTAAATTAAAATTGATAAAAAATTATTTAAGATCTACTATGTCACAAGAACGATTAAATGGATTAGCTATTTTGTCAACTGAAAAGGAATTGTTAGAAGAAATTGATTTGAAAATTTTTATTAAAGAGTTTGCTTCTAAAAAAGATAGAAAAATAAATTTATCTAAACATTTTATACAAGTACAAAATTATTAAAAAAAAGGAAAAAAAAATTAACTCCGCCAAAATATAAACTTTTAAGTTTATTATTGCCGGTCCCAAGCCCGGATAAAGGATGAGGGTTTATGACACGACCTTTATTGAAATGGGCCTCAAATTTTTTGTTAGCTTTAGGCCACCAAAATGGTTGAGACGCCCCTGTGGGAGACTAATCACAGCAATAAGTTTCTGCGTAAGAGAGATCGATGGTGGACAATAAATTGGTAGGCGGAGAAATATACCAGGGTAGTGGGATAATGGGTTATAGTAAAATACCCATAATACCCTTTTTTATTGTTTCACATGTACAATTAACAAAGCCTTGTGTACAATATTATATACAGTTCTCTTGGTTCTTACCATAATAATGGTTTTTATAAGAATGCCTCTCTCTCTCTCTCTATATATATATATATATCCATTTTGTTAAAAATAATTTAATAATTTACCATTTTACCCTTAATTCTCTAAATCTTTAAAATTTTATACTACCTATTTTTAATTTTGAAATTTCATATTTACGCATTTTTAACTTTATAATTTTATATCTACTTATAACTAATAGTTTTCTCAAAATATTATATTTTATTTTTCTAAAGTTTTTTATTGTTTTATCAATTTTCTTTTCTTTTATAGCATTTATACATCATATGTAACTTTCTGAATGGTTTGGGCAATCATGATGGTCGCCATCAAGAACAGGGGAACGAGTGTTCTTTTACGTATGAGATAAAACTAAAAAATCAGCTTATAAAAAATCATGTAAGGGATAAGAGTATAATTGTAATAAAGTAAAAAAGTCATTTAAATTGGATATATATATATATATGATATTTTTAGTTTTTGTTATGTATAATAATATTTACTCATGTTTGTGTGGATATATATATGAAATTCCCACAATTTAAAAAACATAAACATAATTATTTGTTATAATCTATACTAGGGAAGTGATATTTTGAAAACTTACTTTTTTTTAACGGCAACACCTAGATATTCTAGGATAATTTGTTTTTCTTGGGCCAACACCTTGAACATCCAGGGCAGCCCATCACAGGAAGAACCCTCAACTGTGTAAACCCCTAGACCTGGCCACAGACTCATTTTTTGTTGTGGCAGGATTCGAACCCAAGACCTCCACTATAGGAAGTCTTGGGGCTACCATTGCATCAGATGGCCAACGGTTTGAAAACCTACTTGAGTTGTAAAACATTGAAAACTTTATAAAAAAAATTGGAAATCATTCTAAGCAACTTTTATAAGATTTTCATCAAAAAAATATAAAAAACACCGAGCGATTTTTTTATAAGAAAAATAGACAAAAATCCCTGTTTTTTGTGTGAAAAAATCGTGTTACTTAAGTAACACAACATGTTACGTATGTAAAAAAACATGTTACATATGTAACACAACTGGGAAGAATTTTTATAATTTTTTTATAAAAACATATGGTTGGCACTTTTTTGATCTTTTTTATAAAAACTTTTGATGATTACATATAAAAGCTTTTAAAAAAAACCTTGTACGAGGCTCTTTAAAAAAAAAACTCCCTGCGTCATTTGAATCAAAAGATGCTTACTTGAGAGTCATTTGTTACCAAGAAGAAATGGAAAGCTGATGATTACGTAGCAAAATTAACGCAACATAAGAAACTGTACGGGGCCCTAATTCAGATTTTCTCTGTAACAGTTGATCATTTTTACTATAAGTAGAAATTTATTTATATTGGCTACTTAAATTAATAAAATCTATTTTTTAGTCTTAAAATAATAGTATCCAATATAGGTTCTGATTTTAGACAAAATCACTCAAACTGATCGATTGCACACACAAGCGGAATCTGTGTGTATGGTGGTGAAACAGAGGTAAGAAACAGAAATGGTGATAATAAACAAGCTAACCACACTAGAATCAACACAATATGATATGAAAATGTAAGAACAAGAGATATACAACTCCAAATCTGTATTGATTCGAGAACAAATGTGAAAGATAGAATTTCAAGGTTACAGCTGCTTATCCACACCCTAAATATTCTCAAACTAGACTATTTATAGTGAGTAGACAGACATCGAAACTATGCTCACCGAAACTACTAGTTTCGGTTGAGCATTTTCAAGTGAAAGAACCTCCTGTCGAAACTCCCTATCTATCGAAACTACTAGTTTCGGTTGAACAAACCTTAATCGAAACTAGGTAGTTTCGATGGCCCAGACTTAGACTAAAACATAAAATTACAAGAAATTGAAATAACTGAAAAACAAGGAAATAAAGTAAAGTACAATTATTCAAAATACATTGATGACATCAGCTTACAAAATACTATATCCTACATCTAAAATCTGCATGAAATTGAAGAAGGTTGTAAATGACTTGCTAGTTTTTAAAATACTCTGTCGATGAATATATATATATATATATACTAGCTTTAACCCCGTGTGTTACACGGGGTGGAACGTTAAGATTATATTGATAAATATCTTAACAACTTTTTTTTATACAAATTTGATATTGTATTTGTAACTTTTCATTTTGTTGCATGTTAAGATTATACGGATGAGAGTAATCACAACATCAAAAAATACATGAAAATACATTTCATAAGTTGTGTACTTTTTACAATACATTAAATTACATGTCAAATAAAACCTTAAAATGATTATTTACAAATTTGAAGATACTAATTGTATGTAACATTTAACATGGTATTGGTAACTTTTCCATGTTTACCAAAGATTAATACCTTGAGTCAATATTTACTTTTAACTCTTGATAATGCAACATACAGCTGATCATGAATAAACACTGGATATTTCAGTACAAACCAACATTTGAAAGTGGTTGACCTAAACTTTTATTCATGGTCATGGCAAAACATACAATAATTGTATATTTTCTTATTTGAAGTTTTGATGAAATTATTTTGTCTGAATATGTTAACCCAATTATAGGGATAAAATTTTGATGACTAATGTTGCTTTTAAACATAATCTTCGCTTCTATAACGTGATTACCTAGTGATTTGACCTAAAGTCTTGTTACATTACCTAAACCATTTTTTATCAATATTTCTAAATAGCATAACTGGAATACAGACATTTAAAACTAATTTATGGTTTGACAAACCTAATAGTGTAAGTCCATTTAGAAAACCAAGAGATTATAAACTTTTATCAAAATCATCATCAAAATACTCTGATTGGTGGATACTATTTGTACTCGTTTGCGAAAAATCTTGCTAAACTTTTAATACTAAATCTCTTATTAAAAAAATAATAATAAAGATAGAAATTAAATTTAAATTTCAATAATATATAGTCTTTTAAATTCAAAATTCAAAAATCCAAATTTTAAAAAATTTCACTCCTTAATATTTTGACACAATTAAATTTAAAATTCAAAAATTAAATACGAAAAAATTAAAACTAATAAATTAGAATTGAAACTTGTAAACATATTTTTTGAAAAAAAAACCTCATCATTTAAATAAAATAAAGTTTAGAATATAATAGACTTTTAAAAGTAAATGTTTGAAGTTTCTTATTTTTATTAAAGTTTATAAATTAAAATAAAAAAATTATTTATAAATATCAAATTTAATTAAAAAACTACTAATTAAATATTAATAAACTTTATTCTAACACATATTTATTTAAAATACAAATATAGTTTTTTAAAATTTTATACGTAAAATTAAAAAAAAAATCTTGTGTTTTGATAATAAAATTTTAAAAAACATTTTTTAATAATAAAACTTTAATGATAATTTTAATTAATAAATCCTATTTTTTTTTAAAAATAATTCTTGATTATTTTAAAAATATTCACTTTTGATGATAATTTAAAAAAAAATGTTAGCTAGTGATAATAATGATTAATTGATTTGTTAAATGTAAATATTAAATGATGGATATAAATGTGGTTTTTGGGGAAAAAATTTGTGAGATTAAATGTGGTGATGCCAAGTAGCAAAACCATTTAGTTTTTTTTATTAAAATAGGAATATATATACACCTTAGTGGCACTTGAGTCGTTTCTTATATCATGACTTATTTTAGATCTTTGCATATGCTTATATATATATTTATATATATATATATATATATAGGGGAGGGTTCCAGAGAAAACCACAAGTTAGGCGAAAACCGAGAAAACCACTAAAAAAACCAATTTTACTCGATCATATAATAATTTTTATTTTTTGTTTTGTTTTATTTTTATTTATTTATAAGAGTATCAATGTAATATTAAAGATTTTTACCAAAAAACATTTTTACACATAGAGTTACGTATACGTATACATAAAACAAAAAAATTGCGGTTACGTATACATAAATCAAAAAAAATTGATTTTGGATACGTATACGTAAATCAAAAAATTGCCTAAAATGATGTGGTTTTCTTGGTTTTCGCCAAACTTTGTGGTTTTCTCTTGATCTTTCCCCTATATATATATATATATATATATATATATATATATTTGTAGATGTGGCAGATTCGACCCATTATTATTATGAACGTGTCGATTTGAATTATGTTTTATTTTTAGTGGGTCAAAGGGTTAAAAATTTAATAAAAGTAGTCTAAAATGTGAAGACAAACTAGTTTAAAGTCACCATAAGTTTAAAATTGATGCAAAGATTTATTTACAGTTTTTATATTATAATTAGAATAACATAATTTTTAGTCATATTTAATACATTTTTAGCTATATCTAATAAATAAATAACTATTGCCACTTATCACAATTCTATTAGCACAAGATTATTTTTTTTCACTTATTTTTTCTCAATTATTTAATATTTTATTTATTAATATTGCATTTATTTATTATTTCCATTCTCACCTATTTGTTTTATTAATATACTAAAACTTTTAAACTTAGATACGGATGAATAAATTACAAATAGAACATCCAACATTATATACAAATAAATATTTACAGATTTATAAATTATATTCAACATATTTTTTTCTTTTCATATTGTATCGTTTATTTAGCCTCCGTGTAATACACAGGTTCTAACACTAGTTATACTAATAAAAAAACATTTATTTTAAATTATCCCTTATTAGTTCTAACACTAGTTATACTAATAAAACACATTTATTTTAAATTTTCTCTTATTGTAAGAAAGTGAAATCTAATTATGTAATCTTTATTTTCAATCAAATAATAAATGAAATCAAATTACATTAAATAGTACTTAACGTATTTTCGAAACTCAAATATATATTAATTTTTACATATTTTGAATTTTGTTTTCTACTGTAAAATATATACATAAAGATTTAAGAATTTTATTTATTGATATTTTTCATCACGTGTGTAGTACACGGGATCTAAGCTAGTATAATATATACATAACTACATATTTGAAAAAAATAAAAAACTATATAAACAATAAAAGTTAAAAAGACCGGTTCCAAGGTTTAAACCGGACCGAATCATTAAACCGGCAAATCATGAACCAAACTATTTGGATCTTAAACGGGTCAAACCAGACTAGTTGCTTTGGTTTCGATTTGAAAATAAGTTCCATCTATAATAACGGTTTATAAAAAGCTTTAATACAAATTAATATTTTCGTTTGATAATTAAACTTTATAGGCGTGGATTTTATGAAATTGAATTCTATTGCTATCATGTCGATTTTTTGTCTGCTTTGTTCAGTTCTGCAATTTAATTTTGTTACTGTAGCTGTTTTTTTATAACTAAATTCATATTTTCCAAACCTACCAACCTAATTCTCAACCATATAATGAGTTAATAACAAATGATATCGTTAAAATTTTAGTTTCAACCCTCTAAGTTTCACTCATTGTTACAACAAACTCTAATAAATAAATACTCAAATGTTTTAGTTTTCCGTTATATGTTTAATGTTTACAACATGTGTAATATACGTTTCTCTAAAGTATAATGCATTTTGTTCTTTCAAGGAGATGAAAGTGAATTTAGACTACTAGAAAATGAGAAAGTTTATAAAGGACTTAAAAGATGATAGGAAATTAACTTGATTGCTCAAAATCATAATACATGTTGTCGATTTTAGTGTTATCAAGATCATTTATGTAAATAAGTTTATTAAGACCAAATGGTAATTAGAATATACATTGATCGAGTTAGGAGGTGCGGGGTACACATTTGATCAAGACTATTCATACTTCGGTACCTGGGGAGGGGGGTCCCAAGGGGCAAAACCCCTAGAGGGGGGTCTCGCTAGATGGTTAGAAACAATTAATGAAATAGTAGTACTTTATTATTGATCATCAGTAGAAAGTGAAGCTTTGATAACAACTATAAGCTTCGATAGAAACTGATGCATATTATAAGCGCATTCAAATGGCTCAATAAGCAAATGATTTCATTCAATGGTTTCGAACCAAATGATTCGACAAAAGCCTAAAGCTTCAATGTTTTCTTAAACAAAATAATCAACCTCCTAAGCAATAGTCCTTAGATCCCATTTTATAATTAGGAATCATAAAACAAATAGGAAACTAAATAAAAGATTAAGAAATTCAAATTCAAATAAATAAAAGATATTGTAGTGATCTCTTCCAAATAAATAGCCATCTTTCATCCAACTTTAACGGGTCTTCCACGGGTACGAGTTTGGTACGGTTTTGGGTTCAATTGAACCGGATGCTCCTGCATTAGAAACTTTGAGCATCGGTAGCAACTATGTAATTCAATAATAACAAAGGTTACTAGTGATGGTCAGTAGCAACTGATTACTGATGCTCTAATGATCAACAGTGAACTACCATACCTTCTCATTAAGAGTTGTAACAATTCATCGTGACTTTTAACCCCTATATAAATAATTAATTTGGTTTGTTTTTGAGATACAAACTTCCCAACTTCATTTTACAGAAAATCGTATCTCGTTTTTAAGAATTCACTTCTATCTTATCCAATTAAAGATTTCGTATACATGCGAAATACGAAACTGTTCTTACACGATTCAAAAAGCTATCCGAAAATTGCTACAAAATCAAAGGGCTCAAATCATAAATAATGTTTGTCTTAAAGATGAAGCTGTGAGTCAAAATGGGGAAAACGTTTTAGTGAGGGAGATTTGGGTGCGCCTCGAGTACTCCGATAAATTGTTGAAGAAGAAACCATATTTCAAAACACCCTCTGCGTGTTCATCCCTTCCAATACCAATATATGGCCTATCAACTTTCAAATTCTTTCATCTAATTAGCTTCAAAATTTCTTCCTTCTTCTCATAAACCCACCGGCCTATTTGCTGCCTTAATGGCAAATGCATCATGGGTTTTCACTCCTACAGTTCCCCAATTGAATAAAATCAAAATTTCCCCATCGATTGCCATTGTTCGATCAAGAGTTCATCCCTCTGATCGAATCTCCAAAAGGGTTTCATGCGCCAGTACTGTTCAAGGTGTTGATCAGCTCTCACCTTCTGAATCTAAGCCCAACAGGTACTTTGTTTCTTGTAATTGAATTAATTTTAGGGTTTTATGTATGGATTGATGTTTCTTATCCTGTTTTTGGTTTTGGTTTTTAGGTTAGTTGGGAATGGGTGCAAATTAGTTGGATGTGGCTCTGCTGTACCTAGTTTTGAGGTTTCTAATGATGATCTTTCTAAGATTGTCGATACAAGTGATGAATGGATATCGGTTAGAACAGGAATCCGAAATAGAAGAGTTCTTACAGGTTGGTTTCCAGTTGAATTGATTATAATCCTGATGGTTAAGTGGTCGAAGGTGCAGGTTGTAATTCTAGGAATTGTTCAAAAAATTAGCAAACTTGTGTAACACCTAATGGTTTTTAACCTTATGTAACATTTAAGGAGTTTTAGCAAACTTATGTTGGTTATCCCCAATCAACATCTAATGGTTTTTAACCTTTTGGAAGTAAATTTGCTTTTTTTCTTTGTAACACCTCTCAAGAAATCTCAATTGGAACCTCTAAGGGTGGTGAATTGGTAAGCACTTTAGTCCCCTCTAGCAGTTGTCTCAGGTACCTACCTGTTATGTATGGAGGCTTAGGAGAGTAGGCCGGCCCTAAGGGGCTTTCTGCACAGATTAGGGTCGGGCTTAACTTGGTGATCAAGTTAGAAACACTAGATTAGTTCCTTATAAATATAGTCTTATGTATTTGTAGTTTCTTATACCAAAGCATTTAATAATAAAGATCTCTAGTTGCAGCCCGTGGACGTAGGTCACACTAACCGCACCATGTTAAACCTCTTGTGTCGTTTTATTGCTTTCAGTTTGTGTTTTTGTGCGTGTGTGTGTGATACCTTAACGACTGTCAGAGCTTTGGCTCTAGATCGTCACACACTTGCCCGTCGCTAGCCTCTTGCCACCGGTAGCCACCCTAGAGGAGCCAGGGTTCCGCCGACTACCGCAAGACTTCTGTTGGCAGATCTCCTGCCGCCACCCTAGACCGATAAGGGTTCCACTGCAAAGTCAGCCGCCGCCTGCTGTCTCCAGCTGTTTGCAACCCTACCGCCGCCAACAGCAGCCGTCGCTGCCGTTCTGCTGCCTGTCCGCCGCCGCTGCCAAACCTAGGGTTCCGCCAATTGCCCCGCCGCAGAACAGGTTTTCTGCCAAGACTTGCATTCACAGCCGACACCACCCTACTATTTAGGATTCTGCCATCCCAGCAAGACAGCCGACACCACCCTACTATTTAGGATTCTGCCATACCAGCAAGACAGCCGCCTGTGCGCCGCTGTTTCCGACAATCAGTCCAATCGCGTTGCTGTCCATCGCCGTTCACTGCAGCCAAATAGATAAGTTTTCTTTTTCTTGTTTCTGTTTTCGCTTCCGCTAACCACTGCTTATCTGTTTCAGCGGTTGATAATCTGTTTTTCCGGGCAAAGCTTTTACGCCGGTTTAACCAGTTGTACAAACTAGGTGGTTGTTAGTTTTATGAGGTTTGATTGCAAAAGGCAGTGTCCAACAGAACAACCGTGAAGTTTAGGCCCGAGCCACTGCTGTGTTTGTTCACTGTCGTCAAACCTTGATTCGATTATGCCTTAAACGTTCAGAAATCTGAGAAGATGAAGGATGAAGAATGGGCAACCTTAAACAAGAAAGCCGTAGCCTTTATCAGATTCATACCAGCAAAGAATGTTGCTTTTAATATTGTGAATGAGACGACCGCTTTTGGGCTGATAAAAGCCTTGTCGAATATGTATGAGAAGTCGTCTACTTCTAACACCATAGTTGTCAATAGCGAATAGCGGTAAATAGCGACAAGCTACCTATATGCTACGTAGCGATAAACTAGTAGAAAATTTAAGAAATATTTTACATTCAACTATTGAGCAATTATAATCAATATGCAATCACTACTAATCATCTAAATCTTCATATTCCGGTTCACCTAGTAACGCTTTATATTTATCAAATAAAAAAAAAATTAAAAAAAGGAAAAATTACAGAATATTCGCTATCTGGTCGCTACAACCCATATAGCGGAGGATGGGCGCTTCTCTACATAGCGCGCTATAGTGAGCGATCGCTATCGATAACAGGGTCTAACACTGATAAGGTAATAAGTTAACACAAGAATGAAGGAAGGAGCGTATATTACCTCTCACGTTAATGACTTTAACACTATTATATCCCGGTTGATATCTGTTGATATCATATTTGACGGCGAGGTCAATGCCTTGATTTTGTTGTCATTATTACCCACGAGTTGGTCAGAAACTGTCACAGCCATCAACTGCTCAACAAGAACCGCTAAATTCACTTTTGACTGCATCCGTAATTTCATCTTAGGAGAGGATATAAGGAGAAGAAATTATGGTGAATCTTCTAACTCCTTGTTAAGCACTAAAGGAAGGGGAATAAGTGTGGGGAACACAGAAGCAGACCAAGTAAAAAAAGATGGGCCAGTAAAAAAACAAGGAATGATATTGAATGTTGGAACTGCAAAGAAACCGATCACTTCAGAAGCTAGTGCCCAGGTATTAAGAAAGATAAACAGGTTAATGTTGCAGAAGAAGAATAAGATGACGCTCTGGTTTGTAGTGTAGAGTGTGTTGCGAATTCATGGGTCATGGATTCGGGGGCCTCATTCCATGTCACTCACATCGTGGAGATGATGGAGAATCTCAGACTCAGTAATTTTGGGAAGGTACGACTCGTCGATAATGAAACACTAGATATTATGGGCAAAGGAGACATAGTATTAAATACCTCTCCGTGATGTACATTGACACTGAAGGATGTCAGACTTGTTCCAGACCTGAAATGTTACCATTTTCAGTCAGTTGGATGATCAGGGATATCAGGTCATATTCGGTAACGGTAAATGGAAGGTAGTCTAAGGAAACTTGGTCGTTACTCATGATAAGAAGAAAGGGACTCTACATGGTCGAGGTACAACCAGATAAACAGATTTCATCCTGTATGAAGATGCCAGAACTGAAGAAAGTGAAAGTTGGACAGAAAAAGGTTACCTTTGCAGACTTAGTGGTTCAGAAAAAAACAGATAGTTAGAAAGAACAGACAATTCAGAGAGAACAGAAAGGAAAGGTACGAGTTATGGCTAAAAGCATAGTGAAAGATGGAAGATCAGGATATATCTCTGACAGTGGTAGCACAAAGATTAAAGGTGTTTCACTTCCATCTCTATTATAACAGAGGATCAGAAAACCAGACATATCATAGGGTCAGGGATCCTGTAAAGATCAGAAGGCCGGGAAATCCATAAAAAATTAGAGGATTAAGAGATCCAGTAATGTTCAGTGGGTAAGAAAATCCAGTACAATGAACAAAGAATCTCATAACTACTGAGAAACAGTCAGTGGGAGCAGGTTAGGAGATCAAAGATGGGGTTACTTGAGAAGGATTGTGTTCAGACAGAGACACTGACAGACATGATGACAAAAGCCATGACAGTTGAAGAGTTGGAGCTTAGTGTAGCTTCAACTGGCCTTCAGGAATAAAGATGAGAAGGGAACTGCATCTAGAGGAAAGAAGTTACAAAAGTACAAGTGAAGACTAAAGTGAAGACGGAAACAGGTTTTGAGTTTGCCAAAGCCTCCAAGTAGGAGATTGTTATGTATGGAGGCTTAGGGGAGCCAGCCGACCCTAAGGGGCTTCCTGCGCAGATAGGGTTGTGGCCCAGTTGGCTTAACTTGGTGTTCAAGTTAGAAACCCTAGATTAGTTCCTTATAAATATAGTCTTATGTATTTGTAATTTCTTGTACTAAAGCATTTAATAAGAAAGATCCTTAGTTGCAGCCCGTGGATGTAGGCCACACTGACTGAACCACTTTAAACCTTTAGTGTCGTTATCTTTCTTTCAGCTTGTGTTTGCGTTGGTGTGCGTGTGATACCCTAACAGTACCAAAGGGTATGTGGCCTAGGGGTACCAAGGTGTGTAGAAGTGGTGTCCCTTCCCAAGAGGTTGAGGCTTCAAGTCCCATGGTGGATAATGGTGTAGATTTAGGAGTAAGATTAGTGGGTGTGTGAGTTAGCCGTTCTTTAAAAAAAGGTCTTAGGTTCAAATCTTGTATACGCTGGTTCCTGCCATAACCTAGTTAAGGCCGCTTGTCCAACGTAAGCTGATTTGTCTGATCCTATTGGTTAGCAGGGTATTGATTGGTCCAATGAGTTTACCGGTAAAGGGTTCTCATGGTTACAAAAAAAGGAAATCTTAGTTGGGCATTAATTAGAAAGATGATTTTTTTTTATCCAAAATACTTCAAGAAAAATGATTAATTTTTGTTCTCAATTGACAGGGAAAGATAGATTGACTGGATTGGCTGTTGAGGCAGCCCAGAAAGCCCTTGAGATGGCAGAGGTCGATCCCGATGAGGTAGATTTAGTCCTTTTATGCACATCAACCCCAGATGATCTATTTGGTAGTGCTCCCCAGGTATTGCTTCTTACCGAAAATAAAGGATTTTAATTTGCTTAAAAATGATTAATTATTGTTTTGGTTTTAATGGGATGTCCTGAAAAGAAATTGGTGTAGTGTTTATGGGATTAAAGAAGTATTTGTGTAGTTTGTAGAAGCTTTCAACTGCATGTAGTAATCTCGACACGTTTCTTAACTTTCATAATGTTTCACTGCCTATTGTCTGTAGATTTTGATACGACTTCCTTAAGCTTTTAGAAGAGATTAATGTTAGTGTGCACAAGAAACTCTTTCGGTCCAAGTTTATTATAAATAAATAGTGTGTTAAATATGATTACAAACATTAACTTACTTCAACAATACTCTAATTTTTTTATGAACTGATTTTGGAGGTTTAATTTAAAATTTCACTTTGGTTGGATTTTACCCGTTGACCCATTTGACTCCTTTTCTCCTCAACTGCTTTTTTTGTTGTTATTCTACCCATTTGATCCATTAGAAATAAACATAACTCGAGTGATCTGTTCGTAAGTAAATTGGTGTAAATTGCCACTTGTAGTGTTCACTTTGAGAAAATCCAAATTAACTTCAAACATGAAACAAAAAAAAGTAAGTTAATTTGAACTTGTAATCAGGAAAATTTTGTGGTTTCCGTTTGAAGTTAACACCTTAATTTGTCTATAACCCAACTCAAATTAAAAATCTTATAAAACCTTCATTTCTATGTTAATCTCATATCAGATACAAGCAGCGCTCGGGTGTAAAGGAAATCCATTGGCTTTTGATATTACAGCTGCTTGTAGTGGATTTGTTTTGGGTCTAGTCTCAGCTTCTTGTTATATCCGAGGTAACTTTTATTTTTTATTTTTTCAACAATTTAATTGAATCTTTTTCAATTCTTCATAGTTTGTATAAAAATTTGAGCTTTTTTATGCAGGCGGTGGATTTAAAAACGTTCTTGTGATTGGAGCAGATGCACTGTCTAGATATGTTGATTGGAGCGATAGAGGGACTTGTATATTATTCGGTGATGCTGCTGGTGCAGTATTAGTTCAGGTCCATAAGCTTATATATATATATATATATATATATATACACTAGGTTAAAATCCCGTGTATTATACGGGTTAAATAAATATAATATATTAAGTAATAAAAATTTATTTTTTAAAAACTTGTGTTTTACACGGGTTGAATAAACCCGTGAAATACAATATAATCAGTTAATACATACACTCATAAAATATGTCAGAAGATTTTTTAATATAAATATTACTATTTTCTTTAAAAGTATATTATTATTAGATAGTGGTGTAATTAATAAGAGAGAGAAGCGGGAAAAAAATAATGAGAATAAATATGGAGATGACACGTGGCATAGAAAACCTTTATTTATTATATAGTATAGATAGATAGGGGGAGGTTCAAATAAGAAGTAGTTTTTCGCTAAAAAATCTAAGAAATGACAAAAACGCTAAGAAACGATATCAAACGAACTCCGATTGAGCTCAATTTAGCGGCGTTGGAACCGTCTCATCGAACTCTACCATCTTAGCTTTTAAGGTTTAGATTTTATGTTTGAATTTTCCGTTTTTAGCCTTATGGTTTAGCCTAAGGGTTTAGCTTTTAGGGTTTAGATTTTATGGTTTAGGTTTTTCTGGGGGGGGTGGGGGGTTTAGGTTTTTTGGGGGTGGGTGGGGGTGGGTTTAGGTTTTTGGGGGGTGGGGGTGGTGGTTTTAGGTTTTTCGGGGTGGGGTTGGAGGGGGGGGTTTATGTTTTTGGGGGTGCGGTTGTAGGGGGGTTTAGGTGTTTGGGTCCGGATTAGGGTTCGATGAGACCGTTCCAACACCGTTGGAATGAGCTCAATCGGAGTTCGTTTGACCCACTTCTTAGCGTTTCTTAGCGAAAAACCACTTCTTAGTGGAACCTTTCCCTGTATATATAAATCTGCTTTTTTAGATAGTGTTTGGATGTGTGTTTTAAGAGTTGTAATGTGTAAATTCCTACACTTTCTTTATTGATTTGACATAAAAGTTTCAGTTTTTCCTACTTAAAAGTTATCTAACTGCATTTTTTAATCATTACAATTTACAAATAGATTGATGGTATTGATATCGGTACACAAGATGACAAATAATCCTAACATTTTATTTTATGTTTCTTGTAGAAATTTGCAGCTTTTATATGTTCTTGAATTGTTACTACTTTTTGCAGGCCTGTGAAAGTGAAGAAGATGGTTTATTTGGTTTTGATTTGCATAGTGATGGTGGAGGATACAGGTTCTAGCTCATGTTTTTATAATTCATTACTTCCCCTGTTCAAAAAAAACTTAAATCATCTCCATTTTGAAGTTAAAATTACCTATTTGCCATTTTGCCTGTTGTCATCATCAACAAAAAATGTTGATATCGATTTGTGTACACAAGATTCTCTTGCAGGGTGTTCGAATTTGCATTTGGGACTAATTATTTTGTTATTGTGATATCAAGTCACAATAATCAGTTTTTAATGTTTGAATAAATAGTTTGGTTGGTTATTTAGGAGTCAATTAATCAATTTTAAATAATCTGCTTTATACATACTAAAGCTCATCCTGTTTTAATATAACTTATTTTTAGGGGCGTAAACGAGCCGTGCCGAGCCCGAGCTTGCTTAACCTCGTGTGCTCGGCTTGTTTTTTAATTTATATAAATTTCAAATTATTTCATATATATACTTATATTTATAACTTTTATATATGACATAAAGTATATTATTTCATTATTTTTATAATAATTATATATATAATTATTATTATTTAAATATATATTAAATAAAAGTTATATAAATAATAGGTCCGTTTAAGCTCGCGAGCCTATTCAAGCTCCTCAGGCTCATTTATTAAAAGAGCTCAAATATAAGCTCGGTTGGATTCGAGCTTTTATCTACCGATCTAGAGTAGATCACGAGTGGTTCGGCTCATTTCGTTTACACCCCTACTTATTATCTGATTCTGTTTATTAGCTATTGGTTTATTTATCAGGCATTTACATACGGGCATCAAAGAAAATGAAGCATTGGGTACTAATGGTTCGGTTGGATTTCCTCCAAAAGGCTCTTCATATTCATTTATCCAGATGAACGGTAAAGAAGTTTTTCGGTTTGCTTGTCGCGTTGTCCCGCAATCAATTGAGATTGCATTAGAAAATGCTGGGATGACCCGTTCTAGCATTGATTGGTTATTGCTCCATCAGGTATGAAAAGAGACGGCGTATTTTGAAACTGCTTATGTATATTAAATAATCCGAATCAAATAATACAGAGTTTAAATAATAAAATATTTTAACTGTTTGAAAATCTTGATCATTGAAAGGGTAAATATGCAGGCGAACCAGAGGATCCTTGATGCAGTCGCAACGCGTTTAGAAATCCCAGCAGACCGAGTGATATCAAATTTGGCAAATTATGGTAACACAAGCGCAGCTTCTATTCCATTGGCATTAGATGAAGCCGTGCGTAGCGGGAAAGTCAAACCGGGTCAAACAATTGCAACATCAGGATTCGGGGCGGGTCTTACATGGGGTTCTGCTATAATCAAATGGAACTAAATGAATTGAAATTGGAATCTGTTTGGTGTAGAAGAAAGTGGTAACAGTACAAAAACTGGTTCAAGAACTTCATGCATATTGAAGTTAAGATGCTAGTGGTTTGTTGTCTATCATGTTTTTTGGGTTGGTTTCTAAATTAAAGGATTTGAAGAGGGTCCAAGTATTTGGTTAACATCTTATCTTATTTGAATTTTGATTTGTAGGCATGTTGTTAAAGGTGTACAATTTAAGTTATTTTACGTGTTTTGAGAGTTTATATACGAAATTAAATAATAATTAGCGTTACAAATCGTCCTTTGTAAAACTCATTTTTAGATTAAAGAATTTCAGGAGTATAAATGCAATTAGATAATTTAGAAAATCCAACAAGGAGAATTTACTTTGTGGGAAAATAACCAAAGACCTCCCATTTTAGGGGCTATTTTGCTTGTACTCAAGTAAAGGATTCCCATTTTCTTGACCGTAGTAGCATGTATTTGGATTGGACTGCAAGGTGTTTATCCTTCCATGCAAGCTTCTTTTTCTCCTCAAATGCAAGTTTCTAAGTCGTATAAGTTCTTCACAATATCGTATGGCATTCTCAAATGATTTCTTTGCGTTTTTCTTTTTTGTAAAGCGGTTGGGGACTGAGATTCATCCAAGGATGTAATGTAACTGCTTTGTCTTTCTTCTTTTTTAAAGCAGCCTTCACTTGTGGGGTTGGACATCTATGGTGCCGCTTTATGCCATGCTTGGATTTATCGTGAAGACTTGGATGGTGGAGGTCTCAGCCCTACCAATAGCCTTATTATGATTGAGATTATACTGGGTACGGTTGTTGATCAGTGAGGAGGTACTTGGAGATTTGTGAGTTGATTGGCCCACGGGCGAAACTTAATAGGGGCAGAGAGGTGTGGTGTGGTCAAGTGATGAAGATGAAGTTGATGGTTGCAGGTTTAGGTGTGGTGTGGAGTGGAGTGGTTGGAGAAACAAGAGTGGTGGTGGTGGTCGTGCTAGGGTTGGAGAAAGTGAGAAACGGCAGGTGATGAAGATGAGCATGAGGTGGGAGTTGGTGATGTGGCTAGAAATGATTGGATGAAAGTGTTTGTGAGACCCATCAATTTAACATAAATATTTTCTATTTTTAGTTTTAGGTTTTTAATTTTTAATTTTTGTTATTGAGGGCAATTTTTATCATTTTATACTCATTTAACAGTCAAAGACCAAATTTTTTACGTTCGTGCAAACTCTTGGACTGAACTTGTAATTTCCAATCCTAAGGACCAAAAGTGAAATCCGTGTAAACCACATGAGCCATCCGTGTAATTAATTCTTTACAAAATGTTGAAAGTTTATCAAGTTTTTCCATAAAGAAAAAATTAAACTGAGAAAGGGGGTCCACATGGCCTCCGTGAGCTTGTAGTTGCCACTACGCTTGTCATTCGGCCACGGGCGGACCCATGCAATGAGTGCGGCATCCATGGCTCGTCTATCACCCTCCTCAATGGCGTCTGTGGACCAACATTGAGGGTGCTAAGATGATTGAAAACAATAGACATATTATGGGGTCCCATGAATATCAGTTTAAACCACAGTACAATCAGATCCTATACTTCGAAATATACTTCCAATTATCCATGAATGTCAGTTCACCCTAACTCTCGCACAAAAACACATAATAGCCTGCTCCCTTTCAATGCCTTCTAGCTTTCGCTTCACTTTTTGAAACCATAACTCCTGAAATCTTCGTCACCTCGTACAGTATCACAGCCGAGAACAAGAAGCTGCATAAAAAACATCAATTATTACCATTGTTGATTTGTTCATGTTTTATCTCTAACTCTAACAGGTCAAATTGGTTAAACATGTCAAAAGTCAACCAAAATGTATTAAACCTAATCGTTTTTATTCAAAAGATCAGGTTTATAGCGATAATATAAGTTCTAACACGCTAAATTTTTGTAAAAAGTTTCTTAATTTTGGATGAGAAGTTTTTACTTTCGTGTGAACAAAAGTACGACCCATTTTCATCCAAACCCGTTTGACCCATTACCATGCCCTAAGCTTTTGGACCCAATAATGTTAAAGGAAGATTTCACCATTTTTGTAAGTCTAAAGCACGGAGTAATTTCGGTTTTATAGGGTCGGGTTGGCCCACCAACAGCTTTTTTTTCCATTTTTTAAAGTTTATATACAGCTAATATCTTTAATATGATAACAAAAACTATAATATCAAAATAATCATCTACTTTTGAAGAAAGCAATTTAGAAGATTGTAAACATTTGGACACACTTTGGTATGACTTTAAGCTATGCTTTTACAGTGCAACCATTTAACCAGTGGTGGAAATAAGATATATCCTAAATCGACCTATTTGTAGATAGATAAACAGACTCACATAGGGACCAAAATTTTGAGAAGCTCTGTATACAAAAAAATAAACTGTAAAGAAAATTATTATGAGAAGCTAAGGTACCAAGTTGTTATACAAACTCGATGCACGGTGCCAGCAGCAATGAGAGCAACAGCCTCTGCTAGAATAACTGTGGATAAAAAATTACATTTTAATTAAAAACTACCTAATGCTTTATCAAGTACTGGATTAAGATCAATTTGTTCAACAGAACTCGAATGGGAATCAAACCGTTCAGCTGCAACAGCTTTGGCACACAGGTAATTACTACTATAGTACTAAAAATTATCGTCAGGCATAAGGTGGCAAAATAGCAGGCCGGGCCAGCTGTATAATGGGTCAAATTTTCAAACTGGGTAAGTTTTTATACATCGCCAAAACAGGTCGGGTTGGACTGAACCGAAACATATTTTGCCCAAAATTTCAATTTTTTTTAAACTTTTATATCATCAAATATGCTTAAAAAAATAATGTCATTTCAATAATAATCTAATCTTTCTAATAAAACTATTAGGAAGTTTTATACACCAACGATACATATTGAGAAATTTTCACCTGTTCCACATGTTTCCTTATGAGTAATTTTATTTTTATTTTACCTGTTTGGCCCGTTAGATATAAAACATAACACGGGTCGACCCATTCGTAAGTCAATGGGTCGAAATCACCACTTATAAAGAAGCCAGAAAGCTAAAATCAACTCACCAGCACCCCATCCAGTCTTAACCCCAGAAGTTTCCTGGTAATTTCCAATGAACTGCAAAAGGGGGAAGAGCCAAGTAAGCACTTGAACATAAGCAGGAATCATATATTATGCGTATAGCCTTATACAACAAATTTGCAAGTAATTTTCAATAAAATACCATGTGAGGCAATGAATAGGCTATACCAACGTCCAACGGTATTCATATTCATGTACATTTTAGCATTTGTGATTTGTAGAATATAAATAAACCATGAAAAGTACACCACCCACCCTCACTAGCAATGTTTATGTTTCTCCTTTTTATTTTCTGGTCATGGTTAAAAATGTGTTAAGACATCAAGGGGATTAAAACAGGTGCAAACCAAATAGGAAAACAATGCTTAAATTGGCAAGAGTTAACGTTTCCACAAAATAAAATATGTTTATCAAACGCGAATGGTGGCTATAAACTATGAACTTGATTTTGATGTTTTCTTTGTTTACAAAATTGGATAATGAAGGAAAGCAGGCATTTTTACCATTTGCCTTTGTTGAGACTAAAGTTTTGAACCCTAGAAAATACAATTTCTATCTTCTTCCTATTTTCCCTTTTATTTTATTACACAAAATTAACATGCACGTTATTACTTCATTCTGAATCATAAGATGACTTATCAAATAATAACTCCCAAATGCTTTTCTCATCTGTGGGTATTAATCAGCATTTCATCATTGTTAGTTTTTCAGTTATTCACAATTTACATTGCTACTTTATTTGTTCACATATGGATATTCTCAATATTTTTAAACTCATCTAATTCTGGAATCCCTTTGTAGGCATATAATGACTGCAGTGAAACCTAACTTGCATATATACAATTGTATGTTAATCACATAACATATCTATCTCACTAGACACAAACACATATATGACCATATAGGCATGAGGCCTTACATTGGTGCAAGTACCGAGTGTTGTTGCAGAAAGAGAATGAAAGGTGATGTTACTACTGAAAGCCATTTAAAGTCAAAGAAAGATAACAACCAAATCACAATTTTCAATATTAAATAACAAACAACTAGTCCCATAAGCAATGATCTTTAACACAAATAAATTCACATGAATCGTTGCAAGTTACAAAGAACTCACCGTCAGCAAGAAAAGAAACACCAGAGAACTAGTGAATCCTCCAAGTATGGTGAACAGTTCTGATGATGCCAACTTCCCTCTATACATTTCTTGAAGTGAGAGTGTAACAACAAAGAGGAGAAGCGAATAAACCATTGAATTCCCGGACTCCGCCATCAGCTTCAAAGATTAAAACACAAAATAATTTCAAAAGCACCTCATTACTCAAATAAGAATATAGCAAAAATAGCACATTTTCATGGAGATTTCATTTGAAGGTTGATCATTATCATTTGATAATCATCACTTGCATGGAGATCAACACGTGTTTATCCCTTTTGCTTTTGATACTTTTGGTTTCCTAGCCCCGGAGGCTGTGGAATTATTGAACAGGGTTCATCGGGTCATGCATAGTAATTTTAAGACCCCGAAGACACAAAACCTTGTTTTTAGTAGGATCGTGTTTGCTATCCAAAATGGGGTTGCGGCGCAGCTTGTTGCTCGTTTACCTATCACTATATTGTCATCGTCCATCTTTCTTAATCTAAAAATATCATATGTTGATTAAATTGCATTCTTCATTCAATCTAAGCATGTGTGGCAAAGCATTTTGAAATCATCACTGGATTAAGGGTTTGATCATCACTTGTAAGACTTCGTATAGTTGAATTGCTTGAACATTAGTCAATTGTATCCATAAATGCGTGTGTGTGTGCAATTGTGCTTTGGTTGCTATGTTTATGTTAATTTGAAAGACAATTCAAGTTTGATTCACCAAGTTGGAAATTCTATAGATAGGATTGTAATAAGTCCCTTCGAGATTGAATTGACTTGAGTTGTTATTATTTAGTATTAGTTCACAAAGATAAGCACCAAGGATCAGTTTCAACAAGTCAAAATCACCATTTTAGGGCAAAACTTGTAATGTTATTAGATCAAGAAGACTGTTAGGCAATCATATTTCATTTAATGTTTAGCATTTGACAGATCAGGTTTTAAGAACCCTAATTCTCAAACATAACAAATTCCCGCTTGTAATCACATATTCTTTTACTGTTACGAAGGATTAACAGCCACGGTCTCGAACTATCTATAATCACGACACAATAACCTAAAACTAGAACTGGAAATGACCTAATTTCGAATTTGAAAAGTATAGAATCTGTAAGATACTTGATGCTAGCTTGTAGAATTAGAAGATCAAAAGAGATTACGAATTCAACGAGTGAAGCTGAGGAAGAAGGAGAAGATGCAGACAAACCTTATGAAAATGGTAGATCTGACGTCCGGATGATCGTCGGTCACAACGGAGGGGTAATATTGTCGAAATGGGACGGTAGAGTATTTTTAGTTCATCAGCTACTATTTAAGCCCAAGCCCAAACCAATGGTCATACTGTCATAGCATGAGTACTCAAGAACTGAGGTGAGAAAAAGAAAAACCACTTTGGGATCAATTGAAACAGATTTGACAAGAACCGGTTTGGTACCGAATCGGATTTGATCATCTTTGATCTAACCCGTACCGGTTTGAGCCCGAAACCCGATTTATGCATCTCTACTCAAGATTGGATTGCACTTTGCTATTAAGTTGAATTATAATGGAAGCTAATATAATAAACGAGTTTGAATCGAACTTTATGTATCGAGCTTGACTTTGTCTCATTAGTGATGACACGGTAGAAAGCACGATTAACTTAATACCTATGTTTTATTAAACGGATAAAATAAAAGAAGATTACGTTAATAGGGAATGGATCATATGGGTTGGTTCAAGTTATGGCTGATCTATAACGGGTTAAACGGGTAAAATATAAAAAAAAAAAATTAGGCTAATAGAAAACAGATCAAATGGGTCGCAACAGTCGGAAGTCGCCCAAAGTGTGCATAGAATCTCCTAAATCATTTTATTAAAATATTAGATTACGGTAACCATATTTAATATTAAATATCCATAAAAGCTTTAAACTTTTTGTCACAATAAACATCTATAACAAAATTGAACAGGTTAACCAAACCAGACCAACAAAAAACAGGTACCATTGGCCCAACCACATTCCCACTTCTAGTAATTTCTGAAAACATTGCATCATAAGTACTCTGCTCATCAGGATGATTTTCAGGATGTTTGTAGCATATTCCTTCATCTACATCAAGTGTAGGGATGAATTCTGGGAAATATGAATAACCTATTTATTATAAAAATACATACTAGTAAGAAAAAGAACTGATTTGGGAAATCTAAGCACACCTGCGACACAACCCGAAACAGCACCCAACTGCCTTGTCTATTAACTTACGGAAATCTAAAGGGAGTGCATGTGAGTGGTATTGTTTTGACTTGATTAGTTTTAGTGGAGTAGTATTGAGTTTAATATTTATGACATTAAATTTGGTCAACCATGTTGGTATTTTAGTGTAAAATAGATTACGTTTGGTATACAAATAAGAGTCGACGCTTATTTGGATATTAACGGAACTAACGGGGGTTCGGGGGCAGCGCCCCCGAGAGAAGCGGGATCCAAGGGGCAGAGCCCCTGGCTGGGGTCGAGCTGTGTAAATACGTTTAAAAAACGATTAACTACATCTTAGCAGTTATCCATAACTGTTTTTGTGGAGATAAAGATGCAAGAATCGTTGCCAGAGGGACGAACGGTTTTTTGATCATTCAGAAAACAAAATACATACATATTCTTAAATCAATTGATTTATCTGATCGTGAATTGGTATACACTCCAATTTAATCGATCTGAAAGCGTTTCGTTCGTGACTTCAATTGCTATCGATTAATACATATACAACAAAGATCGATTAAATTTCTGTGAAGATGGCTGCCGTTCGTGATATGACATCCAAATTTGTGAAGTTGGCGAAATTTGAAGGGCAAGACTTTAGGCGTTGGCAGAAAAAGATGCAGTTTCTGTTGACAACTTTGAAAGTGGTGTATGTTCTCACAACCCCGGCACCAGAAGAAGTGGAGGACGAAACTCTAGAAGCAACTAGGAAGAGAAACAAGTTCTGGAATGACGATTTCATTTGCCGTGGAACAATTCTGAATGGTATGTCTGACACTCTATTTGATATCTACCAAAACGTTGAATCCGCAAAAGAATTATGGGACACGCTTCAAGCCAAGTACATGGCTGAAGATTCATCCAGCAAGAAATTCCTTGTAAGTGATTTTATGCTTTATAAGATGGTGGATGGACATTCTATGATGGAACAATACAACGAATGTTTGAGTATACTCGGTAGGTTTGCACAACATGGTCTGAAAATGGACGAATCCATTGCTACCGCATCCATCATTGACAAACTTCCGCCTTCTTGGAAGGAATTTAAACACAGTTTGAAACACAAGAAGGAAGAATACAATCTTGTTGATTTGGGCGGTACCATAAGTATTGAGGAAGGTTGTCGAAGGATGGAAAATGTTTGGGTGAAGGAAAAAGACAAGGACATTGGAGGGTCTTCGGTCAATGTTGTCGAAACTGGTCCTAGTTTCAAGAAAGGAAACGACAACAAGAAGCGTAAATTTCAAGGTGGTGAAAAGAAGAAAGGATTTGTCAAGAAGGCAAAACAGTCCAATGATGGAGGCTGTTGGAAGTGTGGAAAACCGGGTCACTTCAAGAGAGATTGCCGAGTTGGTAAAGGCAAGGTTGATGGTGCTACTAGTGAGGGATCCAAGGATCCCAAACCAATAGGTCCGGTTTTAAATTTCAATTATAATTCGGGTTTGAATTATGTGTCATCTATAAATGAATCTTTTTATGAACAGGATGATGACTTAGCATGGTGGTTCGATTCCGGGGCGACTAGTCATGTTTGCAAGGACCGAAGATGGTTTAAGGAACTTGCAATTATAGAAGATGGCAGTGTTTTAAAAATGGGAAATGTCGCAACGGAACCGATCCATGGGATTGGACTAGTAGATTTAACTTTTACTTCTGGAAAAACTATTTCTTTATGTAATGTCTTATTTATACCCGGTATCCGGAAAAACTTGCTTTCTGGTATAATATTAAATAATCTTGGGTACAAGCAAGTATTAGAATCCGACAAGTACATCTTGTCTAAACATGGTTCTTTTGTAGGATTTGGATATCTATGTATAGGTATGATAATGTTAAATTTAAATATGTCTTTTAATGTTAATTCGATTTGTATGGTTGATTCAACATCTAATGTTCAGTTAAGTAACTTAGAATTATGGCATGCAAGATTAGGACATGTTCACCATAAAAGAATGAAAGAAATGTCTAAAATGAGCATGATTCCTTGGATTGATTTAGATCATAATAAATGTAAAACTTGTATGCTAACTAAGATTACTAGAAAACCATTTAAAAATGCAAATCGAGAATCCAAAATTTTAGATCTTATACATAGTGATTTATGTGATTTGCATGCTACTCCATCTCTAGGTAATAAAAAATATGTCATAACTTTTATCGATGATGCATCACGTTATTGCTATATTTATCTATTGCATGCAAAAGATGAAGCTCTTGAAAAATTTTGAATTTATAAACAACAGGCAGAGCTTCATCAAAAAGAGTTGGTAAAAATTCTACGTACTGATCGTGGAGGGGAGTATTATGATCCAGTTTATTTTCAGTCTACTGGAATAATACACCAAACGACTGCTCCATATACACCACAACAAAATGTTGTAGCTGAAAGAAAAAATAGAACATTGAAAGAAATGGTAAATTCAATGTTGTCTTATTCTGGGTTAAATGCAGGATTCTGGGGTGAAGCTATGTTAACGGCTTGTTTTTTGCTAAATCGCATTCCTAGTAAAAGCAATAAGAAAACCCCGTATGAACTTTGGCACAAAAGAGCACCAAGCTTAAATCATCTCAAGGTTTGGGGATGTAGGGCTGTGGTTAGACTCACGGAACCTAAAAGAAAAACTTTGGGTGAAAGAGGTATAGATTGCATATTTATTGGATATGCTGTAAACTCCTATGCTTATAGATTCTATGTATTAGAATCAAATGAGTATGTTTCAGTGAACTCGATCATAGAGTTACGAGATGCAATCTTTGATGAAGAAAGATTTACATCTATACCAAGGCCAAGGGACGTGAATCATAGTTCGAAGGCACCGGTTAATTCCGAAGATGTTCCCTCGAGTAGCACTGAACAAAGAAAGGGTACGAAAGTAAGAAAAGCCAAGACTTTTGGTGATGATTTTCAACTTTACTTAGTTGAAGGATCCAGGAATGAAATTCACTTTCAATATCAATGTTTCAATGTTGATGAGGATCCAAGGACATATGCTGAAGCAATAGCTTCGAGAAATGTTGCCTTTTGGAAAGAAGCAATACAAGATGAGATGGATTCTATTTTGCAAAACAAAGTTTGGAAAATCACTGATTTACCTCCTGGATGCAAACCATTAAAATGTAAATGGATCTTCAAGACAAAGATGAAGGTGGATGGTACTATAGATAAGTACAAGGCCAGGTTGGTAGCCCAAGGTTTTAGGCAAAAGGAGGGAATTGATTATTTCGATACATATGCTCCAGTTGCTAGGATTTCCACCATTAGATTGTTAATATCACTAGCTTCGATACACAATCTTGTCATTCACCAAATGGATGTGAAAACTGCATTCTTGAATGGTGAATTAGATGAAAAGATTTACATGCAACAACCCGAAGGGTTTGTTATGCCTGGACATGAAAACAAAGTGTGTAAATTAATTAAATCTCTTTATGGCTTGAAACAAGCTCCTAAACAATGGCATCAAAAGTTTGACGAAGCTGTTTTGTCAAGTGGTTTTGTGTTAAACCAAGCCGACAAATGTGTTTATAGTAAATTTGATGATTCTAAAAATGGAGTCATGATATGCTTGTATGTAGATGACATGTTGATCTTTGGTACTGACCAAGATCAAGTTGATAAAACAAAGGAATTTTTGTCATCAAAATTTGCTATGAAAGACATGGGAGAAGCGGAAGTGATATTAGGAATAAAGATCATTCGTGAGAACAAGGGCATTTCCATTTCTCAATCTCATTATATTGAGAAGATCTTGGATAAGTTTAATTTCAAGGATTGTTCTCCAATAGGTACTCCTATGGATCCTAACATCAAACTATTACCTAATAAAGGTGTGCCAATATCTCAACTTGAATACTCGAAGAGAATTGGATCCTTAATGTATGCCATGATAAGTACTAGGCCAGATATAGGATATGTTGTTGGAAAGCTTAGTAGATTTACTAGCAATACTGGTACGTATCATTGGCAAGCTTTGGGTCGAGTATTTAAATACTTAAAAGGAACCGTTCATTATAAGTTAACTTACATTGGGTTTCCTTCGGTACTTGAAGGTTATTGCGATGCAAGTTGGATAACCAATATGGAAGATTATTCTTCTACATCTGGTTGGGTGTTCCTTCTTGGGGGAGGTGCCATTAGTTGGGCATCAAAGAAACAGACTTGCATAACAGACTCAACTATGGAGTCAGAGTTTATTGCTTTGGCAGCAGCTGGGAATGAGGCTGAATGGTTGCGAAATTTATTATATGAAATTCCGTTGTGGTCAAAGCCGATGTCTCCCATTTCTATACGATGTGATAGTGAAGCAACATTAGCTAAGGCATATAGTCAAGTGTATAATGGCAAGTCAAGACACTTAGGTGTGAGACACAGCATGGTTCGTGAGCTCATAATGCATGGTGTCATCTCCGTTGAGTGGATTTCGACTCATCGGAACTTGGCTGATCATTTAACCAAAGGGTTGAATATAGATCTCGTGAAAGGATCAGCTGTGGGATTGGGTTTAAAGTCCATATGAAAGCTCTCATGTTAAGATACCCAATTCCCACCTAATATGACGTTAGGTGCTGAATTTACAATGTGGAAGGCTTAACATTAGAGTTTGGAACACTACATCAAATCATCTCAAAGTAAGTGTTCAGTTCTGCAAGATAAAGTAGGTTGAAGTATATCTTCTTAATAGTTATTTTGAAAAATTGCATTTGCAGGTGCAAGATTAAAAGAACTACCTATATGAGTATGAAGTTTAGCTGCTTCAAGAAATTGGGACTTGGTTTTGATATACTTATGAAGGATAGGGACATAGGCTAGTAAAAGAATGTGTCATGAAAGAATTATGAATGTAAAACTAATGTGTATATTATCTTCATGTATTCAATAGTGATATTACAAGGTTCAATCTTTCGAGAAACCTTGATATTCGAATATTTGGAATGTGTAATATACTAGTATGAAATTCAATCGTCTCGATATTTCATATTATGCGTTTGCTTGTTTGTTTGCTGTGAAGTAGTTAGTTAATTTATGATTACACTAAAATGGGGGAGGTTTGTTGGTATTTTAGTGTAAAATAGATTACGTTTAGTATACAAATAAGAGTCGACGCTTATTTGGATATTAACGGAACTAACGGGGGTTCGGGGGCAGCGCCCCCGAGAGAAGCGGGATCCAAGGGGCAGAGCCCCTGGCTAGGGTCGAGCTGCCAGGTCAGCTTGGAAATTTTTTATTTCGGAATAAAAACGTTATGTAAATAATTCATCAGAATTTGTTTTGGCCGAAATTGACATGTTAATTTCTGAAGGACCAAATGTGTAAATACGTTTAAAAAACGATTAACTGCATCTTAGCAGTTATCCATAACTGTTTTTGTGGAGATAAAGATGCAAGAATCGTTGCCAGAGGGACGAATGGTTTTTTGATCATTCAGAAAACAAAATACATACATATTCTTGAATCAATTGATTTTATCTGATCGTGAATTGGTATACACTCCAATTTAATCGATCTGAAAGCGTTTCGTTCGTGACTTCAATTGCTATCGGTTAATACATATACAACAAACCATGAACAACTTTTTTATACTTATGTGACATGTAATGTCTAGCTAGCATGACCTCCAACATGCCATATCAGCAAGTTACAATTGAGATTGGTTGAAAACTCTTGGTAAAATATAAAGACCAAAAACAACCTTAAATGCATCGTATGTACAGGTTACTTGTTTATTATTCACCGCTAAGCTACTTAAAGAACTTCGAATTTGGAAGTTCATAAGTTGACCATAAAAGTCAACTGTTGTTTACTAATACTGATCCATCTTCTTTCAGGAGCAGGACATGCAAGTGGGAGCCAACCGAATCACACAAGAGAGGATTTCATCGCATGTTCCATTAAATTTAGTCTTTCATCTGTTTTGGTTTGGTTTGGTTTGATGTTCAAAGTAGGTTGTGCAATTTTTGTCCAGAGTTTCATATTCTTTTGTGTCGACTTTGTATTTTGGTTTTACAAAGATGTATTTCTATTGAAAAGTCACTCTTGGTCTCTTGTTAATTGAGTTATCAATAAATGGTTCATATTCTTTTGTGTCCGACTTTGTATTTTCGTTCTTTCTTATCTCATGCAAGTTCTGACCCGTATATCCGAAAGCAACACTTGGTTTTAAAAATCGCGCTTTACTCGCGCTTACTCGCAACTCGACACAGGGCGATGACTCTAGCGAGTCATGTAACACAACTCGAACAACATACAAAACTAGCAAAAAAATCGCATTATGGCATTTGGAGCTAAATGGACCTTAAATCTTTATTGGCTTTTAGTTGAATTTTTGTAGCACCTTAATCCAATTGGATATTTGTTTTGTACATCTTGATCCTTAACCCGTCGCAACGCGCGGATACAATATATCACGAGAGGGTCGATAAATTAAACAAAAACGAGTAACACGTTATAAATTGTCTCCGACACCGCATCGCGCGGGTTTCCGACTAGTATATATATATCAAAAATTCATGTAAAACTTGTTTATCAAACAGAAAATTTATGATTCTAAGATCTATAAATGTAGTTTAAAAAAAACTTAGTTTTGCTATTTAAAAAGGACTAACGGAACAACATGTGACCGTTTAACTTCTATGTAAAAGTTTTTTCTTGAAATATATACTTTTTCAAATAAAAAAAACATAAGCATATATATAACACAATCCAAAGGACATTATTAGGTTCCACCGTCCACGTTACATAATCTAAATAACAAACTGGCCAAGAAATACTAGCACCATTAATGAATACCTAAAAATACCCTCTAAACATTTTCTTAAAGAAATTTGCTAAGAGATTACATATCTGAAGGAGGATAAATGAAGAGTGAACCAAAGCCACCTTGTAAGACAGAACTATCTCCCTCCACTTACAATCATAGTCGGCGCCATTCCCATTATCACCGGATCTTCACAAAGCTTCACAGCCTCCGCCTCAGGCAATGTCACGGTCACCATTCTCGCTAATCCCCCTTCCGGGGAAGGCGCAACAATGATCAACCCTGCGCCCTTTGCTTTCCCAACATGGTAACTCACATGCACCGGTTTCTCATTGTTCCTAAACTTAGCCTCATAAACTAATGGCTCAAGTTCATCTTTCGAGTCGTGTTTAGGGATCACCAAGTGGTCCAAGCTTACACAAGTTAGTTCCGGGCCATACATTTGAACAGCGTTAGGATACACCCCATCCAGTCCTTCTCGAGAACTCTCTAGCCAATCTATCAATGAAAAGATGTCATCTTTCTTTATCCCATTCACATGATGGTGTATGGATTCCACAGCTTCCGCTAGCCCATTATCGCCCATTAGCATCTCGTTTTGTAAACACAATTGCGAGAAGTGTAGCGCGTTTCCAAAGAACTTTGTTATTGGTACATCAAGAAGATTCCGGGCATCAAGACATAAAGATATGGAATGTGTAGGGGAATCGGCATTTATAGTTTTTAGTTTGATGATTTGCAACCAAAATAACGCGGTCAGGTATTCAAATGGCGTCGCATTTGGGCATTTTTCAGCAATTTTTGAAAGGCCTTGATTGATCATTTTGTTGGAGAATTTGAACGAGAATGTGGCCATTTTTCTAGAAATATTTGGTGCTAGTTCTGAATTCCTTTTCATGTATTTGATGGTGATGGATGTGTTTTCGGTGGAGGAGGGTGGTGGTTGGTTGCCGAGTTGTGGTAGACCGAGGATCGGAGGGTGGTGTCCGGTTGGGTCGCCACGCTCGGTGTCGGTCCATGATTTGTAAAAGAGGTTTGCACTGGTCGGGTCAGCTAGCAGATGGGGGAAGCTTATTCCGATTGCTAGCCCTCCACCTACAAACTCATTGATCTGCAAGTGGATACATTAACAATATAAAGATTTCAAACTAGAAAAATATTTTTTTAGTTCTTTACCAAAATTATTATTATCAATCGGTAACTCTCTTTACAAGTATTAACACATTGTAGAACACAATACAACAAGTACAGTAATGTGTAATTTTTTATAATTATGCATCCATCTCTTATTAAATAATAACAAAAAGGATAAAATTAAGCTCGTGTAACTTTAAGTTGGATCACCATCAGACATGTCTTCCCACACCAACAGGCATATGTGTATTTAAACCACTAAATACCGTGAGAATACGTAAAACAAAAAAATCCTTATTTTTTATTTAAAAAAATTTTAAAATATAAAAAAACTATACAAATATAATATTTATTCGTTTATTATGAGATTTAAAAAATAAATTTCATTTTGTCTCTTATGAAATGAGAAAAAAAAAATACAATCTTTATTTGTCTTTTATGAAATGACAAATTTCATAAACAAAAAATAAATAAACATGAACTGGTAATAAAACCAAAGTAAAAGAACAAACATTAAACATACCTGGATTCGGAAAGGTGACCATGAAGTTGGATCACCATCAGGCATGTCTTCCCACACCGTCAGATTCCTCTCATCAGACTCATCAGCAAATCTCAGCCATTCATCAACAGTGGTCCCTACACTAGCCTTGAACATCCTTATTCCAGCATCATTATACTTCACCTCCCAATTACCATGAACATCTCGAACCAACCTACCTGTCATCCGTGGATACTTGGATAAAAGGTCCGAAAGCGAGATTCGGACATTATCCAAGTCCATAGCGTACCGGCCTTGTTTAGAAAACGGGCTGGTACGATAATAATATATAACATGAACCGTATGTGTACTCATAATGTGATCGATAGGGCTAAGAGCAGAAATACGACTCACTGGCTCGGTCGGGGTGCTGGACACCACGGTGAGCCGTGAGTGGACGTTGACCTGGTGTCGGTTCGACTCCGACATTATTTATTTTGGAAAGAAAAATTGGTACAGAAGATAAGTCGTTTTTGGCAAAGACATATATATATATACAGGGTAAAGTTATCTATCAGGGATGATCTGGATCTGGTACACAGTAGGAGAGGTTAGGTTTTAAGTGTGTTAGTTGAATTCATTGAATTCGTGTTTCTTTACAACCACATGGCACTTCCACCAAGAAATGGATCTTAAATGGCAGTTAAGATTTTTAAGGCCACCCACAACAACTCCCTGCACGCGTCATGGATTTGTTAAGAGATTCGGATTTTAGCCTTTTGTTTTTTAACTTTTTATCAAGCAGGATATATATTTCGGGATAGATGATCGGTGGACTCAAGACTTAACCTAGCGACAAAGGTGTATATTCAAAAATTTATTAAAATTGAGAGGTATTGGGTTCAAGTCTCATCTATGACAAAAAAAAAATAAGGGGGTCTAGGTTGAACCAGAGGGTTTTCTCACATATAGTGGGTTTCCTCCCGAGTGTGATGGAGATGTCGGGTGGTCCAGTGGCTCGTCAGTGGTCCAAATTGTCGTTAAAAAAAAAGATGATCGGTGGATGCTTTACTAGGGGATCACCAACGGATATTTACTCAAAAGAATCTTGACGAAATAGTCATTGGTAGTTTTTTAATTAAAAAATGATATCGGTTTTCTGTAAATGTAAACACTACAAGGATATCATCCTACATCGACGACGCATGTTCAGACGACATTTTTCGTCATGATAGGTGACCCTATGTCGACGACATGTCATCGGAATAGGTCAAACCCTAAATTTGGGTTGTGAGACCCTATACCGACGACGTGTCGTCGGTATAGGGTTGGGTCAAATGGAAGGAAAATGGGCGGCCATTAATTCATTGGTGAAAACATATACAGACGACATGTCATTGGTATCGGTTAATTTCAACTTATTTTATATACTAGCTTTAACCCCGTGTGTTACACGGGGTGAAACGTTAAGATTATATTGATAAATATCTTAACAACTCTTTTTATACAAATTTGATATTGTATTTGTAACTTTTTTATTTTTTTACATGTTAAGATTATATAAATGAGAGTAATTAAAACATCAAAAAGTCGTGCACTTTTTACAATACATTAAATAAGTCGTGCACTTTTTTACAATACTATTTGTATATATGAAAATTCATGTAATAAGTCGTGCACTTTTTACAATACATTAAATTACACATCAAATGAAACTTTACGATGATTATTTACAAATTTGAAAATACTCCATTGTATGTAACATTTGACGTGGTATTGGTGATTTTTTCATGTTTACCAAAGATTAATAGTTTGAGTTCATCTCTACTTAACTCTTGATAATGCAACATACAGCTGATCATGAATAAACACTGGATCTTTCAATACAAATCACATTTGAAAGTGATTGCCCTAAACTTTTATTCATGGTCGTTGCAAAAATACAAAAATTTTATATTTTTTCTTTGAAGTTTTAATGAAATTCTTTTGTCTGAATATATTAGCCCAATTATAGGGATAAAACTATGATGATCAATGTTGCTTCAAAATATAATCTTCGCTTTTATAACGCGATTACCTTGTGATTTGACCTAAAGACTTGTTACATTACCTAAACCATTTTTCATCAACATTTATTAATAGCATAACAGGAACACCAACATTTAAAACTAATTTATGGTTTAACAAACCTGATAATGTAAGTCCATTTAGAAAATCAGGAGATTATAAATTTTCATCAAAATCATCATCAATATGCTCTGATTGACGGATACTATTTGTATTTATATGCGGAAAATCTCGTTAAACTTTTAATACTAAATCTCTAATTAAAAAAATAATAAAAACATACAAATAAAATTTAAATTTCAACAATATATTGTCTTTGAATTCAAAATTAAAAAATTTCACTCCTTAATATTTCGACACAATTAAATTTAAAATTCCAAAATTAAATATGGAAAATTTAAAACTAATAAAATAGAATTGAAACTTGTAAACATTATATAGAAAAAAAATCTCGTCATTTAAAAAACATTAAGTTTAAAATATAATACACTTTTAAAAATAAATATTTGCAAGTTTCTTAATTTTATTAAAAACTAAGTATCAAAATTTATAAATCAAAATAAAAAAATTGTTTATAAATGTCAAATTTAATTAAAAAAACTAATAATTAAATATTAGTAAATTTTATTCTAACACATACTTATTTAAAATACAAACGTAGTATTTTCAAATTTTATATGTAAAATTAAAAAAATCTTGTTTTTTATAATAAAAATTTTAAAAATCGTTTTTTAATAATAAAATATTAAAAACTCATTTTTTTTTAAATCTCTTGTTTTTTATTTCTTGATTTTTTTTTTAAATATTAAATTTTGATGATATTTTTAAAAAAATGTGAGCTAGTGGTAATAATGATGAAAATGTTTATTTATGTAATTTTAAAAAAAAGCTAAATATGAAAGTATTAAATGGATGATATAAATGTGTGTGGAAGTGGCGTGGAAGGCGTAGAACACCACGCCCGCCTGGCGTGGTCCACGGGCGTGCGAATCTCCACGGCGTGGAGTGAACCAAATGTGACTGTTTGAAATCATGCCGTTGGTAACGGCTACTTGTTTTTTTTTTAATTTAAAAACTCTATATATACCCATATTATAAACTATAAATTTATAAAAACCAACCTACAATTCTCTCTAAACTATCCATTTCTTTTTAAAAGTTATGGACCCCAGCAATCTCGAAGACGTCTTAGCTTTGCAAGCCAAGATCCGTGCACGGCTTAGGCGGCAACACCTTTCGGATGATTAATTTGTTTTTATGTTAGTTTTTTTAGTTTTTTAAATGTTATGTTTTTTATTATTTTAAACGTAATGTTTTTTTCTTTTTAAATGTAATGTTTTTTTAATTTTAATGTTATTTTATTATTTTTATTTAAATTGTTAAAGAAAATAAATTAAATTAGAAAAAGAAAATGACGTGGCAGTGTGGAAATGTGGAACCATTTCCCTCTTATGTGGAGAATGTGGAAAAGATGTAAAATATGATGTGGCGCTGACGTGGAGGGGTGTGAAAATGTGGAGGTAGTCCCCTTAGCCTGAGGTGGAATATGGTGATGCCAAGTGGCAAAACCATTTATTTTTTTATTAGAAGAGAGATTTTTTAGTTATTAATCATTTTGTGAGTAAAAAAACTTTTATTTAAATTAAAAATAAATAAGACTATAGCGACGACATGTCGTCGTTATAGGCCTTATTTTAAGTTGACTAGTCAAAAAGCTTGTGCTGACGACATGTCGTCGGTATAGGTCTATTTATGCCGCCGACCTATGAGCCCATCCCGACGACATGTCGTCAGGACATGTCTTAGTGCGAACATATCCAAAAAACAGCATACAACTTCTTATTTCCACCCAAAACCCACCAAAACTCTCCCAAAAGCTTCTCTCTAGCGTTTCACGGTTTTTGATGTTTTTGGGAGCAATTTTCACAAATCTTACGGGTTTTAAGGTGAGTTAACTTCTAGGTTTTCAAATTTTAACTAATGTTCAACATTTTGAATGTAAGGCCCCAAACCCGGGAGGCCTCACTTATTGGATTTACTCATTCACAAGCAGTTCTTAAACATGAATATCAGATAACGCAGCGAAAATTTCATTTAAACATAGCTTAATCGTTGTTCATACATGCGGAAGCGTAAACATAGTTTAAAACATATTTACATCATAACTAAACATAACGGGATGCCAGTCTTCAAAAGCAGTCGGGTAACTCTTCATCTCTAGCCAAGCATCACCGTCCATCCTCAGAACCTACCTTAACCTGAATGTGTACACTTAAAAACGTCAGCTACGCTGGTGAGTTCTAGTTTTCGTTCGTTTTAAGAAATGGTTCATCATTCAAACAATCAATAGGGTTTAACATTCGTATAAGAAAACAGGGCCTTTCATTCGTAAACCTTCGCATATTTAAACACAATCATTTGTTTAAAATATTAACATTCATTTAAGTCATACATTATTATCTAAATCTGTATCGTTACGCGTCTCTATGTCCCCGTAGGAACTTTTAATGTTGTGGGCAACCGTTACGTATCGCCGTCATTGCCACAACCATACCACTACGTTGGGTCAACCGTTACGTATCGCCGTCATTGCCCAACCCTTCAATGCGTGGGGTCAACCGTTACGTATCGCCGTCATTGATTTCCCATTACCTCGTTCGCTTAGGATGATCGTCATCACCCGAGTAACCGTCGTTACTCCCTTACCAGTTGTACAACATCAAAACCATTGACATGCCACAAAGACATTGCCCATGTTGTTCTTGTGGTAACTATGGCTCACTGTCCATAATCTACCACAAGGCTGGGAATCACATTCCCAGACTTCATTCGTCAATTCCATTCATTCGACAGATTAGATTTGTAATGACTTCTTTAAAACATTTGCCCCTTTTTGTTTTCTTTTCATAAAACCTTTCCTTCACTTTCAAAACCCTTTACCTTTTCATTAAACAATTTCTTTATAACATTCGTTCGTAAGCATTTCGTTCATAAACTTTCTTTCCATAAACCCTTCGTTCCAAATCATTTCCTTTCGTAAACGTAGTTTCATAAACATCATTTTATAAAACATCATTTCATAAAACATCATTTCATACGTGTACACACCAGCCCGAAAACATTATATAAAAACATTTAAAAGAGGGCTTCTAGAACTCACCTTATAAGCTAGTCTCGGTTGTCCTAATCAAGGGTCCAACCACGTCACTTCCGATCTGAATTGAGTAGTTACATACACATCAGACCATTACCGACTCTAACGGTTTAACCATTCTAGACATACTAATCTCTACTCAACAGCCTGATGTCTGCGCACTTAGCAAGTGCGCAGACCCTGCTGCCTGCGCACTTAGCAAGTGCGCAGGTCCTTCCTCCTGCGCACTTAGCAAGTGCGCAGGTTCCTCCTCCTGCGCACTTAGCAAGTGCGCAGGACCTGCTCCGTGCGCACTTAGCAAGTGCGCACGACCTGTTCTTCGCGAAAAACCCTAACTTTCGCATTCGGTCTGATCATGTAAAGATCCCGAACATGTTGCATCCAAAACGTTCGTTTTCCATTAAGGAATTCGATTCTATGATTATCTTTCAGTTTCATCCACAAAAACATCCGATTTTCACCCAAGACCCGAAAACCCAAAAACGAACTAAAAACTCAGATTTAGGTCGGATCGTTACCTGAATCGAGCTTCTGATCCGGAGGTTCTTCTCACGAGTGCAAGAGACACGAGCGGGTGCAATCTTGTGCGATTCCGACACTTTCTCTCTCTATGGTTTTCTCTCTCTAGAATTGCAAATGAGAGAAACATGTGGTGACCCTGGCTATTTATAGGGGAGACCTCCCCAAGCCCGGTTCGCGATTGACCCGGCCCGACTTCGGCCCGCTTGAACTCGTTAACTTTATTTCTCGACATTTTGGGATGTTACAAGTTTACCCCCCTTATAATAGGTTTCGTCCCCGAAATCTATCACAAGTCAAATAATTAAGGGTACGACTCCCTCATTTCCCTCTCCGTTTCCCAAGTGGCTTCCGATCTCTTCCGATGTTTCCATTGGACTTTAACCAATTGGATAACCTTATTACGCAAACGTTTCTCCTTCCAATCAAGGATGGCCACGGGTTCTTCGATGTAATTAAGGCTGTTGTCGACCTCGATGTCAGTAAGTGGTACGTGAGCCGATTCATCCGCCAAACACTTTCGCAAGTGTGATACATGGAAGGTAGGATGAATCCCACTTAACTCATCAGGCAACTCCAACCGATAAGCGACTTCACCAACCCGTGCCATTATCCTGAACGGTCCGACAAACCTCGGACTTAACTTTCCTCTCTTTCTGAATCGAATGATCCCCTTCCAGGGGGACACTTTCAACATTACTCTGTCCCCAACATCAAACTCGATAGGCCTTCGTCGTCTATCTGCATAGGATTTCTGACGATCTTGGGCGGCCTTCATTCGAGCTTTGATTTGATCAAACCTTTCCGATATCTCTCTTACGACTTCGAGACTTCCTAATTCCTTCTGTCCAATCTCACCCCAACAAACCGGGGTCCTACATCTTCTACCATACAACATTTCGTAAGGCGGCATGCCTATCGTCGTGTGATGACTATTGTTGTAGGAGAACTCGGCTAACGGCAGATGGCTGTCCCAACTGCCACCGAAGTCAATAATACAAGCACGGAGCATATCCTCCAATGTCTGAATGGTCCTTTCGGACTGACCATCCGTTTGTGGGTGGTATGCCGTGCTGATATTCAGCCTCGTGCCCATCGACTCGTGAAATCTTTTCCAGAACCTCGATGTGAATCGTGTGTCCCGGTCAGATACGATCGTCAAGGGCATCCCATGCCGCGCTACTACTTCGTTGATAAATACCTCTGCTAACCTTTCCGACGAGAACGCCTCGCGAATAGGTAGGAAATGAGCACTCTTCGTTAAACGGTCCACAATTACCCAAATGGCGTCATGACCTTTAGCTGTGCGAGGTAGCTTAGTTATGAAGTCCATGGTAATGTGTTCCCACTTCCATTCTGGTATGTCAAGTGGTTGAATCTTTCCATACGGTTTCTGGTGTTCAGCCTTTACTTGCAAGCAAGTCAAGCACTTGCTTACATACTTCGTCACATCACATTTCATTCCAGGCCACCAGTATTCCCTCTTCAGATCTTGGTACATTTTATTGGTACCGGGATGGATAGAGTAACGAGACTTATGAGCCTCATCCAAGATTTTGCTCCTAAGTTCGCCACCCATAGGTATCCATATCCGTCCAAAACGTGTCCTAACACCTAGGGTGTTATATTCCAATTTGTCCTGTTGGCCAACCATCCTTTCCTTCTTTATGTTTTCTTCTTTAAGTGCCTCATCTTGAGCTCTTTCGATTTCGCTCATCACATCCGATGTTACCACCAACTGGCAAGCTTTCACTCTAATAGGAGTAGGCACATCCTTTCGGCTTAGAGTGTCAGCCACTACGTTTGCCTTTCCAGGATGGTACATTATTTCACAGTCATAGTCCTTCAGGAGTTCCAACCATCTCCTCTGCCTCATATTAAGCTCCTTTTGTTCGAAGAAGTACTTCAAACTTTTGTGGTCGGAGTAAATAGTAAACTTTACCCCGTACAGGTAGTGCCTCCATATTTTCAATGCAAATACGACAGCAGCAAGTTCCAAATCGTGAGTCGGATAGTTGACTTCGTGAACTTTCAACTGCCGCGACGCATATGCAATCACTCTACCGCGTTGCATCAACACACACCCTAATCCCTGACCCGACGCGTCAGAGTATACCACCAGGTCTTCACTGCCCTCGGGAAGGGCCAAGACTGGAGCCTGTGTTAGCTTCTCTTTTAATTTCTTAAACGCCTCATCTTGGGTCGAACCCCATTCGTACTTTACTTCTTTCCGAGTCAACCTTGTCAATGGCGAAGCTATTTTTGAGAAATCCTGGATGAATCTCCGATAGTAGCCCGCCAATCCTAAGAAACTGCGGATTTCAATTGGCGTCTTAGGAATGTCCCATTCACTTACCGTTACTATCTTTGCTGGGTCAACCATAATGCCGTTCGGGCCAATGACGTGACCTAGGAATTGGACTTCCCTAAGCCAGAACGCGCATTTGGAGAACTTAGCATACAACTTCTCCTTCTTTAGAGCTTCCAACACTTCCTTTAAGTGACATGCGTGATCACCCTCATTCTTGGAGTAGATAAGGATATCATCGATGAACACAATTACCGATCGATCCAGCATCGGTCGACACACCCTATTCATTAAATCCATGAACGCTGCGGGGGCGTTCGTCAATCCGAAAGACATTACGCGGAACTCGAAATGTCCATAACGCGTGCGAAATGCAGTTTTCGGTATGTCTTCTTCCCTCACCTTCAACTGATGGTACCCGGACCGAAGGTCGATTTTCGAAAACCAACTTGCGCCTTGCAACTGGTCGAACAGGTCATCGATCCTTGGTAAAGGGTACTTGTTCTTCACCGTTCGTTTATTCAACTCGCGATAATCGATACACATTCTCATCGAACCATCTTTCTTCTTTACAAACAACACCGGAGCACCCCACGGCGAGATGCTCGGTTGAATAAATCCTTTCTCAAGTAACTCGTCTAGTTGGACCATAAGTTCCTTCATTTCCACTGGTGCTAGTCGATATGGAGCCTTAGCCACGGGCTGGGCATCTGGTACTAAGTCAATTCGGAACTCAATTTCTCTATCGCGTGGTATCCCAGGCAAATCCTCTGGAAACACCTCCGGGTACTCGCGTACCACGGGTACATCGTCTAGTTCCTTCACTTCCTTACACTTGTCAATCACATATACCAGATAAGCCTCGCATCCGCGCCTCAAGTAATTCGTTGCCTTAATCATTGAGATGACGTTTGGCATCGGGGCGTCACGATCTCCAAAGACTTCGACTTTGCTACCATCCGGAGCCTTGAGTTGGATTATCTTTCGTTTACATATAATTTGAGCTTCATTGGCAGTTAGCCAATCCATACCCAACACCACATCGAACCCTCCCAAAACCATAACAAACAATCTGACAGGGAACCTATGACCTTCTATTTTTATCGTGGAGTTGTCGACTACATCGGTCACTCTCGCAGTTCTACCCTCTGCGGTTTCTACGCTAAAGGCCCTTTCTAACTTACTAACAGTGTACTTCACTCGTTTACAAAAAGACGCAGATATAAAACTCTTACCGGCACCCGAATCAAATAACACAGAAACAAGAGTGTTGTCAAGGACGAATGTACCTGACGCCACATCGGGATCCTTCCTAGCCTGATCCTGCGTCAGTGCGTATGCCCGCGTCTTCGCACGAGATCCCTCTCCCTTCTTTTCCGGGCCCTTTCCTTTCCCGGTTTCCCCCATCCTGGGCTTGGTACATTCTCGGCTCATATGGCCGAAATCCCCACAGTTGTAGCATTTGTAGCCTTGCGGGCATTCTCGAGAATAGTGCCCGGTCTTGCCACACTTATAGCACAAGCTAGATCCCAGTCTGCATTCACCTACATGCTCCCTTCCACACTTCTTACAAACAGTCGGCTCACCCACCCGAGCCCTCTTATCACGAGACCCAAACATCTTTCCCCCAGTTCGCTTGTTTGAGAAGCTCGGTCTCTTCTTTTGCTCTTCAACGGCAACAACATTCAGTGCCAGATCGTCAAATACTACGCCACTTAGCTCTACTGCCAAATCATAGGTAGTAGGGGCGTTTGCCTTAACATAGGTGCGGACCTGGTCCGGCAACCCTTGAATATAACAGGCAATCTTTCTCTCTTCTGTAGTGACAAGGTGTGGCACCAGACGTGCCAGTTCATTAAATCGGGTTGTGTATTGCCGGTGCGTCATGTTCCCGGCCTTCAAACCCAGAAATTCCCTCTCTACCTTTTCAATCTCGTTCCTTGGGCAGAAATTCTTGATTACCAAAGTTTTCAAGTCAGCCCACATCATCGCATCCACAATCTCGCTCCCTTTAGATTGACGTACACCTTCCCACCAGTGGGATGCTTCCTCCCTCAAGGAGTTAGCAGCAAACTTCACTACTTGATTAGCTCGACACTCGCTCAGACGGATGGCGGCTTCCATACGTATTACCCAATCAAAAGTAGCTACCGCGTCCTTCTTCCCAGTGAGTATCGGCGGGTCACATGCCTTAAAGGACTTATAATCACATCCGCGAGCAGGCGGTGCATTGTCGGTCTCATTGTTCTGAGCACCAATTGCCGCGCTAGACCCACCCGCCCCATTGACCTGCTTCAACGCTTCAGCCAACAGACCTGGCAGAGAATTCTTCATCAATTCTGTGAATTCTCGAGCTATTGCTGCTCTCACTTCTAGTTCAAAAGTGAAAGGTTGCTCTTCAACCTGTGTCTGCTCAGCTTCATGCACACTAACCGCCGGTTCAGTGTGAACACTTCCTTCTTCACTGTGTTCTTGGCGCGCAGGAATCCTGCCACGCCCACCATTTCGACCGCCGGTACGACCGCCGGTACGGCCACCACGCCTTCCGTTCCCTCTCCTTGCCATTTCGTTCTATAAGACGAGAAATCCAATGTCATCACGCTAGTTAACAAATATAATTCAATAAGTACTGTAAGATGTTAATATACACTGGCCATCTGTAATTAACCATTACACTACCTTTCGATTTCTATTTGACCACCTTTGTGATTCCATCAGAACACAAGTCCTTTCCTAACTCTTTCTAAGGCATACTATATACGTAAATATATACTACCTTCATATCTGATGTTGTGGCTCGAGTTACCCGTACTGGCATCCGCTTTCGGTCCCATTCAAAGTTTAAGTTCAGACACTAGGAGTGTCCGAATCTCTCAAACTATTGCTCTGATACCAACTTGTAAGGCCCCAAACCCGGGAGGCCTCACTTATTGGATTTACTCATTCACAAGCAGTTCTTAAACATGAATATCAGATAACACAGCGGAAATTTCATTTAAACATAGCTTAATCGTTGTTCATACATGCGGAAGCGTAAACATAGTTTAAAACATATTTACATCATAACTAAACATAACGGGATGCCAGTCTTCAAAAGCAGTCGGGTAACTCTTCATCTCTAGCCAAGCATCACCGTCCATCCTCAGAACCTACCTTAACCTGAATGTGTACACTTAAAAACGTCAGCTACGCTGGTGAGTTCTAGTTTTCGTTCGTTTTAAGAAATGGTTCATCATTCAAACATTCAATAGGGTTTAACATTCGTATAAGAAAACAGGGCCTTTCATTCGTAAACCTTCGCATATTTAAACACAATCATTTGTTTAAAATATTAACATTCATTTAAGTCATACATTATTATCTAAATCTGTATCGTTACGCGTCTCTATGTCCCCGTAGGAACTTTTAATGTTGTGGGCAACCGTTACGTATCGCCGTCATTGCCACAATCATACCACTACGTTGGGTCAACCGTTACGTATCGCCGTCATTGCCCAACCCTTCAATGCGTGGGGTCAACCGTTACGTATCGCCGTCATTGCCCAACACGCATCTTTCCTTTGGAAATCAACCGTTACGTATCGCCGTCATTGATTTCCCATTACCTCGTTCGCTTAGGATGATCGTCATCACCCGAGTAACCGTCGTTACTCCCTTACCAGTTGTACAACATCAAAACCATTGACATGCCACAAAGACATTGCCCATGTTGTTCTTGTGGTAACTATGGCTCACTGTCCATAATCTACCACAAGGCTGGGAATCACATTCCCAGACTTCATTCGTCAATTCCATTCATTCGACAGATTAGATTTGTAATGACTTCTTTAAAACATTTGCCCCTTTTTGTTTTCTTTTCATAAAACATTTCCTTCACTTTCTAAACCCTTTACCTTTTCATTAAACAATTTCTTTATAACATTCGTTCGTAAGCATTTCGTTCATAAACTTTCTTTCCATAAACCCTTCGTTCCAAATCATTTCCTTTCGTAAACGTAGTTTCATAAACATCATTTTATAAAACATCATTTCATAAAACATCATTTCATACGTGTACACACCAGCCCGAAAACATTATATAAAAACATTTAAAAGAGGGCTTCTAGAACTCACCTTATAAGCTAGTCTCGGTTGTCCTAATCAAGGGTCCAACCACGTCACTTCCGATCTGAATTGAGTAGTTACATACACATCAGACCATTACCGACTCTAACGGTTTAACCATTCTAGACATACTAATCTCTACTCAACAGCCTGATGTCTGCGCACTTAGCAAGTGCGCAGACCCTGCTGCCTGCGCACTTAGCAAGTGCGCAGGTCCTTCCTCCTGCGCACTTAGCAAGTGCGCAGGTTCCTCCTCCTGCGCACTTAGCAAGTGCGCAGGACCTGCTCCGTGCGCACTTAGCAAGTGCGCACGACCTGTTCTTCGCGAAAAACCCTAACTTTCGCATTCGGTCTGATCATGTAAAGATCCCGAACATGTTGCATCCAAAACGTTCGTTTTCCATTAAGGAATTCGATTCTATGATTATCTTTCAGTTTCATCCACAAAAACGTCCGATTTTCACCCAAGACCCGAAAACCCAAAAACGAACTAAAAACTCAGATTTAGGTCGGATCGTTACCTGAATCGAGCTTCTGATCCGGAGGTTCTTCTCACGAGTGCAAGAGACACGAGCGGGTGCAATCTTGTGCGATTCCGACACTTTCTCTCTCTACGGTTTTCTCTCTCTAGAATTGCAAATGAGAGAAACATGTGGTGACCCTGGCTATTTATAGGGGAGACCTCCCCAAGCCCGGTTCGCGACTGACCCGGCCCGACTTCGGCCCGCTTGAACTCGTTAACTTTATTTCTTGACATTTTGGGATGTTACATTGAAGTTTGTTTGTTTAATTTGGTTAGGTTTTTAAAGGTTGTCAATATTTCTTGGATTTCTTATTTCTTGAAGGTAATTACTCGTTTTAATTATTACTTTGTAATGAAATTTGGTTTTGATCTATGATTTTGTATGTTTGCATGTATGTGTATTATGTGTATATTTTTTTGGTTAATTAGTAACTAGCTTACACCCTGTGTAATATACACGAGTGAAAAATATCAATATATAAATTTCTTAACTTTTATTTATGTATTTTACAAATGTAAAAATGTATTATTATACATATATTAAAGATATAAAACAAAATTCAAAATATGTAAAAAATAATATATAATTGGATTTCGGAAATACGTCAATTACTATTTAATGTAATTTGACTTTCATTTATTATTTGATTGAAAATAAAAATTACATAATTAGATTTCAAAGTGTTTTTTACAATAAAGGATAATTTAAAATAAATGTGTTTATTAATATAATTAGTAATTTATTAAAAGATATGGTGCATTTAATAAGAGAGAGAGGCGGAAAATAATAATGAGATTGAATATGGTGGTGACACGTGGCATACAAAAACCTTTATTTATTATATAGTATAGATTTGTATGTGTTTTTATGTATTTGTATGTATGTGTATGTTTTTTTGGCTAATTAGTAAATTGTGATGAAATTAAGTTTATAGTTTTGTGATAAAATAGTAATAGTTTTGGTTAATTAGTAATTTGTGACGAGTTTATGTGTTTATGATGAATGTTTTGATAAAATTTGGTTTAGATGAATGATTTGTGATGAGAACACATAAACAGAGCCACACAACGGTACTCAAGTTTTCATGGGAGCAAATCATATGCCCAACGACGACACATGGAGGTATGAAATGCAATTGTTAATATTATACAAACATGCTTATTAATTCTTAATGATATTATTTTTATTATTCACTGGGGACCGGTCCTATTGAAGTCTTCATAAACACCCATTACAAAGACGTGACAGATTGGGCAAACGAGATTGCAGCATCAGACTACGTAAGTAAAATGATTTTGTTGTTAGAATATCCAATTGTAACTTTAAACTATGTGGTTCAGGTCCTTGAGGTTTCTGGCCCGGTTCATAGTTCTAAGAGTTTAGAACCACAACTTGCTCACCTTTAACTATGCAAAGGGTTAGAACCGACCTGACCCTCTATAACCGAATACCCTTTTATTGATGAAATCAGGAACCACGAACCGAACCTTAAAAGCATATGTGGTTCGAGTCCTTAAGGTTTCGGGTCCGGTTAGGTGTGTTCAAACAAATCGAATTGGGTTATTCGGTTTATTCAAATCGAATTTGGAATTTTTTTTTCCTGGATTCGAATAAAAATCACTTAAACCGATTCTAATAAGCTTATTCGAATCGAATTCAAATCCATTCGAATAAACCAAATTATTTTTTTTTTTTTAAAGACAAATACAAATACTCAGTCATGTCAACCATACCATAATTCAAGAAGGTTCAAAACAACCCCAACAACATTACACAACTAAAAAACGCAGCCCTAAACAACATAAAAATAGTCCCAAATGTCCAAACAAAAGAATGTCGCATTTGAGAAATCGATGACTAGATAAAGGTTTTGTGGATTTGAACTTTGAAACCCATAAAAAACTTTAAAAAAAGCCCACAAGTAATTTAAAGTTAAGACGCTCAAACCAAACCTATTTTTACAAGAGGAATATATATATTTAAAAAATTATAAATTATATAATATATAAATTCAGGTTATTCGAATCAAATCGAATTGGGGATTAGAATTCGATTTCGATTCGAATAAGCCAAAATTCGAAATCGTAATTTTTATTCGAATTCGATTCGAATCGAATTTCGATTTATTCGATTGAAATTCGAATAATGAACACCCCTAGATCCGGTTCATGGTTCTGAGGGTCCATCAATCCCATGAAAACCGCCCATCACTTTTCCCCGACCAACATTCTCCTAAAAACAGTTGTGCATTTTTGATATATAGAGAAAAAATTATAGACAAAATTTGCAGCAACTGTCATTTTAGAAACAAGAACAAAATTACACACATTTTTAAAAACAAGAACAAAATTTGCAACAACTGTCATTATAGACCTCCTTTCAAGCGGGTCCGGCAGAAAGTTCACAAAGGCCTCATTTTTAGTAGAATATCAGTTGGCCGTAGACTATGCCTCTATGATGTTTTCTTCATCCCAAAGAGGACAATTGCATGTTGCCTTCTTGTTCTTCCATTCTGCTCCACACGTGTAGCAAAATTCATATCCACATCTGCAAAATAAACCAACCTAAAGTTGGAAGAATATCTACAACTTTGAAATTCATTCAATGTGTTTATAGCAACAATGCCTTATTCAAGATCTACCTAGAAATGGTACATTCAAGGTGGCAATTTATACTTGTTGGCCTTCATTTTCAGGCTAACTTTTCAGAAATAACACCTCTGGTCCTCATTGTTCACTCGGAGGGGTAACAAACACGTTAACTCACAAACTAACGTTAAAATTCTGTTAAGTTGATGTACATTGTAGAATAACCTTATTATTCACAAACAATTAAATGGTTTAATCTGGTACTATGTAAATTTTTGTCGCTCTTGGTTCAATTTAATAATTTATTCATTCTTATTTCATGAAGACATAGCATACCAATAAGACAGGACAAGATGAATATGCAAAGTTGGTACCTGCACGTCATGTGGTAGCAACCGGCTGCTAATTCTATCATATGTTTGCATTTTATGCACTGCCGCCACAAATTCCTTGCTGCCAGATTTTTAAGCTTTGATTCTTCCACAAGTGATGTTGGGTTTCTTCTTTTGTACTCATAACAGGTCATATTTTCATGCCACGGAGCCCTGCAATGAACGCAGAAATTACCACGACAATTATAACATGATCTAGCTCCAAACCCATACACCAATACAGGATGCCTAAGAGCTTCATTTCTTGACATTAAAGTGGAGCATCTAGGATTAGGACAATAAACTTTTTCTGTCACCGGAATTGAATCTTCTTTCAGCCGTCGTCTCATCATCTTTCAATTCTCAGTTCATTCCCGCAACCTTCATGGGGGCATTTTGGTAACACGCCATTAAGCAATTTCACCTCTACATGTTGCTTCACACAAGAATAGCAGTATCGGTGTGTGCAACCCTCAATTGACAAGAATTGGTCTACAAATATATCATCTAAGCATATTACACAAGTTTCAAGCTTTTCTAGAGTTGATACCACCTTTCTTATCTGGGAATTTATTGATTCTTTTGCAAGCCTAAACACATATTTGACATCGTTACGAGCAATAAGAGAGAGTTCACAGTACGTGAAACTTTTCCGAAGGAGATTCACTTGATCCAAAATGTCTAATACTCTTTTCTTTTTTGGCAGCAACTGCCCACTAACCTGAAATTGCCGACACGAAGTTGATTAATCTTTTTAGTGGTTTTTACATGTTACCGTTTGTTTATGATGTGTTATGTATACATTTTCACCAATTTCCTGCTATTGTTAAGGATTTTTTTTTAGTACTCAAAGTTATTCTGCTTTGTAGAGTTTTGAGTAGCTATGTATGCTTTAGTTTGACTTTTATATTTGAATTTGACTTTAGAGCTACTGGAAACATGAGAGTTAATACAGAGAGATACATATTAATGTGTTGTATGATGATCACAATCAACATGATTATCTAATAGAGAAGAGAGTAAACTCACAAATTCATACAGCAGATAAAAATCACAAAAGACTAGAATTCTGTTGAGTTTATAAGCAGCTGCACCCTTCAAAGCCTCAATCAACGCCTGACCCTCCACATTCTGCCTGCAAATCCGTTCACCTTTGATCAAATCCAAAGGCTTCTTCAACTCATAAATAATCTCATCCGTCGAATCGCATATCGCCGCACCAATCCCCGCCACTGTCACTGTTTTATATGAAGAACTAGAAGCATAAACCCTCTCCTCACTCCACAAACCCTTAAAATAAACCCTAAATACCTCTGAATCATCTTCGCTCTTCGAAGAAGAAGAGCCCTCTCCGTACGGATGATTTGTTTCGGTTTCAATGGTCAGGCCGTCGTTAATGGAGATCGTAGCAAAAGATGCAGCCATGGCTTCTTCGTGTTGGAGACGGTACGCTAGTTCCAGGTCGGACTCGACGGCTGCTGCCGCCATGAACTCCCGGTGTTGTTCAGCGGCGATTCGGGTCAGTTCTTCCATGTCGCCGTTCATCGTCCCAGCTGTTGAGAGTGATTTGTAAGATTAATGAAAATTGTTTTTTTTTTGAAAGGTGATTAATGAAAATTGTTAGGGTTAATTCCCTATATACTCATTTACCAACCGACGCATTTAGCCCCTCAACTTTGTTAAACTTACCATCTAAATCCTCAACTTTTTAAAATTTTCATTTGACCCTTATACCATATATAATATATGCTTTTAACCCCGTCAATCTTTTTTACTAAATTTTATTTTCTTCAATAACCTTTGTTCGTTATTTTTTTTTAAATCGTCTCAATTACACCAACGCATTTAGCCCTTCAACTTAGTTATAATTACCATTTAAACCCTCAACTTTCTAAAATTTTCATTTGATCCATGTAATATACATAATATATGTTTTTAACCCCATTAATTTTTTACTAAATTTTATTTTCTTCAATAACTTTTGTTCGTTAATTTTTTTAAATCGTTAATATATTTTTAGGCATCGTTAGTTATATCGACCGATAGTAACGCAAATGTCACTGGCGCATTTACCCTTCAACTTTATTGAAATAGAAAAAGTCACCTCTACCTTTGTAAAATGTTATTTTTACCTCCTTAAGTTTCTAAATTTTAGATTTACCCCCTATAATATTTTAATCTGATTTTTCCTTAATAACTTTCGCGTTTGTTTGTTTATTTTTTGGACGTCTCGGTGTATCTTTTTTTTAAACGGAGTCGTATACAAAATAGTGTTTTTTTTACCGTGAGTTATATTGAGTGACGGTGACGTACTGGTATCGTAAAGAATGGGACCGACACCGACTGAAAAGCACCGATACCGTTATCTAACCGTCTTTCAGTCATTTAAGGACCGCATCCCGCCGTGAAACGTGGGGCAAAATTTATTTAACCACGTTCCTTTTTATGCTTAGTCACGTTAATGTCAACACCTCAAACATTTAAAGTCCGGTTCCCACCGCGAAGAACGTGGCAAATTTTCTAGTTCCCCCTAATAAGCACAATATCGGGATTCGGGAAGAAAATTGGGTAGTATATATTTTTATTTTTTGAACGGCGATTGAACTCCTTTAAAAATTATCACTAGGGGGCGAAGCATTGAAGGGGCCAGGGGTGGCCCCGACCCGCCCTCCCCCCCCCCCCCTTTTTTCGTTAGTAGTGTTAATTTTCGCATTTTCATCCGAAAATTTTTATACGTATTGAGCGGGGCCCCTTGTGACAATCCGAACTTTCCATGTTAACTCTGTTAGTCAAATTCAGTTAAATCCTAACTCAGTTAACTCAATTCTAAAACCAAAGGATCATTTCTGTCAAATTTGAAGTTGCAAGGGCTGATTTTGTAAATAACTAGGAACCCTAATAGGCACGGTCGCTCCAAGTGCCTTGGCATGGCCGCAATTCTTACAGGCACGGTCTCTCCTCTTGCCCAGTTGAAACGTAAACGCAGTCTTAAATCGTAAATTCGTTCGAATATTAAGTTTGTAACGTATAAGCTCTAATGGCGATCATCATTGAGCCATTATCTCACGCTTTAACACTTGTAATGATCAAATTAAACTCCATTATGGTCTTCAATCCCGTAACCGACGACAACATCACCATTCAATCAAATTCGCGTCAAACCGATCATTTGCACTGAAATCGACCACCTACACACCTCTATCGCACCTCTTAGAAGCTCTTGCACGCATCAATTTGGCCGGAATCGTAGCAGAAGTCGTCGGAGATCGAACTAGTTGCAGTCGGCACTTATTCTACTCGTTCACCATCGATTCAAATCCTATTCTAGTAATACTTTACTCCTTTAGATTCGTTTTGACTCCTAGAACAAAAGCCCTAAGCTAATTCGGGTTTATATCATCGAATTGGTCATGTACCGAATCTAGGGTTCATCGTCTAAACGGTTTAATCAAACTTAACCCTAGACTCAACCCCAATGCAAATAAACTACAGGGATAGTTTCGTGATCATCTGTTCTATAAAATCCCTATGATTTCAACAGTTAATCTTATTGAATTCTTAATCTTATTGAATTCGACCGATTTAATTCGGTGTTCATAAACTAGAGTTTGGTTTTTCAAATCAGGAATTAAACGATCTAAATCTCGGTGTTTTTGAAATTAAAACCACCCTATGATCCGCATGCTACTGTTAAACAGAACCCCCATACCCTTTTGGTCAATCGCGATCGAAATCAAATGGATTTGGACTTATTGACTTATTCTGTTAAACACTGTGACTGTGTATCCAGGAGACACGGTTGTGCCAAGCCCTGGCACGGTCGTGCCTCGTACTCTGACCTGGTCGTGCCTCGTGCTCAGACCTGGCCGTGCCTCAAAACACTAGACACGGTCGTGCCAGACACAGACACGGTCGTGCCTAATGATCAGTTTTGTTGTGTCTTCTGTTTGATCAACATAGTCGCGCCCCTGACCAGCACGGTCGCGCCAGTGACCCTAATACGGTTGTGCCTTGCCTTAGGCGCGGTCGTGTGCTAGTAAACCTTTTGTTAGAATGTGTGATTATTATTTCAAAACAATAATTATTATATTATATTAATATGTTTTAAACCGGAAAACCACTCGTAGGCTCGGGTTTAGTCTTGTAACTCATATTCGTTATTTAAACCTCGTTTATAAAATAGTATATATTATTTTCATCCCTTAGCCTCAATTAAAAAGGATAAATATTTTTATATTATTATTGTTTTGTTTATAAACTTCGTGTAACATTTTAAGCTGATAAATAATGTAATTATCTATATTATTTACACCCGTTTATATCCTCGGATAAAATAATAGATTTATTATTTTTGACACGCAATTGTTTATTGTAATATTTTATTAAATCTAAAAATAATATATATTATATTATTTTCTTAAGCCATTAGTTTAATGGTGCAGCGTGCAAATATACTTTATATTACTTTTGTCAATCGACGCGTGACGTATTTATCCTAAATATTTTGTTAAGAAATCCTTCAATTCCCTTGGACACGTTCGTCTACTCTTTGATCTTTAGAGCGTTTCTTTTAGGACGTTCAACATTCCGTGTCGTTGTCACATATCATTATATCCCATTATACCCCTAATTATTATGTTATAATTTTAGGGAATTTGTAAGCCGTTTCGGGCTAACGCTTGATATTCAAATCTCATACTTGTGTGATATTACCTACTACGCAACACATGTGAGTTTTCATGGCCCTTTTTTACTTGTTTTCCTATTGGGGGAGAAACATGCATATACACAAACATCATTTTATTTGTTTTCCCGTTGGGGAGAATCATGCATACAAACAAACAGCATTTTACTTGTTTCCTGTTGGGAAGAAACATGCATACGAACAGACATTCGTTTACTTGTCTTCCCGCCGGGGAGAGAGACATTCATATGAACGGACATGGATCACATAGTATTTCATTACCACTTGTTTACCTAAGTGCAAACATAACATGCAAAGTCCTTACACACTCGGACCGTTAATATATGGAGTATAGCGAAGAAATTTGAGTAGTACTACTGGGTTTGACAAACCCCACCCGGGTTAGTCGCGCTAACTTGATTGGAGGTCGAACGGGTGTAAATTGTCCTAAACACTTGCCATTGTTGATGTTAGCAATGGCGGAAGGCATCCCAAACACAAACAGTCAGATTCGGTTGCGAACGCTTAGAGTAACTTGTACATTGTCTAGCTAGCAATAGGTGTGACTTACGTATGTGGATGTAAGGCCCCTTTCCCGGGTGACCTCACTTGTTGGATTTACTCATAAACATAGTCATAACAGCGGAAGTCTTTACAAATAAAAACATAACATATTCTTAACAAACAAAAGTGGGATGTCAGTCTTGTGTCGGGCAGCCTTCACGCCTTCGCACGAGCCTTTCCTTTGTTACCTGAAATGTATACTAAAAGTCAGCTAACGCTGGTGAGTTCTAGTTTAATGCAATTTACTGTAAACATTCTTTTCTTTATAGGTATAAGTATGCATTACTGTATAATCATTCATATAAATACGTATTCATAACTTTTGCCTTTCTTTCATCTTTCTTTTCTGTATTTCCTTTTCTGTATTTTTGGTGATTTCATACATAAATATATATATGCATTCACCCTTTTTCTTTCTTTATTTACATTCATGGGTCATACTCTGTAAGGGTGATCAACCCGTCATTTGCTTACGAATGTCACAAAGACAATCGCCGCGGTCCATCGTCATGGCCCGCCTATACTTACAACCGTCCGGCAACTAGTGCCGTCCGTCATTTTATTCTTACAACCGTCCGGCAACCTTTGTCCGTCCGTCATGACTTACAACCGTCCTACCGTCGTAGGCCGTAATTCGCCCGTCTACCCGAAGGTATCCGTTTCCCATGCGACTATTATTTATACAACCGTTCTACTATAATATGCCAATTGCTTCGACCGTCCTTTAATGGCATCCGTACGTCCTAGCTGATGAAGGAACACACTTGTCCCGGTTGTAAAATAGTCACATGGTCGTCCGTCTACCGAAGTAGCCGTTATCATCGAAGCGTCCATAACATTTTCTGTACTTTGCAAGCAATATATACATGGATATAAAGCAAGATTTCATTCTTACATGTTATGCCATTTATTCATTTCATTCTTTGCAAGCAATATATACATGGATATAAAGCAGGATTTCATTTTTTTCATATTGTGTTATACTTTCGTTCATTCTTTATAATCATGCTTTTCATTCTTTATTCATAATTTCTCTTTCGTGTATGGGTATATATATATACTTGTATAACACATATGATCACATTAACATTCATAACCTTTATTCACTTAGTGTATACACTTCAGCCCCAAAACATTTGAAAACATTTGCACATAACATAGAAGGGGGCACATAGAACTCACCTGATAAGCGGGTCCTGAGATACTATCACTGGTTACTGAGCGTCACTAAGGTTACACACAATCTGTATAATCAAGTCATACCAGATAAGACAATGAACCTATGCGACATTAAACATTTCTATTCTTAGGGTTATATCGAAACTTGGTAGTTTTGATAGGTGGGTTATGTCGAAACTTGGTAGTTTCGATACATCAGTCTTCCTTCCCAAACAAACCCAACCCCTAAAGAGGACGTCTAAGTTGTAAAATACTCTTATTTATTTCTGACAAAAATCGGACAGAGTCTCCTTTATTTTTATCTAAAACCTGACAATATAAATTGTCCATTTCTATTACCAATTCATACCCAATAATCCACAATAATTGAGTTTCGACTTCTAACATCAAGATCCATCTTTCTATATTTTTATGAATAAACCTTTATAAAAATAAGTAATTCCTTGTCGGTCATTATTTTTAAGATTATATTTATACGTCCTCGCCAATGCGATATTCATAACACGAGCTAATAATGATAATTATCGTTCTATGGGTTTTTAGAGGATATACCTTATCGAACATGAACCCGTAAGGTAACCGAGTCCCGACCCGAGGCCGTATCCATTATTATCATGATTATGTATCTATCACCATCATCTTATAGCCATCATTATCATCACCATAATATCATCATTATCATATCATCATCCGAAACTACATCATCATCATATCGAAACTTCTATAATCATGGAGTCACCACTGATCGAAACTACTCCAATCTTCGTCATCGAAACTATCTTATGAAATTGTCCTTCATCGAAACTACTACCTTAAACATATTCTTCACCCGAAACTAGCACCTTGAGCATCGCCGTTCTCCCGAAACTACTGCTGCCATCAACACGCCACTAGCTGCTAATAGAAACGAACCACCGCCGCCGTCACCCGCTTCATCCTCTCGTCAACCATTGTTAACCACCACCATGAACACCGAACTGCCACCACCACTCGAAACTACTACCACCACTCGAAACTGTCACCACCGCTCGAAACTACCACCACCACTCGAAACTGTCACCACCATTGTTGATATTACAACATCAACACCATATCACTACTGGGAGTTTTAACCCGACACCATCGCCACTGTTACACCCGTATGACCACCACCACTGCCAAGTTCATATCACCATTAACGGCCTCTGCTACCAGCATGAGAGTCACCACTGGCATGAGAACCAACACCACCACCTGCCTCACACGGCCACCGTTACCCACCGTGAAGTGCCACCACGGACTCCCCGTTGCTGCCGCTGTTAACCACCATACGCAACCTATCGCTGCTGCCAGAGTTCCGGCAGCAGCTCACCCTCCTTTTTCCTTCGCGAACCGCCGAGCGGCATAGTCCCCGTGGCCTCTCCATGTAGACCGAGCATGGTGGTGTGTTTAGTTGGCCGGTTAGGGTTTAATCGGAGGTGGTGCTAGGAGTTGCAGATCGACGATGAAGAAGAATTGGAAATGAAGTTGGCGGCTGGGATGCTTATAATGGGTTTTAGGTTTTTAGCACATTTTCACTTCGCCCCCTCATCATTGAAGTGATTACATTTATGGTTTTTAATTTAACTAGTGGTTCAACCTTCATGCCATACTTTCGATCTCAACAACTTTATTCCTAAACGAAATCTCGTGTTTTTAACTCATGGGAAATTTGGGATGTTACAAGTCTACCCTCCTTATAAGAATTTCGTCCTCGAAATTCGGTGCCTCTTATATATGACTAAAACTTCATCCCTCATGACCAGGTTGCCACTCCGGTTCTGTGAACTCATGTGTTCTGCTTTACGAAAGTGAGATAGACATTTAATGTCATATGTGAACTGCATGTAATTAGGGTCTACACGATACTACTACCCCTTATTCTTTGTCGTGAATACTTTAGATGTTACATTGAATGGTATAACCTACTTTATTTTGTTGCACATCTCTTGGGTGGACTCAACTTCAATCCACCACGTACTTGCGTGGTTTTGTCATGCCAGGTGGCCATGAACTCGTTTCAACATTTAGGAATCCTAGTATCCTGTTTAAGTTGTCCACTCCGTTCTCTAGGTAGTTGTTATCAACCTCCTTCTAAGTCACTTCGGTTATTACGTGTACTTCATGAATTATCCTTGGTGTATTCTCCCACGAAAGAACGAACCAGGTCGTTCCCGAATGAATCATACCATATCGTTCCCAAGGGAACCATATCATTTCATTCCCGAAGGAACCATGTCATTTCGTTCCCGAAGGAACCATATCGTTGCGTTACTCTATCATACCAGGTATTCATTCAGACGGAACACTAGGTATACGATCCTTACATTCACTTTTCTGTACACGCAACTCCCTTCTTGTCTTTCTTTAAAACATACTCATCATGGTTTTACATTTATCATCATTAGTTAGTAACGTATTACTCTTTCTTCAAATCATTGAATTGGTATAAAGGATTGGCATCCCTTGTGACCAAACTACACATTTTCTAACTTTTCGTGATCGTTAACATTTTCTTCCGTATGGGATCCTTTTAGAATTACATTCATAGGTTTCATTACGAATAGGTGACATGTGTGGTGATACTTGATCATTCCTTTCCTTTCTGGTCTCCTTGAGTTCCTCATTGGCTTTTCAATTTCAGTAGTCTCACGTGCTATTTACTTGACTTAATTATTGTAGAGTGTTTTCTGACTCGTCTTGAGTCCTTGCTGGTACTCGTTCCTTACTCCACATCATTGGTTAAAACTTGAATTTCCATTCTCTCTGAACAACAATCCCTAGGTTGGATCTGGTTTCATTTGGTTCCGCTTGCACGCCCTAATTAGCATCGTGGTTCTCGTCATTTGTTGTCGTCAGTTTATCTAGCTTCTCATTTTAGTGGACACGCATAGTAGTTTATCTGGGATCATCTTCTGCATGGAGAGATGCTATTTATGTATCCGCATTCTCATATCTCCTTTGGACATACACTGGTGTGGTTATGTCCTTCATACTCATGCATACTTCGACAGTAGACCATCGTTTATTCATCATATCGCGTTCGTGTTAAGGATCGACAATTCTTGTTTAAAAACAGTTCTCTAAACATATGTTTATCTGACGTATGTTGAACTCATGTCTCGTACTAACGTGTAATCCTAGGTAGCTACTTTCTCCATTTGAAATGAACAAGTGTTGAGCTCCTTAAATTCTAGTTAATCGGTCTTGCCGTTCGCGGGTTGCTATACGAAGTAATCTTCTCACTGAGCTTGGTAGGCACTCTTATCGTCCTCATACTAATTCCCTTTTAGTGCAATCTTTTCATTTCTTTGTCTTTACTTGATTTACTATCCTCTTCACTGCCGCATCAGGTTTCGTTAATCTTTTTGAACTTGTTCCTTAGTGTTACTCCACTTTAGCAAACTTCATTTAAAATCTCACTTCTTCTTGTTCCAGCTTTGGTACTCCGTTTTGCCATCATTCGTCTTACTAATTTGCTATGATCATCGTTACTAAAGTGACTAATCTCATAGTCATGGTTGGAGTGATTTAATTGTTTTCGGTGACATGTGTATTAATCGACACGATAAGGTTCATCAGTATGCACGAGCACCTGTAAATTCACAATTACGCGGATCCTGACGTAATCGCCAACTTACCTTACTCGTGAATTCCTGACTCGTCTTATAATGCTTCATAATATGAATGTCTTCTATGAACAGTGCCTAGTCCATGCATTCTTCTTCCCTTTCTGAACTCCTAGTTGACAGGAGTCACTCATGACTGTTCGTTACTGGTCTACTTGGACCGTTGTTAATCCGTCGTCTTTCTTTCGTTGTGGTTTATCGAACTTCTGCTCGTTGTTTGTGATTCACTTCACATGGATCGCACCGTTCTTATAATTCGTGAGTCTTTCGTAGTACTATGCTAACACCTCTTTCACTCTCTGTGACTAATACATACGGCGGATGACAACTCGAGACACACTTACACAGTAAAAGCTTAATAACAGTAGCTATGTGTTATTAAACATTTACTGTACTTATATGCTCAAATCGTCTACCATCGTATACGTTATGTGTAACTATTCATATTAGTAGTGACGTTGATATCTAAGGCATGTGCTCTATGTTAAGGCATCTACCTTAAGCTACATGTATTATCCTTGCTACTTACTGTTTTGGCGTTGGCGTTGGCTACCCGTACTGACATCCGGGCGTTGGTCCCATTATCAGCTTGAGTCTAGACATTTAGGGATGTCTAAATCTCTCAAACTATTGCTCTGATACCAACTTGTAAGGCCCCTTTCCCGGGTGACCTCACTTGTTGGATTTACTCATAAACATAGTCATAACAGCGGAAGTCTTTACAAATAAAAACATAACATATTCTTAACAAACAAAAGTGGGATGTCAGTCTTGTGTCGGGCAGCCTTCACGCCTTCGCACGAGCCTTTCCTTTGTTACCTGAAATGTATACTAAAAGTCAGCTAACGCTGGTGAGTTCTAGTTTAATGCAATTTACTGTAAACATTCTTTTCTTTATAGGTATAAGTATGCATTACTGTATAATCATTCATATAAATACGTATTCATAACTTTTGCCTTTCTTTCATCTTTCTTTTCTGTATTTCCTTTTCTGTATTTTTGGTGATTTCATACATAAATATATATATGCATTCACCCTTTTTCTTTCTTTATTTACATTCATGGGTCATACTCTGTAAGGGTGATCAACCCGTCATTTGCTTACGAATGTCACAAAGACAATCGCCGCGGTCCATCGTCATGGCCCGCCTATACTTACAACCGTCCGGCAACTAGTGCCGTCCGTCATTTTATTCTTACAACCGTCCGGCAACCTTTGTCCGTCCGTCATGACTTACAACCGTCCTACCGTCGTAGGCCGTAATTCGCCCGTCTACCCGAAGGTATCCGTTTCCCATGCGACTATTATTTATACAACCGTTCTACTATAATATTCCAATTGCTTCGACCGTCCTTTAATGGCATCTGTACGTCCTAGCTGATGAAGGAACGCACTTGTCCCGGTTGTAAAATAGTCACATGGTCGTCCGTCTACCGAAGTAGCCGTTATCATCGAAGCGTCCATAACATTTTCTGTACTTTGCAAGCAATATATACATGGATATAAAGCAAGATTTCATTCTTACATGTTATGCCATTTATTCATTTCATTCTTTGCAAGCAATATATACATGGATATAAAGCAGGATTTCATTTTTTTCATATTGTGTTATACTTTCGTTCATTCTTTATAATCATGCTTTTCATTCTTTATTCATAATTTCTCTTTCGTGTATGGGTATATATATATACTTGTATAACACATATGATCACATTAACATTCATAACCTTTATTCACTTAGTGTATACACTTCAGCCCCAAAACATTTGAAAACATTTGCACATAACATAGAAGGGGGCACATAGAACTCACCTGATAAGCGGGTCCTGAGATACTATCACTGGTTACTGAGCGTCACTAAGGTTACACACAATCTGTATAATCAAGTCATACCAGATAAGACAATGAACCTATGCGACATTAAACATTTCTATTCTTAGGGTTATATCGAAACTTGGTAGTTTTGATAGGTGGGTTATGTCGAAACTTGGTAGTTTCGATACATCAGTCTTCCTTCCCAAACAAACCCAACCCCTAAAGAGGACGTCTAAGTTGTAAAATACTCTTATTTATTTCTGACAAAAATCGGACAGAGTCTCCTTTATTTTTATCTAAAACCTGACAATATAAATTGTCCATTTCTATTACCAATTCATACCCAATAATCCACAATAATTGAGTTTCGACTTCTAACATCAAGATCCATCTTTCTATATTTTTATGAATAAACCTTTATAAAAATAAGTAATTCCTTGTCGGTCATTATTTTTAAGATTATATTTATACGTCCTCGCCAATGCGATATTCATAACACGAGCTAATAATGATAATTATCGTTCTATGGGTTTTTAGAGGATATACCTTATCGAACATGAACCCGTAAGGTAACCGAGTCCCGACCCGAGGCCGTATCCATTATTATCATGATTATGTATCTATCACCATTATCTTATAGCCATCATTATCATCACCATAATATCATCATTATCATATCATCATCCGAAACTACATCATCATCATATCGAAACTTCTATAATCATGGAGTCACCACTGATCGAAACTACTCCAATCTTCGTCATCGAAACTATCTTATGAAATTGTCCTTCATCGAAACTACTACCTTAAACATATCCTTCACCCGAAACTAGCACCTTGAGCATCGCCGTTCTCCCGAAACTACTGCTGCCATCAACACGCCACTAGCTGCTAATAGAAACGAACCACCGCCGCCGTCACCCGCTTCATCCTCTCGTCAACCATTGTTAACCACCACCATGAACACCGAACTGCCACCACCACTCGAAACTACTACCACCACTCGAAACTGTCACCACCGCTCGAAACTACCACCACCACTCGAAACTGTCACCACCATTGTTGATATTACAACATCAACACCATATCACTACTGGGAGTTTTAACCCGACACCATCGCCACTGTTACACCCGTATGACCACCACCACTGCCAAGTTCATATCACCATTAACGGCCTCTGCTACCAGCATGAGAGTCACCACTGGCATGAGAACCAACACCACCACCTGCCTCACACGGCCACCGTTACCCACCGTGAAGTGCCACCACGGACTCCCCGTTGCTGCCGCTGTTAACCACCATACGCAACCTATCGCTGCTGCCAGAGTTCCGGCAGCAGCTCACCCTCCTTTTTCCTTCGCGAACCGCCGAGCGGCATAGTCCCCGTGGCCTCTCCATGTAGACCGAGCATGGTGGTGTGTTTAGTTGGCCGGTTAGGGTTTAATCGGAGGTGGTGCTAGGAGTTGCAGATCGACGATGAAGAAGAATTGGAAATGAAGTTGGCGGCTGGGATGCTTATAATGGGTTTTAGGTTTTTAGCACATTTTCACTTCGCCCCCTCATCATTGAAGTGATTACATTTATGGTTTTTAATTTAACTAGTGGTTCAACCTTCATGCCATACTTTCGATCTCAACAACTTTATTCCTAAACGAAATCTCGTGTTTTTAACTCATGGGAAATTTGGGATGTTACAGTGGATCCTTCAAACACTCAAACAGTTTATTCACTTGCAAACCTGTGAACTCCCCAACCTCGTGTTGACACTTTTTCTTACATGTTTCTTAGGTCGCTAAAGCATAGGTTGCACACTTAGGACATGCATGGAGTCCTACTCTCATTTCATCCTTATGCAAACATTTAAAACAATTTACTTGTTTTATTAAACTAAACTTGGGCGCGCTTGTTTTGCGCATTTATTTTCTTATTTAAACGCTTCCGCATTAACTCTGATCTTTTATGATATTACATTTATGTCCCATATTGTGTCGTTTGATGTAACTAATGACTGAGATCCTGGTTTGTCACGCACCAAACGGTAAAACTTCGTTAGTGGAATTTGGGGGTGTGATAGATTGGTATCAGAGCCATTGATTATAGAGAACTAGGATTGCATACTAGACTATAACTGCACACATGCATTAGTTGCACGACACAAACACTCATACCTGATACACATAGCACACATATATACATTGCATTGCAGGCATGTTAACACCATCCATATCACCCTCTGTTGACGAGGGACACATCATTTGCATTGCATTTGTATTCCCAGTGGCGACACTCGGGGAATCACCAGAACAACATCCACTCCTGTCCGAGGGTAGCGAGACGGAGCCTTCGGAGGAGTCACTTACACCACCATCACCTGTCGGGTTTGGTGGGCTTACTCAGGTCCATGTTATGGACAACACTCAGCTATCACATATCTCTTTGGGAGTTGGGATCGTCGGAGGCGAGTCCCTACTGTACCCACTAGCAACAATACGCCGAAACATAGCGATAGGAAAAAAAATTGTTTGACCCGACCCGAACATGTAACCCGAAACATAGCGATAGGAAAAAAAATTGGGACTCGTGACTTTCAACCTCCGCTGCTTATTTTTTCAAGCTCCGCCACTGATTATCACATGGTAGTGTTTGGTATGCATGAATGAACGATTGAATGAAATGAGTTATTACGATGGAATGAAAAAAAAACATGTTTGGTAAACACATAGAAATGAAATGTATAATTACATAAGGAATGTGACCACTTCCCTTTTAATAAATTTCATTTCTTGGGGTATGGGTGTTTTTTTTCATTTCTTCAAGGAATGTAAGGAATTTGTTTAATTAATTATCTGAAACATAGCCCAACCCGAATACTAACCCTAGATCTGATCAATGACCCGACCCATGCCCCGTCCAATACTCGGCCCATGATGCAGACAATGATTCGACCCATGACGTGACCCATGGCTCATCCAATGCTCTGTCTTGTTACCCGACCCACGCTCGACGTCACCCGAACCATGACCCGACCCATGACCCGTCCGACGCCCCATCCTATGACCCCACCCATGTCCGAACTATGACCCGAACCATGAACCGACACATGCCATGACCATGGCCCCTCCCATGCTCTGTTTCATGACCCGACTCATGTCTCGTCCCATGACACGACCCACGACCCAACACGACTCGACCCATGACCCGACCCGACCCATGACATGTCCCATGCCCTAACACATGACCCGAACCATGA